>CM036616.1:41187256-41787256 GCA_020745705.1 Hemiprocne comata | reverse complement strand
AATGGGTGGTGGAACCTTTAAGAATTGGGACAAACATCTAGCAAGGGCTACTTGGCTAGTTAATACCAGGGGATCCATCAGTAGAGCTGGTCCTGCTCAGTCAGACCTTCTACACACTGCAGACGGGGATAAAGTCCCAGCGGTATGTGAAAGAAATCTGTTGGGAAAAAGTGTTTGGGTTTATCCTGCTTCAGGCAAGGGCAAACCTGTCTGGGGTGTTGCTTTTGCTCAGGGACCTGGACATACATGGTGTGTGATGATGGAAGACGGTGAAGTGCAATATGTACCTCAAAGTAATCTGACTCTGGGGGAGAATCTGTAATTTGACAGTTGGTAAAATACAGAGCCCATATGTAATATATGGTAAGGAGTAAGGGGTGGAATGTCCTGGTTTGAGCCAGGATGAAGCTAATTTTCCTTTTACTGATTATTTTTTTCCTTCAGTAAGCTTTCTTTTAACTAGCAACAAGTGTTCCAGCTAGTGGACTGATAACACTGGAATGTTTATGTTTCTGCTGAGACTCCAAGGTCGCTTCTTAGCTCTGCTGCTACAGAGGCTACCAGGGCAGGAGAATTGTATCTGTGACCCCCTCGTAGGGGAGCTGGACTAGACAGACAGCAGAACTGACCAAAGGTATTCCATTCCATATATCTATGTAAGCTCCGAGGAAGGTCAGAGATCACAGAAGACAACTTCCTTCCTGCTTCTTCTTCTTCCCTTCTCTTCCATCCATGGCCAGTGTCTGGGGAGGACTCCATCCATCCATCACCATCAGCCCCTAGACTCTGACCTCATAACCCTCATAACGGAGCCCCTGTCTGCTCTGCCTTATCTCCTGCCTCTGGGCTGAGACATTTCGGGACTGCTCACAGCTCAGGAGAGTGCTGGGGGAGTTGCTGGGGGTGGGGGGAGGCAAGAGGCTTTTGCACACTCCTGAACATACTTGTATATAATTGTACATACAATTAAAGCTGTCTAATTTAGTTTTCAATCCAGCCAAGTCTCTCTCCTTAATTCTCTCTCTCCTTCCCTACCTGGGTGGGAGGGGGAGGGGATCGAGAGCATTGTTGTCTCTGGTTTAATTGCCGATCCTGAGTCAAACCGTGACAGCTGGTTATCTTCTGACTGTTCAGACAGCATTCAACAATGATTCTTGCTACATTCTTGTGAAGCAGGAGTCTAGGAACAATAGGTTTGTATAGCTAAATATGTATGGAAGCAGGCTGGAAGTAGAATTCATTGGAGATGGCATGGGATGTTTATCTAGAATACAAGAAAGGCCCATCTGGTGTCCTGTGTTAAAAAAACGGTCACATTTTGCTTACAGATTTTTATCTGGGAAGATTGTAAATGCCCATATACCTTGGTGACTCAGATTAACACTTGCTGTGGTACTAGAAAAGGCAAATATAAAAACAAATATTTTGAAGGAGTTGAGTGATTATCTCAAGGAAAGCTATGTGGATTTCAATGTTCTCTAAGGAGGCCTTTATCCATATGCGGGGGTCATAACGTCTAATTAATCCTCCAGGAAATTGATCCATGTGATTGACAGGCCAGTTTTCATGTGATTTTTGATGAAAAAAGCACAAAGAAGAGAGCACTTGGTTATTAGAGAGAGAACATGGCTGTTAGAGGATAGTCCTTGGACAACCTCTGCCTTAACCAGCCTTGGGGAAGATACCTTTACCTGCCTTCTAACTCACTGCTGTGATGGGGTTTAGCAGGGAGATCAGCCAAGATCTAACACTTCCCAATAAACCCTCATTCTTCACAGAGCTGGCTCTTTATAAGGGAAGCACTGTGGTCAGGTATCTAAGCATGAGAGAACTCTAGCTCATGGTCTGAGAGCTCCCTGACAGGTCTTCCCTGACAGATCAACAGTCAGAAAGAAGACCTGTGGATTCACCCTCCTCTCTGTGGTCAGTAAACAATGACTGCCTCATTGCTTTCAAAGAACAGTTTGGCTTTAGTTTGGCTGTTTGCTTATCAAGCACTGCAGGAATTAATTGGTTTGGATGTCTGGGAAAGTGTGGAAAAATCTGAAGGAAGGAGGATTTGTTTTTCTTCTTGTTGGAAGACATACAGGTTAGGGAATACTGAAGTAAATTGCACATTCCTAAGGCCATAGGCCTCGGTGAGGTGCACCTGTGAGTGCTGAGGAAGCTGGCAAATGCTGGTGTGAGGCCACTCTCAATTATCTTTGAATAATAATGGTGATTGAGAAAGGTTCCTCAGGACTGGAGGAAAGCAAATGTCACTCCTGTCTTCAGAGAGGACAAGAAGGAGTACCCAGAGAACTACAGGCCAGTCAGCCTCATCCTGACTCCTGAGAAGGTGATGGAACAGCTAGTCCTGGAAACTCTTCATTCCTGGAAATAAGGTGATTTGGATTATTTAGCATAGATTTACAAAGAGGAAGTCCTGCTTAAGGAAGCCAATAACCTTCTATGATGAAATAACTGGCTTGGTAGATGAGGGAGCAGTAGACGTTGCATATGTTGACTTCAGTAAGGCTTCTTGTCTCCCACAAGATCCTCCAAGAAGCTGATGACGTATGGACTGCATGAGTAGACAGTAAGGTGAATTGAAAACTAGCTGAACAGTTGGGCCCAGAGGGTTGTCATCAGTGGTTTGAGGCCAGTAACTAGTGGTTAGAGGGACAATACTGGGTCCAATAGTTTTTCAACATTTTCATCAATGATCTGGATGATGAGGCAGAGTACACCCTTGTGTAGGTTTGGCACCGAGTTGGCAGTCTCTCGATTCACTCCTCCCCCCCTCCTCCCCCAAGGTAGGGAAAGAGGGAGAAAAATGAGACAGAGAGGCTCTCTGGGTTGAAAAGTGAAACAGATTGATTTTTATTATTGGTGACAATGGAATATGTATTTGCAAAGGGATGTGCAACACCCGATCCCCTCCCTCCTCCCCGACCACTCTCACAGTCTCCCAGCTGAAGGGGGGAGTGTCCGGGCGCATGGACGGGGCCCTCGGGTGTCGGCTGTAAGGAAAAATTGGGAAAAACAGAGAGATCTGAAGAGAGGGCGATAGAAGTGACAGTAAGCAGAAAAGTGAGAGAAAAAGGAAAACGAGAGGCTTGACTTCTGTGATGTATTAGCCTATACTGAAAGCCAAATAGAGAAAATATTATGAGAAGTGAATATTCTGGTTTGCTGATCCTGCCTTCAGTCTAATCTGCTCCCCCGTAGGGGGGGAGGCTGGAGACAGTCAGAAGTGACCTTGGTTGTTATCAGTCCACTGGTGCTGCTAAAAATTTCACTGAAAGGAAGAAAAAAAAATCAGCAAAGAGCTTGCTCAAACCAAAACATTCCACCCCAATTCCATTCTCATAATATTTTACACAGAGTCTATAAGTTATTAAATTAAGAGTTCTCCCACAGTGTTAGATTTCCTTGAGGTACATACTGAACTTCACCATCTTCCATCATTACACACCATGCATGTCCAGGTCCCTGAGCAAAAGCAACATCCCAGACAGGTTTGCCCTTGCCTGAAGCAGGATAAACCCAAACACTTTTTCCCAACAGATTTCTTTCACATACCACTGGGACTTTATCCCCATCCACTGTCTGCAAAAGGTCTGACTGAGCAGGACCAGCTCTACTGATGGATCCCCTGGTATTAACTAGCCAAGTAGCCCTTGCTAGATGTTTGTCCCAATTCTTAAAGGTTCCACCACCCATTGCCTTCAGGGTAGCTTTCAACAGACCATTGTACCTTTCAATCTTCCCCGAGGCTGAAGTATGGTAAGGGATATGGTATATCCACTCAATACCATGTTCTTTGGCCCAGTCAGTTACAAGATTGGTCTTGAAATGAGTCCCATTGTCCGACTCAGTTCTCTCTGGGGTACCATGTTGCCACAAGACCTGCTTCTCAAGGCCCAGGATGGTGTTCCGGGCTGTGGCATGAGGCACAGGATATGTTTCCAACCATCCTGTACTTGTTTCCACCATTGTAAGCACATAGCGCTTACCCTGGTGGGTCTGAGGCAGTGTGATGTAATCAACGTGCCAGGCCTCCTCATGCCTGTACTTTGACCACCTCCCCTCATACCACAAAGATTTTAACCTTTTTGCCTGCTTAATTGCAGCGCACGTTTCACAGTTGTGGATAACCTGTGCAATAGTCTCCATGGTTAAGTCCACCCTTCGGTCATGAGCCCATCTGTATGTTGCATCTCTGCCCTGATGACCTGAGGCGTCATGGGCCCATCAAGCTAAAAACAGCTCACCTTTGTGTTCCCAGTCTAAGTCTATTTTAAACACTTCGGCAGCCTCATCTGCTCATTGGTTGTGTTGATGTTCCTCATTAGCTCGACTCAGAGGTACATGTGCATCTACATGATGCACTTTCACAGCCGATCTCCCTACCTGAGCAGCGATGTCTTTCCATAGTTCAACCACCCAGATTGGCTTACCCTTTCGCTGCCAGTTCTGTTGCCACTGCTTTAGCCACCCCCACAAGGCATTTGCTACCATCCATGAGTAGTGTAGAGATAGAGTCTTGGCCACCCTTCTCGTTCAGCAACATCTAAAGCCAGCTGGATGGCTTTTACTTCTGCAAACTGACTTGATTCTCCTTCTCCTTCATCTGCTTCTGCAACGAACTGTGTAGGATTCCATACAGCAGCTTTCCACCTCCGACGGTTTCCTACAAGGCAACAGGAGCCATCAGTGAACAGAGCATATTGTTTTTCAGCCTCAGGCAGCTGATTATACGGTGGCGCTTCTTCAGCTCCTTTCACCAGTTCTTGAGGTGGCATTCCAAAATGTGTGCCTTCTGGCCAGTCTGTAATAGCTTCTACAATTCCAGGATGACTTGGGTTCCCTATCCTAGCCCACTGGTGATTAAAGCAATCCATTTACTCCAGGTAGCATTGGTGGCATGATGCACAGGAGGAGCATTGCTCATGAACATCCAGTGCAGTACCGGTAATCGGGGCGCCAGGAGGAGCTGTGCCTCAGTACCCATCACTTCCGAAGCAGCTCTAACTCCTTCATATGCTGCCAGTATCTCCTTCTCAGTTGACGTGTAGTTGGCCTTGGAACCTCTGTAGCTCCTACTCCAAAATCCCATGGGATGACCACGAGTTTCCCTTGGTGCTTTCTGCCAGAGGCTTCATGTAGGGCCATTGTGCCCGGCTCCAGTGCAGAGCATATTTTTGATGTCTGGCCCTGTTCGAATTGGTCCAAGGGCCACCGCATGCACAATGTCGTCTTTAATCTTCTCAAAACCATCCTGTTGGTTGGCACCCCACCCTCAGCACAGTTGCTGCTGATATAAAATGGGGAGGGGTGGCTGATAACACCAGAGGGTTGTGCTGCTGTTTAGCAGGACCTCGAGCTTACATAGTTCAGCAAAGTGAAGTGCAAAGATCTGCACCTGGGGAGGAATAACCCCATGCACCAGTATGCCCAACTGCCTGGAAAGCAGTTTTGCAGAAGAGGACTTGGGTTCCTGGTAGATACCAAGTTGAAATTCAGCCAGCAATGTGCTCTTGTGGCAAAGCAGGCAAATAGTGTACTGAGCTACATTAGGAGGAGTGTTGCCAGCAGGTTGAGAGAGTGATCTTTCCCCTCTGTTCAGCACTGATAGGTCACACCTGGAGTACTCTGTCAAGTTGTGGGCTGCTCAGTACAAGAGAGATATGGAGCTACCAGAGAGAGTCCAGCAAATGGCCACAGCAAAGATTAAGGGCCTGCAGTATCTTTCATAACAAGAAAGGTACTCTCTCAGAGAAGGCTTGGGGGGTGAATCTCATCAATGTGTACAAATGTCTGAAGGGAGGGTGTAAAGAAGAGGGAGCCAGGCTCTTTTCAGTGGTTCCCAGTGACAGCCATTGGTCACAAACTGAAACATGAGAGGATCCCTCTGAACATCAGGAGATAGTTTTTAATGTGAGGGTGACAGAGCACTGGCACAGGCTGCCCAGAGAGTTGGTGGATTCTCCCTCCTTAAGCTGCCTGGACACAGTCCTGGCAACCAGCCTTAGGTGGCCCTGCTTGAGGAGGGCGATTGGGCCAGATGACCTCCAGAACTGATTCCAATCTCATGCATTCTATGATTTTGTGATAGATTTTGTAAAGTATCAAAGATGTGCAAAAAAATCCTACAGGTCGTGTACTGGCAGCTCAAGGCCATGAGGGATGCCTAAAGGTCTCTAAAATGATATCAGACACCTTTGTTTAAATGTGTGAATTACTCCTTGGGTGTGTCTTGGCAGTAACTTCTCCACAGAGCAAACCTGTTCCACTCACTGTTGTATCTGTGGAAGGGCAGGGGCAGGATGTGGATCCTGTTGAAAAGGAAGAATATATTTGACTTAGAGGTGGTGGTTCCTTTGGTGTGTCAAATGACACATTGCAGAAATTTCTGCATTTTTTTTTCCCCAAGCATGAACTTCTTACACTGTTGGGTTTTTTTTGTTTGTTTGTTTTTTTCTTGGTCAAATTTTTTATTCTATTGTTTGGTGGTTTGGATCCTTGCAGTACCAGATGTGTGTTTAGCTTTTATGGTGGCGAGGGACAATCTGAAACTCAAATATTAAGACAGAAAAGGTCTGGGAGCCTAAATACATTTCTAGATATGGGTTTTGCTGCTTGATACTTCAAAGGTGGAGACTACAGTCTTGATGGCTCTAAGCCAAGTATCTGGGACTCGATGCTTTTGGAGAGAAGTCTGCGCCAGGAGACTTTGATAGAAGAGTTGAAATCAGGGTTGGGCATTGTGTCTTTAAGCTGAGGGGCTAGGTTAGGGGTCCATTTGTGATTTGGGGTTTGCTGAATAGCAGCAAAAAAACCTTGTATTGATGAGAGAAAATGTTCAGGATTACACTACAGCTGTGTACAGGCTCACAGTCTTCCCATCCTAGATCACCTGCCATCTTATCCTGCCTGTTTCTGACTATAAGCTAGACTAAAACAAAGCTACTGGGACAGATACCATCATATTGGATTCTCCTCTGTGGATAAGTTTAGATTTTTGATTGATTTGGTCTTTTTCCAGGTGTAAACTATGACTGACAAGACAGACTTACTTTCAGGATAATTTTTTACTATTGGAGCATTCCAAAAAATAGAAGGCCTAGTTCTGTCATGAGAGTTTAGCTGAGAATCTGAAATGTGTTGGATCTGAAATGTGCTGGGTCTACACCTCCAACAGATCTTTGCAAATCCAGGAGTGGGGAAACAAGCCCTACATGATGCAGATTTCCTGTATGTAATGGATGGAGTAGGCATATTTGTGGGTATTATTCAGAAGGGAGAATAAATACTCAAAGGCGTATTTATTATACAAGTTTTCCTTTCAAAACAGAAAGGCAGAGCTATCTTCTTGCAAGTCACTATTCTTGCACTAAATGCAAGGGCAGCAGCACTGATGATACTGTGTGAGAGCAGCCCTGAAGGTGAGTTCATACTTTATGTTTGAGATGAGCAGAGGACAGAGTAGGTCCTGCTGTTCTGTCAAAGGTATTTGCAGTGAGGTGTATGGCTGAAACTATTCTACACAGAAAAGACAAAGCTTGGATACATATTGAGGCTAGCTGTTTTGAGTACACCTCAAGTACAAGTCAGATCCCTACTTAGTTCTGCACTTTGCTAATCCAAAATTACAAAATGCTGTGCAAGCAAAGTGCTTTGGCAACAGCACAGAGTCCTGAGGTAAACCCCCCTCTAAGTCTTCAAAAGAGACTCTTTTCCCAGTGCCCTAGGGTGTACATCTTCATAAATGTCATGCATACTTCTAGAATGGATAAGAAGGCATGTGTAGAGTGCACAAATTTCAAGCATTCCTAGCGTTAAACTTACTGAAATGTGTCACAACCCACAAAGTGGGCATGGCACTGTCATGTCCCACAAGGTGGGCACAGCACTTTCTCGTCCCACAAAGTGAGTACAGCTCCCCAGAGGTGGAGGCCCAAACTAAATATAAATATCAAACCCCACAAAGTGGTCACGGCTTCCCAGAGGTGGGGGTCCAAACTAAATATAAATATCTCTTTTAATAACCAATTTGGTGAGATTAAGCTCGGGAATTCTGTGTGCAGTACTCTAGGAGTAAGACCATTACCCAGGAGGCTTTCACAAAACACTTTTACTTAAGATTGAGTAAGATTAAAAGCTTGTCAAAGGAGACATACAACAGTATCACTCTCAAAGCAGCAGATTACAACTAGCAGAACTTAGCAAAATGGTCCTCTTAAAACAACAGGTTACAACAGGAAAAACTTAGCAAAATTAGAAATGATGGTATCCCTATGTGCTGGGAATAAGGTTAGAAAGAGAGAGAGAGAGAGGTATGAAGAGAGAGGCAGAGAGACAGAGAGACAGAGAGACAGAGATAAAGAAACAGTGGATAGGAAAGATACCACCACCCTTGGATCCAGTGATGATCTTGGCATGACACTGTGGTCCTTGGATGGTGGGCGCGCGCCCCGAGCATTTCCAGTCTGCCTCTTTGATGGCACCTGGCCCCACCTCTCCTGGTGAGGCTCAGCCTGCTTTGCACAGACTCAGTGTTAGATTTGGGATTGTTCTGGAAATGAGTCGGTGGGGCACAGGGGTCCAGGTGATCACTTGGCCCCCCCCATCCGGGTTGACTGAGCAATGACCATTATTGTCACACCTGTGCTCTGTCCTTGAACAGGACAGTGGTCTTTCCAAGATGGCTGTGCCTCCATGGGGCTCCTCTTGCTGGCCACTGCTCCTTATCAAGTAAGGACAGTGTCCCGTTTATCAGGGTGGCTGCCAAAGGAGGGGCTCCCCTTTCAAGGACAGTGTCCACTTCATCAGGATGGTTACCAAACAAGGGGCTCTCCTTGCGAGAACAGGGTCCAGGTGGTTATCGAATGAGGCCCCCACCCGAGCACAATGTCCAGTTTGTCAGGGCAGCTGTTTTGAGACAATTATTCTTTTCAGGATTCTACAAAACATTTTAGTGCTTCGTATGTTTTGCAATGTATGGTCTTTCTGGTATCTGAAAAACATTTTTAAAAAAATTTTTTTCCTTGTATTTTAATTACTCCAAAATAGCCAAACTGAAACACTTCATAAAGGAGGAAAATAAATAACTTTTGAGAGAGTAGACTGGAACTCTTCAGACTGAGAGAGGTTTTGTTTGAACAAGTTATGGACAGCAAATAAAGTCAGAGGTGCTGAAACACATAGCAGGCCTAGCTGAAGTCTTCTCAGCCTAGTTTTGAAAGCCATTTTTAACAGCCAGGTGTTGCTGAATTTTATATGGGGGAGGACAACTTTTTAAAGCTACTTTGGCACTTAAAATATAGAAAGACACTACTGGGGTTTCTTAATGTGCATTGGCAGATGTTGACATGCAGAACTCCCTGTCTTACCAGTACCTTGCCAACTGGGATCTAACTCAACCAACACCTTCCTCCATCCATAGGGACTGCAGTGTATTTGAGAAGCTGATGGTGTGATGTCCAGCTTTGTCCAAAAGCAGAGAGTTATGAGGCTGTTAAGAAACTGAGGGTGCAGTCATTCTGAACTACAGCCCTGGCTGAAGGTAGCAGAAGTATTAACAAACCTGCAGAAGGGCTGGCAGGACTTTGACACTTGGCACCCGCTGTGTGGGCTGTGTCAGAGGACTTCCAGGGGTGGCATGTCATGGCACAGCAGGAGGCAGAGCATGGCGAGCAGCACTTCTTTTACTCTCTTCTTCCCTTAGGTCATGTAGTTTTTTTAACAAAGAGTTAACAGTTCTCACACCAAGCCCCAACTCCGACCTCTTGGGTATGTAGTCCCACAGCAGCACTGTGTTTAGCAAACTGCTGCTACATCTTCTGCAGCCAGTCTAATGGCATAGAGAAGAAGGGGGTGGGGTCTACTTTTACTCCTTGCATATGGCTGGCTTTTCTTAGGGCTTTGTTAAGCTGCAAAACTCAAGGGCACATAGTTCTGTCAGTAAAGGAGCAGCAAAGGATGAGCAAAGCTGTAATACTTACATAAGAGTGGCAGTCCTAGCACCAATACAACTCCAGATTGCCACTATTTGACTAATGTCTGCAGCACATGATACCCCACACAGACCATTCTTTCCCTTTCTCATCTTGGAAAATACAGACGAGGCAAAACCAGCTCACAGAACTTGCTTCAAGCATTCAAGAGTGAGCAGGTCAAAGGGCAGGGCTGTGGTCAGATGTCCTGCTCTTGCTGGTGGTGATCAGGTAACTTCCAGCCACTTCTCCATCAGACCAAGGATGTCCTACTATACAGGGGGTTGTTCTTTGGCATAGCTAATCCATATGACCTAGTTTAGACAAACATGCAGGCTAACCCTAGATCACTGTGACACCTGCATTTGCACATCCAAGTTGTGCTGGCCAGACAGAGTAAGTAGAAGTCTTTTTAATTTAACTATTTGAATCTAAGCATATACATATTTGCTACTGAAATCAGTATGGAGTAAATCCATACCTTGCTATTTGCTGGCTGTTGTTGCTCACTCATCTTCATTCTAGTTATACTGTTGGGCCTCTCTTCTTTGACAAGCTTTGAAAAGCTATGGTGTGGGAACACCTTACAACTTTAGTTTTGCATATCTTTCTCAGTCCTTAGGGGTTCTTCTCCTAAGGCCATTTGATGACTGTAGGATGTGGCATTTGAAATGCATGAACAAAATGGTGTGTGCATAACATTCCCTTATTAATGCAATTTTATCAGTGTGTTCACAGGGAAGAACATATTGTAGGTGATAGCATTCATGTCAGAATTAATAGTAATCTTTTATACTTACAGACACTTTCAGAAACATAGAATATAATACCTAAGTCCAAGATTCTCTGTTGTCAAAAGCAATGGGAGATCTGTTAAATAAAAACTCCCAGAGGACTCAACACAAGGAACTGTTCACCACACTTCTACAGGAGATACTGTACTCATCTCCCCCCACCAAGTGCTGATACTGCAGGAGTGATAATTCACTCCTGAACCCAGATTTGGTTATGTAATTAATAATGACTGTGGGAGCGGGATATACTAGCTTTTTGTTGGAGAGAAATGAATGCTGTTTCTACAAGACATGTGAAAAGGAATTATTCCATTTCCTTCCACATCCTAGATCCACTGGCACTGGAAACTTTCTCTTATTCATCCTTTATTAACTTGTCTCCAGGGTCTTAAGTTTTATTTGTCCCAAAGGCATCAACAGAAAGTGACTCACTGTTCCTTTTCAGCAGAGACCCAGCCGCTCTGCACCTGAATGTTTGTTGTTTGTCAAGCAGTACCTTAATCAGTGTGTGTTGTGTTTGTTCTTTAACCTGTGTCTCTTTTGATGCAGTCTTGAGGACAGGAGTATTACATCCTTCACCAGAGGTCAGGGAGGGATTTGCTCTCTAGGAATTACAAAATTCTAAAATGCATGGCATCAAAATACTCCATTACATTTTTGGGGAATAAGGGAATAAAAATAAAGCATCTGGGATTCTCTCGGCTTTCACTTGCTCTCTTTCAGTTCATTTGAGCCCAATTTCTTTTTGGGAGCAGAAACACAAATACATTTCCTAAGGCTGCAAGGACCCTATGATCTAAGGAGATTGTCAGAGGAAACGTGCTGTATCCTAAAAGATGCGAGAACAAGAGAGTCCAGTTCAGTGATTCCACAATGGACTAAGGTTAGGGGGAGTTTGGAAGGCCATGGACAGACATCTTACTACTGCCTTTTTCAGGGAAAGATTGCTTCTGAGAAATGCTATGTAATAGGCTAAGGTTTGGACATCCTTGTCAGTGCAGAGTGCTCTATAACAAGTCACAACAAATGGTTTAGTGGAGTAAAACGGTTATTTTGGTGCAAATTAATCTGCAGCAGCAATGAAGGGACCAGGAATAAGTGATTTTAAGTAGAGAAAGCCAAGTCCCCTTTAAATTGGCTATCTCTGGCATGGTTACCTCTTTCTTGACATGGCTGAACACAGCTCAGCATAGGCTAACAGGGTGTTCCTGGGAGAGTCCACCACAGCTTTTTGTCTCACTGCTGTGGGTACAGCATTCAAAGCCATAATGGTGACACATCAAAGTAAACATGGCCTCCTCAGGAGATGAAGGGACAGGTTATAGACAGGAAGGCCAGGTATCAAGGGAAGCTGTAGGCAGGTTCACCTGAATCAAGCTGAGTCTTTCACATTGGGGAAATTGAGATTGAGTTTGGCCAGAGGCTGCTTCCAAGAATAGTCACCAAGAAGCACAGTGTTGTCAGTGTTAGCAGTGTAACTGCCAGCTGAGTGGTACTTGATGTCTGAATGTAGACTTCAAAGAAGCAGAAAATGAATTTGTAGCTCTTGGGACTGAAATATGAGAAATTTTGTCTGAAGGTAAGGGGAAAAGTGAAACCTATAGGGATTAATTTTATTTATTTATTTATTTTTAATTAAATCTGACTGGGATTGGCATTTCTGTGATCCTAGTCTGTTTGTGTCCCTGGGTGACTAATCCTCTTTTACTACCCATACTTTCTAGGCCTCAGTGACGCAGGTGTTAACCTTCAAGGTAAAATAAGAATCCACATCGTGGACCTTTGGACCTCTGACATATATATACCTCTGATACAGAAGAAGCATCATGGAGTCCAGGTGCAGAACAGCTCTGTTCATGGGCAGAATGCTGATGCTCAGAGCCCAGTGGTGTAACTTGCTATTGGGCTTGCATACTGACATTGGACCAATGCAAGCCTTTTTCTAGCACTTCTCCTTTGATCTGCCAGTCCAAGGTTTTGTTCCAACTCCAACTGCAAGCACTGCACAATAGGAAAGCCGCAGTGATACAGGTTCAGGGCTTGGAGGGTGCTTCTTGTGCAACACTGTGTGGTTGGAGCTGATGGGCTGTAAGGCCTGGAAATGTTTCCCTCAGCACCTTCGTAAGTGTTTCCAGGACAGTTAATTAACAAAGCAGTGATGGAATTCCAGAGATATGTGATTAATTCAGTCTTTCTGAGTAATGTGGACTGGAAAACAGGAACTGTGACTCTTCAAGCAGAGTATTTAATGCAAAAAAATGTATCTGAGCCTGTGGAGGCAGTCACTTCCTTAGCATGTGCTAAAAACTGTAATAAACTGAGGCAATAAATGGTTTTCTCCTCAAAATTTATTTTCCTTTATGTTTTTCAGACATTTACTTACCTCTGTCTTTTTTGAATTGATTAGTCAGTCTTGCTTGTAAATTTAGAGCTAGATTTGTTTTCCGTTCTGGGTTTTACCAGTCTCCTGTTTCTAAAGGTGATGATGATGTCCTGTGGTGCAAGGTGTGGATAGAAACTTCCTAACTCAGCCAGCAAACAGTCCCAGTATCAGAGCTACCATCATGCAGATAGGCCAGATGGTGAGGACAGCAGGATGAAATAACATATGGACCTTGGCAGGAAAAGTCTTAGCTCTTCTGCAGGAGGCAATGGGGACAATGACTAGTTGTCTGGAAATAGTGTGAAAGGGTGTCAAAATGCTGCCTTTTTCACAGTTAATTCCACCTCCCAGCAACATTCAACTGTTACAGAGATGCTCTAGGTCAGAATTACAGCTGCCTGAAGAGCAGGTGCTACAGTACTTGTTGTGTTCACCAGGCCATGCTGCTCCAGGGTCTGGAGCGTTTATTAAGTGGCCCTGATTGTTACTGTTAGTGAAGGGAATCTTCCCACTCTTGTACCCACCAGGTCAGAGTAGTCAATTATTGCACTCTCTATGTTAAAAATAGGCAAAACACAGTGGTTCTGAGAACACGATCTGTTTTATACAGGTAACAAAAAGGTGTTTCTCAAATCCATGGCAGTCATGCACACAAATTTTCTATGTGAGCCAGTCTTAACTGGTCTTTAAGAGTAACTATTTCTGTGCAAATGTTTGCTTAAACGTTTTCAGTGTAATTTCTAGCTCTGAACCTGGCTCTTTCTCAGCTATTCCCTGGCTGTGCAGAGAGGTGAGGTAGTGTTCAGGTCTGTTCTAGAGAACCTCTGCTGTCGGCCTGCCTGTGGCAGCCTACAAGCATCAGTCCCCTCTTACACCTTGTGCCTGTGCTGGGGGTAGGAGGGCAGGAGTGTGACAGCTTCTCTGTCATGCCCAGCAGAACAGAGATAAAAACCATACACAGCAGCAGGCAGGCTGTGCCTGGGAAACATCCAGGTTGGCATATCCTGACCAAAGGCAAAAATGTTGCATGTTGCTTGTTTCTCCTGTTGTCTGGATCACTTTTAGGTGGGATGTTCAGAGCTGGATGAGACTAGGTCCTTAAAGCCCCAGGGCATGCATGTATTTTCCCTTTTAATCTATTTTATCTGTTCCTATATGGCTGGTTTTCCATTTGATGAGACTTTTCTATCTGGACTGTATTCAGTTCACACTTGTATCCCTGCTGTAGTTTCTCCAGCTTCTTTGAGGTCCCCATAATATTTCTGGGAGTTAGCAGAATGGAGTCCTAATTCCTGAGCAAATAATTTATTTTTAGCTTGCAAACTTGTATATGACCAACCATAGTGGACCTAGGATTGGCAAACATTACCAGAAACTGAGTATTTCATAACAAAATTACTACTCATCCTCACAAATCAACAGAGATTTTATTTTAATATGCCAGCCACACCAAAAAATGTTTTCGTTTTAGGTTGACTGAAAGGTCACCAACTAAAAAAATTTTCTGTCTGCTGTCCACCCAAAGAACTTAAGAGCCTTGTTCAGGGACAGTAAGTTTCAGTCAAAAGCAAAAACATGTCTCTCATTTTTGTTTGCCTAAGATTCAGCTGAACTAAAGTAATGAATCCTTGTTGCAGATTAAAAACAGATTTATTTTTTTTTTCTGGAACCATGAATATCTGATATTTTGGTTGAAGACCGAAACATTTCTTTCTTGCTGATCAGGTAGATTTGCATTTTAATTTGTAAATTTGCAAATTAATTTTATCATTGGAATATTTTCATTTCTCAGCAAAGAAAGGTCAGTTGAATTTTTTTGTTCCATGCTACTTCTCAGCTGGACCTTAAGAAAACATTCATGAGGTCCTTCTGGGAACAGGTGCTAAAATCCTCCCTGGCAAGGCAAATCTGGCTTGTTGAGCTGTATTCTAGTCTCTAAAAATCCAGGGAGGGTGATGTCAGATAAAAAGCACCCTCTCAACAATGGAAAGAACCATGTGTAATTAAGCAAACCAAACCTATGCAGTTAACTCACAGGATTTGCAGTCCTCAGGAGGTGAAACTACAGAGTGAGACAGTGCGAAGTTAGAGAAAATTCCAGCAGCCGAGACTGTTTGGAAAAATTATAGAGCCTTGGCAGTACACGGCCACGAAACCCCTGTGGTTCTTTCCTTCCTCCTCCTATATTGAAATCCTGGCTAAACACTGGCTACACTTTCGCATCTAGCAACCAGGAATTGTTGGGGGGACACAGGTGGGTGAACCCTTGCACTTTTTTGCACCAAGTGTTGCGAAGTTTAACTGGTGAAACAGGTTAGCTTGGCTCTTTGTGGTTGCTCCGCTAAGGGACTAGTCCTGGGGTAGTAGCTCTGCTGGTGGAGCAGGTCACACGGCAAAGGAATTAGTGCCAAAGGTCAGGCAGGAGCTGTAACAAGCTCCACTGTCCTTGCTCATTTGGGAAAAGGTGCAGCAAGCACCCTGATATTCCCTTAGAAATGCTCCGGCCTCCTACAGTGGAAATCCTGCAGAAGGTTTGCAGCCTTGCTGCCATCTCAGAAGGTGCCCACTGTTGTCCTGCAAGTGCTGGCAAAGAAGCTCACTGTTGCAATCTCAAGCATTGTGTCAGTAACACTGTTCTCCAAGTTCTCATTTCTCCAAGTCCAGTTTGAAGTCTGTCTTAGTCTCTTTTCAACTTCTAATGGGACGGGATAATTTAGTTCTGGCATTTCAGGGTAGTTTATGCTTCCTTGATGTTAGGATTGATTTGCCCATCAGATGCTCCAAGAACATTCACTACTGATAATTAACCTTGGAGACCATGTGCCACAGAATACTGTATTGCTCAAAGCTTGTAAGTGGGTTGTGTTCTGTCATTCAGGAGTGGAAGGACATTTACAAGCACTCTGAAAGGGCATCTAAACTGCACTTCCTTCTCATGTTCTAGTCAAAGGGTACCACTGAATTCAGCTTAGAGATTGTTACCTGTAAACTCAGTTGACAAAGTTTCCTGGTGGAACTTAACATTCAGTTCCTACTAAGAAGAAATTGAGCAAGACTGGGCACTTCTAATCCCCAAGAGTTCAGAAAACCTCACTTATTTTGCGAAGTAATTTTAAATTCTTTGCTTTGAAAAGTATTTCAGTGTTCTGCATTTAAAAAATACTGATATTTACTTAAAATAATAAAGCAATATATTTTGCCTTCTTACTGTCTTCTTTGGGTCTGTGAGTCTTTTGGGTGCCCTTTTTTCAATGTTTTCTCTGCAACTGTGAAGGTCAGCTTTTGGTTAATAAGGAGCAGGTCAGATGATACGACTTCAGAAGCTGGGACTTCGGGCAAAAACACAGTGCTTGACATTATAGATTGTTGAACCTTCTGTCTTCAAACAGTACCAACTGTGTGTGGATTTGGGGCTCCACGTCAGGCTCCTGGAATGGCCCAAGTTAACTGCTCAGTGGGCAAAGGGCCTTAGAGGTTTGTTGTATAAACCATGAATCAAGTGACTCTGCACAAAGCATTCCTTCTTATATATAGGGTAGAAATTCCTGTTAGACTGTGATAAAAACCAACCAAACCCATTCTCAGCATTCACTGAAAAGAAGGTTGAGGTGAACAAGCTGTTAGTCTATAGGGAACTGGAGAATAGTGGCAGCTTTCCTTTCTATGCTTTCACATCAGCTGAAACAGGAGTCCAGTTCTCCAACTTGAGCCTCATTCCTGTAATTGCACCGTTCTCATCCCCTCATTCTACGCTTGCAGACTCTCTTCAACATTCCTCCTATGTTCTTCACTGGCAACCCCATTCATGTTTCAGTCTAGAAGGGACTGAGAAGGGTTTTTCCCAGGAAGACAAGTGAAAACCCCTCAAGATTGTTCTCCCGTGTATTTGTGGAAAATTTTAGATCTCTCTGTCATAGGTTAAGACCAAGACTACGGTTATCACAGAACCTGGAAAGTGAACGGAACAGTCTTTACTGCCATATTTTAATCTCTCTTCTGGAGCTTGTGGACTGTTTTTCTTGGCAGGTCTTATCTTGGAAAATCCTTGTCTTGGATCCCTTCTTTGGGGAAAGTGTAGCAAAGGCCTCCCTGACAAGCAGCAGACTCCAGCTGAAAGACTGCCTGTCTCTCTGGTTTTCTACAGGCAGATGACAGGCAATGGGGAGATGTCTGGAAATGTCTCCTGTAATGGTAAACCCATCCTGCACAAGAAATCCAGGCATTGTAACATGGAACAAAGCAACTTTTCTGCCACAGCAGTTTGTGACTGCATCCAGTCTACCAGAACATGGTGGGATTGGGCACTGCAGTAAGAAAAACAGTAAAGGCTTTGAATTTGCAGAGGAATAAACAGTGATCCGACAAGTGTGCCTCCAAAATCCATTGAGCATGTTGTATGGTTTCACCAAACCAGATTAGCAACCAAATAGGGAATTCTCCAGGAATGCACCTATCCAGCCAAGTCCAGTAAATAATTTATGAGGTGTTTTCCATCTCAAGTTGGGATGAATATATGAATATGAAATGTCAAGTGTTTCTGATGCATTTTTCCCATGGGAGGTCTGAGTCAGTGCAGGAGGGTATCCTGAAAATCCACCTGCCTTCCTAGGAATGAAGGTCCTGTGAAACAATCATATAGCTCTGAGAGGTAGAGCAATGGCATGTTTGCAACAAATGTTGTATCTTGCAAGAGATATTTAATACAGATTTCAGTTTTAAGCCCTGAAATACTGAAGTCCTTTGAATAACAACAGAAATACTCAAGTAGGGCTTGCTGTTCCTTTCTTCCCAGCCTTCTATGCTGTGTTCACACCATGAAGTACTTCCTTCCTTGCCAAAATCCAGCCACAATATTGTGCAATAGCGTACAGCATGAAATTTTCAACTAACTACTCAGGTAGAAAATGAGGCTGTCATTGAGTACCTTGCTCTGCTGAATACTTTCTTCCTTCTTCACCCTCTCCTGTAGTTTATTTCTCTTACTAAGTGAGCAGACAACTGTGTTTGCTATGATAGGATAGGTTTGTGTGATAAGTGTGGCTAAACTTGAGGGTTTTTTTTAAGTCAAAGATGGCATTCAGTTGTGCTCAATGTTGCAGAAAATGCCTCAATTAATTAATGCATGCCTTAACACAGATAAAAGCATGAGGTGCGTGCAGAGCCTATGGAATATCACATGCACTGTGCTGTCATTGTAATTAAACTGGCTCAACTGGTCTATGGTAGCTTGGTGTAATTTTTAGATGTAATTGATAGGATAAACATTCTCCTAATAAAAACAAGACATTAAGCATAAGGAAGTAGACCTGTGAAAGCTTGCATCCCATCTGACTGTCCCAACACAAGGAGAGAGGAAACAACACTGATGTTTCCCACAAAACAGTTGCTTAATCTGCAAGTCTGTGAATCCAGTGTCTGTCTTTTTTAACCTTGCCAGGTACTGCTAGAGCTGACCATTACTGCCCACGTGGCAGCACAAATGTTTCTCTGCCCATGTAGGGCAATGAAGGTGTGGTGATGGGAGAGAGCCTGAGAGGCTGTGGTTTGTCAAGCATGCGGAAATTGCACAAGCTCCTGTACCGTGCTCTGATTTTCTGATGGTGGGGTGTGGTTTAGAGGGAGTGGGACTCATTTGAGCCACATTGCCATCATGGGGATGTGAACAAATCACTGCCATGGGGGCAGGTGAGGGATGGAAACTAGATGTGTTTAGTGGAAAAGACCCCAAAGGTTGCAGGGAGTCATCAGTTCACTGTGGTTTTGACATGGGAAATGCTAGACCTAGGGGGAGAGGCAGTCAGAAAACATCTGTACTCTGACCTAGTGGAAGAGTTAATATTTTCAGAGATTTCTCAACTCCCTTCTTACAGAGATTGTTTCAACGTGCATAAATTGCATTTGAAATAATTTAAAGGGGTAATTTGAGCAAAATGAGACAGTGTAACTGACTGCAAATCTGCTTTTGGCCTGTGTTGCCGGGAGTCAAGACATTTTTTGTTTTTTATAAAGCTGATTTTTTAAATTTGTTTTGGGAAAGCTGACTTCCTGCCTAGCACATAGCTCTTCCCACTTCAGACTGAAAAGAACATGAAGAATACTAAAAAAGGCATTCAGCCCACTTGATTCTGATCCCTCAGAAACTTATTCCCCATTGCCAGCTGTGATAAATCTTGTCTTTCTTTTTTAATTTTATTTTTTTAAGAAAACAGAGTTATTCTCCAAACTGGACCTAGGATTTTCCTAAGAATTCACAGTTATTTGTGATGCCAGGTGCAGACAGCTGAAGGTTGTTGTGTTAGATGACCAGGCCTTTTCTACTTCTGGGCCCTGTGCACTAGAGGCACATAGCTCCTGTTGCCACAGAGCCCAGGATAGCTCGGCATTCACCTTGCAATTACTGGGGATTCCCTGTAGCCCTAATTGAGCTCCACCTCTCAGCACTGACTAGAATAGGCTCTTGTCTAATCTGTGTGCCTCCAGATTGCACCTACCAGAGTGCAAAAAGGAGAAAAAACAGAAGGGAAAAGTCTTATGTCCTGTTTTGAGAGGGAAGGGTCATATTTGAGAGGAAGTGCTAGTCCTTTTTGCCCCATGAAGTCCTCCCTTAGTGGAAAAACAGAAGAGCCTTATGTGCTTAGAGCTTCCTATCACAGCTATGACCTGTCAAGAGAGAGGAGAAAGCACAGTTCAGCCCAAGTGGTGCTGTGTATCTTAGCCCTGCATGTGGGAAAGGTATTTCTGTTCCCTCCATGTGTTAGCTATCTTTTAATGCATCGCACAATGTGGGTCTTAGAGAGACAGGTGGGGACCCAGGGGAAATGTCTGGAGATCAGCTTGTAAATCACACAAAAGAGACTTCTGGATGGGACAGACCAGCAAATGGGACACTGGGAGAGGTGTTTTGCATTTGCGACAGCCAAGTTAAAATAGGAGTCAGCGTGTTCCAGCCAGCTGGAAGCCTCCCTTGAAACACTGAGCCTGGGGATGGCTCCTTTGGCTTGCAGCAAGAAGGAGCAAGCAAGCAATCCTCATTTCTGCAGCCAAGAGGAGCAGGAAGATTCATCGTACAGTGGGTCTGGGGAAGTGCAATGAGACAGTGTACCAAGCCAAAGTGGCTGTAGAAACCAGAGAGCTCAGCTGAAAGGAGAGCTGCCCCTTGCTTCCCTGGGCTGCCTCCTGGGCTGGAAGAGGTGGAGAAAAGAGAGAGCTGGGGCAGTGGACCTTCATCCACCAATCAATCTGCAGGGGCCCCTGGCATGGATGTTACTTGGAACATGGCTCTTAGCAAACCATGTAATGGCTACGCAGAGTCTCAGGAGAGTCTTGATCACCACTCATGTCTGATGGCTTCACACTCCCTGATGCAGTCAGAAAACTGGAACAAAAAGGGCATCCACCCTAGACAGGGACATGTTTCCACCCATATCTCAGGTGGCAGTTTCTGAGAAAGGCAGAGCTGTGCACAGAGCCCTGGCTTGGAGGGAAAGGTAAGAAGAAGCTGAGAGATTATGGTTCAAGTGCCGTCTGAGGTGAGTGATTTAGGTTAACACTGCCATTTCTTACCTCCTGCTGTAGTCTAGGATAGGTATACTTTGTGCCTCTTCCCTTAGAAATGTGATCATAGAGTTAGCTTTCTTCCCATGTTCTTTCTTTTCCTAGTGGAAATACTTGCCAAGGCCTTAGGTTTTAGCTAGGCAGTCCAGTCAGAGAAGGCAAACAGATTGTGGTAGAGGATGTACATAAAGAAAACTCAAGAGGTGCTGGAGTGAAAGGCCAAGCTGACGCAGACTAGTGAAACTGAAGCTGTGCTGGGTCCTATTGAGTGACAGTTGGGCTCTCTGTGTTCCATTAAGAATTTCAGTCTTACATTTTGGGTTCTTCTGCCTCCTTATCCTTTGTCATTTAGTACAGTAGTGACCTCTGATGACAAGATCTCCCACAGCCTTTGTCCTCCTAAAAATGCTTTACAACTGTGGAGCTAAGATATTACCAGCAAAAGAGCTTCCACTGAACATGCCAGTGTCAGTCACCTTGGGCGTCTCACACTACAGAATTCAGAAACTTGGGCTTGAGTTCACTTACCACCTAGACAAATTCCACCCTCTCACTCTAACTAAATGCCATTTTGAGATTTGCTTTGGTACAACTGGAACATTTGATTGCAGCAATGCGGTCCTGCATCCTACTACACTGAATGTGTCAGAGTGTCACTCTCTCATCTGTGTGGTGGGCATATCTAGACTGTTGCAACCCCTTGGCTGCCAAGAATGTAGCAGTCCTGGGCACCCCTGACACCATGCTTGGCATAATGAGGTAATGTTTTGCAGTTGAGGAAGGACTTATTGAAGGAAGGTGGCAGATCCTTGTTAAGGAATGGGGAAATGACAATGTCAGGAGAAGTCTTGTGGGGCCCTCAGCAACAGACACTTAAAATGGCAGGAGCCTAGGCAGCAAGTCAGATAATTTGCTCCATGGCTTAGGCAGGCTGGTACTAGAGTCGGGCCTGAGGAAAGCCAGGCTACTTCCCACTGATGAAGAGGCCAAGAGAAGCAATAGCATGGCTGCAGCTGTATAGGTGAGAGCTTGCACAGTCTGTGCTGTCATGGGACATGCAAGCACACTGCATAATGCTAATAGCAAGGCTACAGTCCCCTAAACTGTGTGTGTCTCCAGGACCGCCCTTCTTTCCACAGAAGAAAGCCAGCTTTACTGCTGATGATCTGCTTGAAATCCACACTTTAAACTAAGGTTAATATCTACACCCCTCCCTCCCCCTGAACTCCAGCGCTCTCTGGGATCCACCTAGCCCATTCCTTTCTCATAAGGACCTCCCTGTCTTCAGAAGGCTTGACTCCTTTCCAACTCACCTTCACCTCCTCATCAAGCTGTCACATTCCTTTTCAAAAAGATACCTGCTTTGAGCAGGTGCAGGAGCCCCTGAACTGCCTGGTCCCTGTTGTCCTTGTCACTGACAACAGCAGCGCAGCCTAATTTCCAGGCTGAAATTACCGGCCCTTGTCACCGTGCAGATGATCTCCTCTTGTGGAGGAGTAGTGACACCCAGTGGCCATCAAATAAATTCCGAAAGTCCCTTTCATCTGAAGTCCACCTGCCTTCCCTCCCTGCCCGCCCTTGGTCCGTTTCCAGGGACTTTAAATACCGGGTGCAGTAACAGGGCACTCAAGAGCTCCGCAGGCAACCTCGTTCAGCTCCTTCACACCTCTCTCAGCCATCCACGACAAACCGTGAGCAACGGATTTATTTGGTTTCCTGAGAACTGTGGAACCAAGTGTCAACTGTATATGTTGCACAACATAAGAATAAAAAAATCTATGGGACATGAAAGATCGGGCCTTAGGAACAGGTTGTGTGCAAAGGAAATTACTCCCCTAAATTTAGCTGCACCTAGTTTATAATCCTTAGCAAGTAACAGAAGATTGAGATGATTGTGATTTGTAACAACATACCCCAGAGCTGTACTGAACATGTTTGCAAACCCTGAGGAAGAGAGGAGTTAGGCTGTGCTGTACACGGGCCAGGTTATTTTTGCAGTAGACCGCAGTTAGTCTGATCATCAGTAGATTTTATCCCTTTCACTTTTTGCTTTTAGAAGATTGTGAGTTATGTGCAAGCAGGAGGACACCTTTCTACAAAATGACAGACACAGCTGGCAGATTCTGTGCAGCTTCCCTAGCCTAGAGCTGTACACAGAAGTGTTGAGGCTGGCAGACACCACTTGAGATTACCCAGTCCAACCTCTCTGCCCAAGCAGGTTGCCCAGGACTGTGTCCAGTCAGATTTTGAAAAGCTCCAGGGGTCGAGACTCTGCAACCTCTCATGGCAACCTATCCCAGTGTTTGACCACCCTCACAGGGAAGTCTGTTCTTGTTTGCAGATGGAATATCATGCATTTTAATTTATGTTTATTGTCCCTTGTCCTGTCACTCCGTACCACTGAAAAAAGCCTGCTTATGTTCTCTGTACTCCCTTCATGAGGTATTTGTACACATTGATAAGATTCCCAAGCCTTCCATTCTTCAGGCTGGACAGTCCCAGTTTACTCAGCCCGTCCTCACATGACAGATACCCCAGTCCCTTAATCAGTTTAGTGGCCCTTTGCTGGAATGTTCCCAGTATGTCCACATCTCTCTTGTACTCAGGAGCCCTGAACAGGATACAGCACTCCAGGCCTCACCAGTGCTGAGTAGAGGGGAAGAACCAGCACTCTTGACCTGCTCAGGTGTCTGGGCTTACTCTTCCTTGGATGCAGAACTTCACATTGAACTTTGTGTTGTCTCATTTCTCCAGTCTATTGCCATTCTTCTGAATGGGAGCATAGCCATCTGGTGTATTAGCTACTTCTACCACTTTTGTGTCTTCTACAAACTTGTTGCAGGTGCAGTGTACCTATTTGTCCAGAGCACTAATGCAGATATGAAACAGTGCAATGTTTTAAGTGCAATGAGCAGTAGGCAGATGAGCAGAAAGGGCTGAGATGCTCCAGTGTGCTTTTGGCAAAAAGCCTCTCTGGGTGCAATTCTCTCCTGTCCTCTGGGTAGGCATGGTCCATTGGGATTCTAGAGGGTTTCCTGCTGTGCTGCAAGTCCCATACTTCTCCTCCAGGGCAAGAAAGGAAACTACAGGTTTTAAAAAGATACCAGATGGCATTTTTTCCCAAAACTCCTGCTAGAAGACACACTCTGTAACCACTTAAGAGGAACTCAAGGACTTTGCTCCTAAATGACCTTGAGGTATCCAGTGGAGACAGTTTTTCTAATGCAAAAAAACCCTTTCTATATTATTTACTAGAAAAGTTAGGAAAGAGCTGATTAAACTAGTTGTGATATGCTGAAGCAGCCATATTTTTTTCTTTTGCAGGAGTAGCTGGATACTTCTCTGCAGTGAGCAGATCACTACTCCATTAAATAAAAAACAATGGAACAATTTCTACTCTGAATGATATATGCTCTCATACAGTGATTTTATTAATTGCTCTCTAGCTCAAAACCCAAGTCACCTCACTCAACTCCAACAGAACTGTATTGAGCAAGGATAGAGGGATCAATCCAGAATTCAGCTAATG
Source organism: Hemiprocne comata (assembly GCA_020745705.1). Taxonomy (NCBI): domain Eukaryota; kingdom Metazoa; phylum Chordata; class Aves; order Apodiformes; family Apodidae; genus Hemiprocne; species Hemiprocne comata. The sequence goes on along the minus strand of CM036616.1, from coordinate 41,763,016 downwards.
AAGGCTGCTGAGAAAGGCCATTGCTTATATGAACTCAGTTTTAGCACATAATTTTATTTAGGCCAACTCCAGCTGCTTAGATCAGATTTGTATCAGTCATTTTTATGAGCCATGGTCTTCTCAAGCTTCTTTTATTAGATTTGGTGCTCACTAAACTGCTGATGAAACTGGAGTCCCAAGTTCATCATTAGTTACTGGAGTGCATTTTTATGTCTTGTATAAAATTCAGCTCTGCTGAGTTGTGATCACATGTTGGTGGTGTGGTGATGCTGTTGGCTGGTCATGACACTGTGAACAGCATGGCTTGTAGCCTTTCTTCACAGCCAAAGGTAGGATGAAAGGACAATAACTTCTGAAGCAGGCAAACAAAATAAAATGTTGCTATTTACAGCAGATACCCTTAAACATTTGACAACCTTAGGGCTCACACTGAACAGCACTGGCAGGTTGATTGCCTTAGACTTAGTTGACCGGGCTGTTAGTCAGTTCTTAGCCCTGCTTCTTTCTGTTCTCTGTGCTACAACCTAATGCAGATGTGGAAAAGATAAGCATGGTATATCATGGCCTAACTGCAGTTTTGGTGAGGATATTGGAGGGCAGGGTATTTCCTAAGAGCTGGGCTAATTAGGACTTGTCCAAAATACTAGTGTCTGTCTAGCCAAAATGCTTTTTTTCACTAAGGGGAACTCAGCTCAGACCTTATCTGCAAGACTTGTCTAACAGCCAATCCTGTCACAGAGTCATAGAATAACTTAGGTTGGGAGGGACCTCCAGACCTCATGTAGTCCAGCTGCATGCTCAATGCAGCTCTAAACAGATCAGGATGTTTAGGTCTGCATCCAGCTGAGTTATGACTACCTTCAAGGATGTAGCTCCCTCAAACTCTGTGGGCAATGTCATCTGATATTTGACAACCCTTATAGTAATTATTTTTTTTCCTAATAACTGATCAGATTTTTCTGTGTTTCAGCTTGTGGCCATTTCTGTTTGTCCTATCACCATGCACCTCTGAGAAGAGTTTGGGTCCATTTCTGTACCCTCTGACCTTGTAGTTGCAGATAGCAGGGAAGCCTCCTCTTTGCCTTCTCTTCTGTAGGCTAAACAGACCCAGTTCCTTTAGTCTCTCCTGACATGCTAAGTCATTCAGGTAGCTGACCATCTTTATGGCCTGTATTGGACCGTCTCCAGAATGCAAAATCTTATTTGTAACAGGGAGTGAGAGTGATTGATAGAGAACTGCCTTGCAATGATACCTGCATCCTACTAGATGCATTCCATGTGGAACCATGGACTTGTGCATGCCTAAGTGGTACCTAGCCCCATCTTCCTCTTCTTTGGGTACTGCTTCACTCCCACAGACTCTACTGAGAAGCCTAAGGACCTGAGAGGCCTCAAGACAAGCCTTGCCAAGCAAATCTGAGGCAAAACTGAATACTTCAGAACTTCCTGTGTCCTTTTTCATTAGATCTCCTGTTCCAGGCAACGTGTTCACCGTCTCCTTAGTCTTCCTTTTCTGCCCATTTTCTTATACAAACCTTTCTTGTTAGCCTTCAGATGAGCTTTGAACTTCCCAATCCCATACATATGTTAGTGGACAGTATATCTGTAGTCCTCCCAGGTAGCCTGTCCTTGCTCCCTCCTGCTGTCTACTTCCTTTCTGCATTTGAGCTCAGTCAGGGTCTCTATGTTTATCCATACTGGCACTCTGCTATACTGCTTTGTCATCTGTCCAAAGGCAAATCAATATGCATTCAAACTACTCCTTCATGTCCAGTGTAATCTCTTTTCCTAACCTTCCCACCCTGTCTTTCCTGAAAAGCACATATCCCTCCATTGCAGCACTCCCCCAGTTGCAGCTTTTCTCACCTATCCTTGTCTCTGTAATCCCAGTGAGGTCCTGGTGGGATCAAGGAGACATCACCTGAGCACCCATCCCCTTCACTTTCACCATTGCCCCAGAGGTCTGTACTGACTCTTGACATGCTTCAGGTTACCCTGTCAACCTAAAATATTTCACAAAAATAGGGTTTTGCAGCTTAAAATATTTCTTAGAAGTATAATACTTAAAAAAAAATCACAAAAACCCAAAGACCAACAAACAAACAAAACAAAAAACAACTATACCCCTGTTTTCCATGGAAAAGGAAAAATAAGAAAAATTCCAGGTCTGGGCTAGATGGGTGGAATCTGGCTTTAACTGTAATTAACTGTAAGCTGTTCAAGGCAATTTGCAAACAGAAAAGAAAGAAAGTTCATCATCCGTAACATTTACTCTGAATTATTTGCTAAGCTCCATAGAGGGAGCTGATATTCCTTCTAAAGCACTTCAAAGTCTGCCTGTTGTTTCTCCCTTCCAGGCTTGTGCCTTCCAGATATGTGTAAATAATTATTTACAGTGTAAAATTTATATAACAAAGTGTACTCAATTCTCTCTCTCTAGTCATGAATTGTCTGTGGAGTGATAATGAAATTCTCATTATTTTGACATGCATTTATGAAATTTTTTTAGCTGATCTTGTTTCACTGTAGATATTCACAGCCCTCTTTGATCAGTCCTCAGGACCCTGTAGGAATATATAAGTTTCTTCCTTAGGTGTCTAAAATAATGAATAGAGTTTGCAAGAATTTCAGATGACATTATTGATTTCTGAAAAGAAAAAGGCACTAAAATAGATCCTTACATATAAAATTTCTTAAAGTGAGTTTGAAGGGTGAATAGTAGTATTTATGGACAAAGAGGTTGAACATTAATAGATTTACACAAACCTTATTTTAAGAGAATGCTGAAGTATAGAGAAATAATTAGAATAATTAATAAACCCTCAGGCATAAACAAATAAACCCTCAGGCATTTGTGATAAAATGTGGGCAAACTCTAGATGTGACATTACTTGATATAAAGGGAACACCAATGCATTTACTGTGGCTTGATTTGCTGTGCTGTGATTAATTTTTTTGTCTCACGCTCTCTCCCTCTTTGGATGTCTCTCTCTGCCATCTGCCTCTCTCTCTCCTCCTGCCCTTCTGTCTTGTCTTTCTCCCTTCACTATTTCTAACGCTGGGTTTTTCTGTTCCTTCTGTCAGCCTCTCTCAGACTCTCTGTCCCCCCATCTTCCCCCTCTTCTGTCTCTTGCCCCCAACTCCAAACCCCCTGCCTCCACTGCCTTCTCTCCCTTTCCTGTCTCTGTTGCTGTCTTTGTCTCTCTAAATGATTGACCAAATGTGAAGGACTTCTTGTCCCAAAAACTTCCCTTTTCTTTCCCGCTCGATTGGGTGCTCTAATGAAAGATGCATTTTTCTCCTTACACACTCTGCCTGGCTAAGTGCAGTGCACTCACCTAGTCACAGATATTTTAAACCTAGAGGAAAGCAAGAAACAGCTATTTAACTTGAACTGCCTGCATTAAAGACATAATCCCCAGCGAGAAATGGAGGCTGAGGAGCAAGACACTGCAACTGAATTAAATGGTTTGATGAAAACTGACAAGGTAAAAATGGATTTTGAGAAGGAAAAGATCTCTTTCTCCTAGTACAGCACATCTGGGAAAGCTAAGAAGCAGTCTACTGAAAAGTGATATAATTAGCTCACTTATGACATAATGCTAACTCACCTGAGAGGCTAGGCTGCATGGTTTGAACTGCTGCATGCAGTGTATATGACTGAAAAGCTGTTAAAATTCTTGCAGTCCCAGGCAAATGGAGAAAGGTGATGTCAAAACCTTTGTTGTATGATTCTTTGCTCCCACTTCCAGTGTGAAAGTAGGGTTTGACTTACCTAAACATAGCACATTGGGAATCTAGGGCCAGATCTCAGCACCTGTTCAGAGGACAGTCTTTGTCTTTGCAATGGCCTTGTTCAGAGGTTTGCTTCATCACGCAGCTTTGAACCAGTTGTCCAAAATTGGCACCTGAATTTGTCAGTGTGGATTGGTTCATTTTTTAAATCCACTTATTACAGAGACCTCAATTCTGTCTTTCTTTCACTATCTTTCAACATAATCTTACAGACTTGTCTTGTGTTAGATAAAACGTTGAGATGTAGGCTGTAACAAACACATTAATCCAGTACAAACACATTGAGCCAGGGACGCCAAGCTGAAGAGGTTGTCCATGACACAAACCCACTCCAGTCTTCTGATTCTAGTTCTTCGTGTCCTTGAAAGCATGTTTTGTTGATTGTAGAATCATAGAATCATCATAACATGGTTTGAGTTGGAAGGGACCTTAAAGATAATTTAGTTCCAACCCCCCTGCATGGGCAGGTACACCTCCCACTGGACCAGGTTGCTCTAAGTCCCATGCAACCCAGACTTGAACACTTCCAGGGGTGGTGCTTCCACAACTTCCCTGGGCAACCTGTTCCAGTGTCTCACCACCCTCACATGAAATAATTTCTTCCTCATGTCTAACCTAAATCTCCCCTCCTCCAGTTTTAATCCATTATCCCTTGTCCTCTCACTACAAGTCCTTGTAAAGAGTCCCTCCCCAGCTTTCCTGTAGCCCCTGCAGGCACTGGAAGGCTGCTATGAGGTCTCCCTGGAGCCTTCTCTTCTCCAGGCTGAACAATCCCAACTCTCTCAGCCTGTCTTCATAGAAGAGGTGCTCCAGCCCTCTGATCATCTTCGTGGTCCTCCTCTGGACTTGCTCCAGGAGCTCCATGTCTTTCTTACATTGGGAGCTCCAGATTTGGACACAATACTCCAGGTGGGGTCTCACAAGAGTGGAGTAGAGGGGGAGAATTGCCTCCCTTGACCTGCTGGCCATGCCTCTTTTCATGCAGCCCAGGACACAGTTGGCTTTCTGGGCTGCAAGCACACATTACCTGCTCATGTTGAGCTCTTTGTCCACCATCACCCCCAAGTCTTTATCCTCTGGACTGTTTTTGATGACACCAAAGTGTGTGGTGAGGTCCACATGCTGGAGGGAAGGGATGCCATCCAGAAGGACCCTGACAGGCTTGAGAAGTGAGCTTGTGCAAATTGCATGAAGTTCAACCAGACCAAGTGCAAGTATTTTCCTACGCATTTCTCAATGAATCTTCTATCTTCTGCTTTTTTGGGCCCCCACCCTTTTGGTTTTTATCACTTTCTGTTTCAAAATCATTGCTTCCTGATCTTGTATTCTTTTCCTCAAGGATAGTTCAGGCTTAGCTCGGCAGAAAATGGTCATGAGGCCATCTAGTTATCCCCAGATTTCTTGTCTGTCTTGGGTAATTGCAGGGCTGTGGAGAAGGGGCCTCTATAGCAGGTTTTTTTGATCAGGTGGAACACCACTGTTAGATATCACGGTGCCAAACAGAGGGCATTGCTATGCTGCTTTGCCAGTTGTCCTGTATATATTTCCCCAAATCTCCCAGATGTGTTGCTCAAGTATTATTCAACCGTCTCCACTCATTTTCTGCAGTGGTGGTCCTGTGACCTCTGACTGAGACTTTTCTGGCAAGCCTGTGTCCACACTGCCTCTTACTTCTCCAGACACTAGGCAGAGCAAAGTGTTGGACCTGGCAAATCACTCCTCCAGTAAGTGTAAACCTGACAATGATTTGTGACTTAGCTATTGGTGAAACAGGCAGGGCTCTGAGCTAGTGTCCCAAATGGGATGCCAGTATGGAAACCGTAGGGTTATCCCATTTCCTTCTATCTGACTCTCTGTTGCTGATGTGAGACACTTGTTTATGGGAGGGTGATTCCTTCAGCTTTTCCTCTGCAGTGAAATGGGCTTATCCCACCTTCCTGCAAGGAGCCTGAAAATCTCTGCGGATGCATGCATTTTGACAAGTCAAGTGCCAAGGAAATCCAAGGGAAAATGCTTCAGTTTGTAGGTATTTTGGGAAAAAGCTGTTCTCACACATGCTGACAAAACCTCTTGCATGTCCCTGAGTATATCTCTGCCAGGATAGGATATGCGTATTGAAAGGAACAAAATAACTCTATGAAGGACTGAGCTCTTTTCTCCTTTAATCTTTGCACTAGTCACACAGCACTGGGTGAAACAGCAAGACAAGGCAAGGCTCTCTCTTTCCTATTCATCACGTATTTGACATAGAAACTTTAGAAATCATGGGGTGTGCAGGGCCTGTGTGTACTGAGGATGTGTGCTTGAGTAAAGCAAGGGCTACTCAGAGGAGCACCACAGGAGAATTACCTGTTTATGCAGAATGGTGGGAATATGAAGTACCAGCTTGCTACTGACCTGCAATAGTGACCCTAATTCTTACATTTGATGAGAGACCCCTATGCTATATTTGTGTTCCTGATAGTAGCACCCTGCTGCAGGACAAGGCAAGAGCAGTGGTCTGCTTCTGTGGATGGATCACATCCTCAACCATGTTGGCAAATGAGAAACTTGCAGCTGTTATGGTTATGGCCATGCAGATAACACACTTGGCAGGAGCCTCTTCAATGCATGCAGCTTCTCACATTATCTCCTGTCATCCTTCAGTGGCCAGTCAGAAAGCAAAGTCACACCTTGGAAAGTTCTGGTAACACAGAAGGATATGTGTCTTCCGTGAAATTGTTCAGATGGCATCTAATAACTTCGTGAATTTTACAAGGAGATGCATCATCACACAAGTCTGAATGAGTGACAAGGTCACCCTTCTCACTGTTACAATTGATTCTTCTTATCATCGTACATGAATCCCAGCTTTTCTCTGAAGGGAAACAGTAGTTTGCCCTCAGGGTCCCTCCTACTTTTCAAAGTTAAAAAATCTTGATTATAATTTCAAAAGTATTTGATTATTTGATTTTCTTTATTTTTCTTCAAGTGAAGTATGCATGAAAGTTTTATGTCATTCCTACGGAATATTTGAGAGATCTGAAGTCTTTCCATGGAGTACACTTCCTGAAACCTCATAGAGTCAGGAAGCTGAGATCAGTTGGCAGAATTATAGAGGGGATTTTCTTCTTTACAAAGAAGGTAGTCAGTTACGTTCAGTCTATCTTCTTAAGCTACCATGGTAAATCAGAAAGGACAATCTGAAAAAGTGAATCTATTTAACACAGAGAAAAAGTGGCCTTTAAAAATACCTTTGTCGGAAACAGCATCTTGCATTTCAACTTCTGAATCCTTATTCTCAAGTATCTGCAAGTGTCCAGTGTGATGGAAATTCACCATGACAACCAACACACTTTACTGTATTTTTATATGCAGGCCATTAACATCTTGCTATGGTTGTAATTTCTGATACTTCACTTGATATGTGAAATTCGCTTTGATACAAACCACCTCATTCATGGACACTATCAAGCTGAGTGTTTAAGAACTAAAAGTTGCCTTCCTCACAGGATACAGTTTCTTGCCTGAGAACAAAGAGACAACATAAAGACACTCAGCTCACTTGTGATTTCAGTTACACAGAGAAATGCCTTCTCAAAATGAAGTCTGAAGCAGTAGATTTTCTATCTATTATAGTTATGGTCTTTGTTTAAAAAAGCAAAGAGCAGATTGGAACCTCGGCAACTTGGGACCTACACAGCTTATGTTCCTGCTTCATGTATCTCAGTAGAGAAATCCAAATAGGGATTGATGGTAGGGGCAGAGGGACGATTTAAAGAAGAGAACAGCAGTAAGTGTATGGAAGTTGGTGCCTCAGGTCAAATCAGATGCTGCAGTGAGTCTGGCATAATAGTCTTGCTTGAAATCTAGGTCTTTGTTAGAGAGAGCAAAACTTTGGGTATCTTGCCTGCAAACATCTGCAGATGAGCAACAAAACATAGACTCTGGATATATTTCTGCCTGTCTCCTCCACGGAGCAGTTGCTGCCTGTTGGGAGCTCTCTGTCCTCAGAGTGCACATGGGTTAAATCCAGCCAAAAGCCTATGTGCAACTCCTGGCACTGCTTAGATATAGAAAGAGCAGTAGAAGAACTCTAGCAGGTCATCTTTTGATGACCTCCATGACATGGGAAAATGACACATAGATCCTATTACTTTCCCCTCTGAAAGGAATGCAAGTACCAAATTTGAGACTGATCCTTAGCCTTCTTCTTCCCTCCTTTGAAACTGGAAACGTAATGTTCATGCCAGTAGCCTTAGGACATGTTAATTTCACTGAACATTTCTGGAAGCCCTGACACACACATTTTTGGAGGCTGGAAGAATATTCTGAGGAAGGATTGTTTCTTGCTTCCCCTGTTCTTGAACTGTCCTGCACACACCCACCTCTGGCCATAATAGGAGATGAGACCCTGGGTCAGATGACCTTCTGAATAAGAGGTGCATTGGGTTATTATGTTGCACTCTGCTACAGTTTAGCCCTATAACACGGTATTGCCATTGCTAGTAAGGGACCATAACCTTGGTTACCTTTGGTAATAAGTTACTACCAGGCTTGCTCTAGGTGAATGTAACAAGATGTGCCTACAGCTTGTTTTACCTGATTTAGCTGTAATAGCAAATTTTCTGCTTGAAAGGGTGCTAATTTGTTTTACTTTTGCTTGGCTTTGCATGGTTTTATCACTCTTAACATAATGATGTAATGTAGGTATGCCAGCAGAGGCCTTGAGAAGTGGAGACTGAGTATGTTGTGTAGAGGACTACAGGCATGGGCTGGTAAGAGACAGGGTACAGAGTTGGCAGTGGAGATGCCACAGCTGTGTGCCATAGAGTCATACAGGAGGTCCCAGAGGCAAGGGAAGAACTGTGGGGGGAAGCTTGAGAGTGTTGGCCAGGTGCCAGCAGTGCAAATCAAACAGCTGCATTCCCATAGTGCTGCAAGATGAGGCTGTTTCAGAACACTATTAGGCTTGGCTGCTGTGGAAGCACTTGGCTTGTGCATATGTGTACACAGAAATATCTAACCAGATCTCCCAGGACAACCATTGTAGAGAGAAATGCAGCTCCTACAACCCTGTTAAAACCTCAGGGCCACTGCATTGTTTTCTGCTCTATGATGACAAAAGTCATGACCCAAGGCACATGGATGGGGTGGCAGATATTTAGTCTATAACTTTAGGCACCGGCTTATCTAGCCTGTGGCTGTTCAAGGCAGAGTTGATTCTTCCTAAAACATTCCTTCTAAAACATTCTTTCTAAAGCATTCCTGACAGTTGTTTGTCTTTCTGCCTCCTCTAACGGGGATCCTCCTTTCCCAGGCAGGTAGTGTTTGGATCTCATTGTTGTAGCCATTTTTTTAAAAACATTTTTTCCCCCCAACCTGAAGCACTTCTGGCTTTCCACTTCAACCATGAGCACCAGAAAATACCTTTATCTAAAGAAAGATGAGGTTGTTATATATAATATCAGGAGATAAGGCCTTATGGAAACAGCTCCTTGCAATGCTGTACTCAAGGCCACTTACGGATACTTCAGAATCCTTATTTGGCAAAGACAATCTCTTTGTGAATGGAGCCAGGCATTTGAATTGTATTGTTTCTGCCCCTATTTAGTAAAACACATGTTTCTCTAGGCTGCTGTTTGAAGAGGGGACAAGGCCAATAAGAAACAGGACTATAGACACTGAAGTCTTTGTATTTAGGAGTTTAGCTCCTGTTCAGATGCCCAGCTCCTGCTAGAGAAAAAAGCTTGGAGAAAGTGCTGGGTAGAGATATGCCCCCTAGTGCCGTTGCCTGGTAATGCTGCAAGCGCCCTTCCCACATGCCAGTGCTGTGTTGGAGCACGTAGAGAAGGGATAACAAAGGAAAAAGTCTGAGGGCAGGTTAACTCAGTGCCAAACTGCATCAATATGGGTCAGCTTTCTGGCCCCTGCTTTGGAAGGACACAGATAAATCCTACTGAGAATTACCTCCAGCCCTGCTTTCAGCTTAGCGTGTCAAGGATCTTCCTCCTCTTCTGCTCTTTATAGGCTTTTTATTCTTTCTGCTCCTTCAACAGGGTGCTGTATCCAGAATTGTTGATGGGTCTCCTAACTGGAAAGTGAAAAAAGGATTGAAAACCCTCCACACCATATGGACAGCTAGCACAGAACTCAGTTATAACCAAGGATTTATATTGCTGAAGTATTCATCCTGTCCTTCTCCAGCTAGGTCCTGCAGGAATGAAAAGGCAATGTTACAATAGCAGGACAACACCTTAAAAGTTTGTAAAGGCATTCAGTGTTGATGAAACTGTTGGGTATTTATGCCTAGCCCAGGAAGAGAGAGGTACAGCAGAACAACACAAATGTTTGTGTGCTTGTGGTGTGTCACCCTTCTCACAGCACCCTGATGCCCTGAGATCCTTCCTGAAATACTCCATCACCCAAACTGACAGCATACATCTCTAGCTAAAGAGGCTGTTTCAGGAAGAGCAAGAAAGAAGCCTTTTGAAAGGAGGCTTTTTACCCTTCTGCTTTTGACAGTGGTATCTGCTCCTTCTGGCTGGCAAGAGAAGCTGTTTGGTTTGTCTTCATGGTGGGACATTTGGTGAACAAGCAAGGAAAAAGCATTCCATCTGAAAGGAGTGTTTAGACTGCCATCTTCTTAACTGAGAGTCTTTAGGATGATACAGGCTTTTAAGGGTTCAGCCCAGATGAGGCTCTGATGGAAAGTTTCTGCTGAAGAATTAGAATAGTGGAAACCCATCCAAAGCAGTGGCAGGCCATTGCAGATCTGACCAGAAGACAAATATTCTGTTTAAGCAGAAAACAAATTTCTGAGCTCTGTTTTCATGATTCTGCTAAAAAAAAGGATGACTTTCTAAAACTTAAATGGCAATAGTAAGACCTTGAGTCCTTCCTTGACCATGACCTTAAACCCTCTTGAGACATCTGAATTTGTATCTCTGTTCTGTGTTGTACTATTGCTCACACTTGTCTGAACTGGGTATAAAATATTAAAATACTAATTAATTGACAATAAGCAATGTGGAAGTTTTTACTCTCAGCTGGAAAGACTCAGAAGGCTCTTCAGTGTGTTGAATAAGGCTATCAACAGGGAGAAGATTAGGTGTCTGACTTTTGCCAATTGTTAAAAGCCTCCTAAAAAGTTGGACATCAGAAAGGAAGAAAGGAAAGAAGGAAGAAGGAAGAAGAGAGAGAAAAAGAAACATGGAAAGAGAAAAGAAAGAGGGAAGGGAAGGGAAGGGAAGGGAAGGGAAGGGAAGGGAAGGGAAGGGAAGGGAAGGGAAGGGAAGGGAAGGGAAGGGAAGGGAAGGGAAGGGAAGGGAAGGGAAGGGAAGGGAAGGGAAGGGAAGGGAAGGGAAGGGAAGGGAAGGGAAGGGAAGGGAAGGGAAGGGAAGGGAAGGGAAGGGAAGGGAAGGGAAGGGAAGGGAAGGGAAGGGAAGGGAAGGGAAGGGAAGGGAAGGGAAGGGAAGGGAAGGGAAGGGAAGGGAAGGGAAGGGAAGGGAAGGGAAGGGAAGGGAAGGGAAGGGAAGGGAAGGGAAGGGAAGGGAAGGGAAGGGAAGGGAAGGGAAGGGAAGGGAAGGGAAGGGAAGGGAAGGGAAGATGATAAATCACAAAAAATATCTTGGACTCTAATATCCTATCCAGAGATAAGGGCTCTGGAAAATGGATTTCCCTTCATCTGAGTATAGAAATCAAGATGCTTCCAGGAGTTTTACAGCAGAATAACTGAATGAGCTTTACATCTCTATTGAAACTGATAATGAGGATTTTCCTAATAAACATGAGATACAGCAGTGTGACTATATTTGATAGAGAGAAGTTAGACTTGATTAGAGCAAGGAACATGAATGTAATGTTGCAGTTAATTGTGGAACTGTCAGTCATGGACTGGCAGTAGGAAAGTGTATAAAATTCAGAAGGCAGCCATGTGAGCCTGGAGAGCTGATCTCAGGGTTGAATGGTGTATTTGGAGTTCTGCAGAAGGCATTGTGTTTGAGGAGTTACTGATCTTGAATAGGCCATGTCTGTGCTATTAGGCCTTGTACTTAAGGCCTGAGCAACCTGTATGTTAGCTTGAGTAGCTGCTCTTTAGGAGCCTGCAGCAATGCCCTGTGCTGAGCTGTGCTGTGCATGGTTGGGTGCTAAGACAAACATAACATCTCAGCCTGTCAGGAAACTTTCTATTAGCTGAACAGCTTATTAATATAATTCATAAGTTATGAAACTTTGGAGAAAGGTAAACTGTATGGGGATCAAGGGGTAGACTGTATTGATCTGGTCAAGATGACTATGGTATGCCAAGGAGGTAGCGATCCACAGTACAGTTAACCTGAGCACACCCAGGCCTGTGCTGTGCTGCATGTGCAGCTCTGGCCTTCATGCTTGTCTTGCGCTGAACAATCCCTTGGCTGCACATAAACTCTGCCAGCTCCTTGTAACTGCAGGCAGCTCCCCTTTGGCACCAGTGAAAACTGCGACTTCGTGGTCCTGCCTTTATCTAACAAACCAGCAAGAAGTTATCCTGAGAACATCCTTTACAAGTAGAATTTTTTTTTGTAATCTTTCCTGAAAATTTACCTCAGGAGTATGTGCTGAAAAGTCAGCTGAGCATCTGGCTAGCCAGCTACCAAATCTTGTGCTCTTGTAGCTTTTCAGTTAGGTGCACATGTATTTATGTGTGTATGGACATATGCATATACAAACATGCACACACATATACACACATGCATGTGCTGCTTTCTGAAAAGATAAATTTGGAAAGAGGAGTCATTCAGCTAGCTGACTGCAAGTGAGTACAACTGGTTTTGGTATGGAAATTGCTCCTCTACTCCTTTGTCCTCCATGTGCAAACAAATCTGCAGAGTAACTAGGCAAGAGCCATCGTTTAGAAAGCTGTTCCTCATGTCATGAGTGTCATGCTTGAGTCTGCAGCAGACAGGATCTTTATACAGTCTTATGCAATAAGCAGCAAGAGTTTTTAGTCCTGTGGAATTGGAATACTGCGGACAATTTTCTTTTTTTGCTCAGTGACATAGAAGTTGGTACTCTGATTTATTTACTCCTATACTAGTTTATTTTTTTGTTCTTACTGTTATCATAGCAGCCAGAGTCCCAACTGGGAATCCTACAGGGTAACAGCTATTAAACTCCTAGACCTTTAAATTCTGTTTAGTAGTTTTGTTACCCACCTCAAATAATTTAACCTTGCTTTGTGCCTGCTTCCTCCAGGGAGCTAATTCTCATGGTATTTCACTGCAACTGAAATCACACTGTCAGCAAAAGCTAGGCTGGATGCTGTGTTCTTTCTAATATTTTCTGAAACAAGCAAAACAGAACAGATTTTTGGGACAGGGATAAAGGAGAGTGGGTAGGCAAAGAAGATGCCATCATGGAATCTGTTTCCCAGTTTGACTTTCAAGTGACCTTGAAGCAGGGCCAGCACTAGCAATGTTGCATAACAGGACAGATTTGGGCTCAATGTTGAGAAGGAACCCTTGTGCTCCTTCACTACAGAAAGCTCAAACAGAAAATGACCCATTAAACCTCCTTCTCCCCCCTTGGTCAGTTGGAGATCCAGCACATCTAGAGAAATGCCATCACCAGGTTTTTAATCATAAGAAATGGTGCTATAAGGCACAGTCCATATACTTAGAATCATAAAATCACAGAATGTCTTGGGTTGGAAGGGACCTCTAAAGGTCATCTAGTCCAACCCCACTACTATAAGCTGGCACATCTCCAGCTAGAACAGATTGCTCAGAGCCCCATCAAGCCTGACCTTGAGTGTCCTCCAGGGATGTGGCCTCCATCACCTCTCTAGGAAACCTGTTCCAGTGACCCACCACCCTCATATTAAAGAACTTTTTCCTAATGTCCAACCTAAATCCACCCTTTTCTAGCTTAAAACCATTACCCCTTGTCCTATTGTTACCTGCCCTTGTGAACAGGTCTTCCCTAGCCCTCTTATAGGCCCCTTTCAGGTATTGGAAGGTCTCTATAATACCTGAAAGAAGTATTTAGGGACACGTGGCAAGGGCTGAGCTATGAGGTGAGCTGCTAGTGATGTTAGGCATGCACTGTAATCACCTATCATTTCTGGGGAAGCTGGGTTTATGATTGTCTCTCTCCTGTGCTTCCTCCCTGGTCATGGTCATTGCCTTCCCAGAGACAATATTCAGGGTCCATTCAGCTAACATTTCAAGTGAGTGAAGAAGATAGTTGGGCCACTGAAAAAAAGGAGGCAGAGGAAAACACTGGCTTTCTATATGTTGATCGTTCTCAGGGCTGTGCCTTTGGAAGGCTGCAGTGAATGTAATTCAGGCTGTCTGCTATGTTCAGTCACTCAGCTGGAAGCTGGTACCTCGTCCAGGACAAGCACCCACTCAGGAATTCCTAGTGGACCTGCCATAACACTCCAGCTGCTGCTAAGGAGAGGCATGATGAATGCCTGCAGGAACATCCCAAATAATGGCAGGATCACTGTTGCTCCACCAGCTGTTGTGAGGGGGCTGCATAGGAAATGAAGTTCAGTTGTGGAAATGGGGTATTACTTGGTAGTTCATGGCTGGATTCTTACTCCTTTGAAGGTGCATATTACTTTTAAGTCCAGGTATTTATTACATACACAGACAGCAGGGAGCAGTGCTTTAGGAGACTCAGTCCTGGATCAGGTCTGCAATAGCCTGTTCAGTTTGCCAGTGATGAGAGAGAACTGGTGACAGACAGAAATTCTACTTTCTAGTCTATGGCTACTAACTACAGATTTTTCTGTTAAACAGGAATTATTTCCTTCTTAGGAGAGACAATGTGGTATTTCTATAACAATTTATGTAATTTAACCATTACTAATACTTAGGTCATATTTATGTACTTCATCATTCTCAGAGGGAAGCTGAAAGACGAGTCTGATCAGAGTTGCTAAGCTGTGGTTGCCATCTGCTAATGCATATCTTCAAGCTGTTAGAAATTCTCAGAATTTTTCCACTGAAATTCTGGTTTAGCACAAGAAACTGTTTTGTTCTTTTTTTTTTTTACTGCAACCAAGTTAATTTTGCTACAGGTGTAGACTCTCTGCAGACTTACTCAATTTCTTCATTGCAAAACTAAGCATAACAACATAGGAACATTTAAGTATATCAGTGTTACCACAGATGAAGGCCACCCCTAGCTAAGCATACCTAATGATGTACAAAAGCACATGCTGAGAGAATGAGGAGAACAGGGCACATATATTTGATACTTCCCTTGAGGATTCCCCAGCTTCCTGCTGTTTCTAGCTCAGGAAACTTCATGAACATGATGTGGTTTTCCCATTTAGTAAGTCTTATGCAAATGGCTACCCATTTCTCCTTTAAATAATACACCACCTTTTTTTTGGACTCACAACATCCTTCACCAATGAATTCCACTAACACTCAAATTGTAAATTTGGCTGTAAATATAATGAAACAGTATTTTTTTCCCCATTGTATTATGTATCCCTATGTATATTATGGTTTTCTAAAATGAATACACTTTGTACAGTGCAAAGACAATTATACTAGTGCGCATCAGGGAAATGTGAAAACCAGGAAGACTGAAGTCAGGATGGTGTGACACACATTTCCAGCTTTCAAAAGTCCCTAAATATCATTGGCAAAATGAAAGTTTAATCAGGTGAAAAGGTGACATTTTCAGGATGCTTCTTTTGCTCTCGCTGTCGAAAAAGCAGCAAGATTGAGGCTGGTTGACAAGGGAAGGGAATTCAAGAGCTAAGGGTGAACATAGCACAGGCAGGGACACTGGTCTCCCTGACAGAGCACTGTCACACAGCACCTGAAGAAAGAGAGCAGTAGCCTGAGTCAGACAAGAATCCAGTGGTGGCTGGACAAATCCACAGTGATGAAGCAGGTCTCAAGTCCATGTAACCAGGTAACATGGTCAGGGTTAGCAAGATAAATGGTCAGGCACAAGCATACCTACAGAGTAGCTCAGGCAAGGATCAGTGCAGCTCCCAAGCCAAAAGATGAAGAGCATGTGGGCATAAGTCTCAGATGAGGCTTTTCATAGCCCTTTTCATCCAGCTTTTTCCCAGCAGTCCCAGGCTACAAGGCTGTACCATGTCAGAGCTAGACTTGTACACAAGCAGCCAAACTCTTGGAGAGCAAAAGATTGCAGAGCCTATTGGTGCACTCAGGGTAATTTTCTGACTGGCTATGTATCTTCCTCATCCTTCTAGGTCTGTAACATGAGAGACTTAAAACCTTCAGGTCCAGTGTGATTTACTCTTTTTACTGAGAAGCAAGAATGAACTTTTATGTCCAGCAGGGCCAGTGGTATCTCCTGTTGATGTGTACACTGGTGGGCTGGCAAACCCATACAGGCTGATGGGCTAGCTTACAGAAAAACAATAATTGCTAGGATTATGACTCTGGTTTTATGGGAGCATGGACTCTAATTTGCAAAACCTTATCAAGCTACTTATTTCCAAGAAACCTGTAGAAACTTTGTATCTTGATTTGCTCATGGCTGAAAGAATTTGAGACAGAAAACTAGATAAATCCAGGTCTGCTTAAGGAATTAGGGCCTCTGCCTTTAGGTGTAGTTTTAGTGGGTTGAACCTTGCTAAGAAGATGAAAAAAAGAAATTGCTGTAGAGAGGAAATAGTTGCTCAACTTTCACCTCTTAACATAAGCTTCTGCCAGTGTAGAAACCAGTAGGATGCTATGCAATTTAGGGAATTCCCTTCCTTAATGGAAGTATAATTGTTTGGTCCTGTAAGGAATGGTGAATAGACTGGTGCTGACCATCAGTTACGCGTTCTGTAAAGATGCCAGGTATTGTGAGCACTGTGGCATCTTCACACCAAACCTCAGCATAGAGTTACTCTGAGTGAGAGGGAAGGGCTGGTTTTTTAGCAGCTGCCAGTCTCTTGTGACTTCCTCAGTACACCTGCTAGCTCAAATAATCACCCTGGTTTTGCAAGCCTGCATCAGGATGGCATTTTTCTTTCAACTAAATTCCTGAATGAGTTTGATGGTGCTCAGGTTAGTAGAAGACCCTGAATGCTGACTCACAAACACAGGAGTGCTACAGTGATCAAAACATTTAGCTTGTGTAGGTCTTCATTCCCCCTCACTCCCAGAAGTTACTGGAAGCAGCCTGTGAAATACCTCCTGAGCTGCAGAGCATTACACTGCAACTGGTGCTGATTTGGGCTTACGAATACCATTCCCTGGGCTTCTTTCAGCCTCTCCATGCTTCTGTCTCTGAGTACCCTTTCTTGCCCACCCTTTGCCACTTAATACTGAACCTTTCCTTTCCGGGGAGGTCTGGGCAGATTTTCCTCCAGCTGAGACTCTCAGCGTGCTCACTGAAAACCCCTTATTTTCTTACTCTCATTTATGGCTGTGAGTAGGCACTTTCTATTGTGAAATCAAGCTGAAGTCAAATAGTAATTTTGTACTTTTGTATTTTGCCATGAACCTGTGTAGTTGGTGGACATGTGGTAATTCCTTATAGTAAAAGTAGGTTTATCTCTTTTAGTAGAGCATGTTCTCATCCACTGCAAACACATAAAGTAGAAAAAAAAAGAAGAAAGTTTTCCAATTAAACCACAGTCCTCTTTTTACAGATGGCTAAAAATGACCAAGTTATATCAGGAATAACTTGAATTATGCACAACTCTAATTTTATAATTCCTATTAATTTTGACACTGAATAAAAATTACAGTATTTTCTCAGCTTTGAATGGTTTTCTATAACTACACTCACTGTCTCTTTGGTATCTATTAACAGCTTGAAGAACATCATTGTAATGAGGATGTTAACAGCATCTTTTTGTTGGAAATGTCATTGAAGAAATCTCCTAAGCAGCATATAAAAATTACTAGTCTGGGACCTTACTGGGAATTCCAATCCTATACGTGACTTCAAAATTAGTTCAGAGGGTGACCACCACAGCCTTTTACTTTTTTTCATGAAACCCAGTGCATATGTAGGGAAAATTCAATTTTCCTAGAGTGCAGGAAATCTGTTTAAGTGTTCTGGCTACTCCTGAGGGAAATTGTGGGGGAACTGAAGGTGCATTGCTTTCCAAAGCTTATGCCTTTCCCCTAGTTCAGAGGATTTCTCAATTACTCATTTTTTTGTTTCACTCATATTGCTTGTAGTGTGGCAAGGCAGAAACCCATTTGCTCTCTTAGCACCCTGGAAAGCAACAGAGGAGTTTGAAAATTGCTCCTCACTGGTTCTCAATGCTTTCCTGTCATTCCAGTGTCACCAAACAATATGGGAACAGGCACATTCTTTAGGAATCCTTGGTAGTATGATGATGCAACAAATTGTTCCAATCAGAACATTATTTTACCTGTACCCTCTGCAGTTTTAACACATGAATCATAACTTGAGTTCCAGGTACACATAGAAGAAGTCATTCAATCCTCAGGGGGATGGTGCTGATGGTGGAGGTGTCCCTGACCAGTGGGGGATCACAGGCCTGCTGCTGTCTAGCATTAGCCCCAGTCCTATTCCCACCTGCGACTTGCAGCTGTGCATTTTTCTAAGTGGTAGCCACATGTGTTATGCTTTCATTTTCCCCTGACTGGTCCAATGCCTGGGATTCTTTTGAAAGAGGGAATGGGTATATGATCAGCTCATTTACAGCTAATGGCCAATTACTGCACCAGATGACAGTAGTAATGCAAATCATAACACCAGAGGTTAGGAGTAGGGGGCATAGGTCACAACCAGGGACAAACATTTGGCAGAAGATAGGTATGTGCCTCACCTTCAGTAGAAGTTTCTGTTAGAGCATTTTTAAAGACATCTGAACCCACTACAGCTTATTACATTTCAGTTAATGTGGGGAAAAGCCGGAAATTTCCCATAAAAGCAAAGGTCAATGAGGACCCTGAGCTTCTCAGGCTCAAAAGATTCTGTGTATTTCTTAGTGTTATTGGCCTGTCAGTCATGAGTTGCAGTCAATTGTAGATCTGATGCACTTCATGAGGTCTCCTGAAGACATTGCAAATGCATACTTTACAGCCTTCTGAAGGCTTTCTTAGTAGTTTTGTGGCTTCAGAGGCATGTTTCAGTGGAGCCTTTGTATATATGTGGCTAACACCATGTTTCCTGGTTACAGCCATGCCCACTGGAGTCTGCTTTCAGTGTATGTTCATAGTAAGCACTGTATTTGTATGCCCAGACAAATGCTGAAGGCCTTTAACTACTATTCCCCTGTATTCCTTTAACGGGTATAAGGCAAAAACAAGAGAATGAAAGCAACATGAAAAAAATGTAGCTATTCTCTATATACCAACACTATGGCAGGGTTTGAGTACAGGAGCAGGAAGTATCATTTGAACCTGCTTTGCAGACTTTCTGAAGATCAGAAATTGCCCAAGCTGCTCACTTGGGCCTGGTCTATATTAATCCCCCCTTCCTTCAAAAGGCTAGGGTTGAACTACCTCCACCACCTTGCAGTCTCCCCATTGCTGTCAACAATTTCTTGCCCTGTTATCTTTCTGTCTGAAAAGAACAGCGTTACCTGTCTCTTGCCTTTGCTGCTAACCAGCTCTCTGATTTCCTGCACTACTCTGTGCCAGCATCTGAGGAGATGCAGTGTATGCAGAACTCTGAATTTGGTTCTGGCTTTGCAACAACTGATTTGGAGGTAGTAGGAGCAAGTCTTAACTTCTGATGGCCTCACAGTGATTCAGGAGGGTTGACCTACTGAACTGGAGCATGGACATCCTTTAGATATACCAGTAGCCAGAAAAAACTCACTATGCTACCAGGTACTGTAGACCATACTGCTTATGGCTCACACATGCTGCACATTGGTACACAGGGACACTTCTAGAACAGCAGCTCAGTGGGGACCTACACCACAGTGAAGACATTTTGTCTACTGCAGTATACTCCCTTCTTATGCACTTGATGGAATTACTAACCCTGCTGCTAACTGTGCATTTTAATGTATAAATCATATTCCTGGCAATTTCAGAGAGGATGATCAGGTATGTCTGAGAGCAGAATATGATCTGGCAAAATTATGAAATCAGCCTGCTGCCTGTGGGATAGGTCAAGGCTAGCTGATGGTTATGAAGGTGCAATATTAGCAAAAGAGCGGCATCAACTAGTAACAACAGTGTTCAACCCTCTAGAACTGTGCAGAAAACTCAAGTCCTGCAGGTGACCCATGTAGTGAAGGTTCACACAATCTTCCTTGGCCCACTGAGCCCACTTCTAAAATATATTGCTAGCTTTCTCAATATGCAAAGGGAAAGGGGAGTAATTTGGATTCCTTGGGCCTGTTGTAATCAAAGCAAGAGCAATACAAGAGAATAGGAATGGGAATCAAACTATGCTGATGTCAGCACTTATGAAGTGTGGGAAAGTTTAAGAGCATGTATTCCATGTCTTCAACGCAGATCCACCATTTGGACTCCAAAACAGGGGGATTACAAACCTTTCAAGGCTATAACATCATGTCATTCCAAAAGATTCTTCCTATACCATACCAAGGGCACAGTAACAACCACTGACAGGAGGCATGGCAGTAATTGGATCTCAGATGTCTACTGGCATGAGCAGAGTAATGTAGAAAGAGAAGTGGAAGTGCCAGCATCAGAGAATAGTTCGGCAGGGAACAGGTAAGCTGCACAGGACAACATGTTCCCAAGCATGGAAAGAAATGGTGGAAGGAGATCCCCCTATGGAGGATAGCGGCAAACAGCACTTCAGAGTGATGCCTAGTGACATGGTGTGGAAAGAGCCGACTATCTGGCCCGTAAAGCTCTGTTACTGGATGTTTTGCTTGGGAAACAAGGTGGAAGTACAGAATTATGTACTGTTGTGTCCCCTGCAGCCCCATGGTGTCTCCGTGAGGAGCAGTGTTGAGGTCTTTGCCTCCCATGCCCAACACTGCGACATGGGTGAGGGGAAACAGTTCTCAATATATGGCCTGTTCCCAGCCTGATAAGTGATGTTAAGGACATGATGTTAAGACATGACTTGTGCTAAAGATGGCATTCAGGGACTGTTTTTCCTCTTACTTGTATTTTGATCTGGTAATTTCATTACCCTTTTCATTACAGAGATTACCCTGGCAGCTTCCTGAAATTAACTGAGATATGTTTAGCAAGTTCTGGGGATGTTTGAGTGCTGCTTTGAAGAGTAGTTTTTGTCTAGATTTTCTGAAACTGTGAGACAAAACTCTGTCTCTGGTCAGTAAAATAATTATGATGGAAGCTAGTAATACTGTATTTAAATATCTGATTTTAAAACAGAGGTTTTATTTTAAATGGTCTTGGAAAAGTTGGGAGAGCTGGTTAAATCCCAAACAAGCATCAAAGTGACAGATACTTTGTTTTAATTTTTAATAAAAATAACAAATGGCTTTGGATCATTTCAGTGATAGATAGACCATTTAAATAGCAAATAACTTTTTAGAATTCGATTATCTATTGACTTTCATAATCTATTGAGTGTGTAAACTCTTAAGGTTCTTGTGCAAGTGCAGATTTATCATTTTGGAGGAGAAATTGTTGGAGTAAGCGGAAATGTTGGAAATGTTGGAAAGAGTGATTTTTTTTTACCATCTTCCTGTGATTTAACTATCATGATCCTAGACAAAGAAGTTAAGGTACTGGATCGGGAATGGCAAGAACTGTTTCCAACTCTGCAAACAACTCCTTTAGTCCTTAGACAGATTGCCTTTTCAAGCTAAAGGAGTACAAAAGAATACAGGTAGAAAAGCATGCTGGGAACAGCCTGATTCACTTGAGAGATACTGACCTTCAGCGGCCAGTAGTGGCAGTGGAGTGTTAAAGGACTGTTTGGGTCTTGGAAGTGCAACCTACAAAAATGGTAAATGCTTGTCATTTTACAATTACCTTTTATCTTCTGTGTGCCTGGGAGATGGCCCTTGGGAGGATTTTTTGAAAAGAATCAGCCCCGTGTTCATTTATTATCCTTTCCACATTGGAAGAAGCTGGTGAGAAAGGAGAGGTGGGAGTGACTTGAGTGCCTTACCCAAAGCAGGCAGAGATTGCTCTTGTATCTCCAGGACTGCATGGGAGAGCTCTAGGTCTGCCTGCTCTCCCAGTGCACATCTCTCTATCTTCTGCCTTCTTGGCTGCTCAGCCACAGATCAGTGCCCCTTGCCCTCATGATGCCTTCCTGGACAAATTGTCTGTAAGCTTTGTCTGGCAGTACAATCTACTTTCTTCTAGCTGAAAGATGGGGAAACAGAAAGAGTTAGTGATTACATAATTACCCCTTTCTTTTCCTCACCATCAACCAAAGAGATGACTCACATTAGCAGAATAATAGTTGTTTCAGAATGCTGCAGAGAGCTGGTAATAACCATGCGTGTCTTTTTCCAATAGGAAATATTGGAACATTTTGGACGGAAGACCAAGACACCAGGCTATTTCTCTTCAGTGTGGATGCAGAGGCATGTCACAGGCTGCCTAGGAGCTGAGTCAGAGCAGATTTTGAGTGTCATGATTCCCAGTCCTGTACAGCACTGGCAAGAAAGCAGACATCATGCCTGTCTGTGTTGGTTACCATGCAGGCTTCCTGAGCATGGTGGGAGCTGGGGGCTCTCTGGGGCTGTGGGGCTGGGACCTGAGGGGAATAACACAACCAGCAGCTCAGGACCTAGCAGCCAGGCCCATCCCACAACCCCAGCCAGAAACAGGGCAGCTGGGGACACTGCAGAAAGCTCCAGCTGCAGAGATAAGACACATGTCCAGGGGATGGAGATGGGCCGAGGCAGGACTGGGCTGTGGGGAGCTGGCGGTGGGTCCTGCTGCAGTGTCACTAGGACAGGTATTGATGGCCCTGGGAGCTGACATGTGGTCCTGGGCCATGGGCAGGTGGAAAGGAGCCCTGGGGGGTCAGGCAGTGTCAGGAAGGCCCACTGGTACCCTTCAGACCCTGACACAAACACTAACATGTTGAACTTCTATCTTGGGTGACAGGATTAATATCACATGCCTTAAATGTCAATGTAGATGTGAATATCAGTAGTGTGAAGCTTGTTGGCTTCTTAGTCCTATTTTGTGCCTGCTGCTGAGATACCTAGAAGCTATGTTTCCTACATGATTACAATTATTCAGGTGATAAGTCTTTACACAATCTTTTCTGAGACAGCAGAACTATAAACATACTAACCCCACGTAGTGCAGGAGCTGAGGGTTTAGGAGGGAGCGGAGATCGGGTTTCTTTCCTGATGCTGGGAAAAACACATTAGATCTTTCACTTTGGGTAAATCCTACCCCGAAGCTTGTTGAAGTGGATGGAGAAGCTTCCACTGATTTCAGCAGGCATTATTTGCTTTCTCAGTTATACTGTAAAGCACCAGAAGCTGAGCTTTCTGTTCAGGCTGTCTTCCAGTAGGAGGATGCAGGTGGTCTGGCAAGATTGGATAAAGCTGGGAGGGTCTATGCTGCAGTCCAAAACCTATAGCAGGACTGTGGGAAACTACTTCCCTTCCCACTTCACCTATTGTCCTTTTCTGCCTGAGGAAACTGTTGTTGTGGAGTTGTAGCCTTCACACCTTCCACTGTAGAACACAGTGGAGGGCTCTAATACAAAACAAGGAGGGAAATCTGCAATAAGTGAGGATGTTCCAGTTATAGGTCTGTCAAAGCAACTGGTCATATCTGTTTAAACCCTACGAAGAGGAGAAGTGAATCCTAAAGTAAAGAAATCAAACAGTTGATAAACAGAGAAATGTGAACAGATCAGTTCTGGGTCTTCCATTTTCCTTCTATCTAGTGACTTCCTCAGAAGGTCTTCAAGGCTGATAACTCTCAAGAACTATCAACAAATTTAAGAATTAAATTTTGTACAGTGTGGAAGTAATGTCTCTCCTTCAATCTCTGTCCAATGTCTGAGACTCTTTTGCCAGCCAGCCAGCACTTTTTTCTGTCTGTTGACAGTGTGATGTCCTCTTCTCCAAATGGTGGTTACACAGTATGACAGATTCGCTGTTAGAAGCTCCGGGCTGTAAGGCATAGTATAGCCTGGGGAGATGTGAAAGCATTCAGCCTCCAGTGCTATCAGCTCACCTCACACCACCTCTTGCCACAAAGCATCAATTTGCTGCTTAGAAGACAGGGAGAGTGAGCCATTGTATAGCATGGCTATCTCTTAAGGGAACAAAAAACCCAGCAAGTAGCATACTGTCTTTGCAAAACTACTTGCATTATGGGTCCCAGAGCTGGAAACAACCATATGTAGATAAAGTGTCATGTCAGGCAGAGGCCTGAAACTGAGAGAGGATTGACTGTATTTGGGGAGAACATCATTTTTGTTTGCTAGTTGTATTCCTTTTGCTGCTGGCTGTAGGGTAAAATATAGCTGTGATCTTGTGGGAGAAGTTTGACATATCAGTGAGATTGAATCCATGGCTGGAATAAATAAAGGCATGAGGTTCCTGGAGAAAATGCTTCTTTATTAGGAAGTCAGAGCAATACTTCATTCAGCAAGAGTGGATTTGTTATACCACTTATTAGCAGGAAACTATTCTGGAGTGTTCTTGAGATCTTACCTCTTTCTGGAAAAAAGATAAGGCATATGGGTATTGGTGCAATGGTAGCTCAACAGAGGCAACTGAAAGGATTTAATCTTGTGAATGAAGATGAAACACTTTCCCCTACTTTGTTGAATGTCAAGTGAAAATTGCAGATTTCCATAAAAGGAGGAAGATTGCTTCTTCTGGGTAAGCACAACATCCTCTGTCAGTGGGATTACTTTTGCACGGAAGATATTCAGGGTTTAGCTTTGATGCTGTGGTCTGTTGGTCACATTCACGTGGCTTTTGTCGAAGCCTCTGGCTGGGATAGCCAGCATTCATCCCAGCATTCCAACAAGGAAGATCAAGGGTATGCTGAGATAGCATGCCCTTGTGACACTTTGAATGGAGATCCAACCAAGCAGTACAGATTTCCATACTGGTGCCATGCTCCTCTATGAAAGACCCAACCTATTTTGTCAGTAAGTTGTATTTCATACTGTGATCCCAGACCGTTTCCTGTGCTATAGTTTCATTCTGTGCTCCACGCATGGTCATGGAATTTTTATCTTCCTGCAAGGCTAACACCTTCGGTTAATTTCTTTCTGATGTGTTGTCATCATGTTCTCTAAACACGTTCACTTTCTTGCCCGCTACCAGGCAAACTCATTTGGTTGTGATGGATCATATTGGGTTAAAAAGTCTGCCCCAAAAACCCAGTCTTGACTTCAGGTTCAAGAGTCTGGAGTACAATATTAGCAGAAGGTAAAGGTAAAAAAGAGCAGAAAGTGAAAAGATCAAATTCAGTTGTTTCATCCAAAATGTCATACTTCTACATAGTGCCTTGGAAAGTACAGAGATAAAAGTTGCCTTTTGTTTTAATGGCTTCTGTAATTTGAAAGCTTTGAGAGAGCTTTATGTTCCCTATCCTTATTTCCTACACCACACAGATGAGAGAGCTGTGCTCAGCATTTTTCACACCACTGCATTTGTTTCCATCTAAGCTAAAACCACTGTCTTGCAGCCCGGGTGTGGTGCAGAGGAAGAGCTGATTGCAGAGCTGCAAAGCAGCTGCCCTGCTCATCAGAACAGTGACATGTGGGTGTCATGGAGTAGGGCTATGTGAATGAGTGTGTCTCCGCTCTTCCCTGATCTAACCTGACAAGAGCCTGACATTAGTTCCATCATGCAAACAACTTTAAGCAGAGATTTTTCTGTAAGGGAATATGCAGAGGTCCTGCCAAAGCTTGTGGACACTCTGGGCAAGACAGATGTGATCCTCCAGGCTTGAACTTCTATTTCTGACTGGCAGCAGAGCCCAAAAGACAGGCTACAGTGTTAACAGGAGGATACACCTCTCTGATCTTTTAATGACTTCCTTTGGGATTTACAACATAATTCTAAGGCTACTCAAGGAACTCCCCACTTTTGTTCCAGGCTTACTTCCCACCAGCTCCCATGTCATGATAGAGTGATGTCTCTAAGTCACTCTGCTTTAGGGCCCAAAACATTTCTCTGGGTTGGGTAGGTCTGCTTTTTCCATTTGTCCTTGTCTTTCACAGCTTTTTCTTCTCATTTGACTACTGCGGGTATATAACTTCCCACCTGTATCTGAGATCCAGGTGAGAGGAGAGGGAAGGGAGCAAGTTGCAAAGAGAATGAGATATGAAAAACGCAGGTAGCTCCTGAAAGCCTGCCACATGGTCACCATGCATCTTTCATTACTCTGTGGCACTGCATTGGACAAAGGCCAATGCGTCTGGCCTGGTCTGACAGTTCTAGTATTTCTGAAGGACTCAGAAGTGATCAAATGCTAGTGGTTTTTGGTGGTGGTGGTGGTGTTGTGTTGTGTTGTGTTGTGTTTTGTTTTGTTTTGTTTTGTTTTGTTTTTTTAGGCTTTCTCTAGTAAATCACTTGAATAAACCATACAAATGTTACAGCTGCCTGTACCGCATCCAACATACAGAATTACCATTTAGAAAAGCACACTTCTTTTTTGGGAATGTGATCTGAAATGTAAGAGGTTATGTCAGATTTTCACCTGTCATTAATCTCAGAAGACTTTCTTAAGAAAAAAAAAAAAATTGTTTCCTACAGCAATCTTATCCTAAAGGAGTAACTCTATTGTTTACTGCTGCTCAGAGCAGGGTGTCCCACTCTTCTGAAGCATTGGTCATCTTGTTTTTTGGTACTTACAAGACAATGATTGTCACAGTTTATTTCTAAAAAGACCATTGGTATACTGGCAGTATTGGTTTTCCTGGTGTTATAAACAATACAATTTCTAATAAATCTCATCCTGTAATACTGCTTTTTTTGGTGGTGGTGTCCTGTGATGGATTGATTGTTGCCTAAAGCAATGCTTGGTCTGCTAGACTGCTACAGATCTGACAATATCCAGCAATGGAAATGAATTATAACCAAAGTAGATACTCAAACTCCCAGACTAGCAGTCTGACCAGCAAAGCATGTCACTTGCATTCAGCTGCTAACACTGGAAACTCACTGGGTCCTACACCTTTAAATGCAACCATTCCAAACTTAGGTATCGAATCATGGTTTTTTTCGTACTTCCAGACCAGATAAAGCCTGTGAAAAGTGTGTTTCTGTCAGAGCAATGTGCTTTCATTATCTCTTAAAATACCTCAGGAAGCTCTAGCTCCCAGCTGCCCTGAAGGCGTCTAGAGGAATGATAAATCTGAAGTGTGCCATTAATGCTCTAGATCCTGCTACCTCATATCTCATCCTGAAATAAGTTCTATCATATAAATCCAGGACTGGAACTTCCAGGCTTCATTCTTCTAGCAAGAACAAGTGATTTTGTGTCATTTTACAAGTGGTTGTGTGAGCAGGAATAACCAGTCTTACCACCAGATCTAATCTAAGCCTTCTTATACTAATTATAGTTAAACATTAAAAATTGTATCTTGTAGACTCAGTTCTTATTTTTAACAATTGAAAGATAAAATACACTGGAAGGATAAACAAAATAGAACAGGAAATATGTATTTACTTTGACTGTTAAGGTCAAGTATCGTTTAATACTTCAGAAGCCAACCTGTTCTGTGACTGAGAATAATCCCTATGGCCTGAATAGAGCTCCTTGCCTCTAAGTCTAAACACAGTTTACTAAATATGTTTGTTTTCTTTTTTTTTTTAATCACCATGACACTGTAGTGAAATAGCAGCATAGAGAAAGTGACTTATCTGAGGTCACAAAGAGGACAGAACTGAGACTAGCCCTGCAGACTCCTGACTTTCAGGCTAACCTCAGGCTAGTCTGGAGTGGCCAGAGATGCACTTATTCTGTACCTGTCCATTTATTGTATCAAAAGCTGATGATGGAAAGGATGTAAGCATGTATGAGATATTTTGCCTTCTCCATTCTGCTGCATTTGACAAAGGTAAAATACAAGCTCTTCTGGTGGGAACAGAAGAGCTCAACGGAACTACATTAAAACACTGACCAATTTATGCTGTCTGGGAACCAAAATTTAAGTATGTTGTAAAGGCACAATATTCACCCTAAAGTTCAAGTGTAACAAGCCAGAGAGATCTCTGTGTTAAAAAACAGCTATAAAACCTAGAAAGTTTTGTGATGCTGTGATTGACTCCTAGTTGTTTAGCTGAAGGTGGAAGAATCAGCTCTGTTTTGGAATTGCTTGGGAGGATTCTGAATTTGGATTTGAAGATCAAATGAGGATTTTGTGAGCAGTTCTAAAACACTTTGTCTGTTTTAACATATGTTTTCAGTTATAAGGGTATCTCAGTTCTGGTTTCTCCTTAACTCTCTCTCTCTGTCTCTCTCTTTCTCAGCTTTCCCCACAGAAGATTCCAGGGAGCTGATTTGAGCTTTGTTCCACTGACAATGAGAACCTCCACAAACTTCCTAAGTGTTCACAAGGAAATATTTTATCAGGCTTATCAAAGCATCCTCCTGTCAATCTAGATTACTTCTGCTCACACTGGTGCTCCACACCTGGCTTTGTTAATGAGATACAATCCAAGGAAAGACAGAAGTATCAGGTTTTAAAGTGGACCTTAGTATCTTGTGTTCTGAAAAGTACCAAAGACATCTATAAAAACCTGCTATGGGTCAATAACTGGCTACCTATCTTGTGAACTGCTAAAGAAAGAATAATCCTGTATTTCTTTTTGTTATACTCTATTTTCAAACTCAAAAGTATCCTACTCTTTGAAGTTTGTATGCAGGCTGATGGAAGTTTAAGCACTGAAATACCTGGGACTTTTGGAAATCAGTGATGAATGCTTCATTATGTGTTCAGAAACAACCTACTTACTCTTGCTTGGCTGTTATGTTCTTCACTACACTTTGCAGAAGCAGACTGTTCCTAGATTATAAAACAAACAGCCTGGAAATTTCACTCTCTATGCTAGTAATAATTTCAGTGCAAATGTTTTTGTCTTCTGAGAGCTTATTATCCAGCAATTTGCTTTTATTTTATTTATTTTCTGTTTGAGAGGAAAAGGAAAACAAATTATATTTTGTTTCTGGCTTTAAAAAATAAATGTAGGTATTTTTTCTTTTCAAACCCAGAAATGCTTTACAAAAAAAAAAAAATAATTGTTTTTTAACTTTCCAGCAAAAAGTACACCTCCTGTTCTCAACAGAAATGATATTTTGGAGAAGTGTAATTTAGATAGACAGTTATTTGCTAGAATCATTGGATAGTATGTCTCCCTCCCTCATCTGGCTATGTGTTTAGCTTCCCAAACCAAAAAGTACTTCACAGAAGAAGACTCTCTGAGATCACTTGGGCTGGAATGTGACACATGGTGTCTATATTTGGCACAACAATGCTAGGCAACTGAAGACTTCTTTCCAGTCTTGTATCATTGCTTAAACCTACTCCTTACCTCAGATAAACAGGCTGATTAAACCCTTTTTGTTGAATCTTCAACCCTTGACTTGATTTAACAGAGGAAAATAGAGTAAAATGTAGGTAAAGACAATTTAAATTGCTGATGTTTTCCACTTGGATGGTTTGCATTTTCACATTACATAGATGTACAGTTACATTAATTGTGTTGTGCTGTTTTCGTTATACTTGGCTCATTATACTTGATGAACAATGCCCTTTGTCTTTTTTGCTGGACTTTTTATGTACCTCTCCTTCCTTTAGCTGACAAGTGAAATTCTAAATATATGGGAAGCTGATGTCACATTATCTTCTTTTTATATCTGTCTCCTAATATACTAACATAATTGCTGGAAGTAATTAGTAGGGAGAATTGCCTAAAGAAGAATTTTGGGCAGAGAACATGTAAATTATTGTGGCATATTTTGTGGGAAGGGGTCTCTGCTCTCTATAGCATCTAGTTATGCTCAAAAAGACATTTGTATGTCTCTTCTCAGCATCCAGACATTTGTACTGTCTTTTCTTTGTTGGTGGCTTAGATCTTGATGGATTTGTTTCTTACCAGGCAGAGGTTCTGATGATGCATCAGTCAAAAGGACAGCATGTGATAACAAGCTTACTGCCCTTTACATGGACAATTTAGTAAACTCCAGCAGCTGTCACTCAGAAGTTATTGCACTACACCCAACGAGCTGACAAAGAGAAATGCCACCTGGCTGAGCAAAGGGTTTAATCCTTACAGAATTTCTTGGAGATTTATTGGCAAAAAACACTGCAAAAGAACTAGCTATTCATAGAAGATGAGAACAGTGTAGAATAATTGACTTTCTGGTGGGAGGGATTTTTGAATCTCTGCATTTCATACAGGATTATAAAATGCCACATTTCTCTTCATAACCACTTGGAAAAGAATCCATACTATTTCAAGGGATTAAAGTAAGTTTTCAAGAAGGCTTTATTTTGGTAATTCCAACTCAATATATATAAAATAATATGCTATATGCAATGTTCTTTCAATCTACCCTCCATTGACACAAGAATAAATTCTTACTCTTTTTAATGCTGTGTGTTCTGAAAGCCCTTCCTAAAGAATCTCATTATTTGTTCCATAATGGCCAAACAGATGTGACATAAAGGAAAATGAAGTACCATTAGAGACTTTCTGTTACTCTGATTTTCTTTTAGGAGGAGGTCTATTGTATCACATTTCTACTGCTTCACATGCTGTTACCCATTTACATTACGTCACACACCTCCACTGAAACATGGACTAGTAATGGGAAAATGGGAAGAGTTCAGTCAGTTCAAACCATGCGTTGATTCTCTGATGCCAATAGCAGCTGCCCCACGTCATTCTGAGGTGACCCTGTCAAGGGCTGCAAGAGTTTCCATAAGCAGCTGCTGGTCATACTGTGCACCACCAGAAGCAGAGCTCTGTACCTGTGATGCTTTTGTGGAGTGACATGAAGACTTGTTTTGGCATTTCTTTTGTCTCTAACTGTATGTATCTGTGGTTTTTAAACATTATTCACAAGGTAGCACATGCTTGTTTACATAAGATAAAAGCCTTGAAGGAGGAAGAGAGATATAAAAAGACAAGTTTCTACCCCTCCTTCAGCTACTTCTTTCCCTAAGACAAACATATGACTTTGTTCCTACAGCTAATCTTCTCTAAATTTCCCTTCTATACATTGGATTGATTCCTTACACCCACTGCCGACTCTTCAGAGGCAGATCCTTCTCCTTAGTAGCTCCGCAAAACCTTTATCCATGTAGATTTCTGAGATCTTAAGGACTGCCTGAACCAACATTAAATCCCTATGGTTTGAGGGGTGAGGTGCAAGTTGCTCTATATCTGCAATGAACTCTATTAATGAGCCACCTTTTCTACTCGCTGGAATTCACAGGGGGAATGTCCATTTCCCTCTGAATTATCTTGCAAGACCAATGCACAACAGTGGATGTGGCTCTTCTTTTTTAGCTTCCTCTTTTACACAGTTGTTGGAAGCACTTAATTCCTTACTAGAACTCAGTAAGTTGCCAGCAGAGCTAAGTCTCATGAGGTTGAACTGATGAGGGCAATCCTGTTTTTCTGACTGCCCTTCTGATTTTCTGCCTCCTAGGAAAGAATAGTTAACAGAAGTAGCTGCAGGAGCAAGGTGATCTTTTATCTCCACAGAGGAAAGTAGTTTCAGCTCCAACTGAGTTGAATGATGAGGAAATGGAAAGAGTATGGCTGGGTCGGGAGGGAGGAAGGTCCTGGGGTAAGCTGTTTTGTATTTAAAAAAATAATAATTAGTTTTTAATCAAATAACATGGGCATTTAAAAAGTCAGGTTGAACCAGATATTGCACATGGGCTCTATTTAAAATAATTTCTTTAGGAATAAAGAGGTACCTTTTAAGATCAAATGCGAACTAGACTTCAAAAAAATGCTTTGGAAAAAATCTGTTTTAAAATGCAGAGAACTCAGTATATTTGACTCAAATTTGTAAAAGGCTTTCATGTTGCAGAAGGTTTGTCCAAAAATTCCATACAGACCTGTACTAAACTTGGTATTGGCAGACCTATCTTTTGTATTTGCCCCTTGATCTTGGCAACTGAATTCACAACATGCTTTCGTTAGCCAGTCCTCTACCTCTTTCAAGTTGCTGGAAGATGGCTAATGCAATTTTCACTAACTTTCTTAAGCTACAATCTCCTGTGATGTATTTAGAAAGAGCCCATGGATCAGCTGTTTCAGGCTAAAATCTCACTGCTTACATGTGAATTCAAATCAAGCTAAGCTCTGGGCATTGCTATTACATGTATTTTCCCCTTTTGCTTTGATTCCACAGGAGCATAATAACATGCAGGTGTGCAGGCTGAGACTGTGTTGTTTGTGGGTCTAATGCTGGAGGAAAGAATGAAGGTAGGCCTAAGGACCCTTTGAGAGATGGCTGTTACCATAGCTTTGGCTGGGGTGCCAAAGATACATGTTGTGCCTTGGTGATAGGTAACAAACATTAGAAACACAAGAAGCATGCCTACAGCATGAAGAGAGCTTTATAACAGGATTGGGATTGTCTTAGTGCCTGTTCTTAGATGTAGGCTTGGGCATGAAAGGAAGCAACTGGAAAATGATATGGGCAGGACCCAAGAATTTATGCTCAAAGGCTGTGCCTTTAGGCTGTCATTTTATGTGCAATGGTTGTTGGGTGACTTGAGGCACTCAGGTCCTTAGAGAAACTGCCCAGAAACAGGTGTAAACACACTCAGACTGAGTAGAAGAGAGCCTGGCTACATGTTTAACAGTGGAGGCTGGCCAGCTTGTATCTGAGCTTGTTCGATGGGGAGAGAGCAACTGTGTAGACAGCAGACCAGCATTAATGGAAACTGTGCCTGGGTGGAAATGTGCAGTAAAACAGGGCAAGATGCTGGGGCATGAACTTTACTGCAGGTTAATTTTGTGGCCTAGGATTTAGCTAAGGCTTTGGAAGAACAGGATAAAACGTCTGATGCTTGATGCTGGGGATGTTTTTTCCTTTGACTGGAGTGTGGCTGAGAAGCTGGGGGCTGTGCAGTTTGAAGGCAGTGACCGTACTGGGCAGCTAAAGGACAAAAAGTAAGAGGATGCAGGGCTGACTTCAAAGCTTTGAACCTTTCCTCCCAGAGGTCATATTCCCACATCCCAGCCCTATTCCCA
Source organism: Hemiprocne comata (assembly GCA_020745705.1). Lineage (NCBI taxonomy): Eukaryota > Metazoa > Chordata > Aves > Apodiformes > Apodidae > Hemiprocne > Hemiprocne comata. Next base: position 41,730,162 of record CM036616.1, on the reverse strand, counting down.
GAGGGGGAGAAATCAAATAATTTGTCAGATGAAAATATAGAAACCAAGGCCAGTCACAACTCACAGCAAATTAAGGTTGTAACAGGAGTTGGAATCAGAGGCGCAGGCTCCTCCTTTCATACATGCCCTGTTAGTCTTGGCTACTCCTCCAGCATCCAAAAAGTCTGTATGTTCCAAGTGACAGAGGCAGGGCAATATGAGGAAGAAGCAGTTCACTGGATTAATCAGGCAATTTTTCCCTTCCCAGACTGCAGTGTAGAAAACAGTGATGATTTGGCCTCTATTCCTTTCCCTCCTCTTTAAGCCATTGCAAGTCAGCATTGATTTGTGTAGCTGCAGACATTGCTGGGCTTGAAAGCATGAACTATTACTAGAAGTTGTACTTGAAAATAAACCCTCTTTCTCATATGTGCTGTCTCTGTCTCATCAGATCTGATCGGTGATGCACTGGAAGCAGCAGAAGACTTTGTGAATCTGCTTCTGCATGTTGCAGATAAACCCTTCCACCTACTGCACAAAGAAAGGAGACCCTCATGCAGCCCCACCAGCATTACTGTGGTATGCCTGGGACATCAGTCAAGGCATAGCATTCTGACATTCACCTGTAATATCTTGAGAAGAATTTGCAGGAATGTCAACCAGTAGAGCAACAAGAGAGAAACAGTGGACCTAATCCAGGACAAGGAGCTGTTAAATGGACTCTGGGAAATGCTATGCTCCTTGCCACACATATAAGGAGACTTTGAACAGCTCTGGAGATGTTCTGATGCTTAATTCGCACTTTGTTCTCACTTAAAAGCCAGAGTGTACACAGCAAAGGTCCATGGCATTAATTAGACCCCAGAGGAGCTAAAAGAGCTTTCTCTCAGACTCTAGGCAACAATCCCACAACTATGTTCTTCTGCACCAGGTAAGGAACATGAAACAGCATAAGAAGAAATCTGTCTGTGGCTTTTGGGACAACAAAAGCATGGGATGCAAAGTTCCCAGCAGGAGGGAAGCTGTGGAGTGGTGCAGTGGATGGGGATGTGCCATTATGCAGGGTCCCTGTTAGATGGTAGTTCTCTCAAAAGTATCCCAACAAGGCATCTCTCGGGTCCTGACTTTCAGTCACAGTCCCTGCATGATACAATACAATGCAGTATTTGCTCATTAATCAGGAGAAAGGTCCACGGGAGGCAGGGTGCACTGTGGGCATGGGGAAAGGGAGGCTAATTGGTGACCTGGTTTTTCTGGGGAGTGGTAAAGTGCAGGGAGGGTTTTGTTCTTACTTGTGTACCACAGACAGCGTAGGTCCTTGTGGAAGACTGACCTCCACAAAAGGTATGTCTCTCACACAAATTGCAATAGAGAGATGTAAAAGTCGAAGGAAAGAAAAAACAAACAAACAAACAAACAAAAACTGAAGCGGCCACAACCCTGGGGGGGGGGAGGGGGGTGTGGCTGGGACTTACACAAGGAAGGGCAGAGACCCCTGACCCCCTTGCTATGTGTGCATCCAGGACAAATTAAAAAAAAAAAAAAGCCAGGAAATTAAAACCAGCCAATTAGGGGTTATTCCTCCTCTAATTGAGGAGAAGAGAAGTGGCAATCCATATCTTGACTCGGGTTTTCCAGCCCGGGTCGAACTCGGACCGCAACACTCCTTCCTAACCATTTCAAATTAATTCTCTGACACAGCAGACCCAGGGAGAAAGGGCAGTACCATCCTATGTAGCATCTGTACTTTGGCAAACCAAGGCACAGGGTAACACATCAAAACTAAGCACTTAGGAATAAGACAGGAATTAAAACCCATGGCACATCCCCATCCACTGCACCACTCCACAGCTTCCCTCCTGCTGGGAACTTTGCATCCTTTCTCTCAGCGGCGGCGGGCAACGGAAGGCCGGGACAAAACAGGTCCACGGCAGCTGTGCGTGTCGGCTCGGAGCCGCGGCTGCTCATCTCCTCGTCTGGTGGCCGCCGCTCTCCCGGCCGCCCCCGCGGGGAGGCGAGCTCCGGGCGGGACCCGGGGCGCGGGGCTGCCGGAGGGCTCGCCCGCTCCTCCCACATCCCCTGCGGCGGGGTTCGCTTGGGGCACAGCCTTTCCAGAGAGCCGGGCCGGGCTCCTCCCGGCGGCGGGGGTGCCCGGCCAGCCTGGCGCAGCGCACGGTTTGCGTGTTGCACTGCTGCACACAACGACCAACATTCAGCCCAGGGCCTCACTTGGGCGCTGCGCGGGGCCCTGAGGCCGGTCCCTCCGCCCCGGGACGGGTGTAACTGTGCACGGAACCCCCAGGCTGGGGCTGCGGGTGCCGGTGTAGCTCTACCGGGGAGGTCCTGCGTTCCGAGCCGTGGCTGGGAGCTCTTGGGTAACGTGTTTTCTTTCACGTTTGTGCAGGTAAAGCTGCTGGATACACCTCGGCGGACGCAGGCACACAGTCCAGCTGTTAGCACAAACGTGTGGGGTTGACACAGAAATTAATTATTAACACATCAAGGAGGCAGGAAGAGGCAGGTCTTGCTCACATGCTCAGGGAACAGCCGATGGCCAGCTCTGCTGGGGTCAGGGAGGAATTTTGCCCCGGGGCAGATTGGCCCTGGTCCCCGGGGGTTCTTTGCCTTCCTCTGCAGCATTGAGCATGAACCGTTGTCAGGGGTCCGCTGGCCCATTTTGGCTGGGTCACTGCCTGCTGCACATGGAGTGCAAGGATGGCACCTCATGCCCTGCAGCTGGGGGGAGGAAGCTTTCTTAGACTCCCAAGGCAGGCCCCAGGGTGGTCCCCGGGGATTGCTGCTTGTCCTCTGTAGCATTGAGCACAGCCCCTTGTCAGGGCTCCTCTGTCCCCTTCCTCCATTCTCACCTGCTGCTCTTGCACCTCCAAGGCACCACTCATGCCCCAGTGCTGTCAGGCGTTTTTGCCCATGCAAGTTTGGAGCGGGAGAGAGCTCTGCTCTTCCCTTGGCTCCGTTTCCCCAGGGCTTGTGCAAAATAGCCTCTGCTTGGAAGGGCTCCAGCCTTGCTGCACCATCCGGAGCTGCCACTTCTCAGCTCTCCCTGTGTGCAACACCAGCACAGGGCGGGCACGAGGGCACTGCTCATGTGCTACTGGCCAAGAAGGACAGCGGTGGAGCAAGCTTAGAAAGGCAGAAAGTATTCTCATCATCACTACATGTCATGCTTTTGAAGATACTCCACGGAACCACAAACCACCTCCTTCTCATCGTCCTCCTCCTCCTCCTTGTCTGTCTTCATCTTCTTAATCTTCTTTGTTGCCATCTTCATATTAATAATCATCTTCTTCATCTTTTGTGTGTGGTCAGTTGGCCCTGATCCTCATTCTTCACCTTCTTGTTCTTCAATGGCCTGTACATTTGCTGGCACATGCTGTAGCTCTGGGATTTGCCTTTGCCAGACTGCAAGGGATGTTTTCTCAAGATAAACTGCAGAATGCAGCAGCTTGCTTCTGGCTACACATGTGCATTGTATACACATGTGAAATGCAGTTCTCACAGACTTTGAAGAACTGGTGCAAAAGGAAAGGGGTGCAGTGGAAGTAGGGCTGTTAACTTTGCCTCCACAAGAAAAGAGACAATGATTTTTGTAGCTGCAGTCATCTGTTGCAAGATGCAATCCTAAGGAAGATGAGGGCTTAAATAAGTTGTACTTTATATTGTTGGGCTGTTTCTCAAAATCCTTCCTTCAGGGTTTAGCTTGAGGTAAGAGAGAAAGAAAGCATCAGGTGTTTTTCTTCTCAAAAGGCAATGTTGTTTCTAGTAGCCCTAGACTTACTGATCCTGTCCTTTCCAGTGAGCTAGACTTGTGTGCTGGACTTTATAGACATTTCTGGAAGTAGAAAGAGGAAAGCTAAACTTAATTGCTTCACTTTATTTTCATAAACCTGGTAATTTTCAATGAGTATTTTTATGCAAGCTCTCTAGCCAATTTTTAGTTCTTTAGCAAACCATGTAAGCACATGCTTTAATCCACCCTGTTCAGCAAAGCACTGAAGTATCTGCTTCTGTGCCACTTCAGCAGGTTGGAAGAGGTGCTGAAGTGTCTGCTGAGCAGGGAACGATTGCTGAGACAGGCCCTTCAGAGAGAGGTGATGGAATCTAGTGATCAGAATTACAGGTATCCAAACAAGTGTCCAACCCTGTCTGCATTGCCAAGACCTGAGAGTAGAGCTGGTTTCACAGCAATGAGAATGGCTTCCCCCTCGCCTCCCTTTGGGCACACAGTCTTCAGTTGATTTTGCCCACGGGTTGATTCCTGTGTCTGTGCATGTGTGCAATTCCAGTGCCACCAGCCTGGTGTGCCTGGCCCTGCAGTCTTTTTCAGAAGCAATAACCCATGCAGTCTGATGCAGGAACAAGTCTGCATGGGGCTAACTGGCTTTGGCTTTTTGAGCACTTGCTTATTTTTGTTTCTTGCAGTGATACTGGAGCACAGGGTGAACTCTAATAGAACTATGGAACTTTTGATTGACAAACTAGTGTAGTGGAGTTGCCTTATCAGCTCTACTGTGGGGTAGCTTAAATCTTCCTATGTCAGAGGGCCTGTGGAGAATTTTCTTGCAGAGCATGGGCATGTGAGCAATCCAGCCCATGGTATAAAGGCTTAATTGTGCTACCAAGGTTAGGTACCAAGGCCTAACTACTGTTACTTCGAAGGCTGACTAACGGGCAATTACGGCTTGGGAACAAGAAAATTGGCAGAAGTAAACTCCCAGATGTAGAAGTAGAAACAAGATAGCAGAAGTTGCTGAGACCATGCAATGTAAGGACTTTCTCGCTTAAAGCTAGTAACCAATCATGTATTAGAAGCAGGCGCGTGGACAGTAGCAGTATACCAATTAGAACAGAGTATTGTTCGCGTGGACAAAGGCATTTAACCAATAATAAGATGACCTAAAGCACATGATTATGAGCAAAAAGGTATATAATAAGACATTTTGTTTGAATAAATGGCTTTCGCTTGATCACATTGATCATGGTGTGTTAGTCCGTGCTCCCGCCGCAAGTGGCCAAAAGAGAAACAAGCTCTATTAGTGGTGGGAATAATTTCTAGAACAAGCACAGCTTGGCTGTTCCAATGTTTAACTAGTAAATGATTGTAGGAATTCTGGCCCAGGGACTCAGCTGGGGGCGTATCTCTGCCTTTGCTCTATGCTGCTTATCAGCAGCTCTGGCCTAGTTTTATGCTGCCCTGGAGTACTCTGTGTCTTTTTATCGAGTCTCTGAACTGGTGGCAGCAAGTCAAAAGAAGCCATGCTGAGGTGATAGTGAACTTGCTTATGCACATTCTCTGTGTGCAGTCCCAGTAGCCAAAGGCTATCTCTGGAGTGCAGCACAAAGCAAAACCACGTGTGCTTTACCTGTTCCAGTGTTAATGTGCTTTTCAGACAGCTGTATCACTGTAGTAAATGCTGGGCATTCACCAGCTACTAGAACCATCAGATCTTTATTTCCTGACAGCCTCCAGCTGGTGAGTCCAGTACTAGCTTTGTATCTTGAAGCATTTACCTTCGAAGTACATTGAGATTTGTTCATCCTTGAATGGATCAGTTTGAACTTTGGGCTGTTCAGTTCTACCCCTTCACTCTTTTGATTGAGTTGTGTGTCAGAAGGGAAAAGATGTGTGATATTTCTCCCCTTTCCAGAGATGTTTCACTGAAGGGAAGATCCCGCAGTGAGAAAGATAGGGGAGATGAGGAAGGGTTTATTGTTAAATGTTTTCTTTATTGTAAAGTACCAATTTGGGCTAAGTGAAACTATTTGTGAACTCACTTATACTTTGCCTTCCATATCCAACATGTACCCTGAAAAATACCTTAAAGATCTGGAATGCTTCATTTAAAAAAACGCTTAGTTTTCTTTTTTGTTTTAAAAAATCGTTCTTCTCTTTTGGAAAGAGCACCGCTTCTCTCACTCAGGAACACAATGGGGAGATTTGAAAAATTGTGACACAACCTCAGATGTTTGTATAACACTGTTCTCATTTTCACAAGAAAACCACACATTTTTTTCCTTTTAACCCAGACACCAAGTGGAAAACAATGGTATTTGTGCAGCTTTAGCTGGTATTAAACTGCTCCTGCTCCTTGGGGTGAGAGCTGTGCTGTGCAGCAGGTTCATAGAAATCTCACCATTTGTGCCCTGTGTTTCCTTTTGTAATTCATTCTTTGCTAAGTAGAAATAAGTTTCATTCTTTCTTTGAAATTTCCTGGTTGGCAGTTTTCCATGGAAAGCCAAATGTTTGCCAGAAACCGCGGAATTACTAAATATGAAATGTCCCCTTCAACTCCTCTCCATTTTTAGTCAACTTTAGCCAGAGCTCAGGCTGCTTTTAGTGGCAGTGGCACTGACCTTGCTCTAGCTGCTTAATATTATGGGACATTAGACTTAACCAGAAACTTTCTGTTGGAAAAACTGAGATGTAAGCCAGGACCAGCTACAAGCTTTTATTAAATTACCATTTGTTTCTTTGCTGTTGAGGTGCAAAATGCAGAATATTTCCTATATTTATAAATTCGGAACCCAAGTATTTTGATAGTTACAAAGAAGAAAGATTGTGTGGGGTTTTTGGTTTTTGTTTGTTTTGTTTTGTTTTGTTTGTTTGTTTGTTTGTTTTTGGAACAAAGCAAATCTGGTTTCAGTTCTTGTCTACAACAGTGATTTCTACTGTGACTTAGTCAGCTCAATAAATCCTTCTGAGCTTAGTTCCATTCAGCTGTAATGCCAAGAGAAGAGTTTTTCTTTTCTTCCACCTATTGTGTAATTTATTACAAACTCCTAAATTTTGCCCTTAAACTAGCTTGTGATTTCCTGTCTGTATTCATATGTGTATCCTGGCATGGCTCAAACTCTAAGATTATGAGCAGATACTGATGGCCGCCAAGAGGCCTGCTTCACTGAGCAAGTGTTTGTCAATGGACCGAGGCAGTGTTAGGAAGCACCTGAGTCCCTGTCAGGCGTGGGCTGCCTGCTGGTAGGGACTTCTGGCTGCCAACTGCAGCTATTCCATTGCCAAAGGGGTGTCTTAGGGTAAAGGCAGGTGTCCTACAGGACTGTTGGAGATCAGGAGGACTTCTGCTTAATTAAATAAAAGCTATTTTAAAAAAATACATTGGTTTTAGCATTTTAGTTAATACTGGTGGATTTTGTGCATGCTCAGTTCTGGATGTGTTGCCTTTTCATGTGTTGACTTTTAACCCATGCATGTATCCCTTGAAGTCAGAAATGCAACAAGCTCATTGCCCTATTAACACCAAAACTAAAGTCAAGGAGTGCCAAAGCTGACACGGCAGTAGTAACATCATTCCACTGGCCTGCACAAGACAGTGTGGCACAAGTGCAGCCAGAGACACGACCAAACCACTCAGCTGTAAGAGTGAGTATAAACGCCAACTCAAGTCAAGGGACCACAGCTCCAGCTGCTCTGAATGAGTGTAATTCCATCAAAAAACACTGGCATTGTGTCAGTTTATACATGTTGACCCCACAGGCTTGGCTCAGTTAAAACATGGATGCGGACACTTTCAGAGAACAGCCCTGCAGCATGTGTGGCAAGTGAGTTGATAGAGAATTCCTTGATTCCTTGATATTGTCCTGTGGATTACACAGACTTCACTGTCTGTCAGTGGCACAGCACATCACTGCACACTCCAATGAACAAGATGGTCAGGAGATACCAGCCTGATAAATTTTTCTTCTCTGTTTTCCTTTCTTCTTCTGTGCTAGCATAGGGCTTGTGCATGCCCATGCTGTGGCTCCAGCAGAAGCTTCATAATGTGCCCCACCAGTACCACCTTTAGATAAATGAAGCATCATGAGGAAATTCCATAGAAACTGGCTAACTGGCTAGTTCTCAGCTCCCGCTTTTCAGACAGAACTGCTATAGTCCCACAGCAGTAAATCAAGGGGTTGCCTGCCATTCCTCTCACTCATCTGAAGGTGCTCTTCCCTGTGCTTGCCAGTCAATCTGAAATACGTTAATTCATTGGAATAACAGCGAGGACTGCTGTACTCAGTAATAGTACTGCCACAGAATTGCCAAATGTCACCAGTTCATTTTAAGAGGTTGGATGACACATGATCAGAAAAGAAGTCTTGTGAGCTACCAAATTCAACCAGAAATCCTAGAGTTCCATGAAGAGAGCCCAGAATGCATGAAGCCCAGCAACAAATGGTCACATTGCAGCATGCATGTGTCCTGGTTTCAGCTGGGATGGTTTTGGCTGGGGAAGAACTGCTTTTCATCGTAGGAGCTAGAGTAGGTTTTGGTGTTTGTATGACATTGGAATGAGAAGACTCTTGATAATACACTGAAGTTTTCAGTTGTTGCTGTGAAATCAAGAACCCACCCCTGCTTTGGGAGCGTAACCAGAACAACAGATCCAAACCGGCCTGTGGAATAGTCCATATCATGCGACTGTCATGCTCAGCATACAGATGACAGCTGGCTGGGAAACTCCTCTCTTGCTCTTCCAGGATTGTGGTTTTGGGAACTCTCTCCTCCAGGATTGCTAGCTGGGAATGAGATTGGCCTTGGTTGGTGGGTGGTGAGCAATTGTACTGTGCACCACTCATTTCTATATACTCTATTCTTGTCGTTGTTGCTATTACTTAACTTAGTATAATAATAATAATTTTGTTTCCTTTCAATTAGGAAATTGTTTTTATCTAAACCTACGAGTGTCCTTACCCTTACACTTCCAATTCTCTCCCCCATCCCCAGGGCTGGCGAAGCGTGAGCGAGCTGCAGCATGGATTTATGCACCCAACCTGGGGCATGAAGGGTTGAGATAACGACAGTTTTGACTGAAGCGTATTAAATTGCTGGGAGCATTCCTTGCGTTGCTGTGGATGTGGTTGCTCAGAATATTGTTTTACTTGCTCTCAAGCTGTTTTCAGCGGTGGGCTGTGTCACACCTGCTTTGCTGTACACACTGTTTGCCAGTGTGTCTCCACGTTTTACCACCTTTAGGAGCTGGATTAGGACTCAGGATATGGCTTTGCTGGCTAAGGGCACCATTTTGCTGTGTTGTGTGGTGCTGACTTTTGGAGTGAAAAAGTCATGGGTAGCGGGACTGTGAGAGACTGAAGGAGTTAATGTGTTGGTGTCTCAAATATGGGAGCAGGAATAAAGTGACAGTCTGCATTGGGACAGCAAACCACGAATGACAAGTCGCTGGCCCAGGACACAGAGGAGTGTGGGAGGAGGCACAGTTCCCTGTTCCGATATCACTCCGGCAGCAACTCACCGGAGGAGCCCTGGAGGGCCGTGACTGACGGGACCGAAAGGCGGGGACTCGGCTGTAAAAACAGGATCTCAGGGAGCCGGGCGGGCCATCGTTGGAGGGTTGATGCCTTCCTCACCACGGGATCCAAGGGGGGTGGTATCTCTTTCTCTCTCTGTCCTTTGCTGCCTTCTTCTTACAAATGTTTCAATAAGGGGCCACGCTGCCTACCAGTACACTTTTCCAGTTTCCAGTTGTTTCTTCCATAAATGCACGTTCCCAGTTGCAGGTGATTTCTGCCCTCCTTAAAACATTTAAACGATCGTTTGGTGTCATTTGACCTTCAAGTAGCCCGAGGGGATCACAAAACTGTTACGACCCTCCCGGGCGGGTGGGGAGAGGGGGGCACGGCAGGGCTGAGACTGGGACTGGATCCAGCCTCCCCTCGGCTCCTCCCTGAGGAGCAGTTTAGACAGCAAGGGGATCCAGTCTGAATCTGCCCGGGTTTCCCGGTCTGGGTGGTGACAGAGACTGATTCTGTATTGGTGCCCAGCGGCAGTGGGCGGGACGCAGAGAGGAGCGGCGGTGCCGGCTTCATCCCTGCGCTTCGGGGTCAGCGTCGTTACCAGTTACATCAGTTGCTCCGTCTCCTTGACGAGCCAATACGTGGGGGGAAGACCTTTCTTCACTTTACTCTTTTCCTCCAGACCATTTACGAAGATCCTGGAGGATTTTGACCGTTCTTGGGATGTTCAAACTAGCATGATCCTCATGAACCTGTTGCTCGGCCTCCTGAACTATGTCAGGCTTTGGTTTTGTTTAGGGTCAAACCCTCTGCTGCCAGTGTTATCCCAGCAGCTACTCCAAAAAAGAGAGCACACCGGGCTCCTCCAAGCCCTGCCACAGGCAGTGCAGCCCCTCCAGCCCCCGTAACAGGCAGCGTGTCTGCCCCTAGGGCGCCTGCTACGCTTTTTCCACCCTCATCAGCTGCTGATGCTCAGTGCAGCCGTGGGTGCCCTGCGGCTACCTCAGCCCTTGCGACAGACACTGCAGCTACTCAAGCCCCCACAACAGGCAGCGTGGCTACTCAGACCCCCTTGAGAAGCGCTGCACATGGGCTAGAGCACCAACCTGTGCCTGTATCAGTTGCCCCTTGTCACGGACCGATATCAAAGGCTATCGGATGTCAGGATGCCTCCGCGACTTCCTCCCCCCCACCCCCCTTCCGCTCCCCACACCCCTGTACAAAAGAAGACGTGGACACATAAGTCAGTACATTCCAAAAGGGATGAAGAAGGTCTTGCCTCTTGTGGTGAGAGCACGGACTAACACACAACGATCAATGTGATCAGGCGAAAGTCAGTTATTAGAACAAAAATGTCTTGTTATATACTTTTTGGTTAATAACATGAGCTTTGAGCTACATTATTATTGGTTAAATGTCTTTGTCCACGCAAACAATACTCTGTTCTGATTGGTATACTGCTACTGTCCACATGCCTATTTCTAATACATTATTGGTTACGAGCTCTAGGCGAGAAAGTCCTTACATTGCATGATCTCACCATGTTCTGATATCTTGTTTCTTCTTCTACATCTAAGAGTTACTTTTCTTCCGTGGATTTCTTGTTCCCATGCTGTAATTGTCCTTCAGTCAGCTTTCAAAGTAACAATAGTTAGGCTAAAACCTTGGTAGCACACTTAAGCCTTTATACCATGGGCTGGATTGCTCACATGACCATGCTCTGCAAGAAAATTCTCCGCAGCTTCTCTTCTTTCTAAAGGAGATGGGGGGGTGGGGCAGGGATGGTAACCATCTGATCTCTATCTCTGAGGGAGATGTGGGATATATGGCAAGATTTCAGCTGTCATCAAGACGAGCACGTAGTCATTTGGCTGCTCAGACGCTGATGATGGCAAAAGCACCCCCCTATGACTGGCCCAGAAGCTCCCCTCTTGGCATAGATTACCTCAGGAGGGGCTGTTTTAAGTACACGAAATTGTCCCAGGGGGCTTTTCGTACAGCTGCTGTGGGGAAGGAGGAAACCCAACAGCTGTCTACCCTGCCAGAGGACCCTTCTGTTGTGAGGTTGCTGAAAGGTGATCAAGTGTCAATCGCTACCACAAAGGTGCACTGGCAGCAATGTCACCCCAAACAAAACTGTGTCATTCCCACCAGAAACTGGACAAGAGTGGCCAGGAGTGATCAGCAAAACTCACTCTTTCACAGCCCCATCTGGCCAGGGCAAAAGTCCAATGGAGAGTGGAGAGGGACAGACTACCGTGGCGTGGATGAAGTCACAGCACCCTGAGAACTGCCATGCCAGACATGCTCAAACTTCAACATGAACTGGAGTCAATAGCAGCCAGGTGGTACACCACAAGGTGTTTTTCTCAGTGCCTTTGGCAGCAGAATGCAGGCCACAGTTTGCTTGCTCTTGGAGAGGTGTCCAGTGCATCTGGAAGTGACTGCCCAGGGGTGGAAACGCAGGCCTGGTATTTGCCGTGGACTGATCCAGACTGCACTGGAACAGGGTGAAGCTCTGGAAGACTTGCAATATGCTGATGACATTGTTGGATGGGGAGATACGCCAGAAGTCTTTGAGAAAGGCAAGAAAATAATCCAGATACTTCTGAGAGCTGGCTTTCTATAAAGCCAAGTGTGAGAGACGGACTCTATAATGGCCTTTAATCCAGCGACATTCACTGACCGGTCCCGGCGAGGTGTCCCCCCCCGGCACTCGTGGGGAGAGGACAGAGGTACCAGGCGCATGCGCACAGACTACAGACTACAGCTCCCAGGAGGCACGGCGGGGCCGGAACCGGAAAAAAGGGAGGAGCAAGAAGGCGCGCGCTCTGTGAACACACACGGATCCAGCCGCCACGGTGAGCGTAACGCTGCGGAGGCTGCCGTGAAGGTATACGGAGCCGCTCCCTGTGGTTGTTGGCGTGTGGGCGTGTGACCAAGTAAGGTCAAGGGGCCTGCACAGCAGATTCAGTTTGTAGGAATAAAATGGCAAGATGGATATTGTCAGATCCCAATGGATGTGATTGATAAAATCAGCGACATGTCCCCACCAACCAACTAAAAGCAAGCACAAGCTCTCTTAAGCATTGTGGGTTTCTGGAGCATGCACATTCCAAATTCCAGGCAGCCTGTGTGCCCTCCCTGCCAAGGGACCCAAGAGAAGAATGATTTTCCATGGGGCCCTGAGCAATGACAGGCCTTTGAACAAATTAAACAGGGGACACTTAGTGCAGGTGCCCTGTGGACATGGACCATGCCAAATCCACCAGCAGTGAGTTCCAGATGCAACATGCAACAGAGACTGCACACCATTCTCCTGTTCTGGCCAGAGCAAATTCCGCATCATCTCTCCTACCTTGAGAGAACTGTCTTGGCAGATGGAACCCAGTATTATGGACTAAATGAGCTCAGCAGACATTTGAAGGAGTGGCCCATAGACTAGGGGAATTCTATCTGTGTTTATCTATAAAACCTTCCAGGAAAACACGGGATTAATTGAAGCACACTGAAAAGTGTGGGATCTGAGCGTCACTTCAACAATATGGAGGAAGGGGAGTGCTTTATTCTTGTTGTTGCTATTAATTGCATTTCTATTATTATTATTTCATTCTATTTCCATTCTGAAATGGTTTTAACCTCCACCGTTGAGTCTCCTAACCCTTACACCTCCAACTGTCTCCCCAGCCTCCAGGGTTAGGGGGAGGGTGAGAGTGCGGCTGCGTGGCATTTAGTGGCCTGCCACAGGGTTGAACCACGACAGCAGGTCAAATGGTTCATTCCAAAATGCTCACTGGATTCATCCAGATCGTACAAGCAGACTGAAATGTGTTTACTTGTGCAATACAGGTTAGCAAAAAACTCCAGCCTTCAGCTGGGACAGAATTTTTGCCAGTATAGACGAGCCTTCGGATGTGCTTGATGAAGCCCCAGGTCAGTTCATCGGCTGGGGGATTCTAGGGAATGACATCCTGTGAATTTCCCAGCTCATAGACTTCTTAGGCCCTAATGTGAAAAACCTGGGCATGTTCATTCTGTCTTACATGCTTCCTAGTACATATTTGGAGGCATTCTCTCTCCTTAAATGTCCCTGCTTCTTTGGACAAAAAGGAGGAATATGCTCCAAGCTGTGCCTGCGTGTCCTCTGCCCTTGTGGAGTAACTGTCTAAGTATTGTCAGCCCATCAGTGAGGTGGGCATCCCTCTGGTGGAAACAATTATTTTCTACATCTTCTTTTTCTTTCTTTTCTCCCCTGTCCCACATTCCCACATTCTGCTTGTTTTTACCATGAGAGGGAATTTTCAGAGCTTTTTTCATATACTGGCTATAACTGTTGCTGTCTTCTTATCTCATCGGTAATGTTTATAAAGTATTTTGTATTTGCAGGATTTTATCAAGGTCCCATCTTGCAGATAAATTAGGCAAAGCAAAATCAAGTCAGGAATTCTAGAGGCATAGAATAAAACCTCACTCACTTCTGTAACTCTAGATAGATGCTTTTAAAATTTAAAAATTCCTGTATTTCTGTACCTGCTAATCAGAAGAGTTTGCTTCAGCAAACTATATGAACTGCAGTTCAGTCTGTTGAACTGGCTACAATCCCTGACTCTAATACAAACTTCCAGGATGACCTTGACAAGTCACCCAATTTCTGCATGCCTCATGGTTCAAACATTGATTACTTGACTGTGGATTCTGTAGTCTTTGCTACACCATTTCAAGGCCTGAGACAGTCTTGGCTGGGACAGTAATAATATAATTCATATCTCAGCCTGGCCAAGACCTCTGAGCTTGAATATTGCAACCTGCTAGTTGTAGGATATGTTCAAACTTCATGCACTTTGCAGCACATCTTAGAGCCCTGATTTCCTCATTGTCCAAAAAATGAACACTGCTGCCTCCTTCAACATTGTACACCTCTTCAAACTGCTTGGCTCTCCAATTTAAACATTACACAGATTAATTCAGCTATTTTGTCTGGGTGAAACTGGTACAGTTCCAAAAAGTAACTGGAAGGCACATTTGCTGTACTGAAAACAGAAAAACCCAGCTTGTATTTTCAGCAAAAATACCACATTTCACTGTTTACTTAAGCCTAAGCATGCAAGTCAGTATCAGTTCTGGTACTGCGACCTGGAATTATTGAAGGTACCAGTTATAAAATTAAGGAAAGGAGAAGAAAAACCCCACAAGCTTACTTTTCATTTTTTTTCTGTTTGCCCTTCTGTGATGGCTTAACTAGTAATTATAAAGTGGTCTCCCTGTCTTTATCTCAGCCCACAAGATTATTTCATCTTATCATCCCGCTCTGTCCTTCTGAGAAGGGAGAGCGTGAGAATGCCTTGGTGAACATCTGGCAGCCAGCAAAGGTCAACTCCCTATGATTTCAAATTGACTTATTCACAAAACCATTAATATTCATGTGATTGATTTTCCAATTCATCCATAAATGACCAAGATCCACAGCCAATCAATTCCAGGGTTAGAACTTAATTATAGAGGCAGCATTAGTACAAAATAATGGCGCTCCTGCTAAACTTATTCCTTTAAAAGATTACATGTTCCACAATATGCATATTAACTGTGGAAAAGGGGAGTGTAACTAAATTCAGCTAAAAAAGCTAACAGTATTCCTATACATTATTAAAGATTTAATAAGTTCTCTACCACATCAGTCAGTTTAGGGGCAGGAATTCTGTTAAATATACATTTAAACTTACTATGGCCTGTGAGTGGGCCTGTAACTGTACATAAGACATTTCAACTACAGACATGTAAAAGGACACACAAATGAAGAACAAAACCAGATTGGAACCAATGGCATTACCAGGCTTGGAGCTTCTGTAAGTAAGTTGATGTACTTGGGACTTCTTGCAAGTTTGGGGGCACTAAGTCACAAAGTAAGAATGTGCATATTTGCACTAACACCCTTGTTCTCATTTCAGTGGATGCTTGTGGTTCTTCTCTGTTCCTTTGCTCCAAACACAGGGATAATCTTTCATAAACAGATTTTTATGCTGAGTTAGTTTTCAAAATTCCTAATGCAAGCAGATGAGGGAGTTATCCCACACATAGTTTTCAAAAAATTGCAGTGATCTCCACACTTGGTGGTACCTATGTAGAACAGGTAACAAACCAAAGCATCCCAAAGATGGTTTTGGTACTGTAGTAGGCATCTTTATTTTATCTAGAATGGAGAGTATCCATCCTTCTCCAAGACAATCTCAAAGCCAGCAGAAGGCTGAACCTTGAAGGCCAAATAAACTCTGAACATGGAGGTCAAGTTCCAGCTTTACAAATTTTCTCATTATAGATCAGGGTTAAAGCCTGAGTTAGGCTGAGAAGTGTCAAAGGAAGAAGACTCAGCAAATGGTTGTAGTGTAAAGCCTAGAACTTTTGCCTTCAGAAAAACAATGGATAATTCTGGAGACAAAATTACAAGTGTAGCCACCTGCCAGATTTGTAGTACCATTTGTGCATGGCTGGTGGGAGTCAACAGATCTGATATCTAGTATCAGATACTCCACATTCCCTAGGATGACAGCTCAGCTCAGACTATGATGTTGTATGCAATAAGCACTCCTGTTTGGCCAGCAGATTGGAAGTAGCATGGACATAGAAAGGGGAACATGCTATGCACCTTAAGCACCTTATTGTCCTCATAACCACTTGTCCTTTGGGAAGTACTTCAGGCTACTGCACAAAAGAAAGAAGAAAGTTCACCTGACTCTGTCCAAATGAGTATGCTTCACACTTAATGATTCTAACACCTACCTGTGGTGTTAGGAAGCCAACTAGAGATGGAAAAATCTGTTAGACTGTGGAAGTTGTGCAGAACATGTATGCTTTATCACTGAAATAATGCAGCTTTTATCATCTTGTAGTTATGCAGTCAATACATCCAGCTTTTTGTTTTCACATGTCAGAAAGGAAAAAAGTTAAAATCCCACTTAAGGTTCAGGCTGTGACTTGAGTAACAGGTCTGGTTTAGTCTGCATTTACATGTGCTGTGTACATGCAACAAAAACATCAACATCTTTTCTGACTTTCAACGTGGACTTCTAAAAAGCAGTGAGAAGGGAGAAAGAAAGGGGAGCAGACTTGTTTACAAAGACTGTCTTTGGTTTTGGAGAAGCAGATACTGAGGCTTGTTTGGTAATCCCTGACAATCTTTGCATCTGCACAATAAACACTGAATAGAAAACGCTGCAAGAGCTGACACAGCCAAAAGTGGGGAACCAACCACAGGGAGTGTGTGTTCCAGCAGTATGGCAGAGAAACTATTTTCTTTTGGGGACTGTTTTTGGGAACATAATGGAGACAGTGTAACGGATATGTGCAGATATCAGGAGGAATTCTGTTAGAGGTAAAGCCAATTTTATCTGATAGAATTATTTGGGGTGTTGAAACACTGAAAGGAAGGCAAGTTTCCCAGGTGCCCTGGAAATCCACATAGATTTTGTTAGTTTTGGACTCGTATTTCCCCATTACTTATCCCAGTATGAGGATGTTAATCAGAAGAAGCTAATACGCCTCTGCTTTTTCAAGGACCAGAGATAAAATCATGCCCAAATGCCCAAGACTACTTCTCCAGCCATTCTTTTGTTCAATTCTTGTTTCTTTATTATCCAGACACTCGTGGAAGGGTCACTTTTCACTCGTGAAAAGTGCTCTGCAGCTCAGAAAAATACACAGGTGCTAGACAGACAGATGGGTCTAAGCTGCGAAAGGATGACCTAGAGCTAAGCTCCCATTATGTTTGGTTCTGTTTGTACTAAGGGGTGAAAAAGTCCTTCTTGCAGATTAGCCCACCATTGTTTCTCCAGATCTACCCAAGGTTAGTTTTTTTATTTCTTAATTTGTTTAGGCATCTGGTTGTTATTCACACCACTTTCCATGCTATGTCTCCATAAACATACGTAGTTTTCTAGAGGTTTCTCATTTTATCCCTCCTAAAATCTCATATTGTCTAACTGACCTTTCCAACACTGTAACAAGCACGCTGGTATGCTTAGAATTAAGCAGAACTAATGACACCGTGATACACTCTGCAGTACAGCTAAACAAGACACAGCTGTTGCAAGGTTTGGTCTTGGAAACAGAACACAGCTAGAGAAGGGAAATAAAGTATGTTGATCAGAAAAGATGGTCTCAGTGCATAGCAGTATAAATATAGTGCACAGGGCTAGGAATATACATGACCCCCATCTGAGGCACAGCCCTGCTGCTCAAAATGTCTTTTTTAGTGCCTTCACTCCCATATCAAAAGGCAGTTTCTGAATAGTAGGACTTAGAGACCTGACTAGCTCCGTGCCAAGATGTGGACAGGTACAACTCTGCTCAGCCCTCCCTCACTTCCGTGGGGCAAAACAGGACCACGGTATTCTCTAGCATGATTCTTGACACAGACGTTACCAGGCAAGACCACAGGTACCAACCCCTCGAATTGGAGATTTCACCCAAAGGACTTTCTGATAGTGAAACTCTTGGGAATTCAATACTCACAGTAAAACGCAGTTATCACTGTTGTGAAGGGAGATAGGGGTCTCTGGGTAGGATGGGGAGCCAAGGACACAGTTGCCTGAAGTTAATAAGCAACAGCCTGAGACATTTTCACTCCCTTCTTCCATGGGGCAGAGGACCCTGACACATCTATACAGAGAGTTCCCAGACATTAGAAGTTAAAAAACAAAGATATTTCTTTCAAAAGCAGGACTCTTTATTGCCCCCTCCCATTGTCCAGCTGAGCGATTCACTGCTCTGACTTTAGGACTATCTGAAGATGCAGCTAACATCTCATCTTCTGTGGCAACAAGAGGAGTAAAACTCCCTGATTGCTATGCTGTTGAAACTGTTAATGTGCCTCTCAAAGGTTTTGGTTTTGATTAATTCAAATACATTTCAGGGGCCCTTTTAAAGAACATTGTTTCAAAATTACAACATGAGACTAGTGGAAAACTGGAAGCTCCGAAAAAATGTTTGTGGAGATTCAAATGATTCTTCCAGTGCTCAGGGAAGTAAATAAGGTGGTTTTATGCCTAAGGAGTTCTAAATTAGCCTTGAGTAAAATTTCCTCCCAGTCGTAATTTAAGATCACTATAGCAACACAATCACACTTGCCAAGTGTGTGGCATTATAAAATTACAGCAGACTATGTCAGAAATATTCTCTTTTCTTCCCATTAAAAAAAAAAAATAGATTAAAATCTATATCATGAAAATGGCAGCAGTTATTTGTGATCGAGATCTGGTTTTGTTCTGTGCCTAAGGAAAGGCCATGAGAGTCAGAGGCTAGTTAACTTCTCAGCAGGTATCTCCTGCACTATGGAACCACTGTGTTTCCTAAGGGATCTGTAATTTTTTATATGGCAAAAACAGATTATACAGTAAGATTAGGATGAAAGGAATGACACAAGGAGACTGTCTTGAGTCAGCTGTACAGTGGAAAGGAAGACTGAGAACTGAGGTCTGCTGAGGCAAATCCTTACCCAGAGACTTTCAGCCACTTGTGCTCAAGGGGAAGATACACATTTGGCATGAGAGAAAAAACGACACCTTTGTTTTGAGTTCTGCACAGTTCATCTGGATACAGAGCTGAGAAGCCAGTCAGAATAGCAACCTCGCACTGTGCCCTGTGATGTGCACCACCCAACACCTCAGCAGCAGCTGAAGATTCTCAGCTCGTTTCTTCCCTGTGCTTTAAGCACAGATGAGTTCCTAGAGAAAGGAATGCAAACAATTCAGCCACACTCTTAGTACTTTTGACAGCAGCAAAGCTCCACAGGTCTCTGTGGGGACACAGCTGGGAATGTCCATCCATGCACAGAAGGCAGCGCTGACAGCATCTTAAATGCAGCCCCCTTATTGGGGCTGGCACACCAAGCTTCCTTGCACGTGAGTTTTACTGGCTTTACGTAACAGTTTTTCTGTGGCCCTACAGGCTTCTATATCCACCAAAAACATCTATCTGGGCTGGTGCCAAACCTAAAGATAACCTTGAACCAGTGCCAGACTTGAGAAAATCCTGCAGATTCATCTATGCCTGCAATCAGGATTTCAGGGTATACAGGCACATTTGTACCTACAGAAGCTTTGGGGACCTCTGAATCTGGGGTCTTCAATGAAAAGGGAGGGTCTCAATTTTTCTCTAAGAAAAGTTCTTTCCCTGCCAGACACAGAACAGGGAATCAAACAGCCAGTTCACTTTCTACACTGCACCTTCCATCACAATTTTTCTGTCACACCAGTGACCTGGCACACACGACAGTCTTTGGTAGCTCTCAGGCCATCCTTCCCATCTTGTTGAATGACAAGCAGTTGGGATGGAAACCTACCAGTCCCGAAGGCTGGCTGAAGCACAGATAAATGTTTGCACCGTCACATGCTCCAGCAGGGGAGCAAACGGCTCTAGAAGGAAGTGGCTCAGCAGACTTGCTGGCAAGCCGCTCGGAACAGAGCTGGAAGAGGAACTTCAGTAGCATCCTTTCAGCATTGCTGCCAGGAAAGGGAGAAAGAAAAAGTGCCTCCCGCTTCCACCTTGCTGATGGCTTGCAGCAACAGACATACCTGGATTTAACAGAAGACAAGGAGGACTATCTTGTTCATCTGAGAAATTGGAGCTGCAAAATAAAGCATAGTGGTTCCAGATCTTGTTTTTCCCACTGTGCAGCTGATGGTGACTGAGGCAGCGATGCTTTGGCAAAGGCACCCACCGTGAGCAGTAGGTGAGGAAGGAATAAAGAGTCTGGAAGCAGTGCAGTGGGCTGAGAGCAAGACTGAGTACACCCTCTGCAAGAAGAAGTTCACCCTCATCTTGCACCCAGTGTGGGCAGAGGGTGACTACATGGAGTATATTAACACACCGTCTGTAACACCAGGCATAATCTGCCAGGTGGGAGGAGCTTCCAGGCACCCAGCCACCCACAATCTCCATCACCCAGAAGCACCCCAACAGTGGGCTGCAGAAGGGGTGTCCAGGCATCCTAGTGGTGGCTTCCAGCCCCCAAACTGGATGAACCAGTTCCAGGAAGACCCCAAGCACCTCCAGACCCCGCAGTCCTGGGTCCATCAGGAGCTGGAGAAGATCTTCATAGGTACAGATCTTCATTTGCCAGGCCAGATGCTGGGGGTCTCCATCCAAAACTGCAGGGATACATTTGTTTAGGTGTCACCATGCAATGGTGCAGGGGGGAGGCTTACCATCTGCTGGGCCTGGGGGACACCCATGCTGGTGAGGGGTGGGAGGGCAGCCCCGTGGGCACTCCCAGTCCTGCTGCCTCCCAAACAGTGTCTCTCACCCCCAGCCCAGCCCCCTCCAGCAGCCCTGCGAGATCCAGCATGGATGAGCTTCCTGGCACCTCTGCCACTGCTGCTGATGGGAATCCTGGCAGCGAACTCTCTGCTCCTGCTGCCATCCCCATCGAGCAAGAAGAGCCCCAGGTGGAGACAGGAGAGGCTGTGCTCAAGCCCTGCTCTTCCAGCCAGCGCAGTGAATGCTCCCCTGGGGAGCCACAGCAACCCCCAAAGAGGAAGCACTGGCAAACTGGCAGCTCCAGCCAACAAGAGGCCAGCACCACACTGGTGACCCTGGGAGGTGCCCTGTGGATGGCCAAACCAGGACTGGGCCATCAGCTGGGGCATGTGCCAGCCCTCAAGGGCTCCAAGCCCCCCAGATCCAAATATCCAAATAAATGCATGAAAACTACCGAAGTCTCACTGTTATTAACAGTGCAGGTGGCTTTCCCATCCTAGCCTTTTCCTGTATTTTTGCTGGGAGGGGTGGGGTGTTAATGCTGACAGGTCCTTCTACATGTGCCAGGGACTATTTTGCTGTTCCCCCAAAGACAAGTGCTGTCCAGGGGGATGCTGCAGGTGCAGCCAGACAGGGGGACACAACTCCCAGCTGGACTCTCCCCAGCCCTGCAGGAGGCTGTGCCTTGCAGCCATCCTCAGCCCCAGCACCTCCCAGGGGGTAACTCCCATCCCCAGCCCACAAGATTTTAATGAGCAGACCCTTGCGGCCAACTGACACAGAACTCTTTTGCTCACACGGTCACACTGAAAATAACTGCCAGTGCTCTTCTGAAATAAAAAATAAGTGCTTGGACTAATGACTCTAAATGATTGTAAAAGCTAGAGGCAGGAACGGATGATGGGACAGCACAGCCCACAGGGTGATGGATCCTGGGCTCCCCAGACGTGTGATCAGGGTGCCTGAGGCCCTTCTACTGTACTCCGCAGGGACAGCAACTAGAGCTCCTTCCTGCGGATACAGGAGCAGACTCCATTGCTGGTGCTTTTGAGGACCACCAAGGCAAGAGCAGGACAGGAGCACCTACCGGCCAGGAGCACCAGCAAACCTGGTAAGTGCCAGCAGGGGGAGGCGTCATCCAGCCACGGGCAGTCCCGGCTGACTGGTCCCACCACGCTTCCCCTCGCAGGAGACTTCTGCAAGGCACCAGGAGTAGGGACGAACACCCAGTCACAGACGTGCGTTGCAGGGGACCAAGCTAGAGCAGCAGGGAAATGTAGAAACTGAACACAAGAAACTGTATTTTTTTCTCTCCTGGTGCCATGTGCCTGCAGGAAAGGCTTCCAGAGACTTGGAGGGTGAAGTCACAAAGCGGTGATCGTGATGTCAGCAGGTGATGGATTGTGACCTTGCGTCCCTCGCTGCTTATATTCACGTGCCAGCAGCTCTGGCTCAGTCTGCCTCTGCTCGGCCTCCAGCTGAGCGTGCCTGAGAGGTTTGGAGGATCGAGCAAGGCTTTTCCTGGTGCTGGGTGGTGCTTTGGGGGCTGCTGTTGGCAGCTCTTGGTGCCCATCCCGGAGCCAAACCCTGTTTCCCCGGCCCTGGCTGGTTCAGGCCGCCAGGCACTGCAGAGCATACTTGCAGGAGCAGAGGTGAGCTGAGGGGCAAACGTTCCCTGGTGCTGCCACGGGCTCAAGGAGCTGGGATTGTGCCTTTGTGAGAAGCCTGGGCTTTTCTTTCTCCTCTCCTTTCCCCCGTACAGCGAGTGACTGTGGCCTCTCTCCGATCTGCAGCACAGGACTGCGACACCAGTGATGGGAACCAGCTTCTCATCCTCAGCATGCCCAAGCTTAATGCAGGGCCTAAAGAGCATGGCCGCCGAGGGCAACTGGAGCTGCCCCATCTGCCACGACACTCAAAAGGATGCTGCCTACATGTTACCCTGCCTCCACAAATGTTGCTTTGGCTGTGCAGTGCGCTGTATGTTGCAGAAGCGTAACTGTCCCCTGTGCAGCTCGTGGACAACGTGCATCTTGTTCTCCGTGCGGTCGGACAACGATTACATTCTGTTCGACCTGCCAGGCCTTGCACAGCCACCAGCTGAAGACCACCGGGAGCAGCAGGGGGCAGCAGGGCCAGGGCCCAGGGCTCTGGTGGGCGGCTTCCCTCCCGAGGCCTGGGCAGACTTTTTCACGGGCCACCCAAATAACATCAGGCCTCTGGTGTGGTGGATGCGACAGGAGCTCGACGTGCTCTTCGAGGGGCAGTGGTGGAAGGTGGCTGCATGTGTGGGGAGACTTGTAGGCCACCTGTACCTCCGTGGGCTGGACGCAGAGGTGTTGGCACGGGAGCTCCAGACCTGCCTGCCAGAACAGCCGTGGCCCTTCATCCATCGGCTCTTCAGCGCCGCTGTGCGCCTGTGCGGCACGAAGATCCGCCAGCACCTGAGCCAGAAGGACGCCGGCGCTGCCAAGGAGGAGGACGACAGCCCTGCATCCCACCGCAGCACCTCCTCGACGCTGGCTCCCAACTCCAGCAACCCTGAAGACTCCACCGTGGAGAAGCGAGCAGGCACCCCCTGCGGGGGTCCCGGTCGCCCCCCATTTGTGTCTCACCCTGCAGAGCAGGAGCAGCCTCGGGAGGAGCCGGGAGAGGTTTCGGCAGCAGGTCCCTCAGCTCCTGGCCGGGGCAGGGACAGCTTGCCCGGGGAGCCCCGGTGTCCCCCAAAGAGGAGGGCTGCCAGCCCCCTGGACTGTCCCCAGCCCTGCAAGAGGCCGCGCCTTGCAGCCAGCCCCAACCCCAGCCTCAGCCCCAGCTGCAGCCTCAGCCCTGCCCCCTCCAGCAGCCTCAGCCCCAGCCTCAGCCCCACCCCCTCCAGCAGCCTCAGCCCCAGCCTCAACCCCAGCCCCTCCAGCAGCCTCAGCCCCAGCCTCAACCCCAGCCCCTCCAGCAGCCTCAGCCCCAGCCTCAGCTCCAGCCCCTCCAGCAGCTGTGCGGGCTCCCAGGTGACAGCAGCAGCAGGTCCCTTTCTTGGATGGCGCAGGGACCACTCACACGGGGGACTCTGGCGATAGAAATTAATGACTTTGCTGTACTGAGTGAACTAAAGGGTTACTTTTAAAACAATGTGCTTTGTGAAACTGTCAATTAATTATGCCAAGCATCCTGCAGGTTGTGATAAACATCAAGTCTTCTAAGACCTGTGGCCCTGCAGACAACACTTATGTTGATTCTGACCCACCTGGGCAATCTACCAGCAGGAGACTGGAGACAGGACCAGGATGGGAGACTGGACAAAGATGACGAAGGACTAGAATCAACGAAGACCCCAGGAGGCTCTCAAGCATGCATAATTACAAAGATAGCCAATTCCAGGAAATAAAATGGCTATGTAAAGGAATTCTGGGAACTCATTGACATGAAACTGAATATGCATGTTTTTGGTGTATATTAGTTGGGGTGTTTCACTGACTTGTGGGAGCACTTATGGTGGAGAATCCCCAGTGCTGCCCAGCGCTGCAATAAAGAATGCCTGCCTAATAACAGCTTGTTTGTTGTTACTGGGTCTTCATCTCGGAATCCTTACCCAGCCGCACCTCGCCTCCCTCTTCGGTGAGGAGTGTTAGAAAGCAAGGGGGTTTGGAAGCTCCGATTTTTGTTTCACTGGCGCCCCCTGAAGAGGAAGGCCCTCGGTCTCCCGCGCTGTCTCCAGCCCTGCAAGACACGGCGCATCCAGAGGCACGAGCAGGGCTGCAGCAACCCTTTGTTCAGAAAAAGTTAAATAAATTCCTCTTTCCCTGACACAGTCTCTGGATGCTGCATTCAAGCCCCTTCTCCAGGCGACTTTCCCTGCCCCCTGCTCCCCGCGGGTGGCACCAGCCTGCTGGGGGGGCACAGCCAGGAGCCGCAGGGCCTGTCCCAAGGAGCGGTTCAGCAGGCGACACAAACGCCCGTGTGCCTCACCACAGTTTCATGATCGGGTGTGGGGGTTGTCCAAGGAATGTTGGACAAAGAGACGTGTGTGTAAACACACCTCTAGGACGCAGTTAAGTGAGTCTGAAGCAATTGCTTACCCTCAAGTGCCTCGAGGAAATGCAGAAATCTGAGCTAACTTCGTAGTCTCAGATAAACAGGAAATGATGTAGTTGCAGATCTAGCCAGCATCCTTTGGTGGTGTTAAAGCAGAACACATGCTTCTTCCCATTTGAGATACATAATTTGATGACAGCCTTCATTTCACTATGGGTAGGGCATAGTTAATATGCAACAAATCCACCCGTGTAACTAACAGAAAGCCTTAAACAGAAGGTGTCTTCAGCTTTACTCATACTAATGTGTCCTTTGATTATGCAAACAATGAGAGGAAAAGCTTCCAAAGAAGCAGAACTCAGCTGCAAATCTTACTCTGGGTGCAATCTATAACACCTTAGCCAGATTTGTTAGCATCTCTTAGCAACCTTTATGTAAGGGCACACAAGGCTCAGTTCCGGGTCTTGCACTGGAGTCACAATAACCCCATGCAACATTACAGGCTTGGGGAAGAGTGGCTAGAATGCTGCTCCACAGCTCTGCAGAGAGTGGAATCACTGGAGTGGTCAGCCCTGGAGCAGTGAGGCAGCTGGACTAGATGACATTGTAGATCCCCTCCAAATGGAACGATTCTGTTCTACTACCTTTCAGTGTCATCAAATCAGCAGTTTGCCTTTCTCCAATTTTTGTATTTTTCACTGCCATAAACATCTGATGACAGAACCTAAAAATCTTATTTTTAAAAATAATTTCATTATTCTTACAGAAAATGAGAAAATAGAAACAGTTCCTTCCAGCCCCATACCATATTTATAGGCCATGTGTGTTGTCTAACTCTTACTGTCTCTTGTCCAATGGAGTTTTGCTTACATAAATATTTTTGACATTTTCTTGTTCACATTTTTACCTACCAGGCTTTTAAAAAACACTTGTCAGCAAGACCTCTTTTGAGAGTTGGAACTAAATACTTTATGCCTGTGTAGCAACTAGTGATGTGCATAGTGTGGACATTTTAGCTCTGTGTGTGCTTGCATGTACAGCACATATTTGAAAACAGTTGATTGTCTTTCTGCAGTGGTCAGAGACCTATACTGGGCCTAATGCTTTTCTCCAACCTCAGACCTAGTAGCTTTGGATATCCATCTTTCATCTGTCAGCACTTGCATTCAATGTCTGCATGTCAGCAGCTCATTCTGGTGCTTCACCTTGACAGGCATGTCCACTGCAGCATGCAGGTGGCAGCATGAGAGCCTGCCTGCTGGGCTGCATTGACAGTAGGTCCAACATAGAAGTAGGAGGAGAGATTATGTTATTTAAGTGTGGAGAAAGTCCTCTTCTCCCACCTCCAAAGGCCTGGACTGTCTGGTCTGTTTCTTGCAGCAGTGACTCTGCCCTTTTTCAAATACTTTCTACTTAAGATGAAGAAACTGTAAAAGTAGCTGTCCTCTGATGAGCTCAGAATCATCATGGACAGGATAGAGTTCAGCAGCACATACAAATCCAGACATAGTGCTATTCAAAATCTGTCTACAGACCACCTGGAAATTATTGTCACTGTAAACACATAAGATTGGCAGACCACAGAGACTGTGCAAAGAAACAGACATAGGGGACACTGCTTTTTGTTGGGCAAGATTGTGCCAATAGAAGTTGATTAGAGTTGATAGCTCTTTCTGTCTCCAAGCCTGTTCAAAATTATAACATTTGAGAGAAGCTTTTTACTTTATTGTTTAGCACAGACATTATTAACTAAAGGTTTGGTTTTGTCAAGGAATTATGTACGAGTATGTATGCCTTGTTCACCACGATAGTTTTTGCTAAGTGCTGAAAGAAGTAGGCTTTTTCTCTTGTTATTAAATGCATGATTTTTGTGTCAAATTACTTTTTAGACTCACGACTCAGGTGTAATTTTGGTGACACAGAGCTGAACCATTTTGAATGTCATTTACCATTCCTCTCATCATAGCTATAATTATAATTCTATTAAATCAAGTAGCAGACTGATTATTCTACAAATAAGAAAAATTATATGTACTCATCTTTAATAGAGTAATACTGATTTTATTTTCACCTTTAAGTCATGATTAATATTTCTTATATGTGCGATGTAGTATTTGTTCTAAATAATCTTATTGCAAGATTCCAAATACGTATATTGTTGTACACAAATTTAAGACCTATACACAGAGAGAGCAAGAGAGATGCTAAATGAAAATTTACTTTCAATACTATTTTTTTTATATGCAGCAGAGAGAAATGGTCAAATATATTATTACAGTTCTTTTCATATTGCATTAGCTTTTGGTACAATGTCAAGAATACCAATGACTTGTTATAGCATTAATGCTGTTAAAGCTGCTAGCAATTAACTTTGTCATTGCAGAAAACACTTTTGTCACAAGAAGCCAAGGCTGTGATGTTTTGAGAGAGGAGGAGGCAAGTCCTGTTGGCCCATAAAAAGCAGAAGTTCTCCAGTGTCTGGGGGACACAGAGTTGACCGAGCAGCTCCTGCGGGTAGACTAATCAAGGTTTAATACACAGTGGTATGTCAGAGCTTACAGCATTTCTGCTGAACCAGCCAGGCTGTCAACTGGAAGAAAGATGATGTTGTAATCCTTCTGGGAAAAGTCTGGGCAGTATGCAGGAGCAGAAACTGTCACTGAATGGTATTGCAAGCAGCCTTGGGTGGAGAAGAGGGGTTAGGAATAAGCGAAGAGAAGAAGGGGGAAACAGGCTTTAGAACATCTCCTCTTGATGGAGTTTTTTGGTCTTCAAATCACTAAGCTATGGCTAGCAGAGAGATTTTTCTGGAACTCTAAGGATCAGGTCAGGAGCAAGGAGGATTGCTTACACATTCAGGGCAAAATCTTCAGTAACCTCATCTAGTAACAGTTTCTACTGGGGAACCGAGATAAACAAATGTCCCAACTATACAGACTAAGGAGGCTTGTCAGGAATGAGAAAACAATGGGGCCCCTGGCTCCTGCTGCCTACAAAGCAAGGTCATATATCCTTTGAGGGGCAGAAAGTGGTAGCAGACACCCTGAGCACACTTTGGCTGAACACCAAGATGGAGTCAGAATATACTTGGGCCTGGACTGAGGAAGCCAGATGCAGAAACAGAATATGAGTTGCCTGGAGATAAACTGAGTGACTAAAATGCTGGGTTTCCACCAATACCTGATGCCCAGCTGTGCAAACACTGCTGTACTAGGATAGCAGGGAAGATTCATTACTTGTGCTGCATTGCCCACTGGTCTTCAAAACAGACTAGGTACTGGGAGGAAATGTCAAGAGTAAGATTGTTGGGATTTATGGAAAATTAGCATGGGATTTGTGGAAAATTAATATGGGATTTATGGAAAATTAATATGCCTGAATTAAAACAGCAGTGTTGCAGGTGCTGCTGACCAAATTGTCAGGCACCCTGAAGCAAACCGTGAGATCAATAAACAAGCTGGTGTCTCACAGGCTGGTACCCCATGGGACCAGTAAACAGCAGGTGTCCTACAAGTAGGTATCCCACAGTTGTTATCTCATGAAGTAGTGAGAAAAGAATGTTGTAGCAAGAACTGAGAGGCACTGTCTGGGAAGCGAAAAACCTTGGGTCATCATGACACGGACAGCAAGTGACAAGACACGTAGCCAATCATATATGAACTGTGTATGTATGTAACCAACGGGGTCTGTACTGGGGTGGAACATCTGGAGTCAGAGGGGTATAAATTGCCGCCATTTTTAACAGTACAGGTCTTCAGTTATAACTCTTATAGAGTTGTGTGAAGTCCATACGCCGCCTCCGACATAAGATCACCTCTAAATCCATGTTTTCTTTGTAATTTCTCAAGCATTCTCTATGAGGCCAAATATGAGGTTTAGGTGAGCCTGTTTTGAGTCAGAATAGCTAGCTATTACTTACTGCTATTAACATCTCAGGCAACTCCAGATTGGATGTGAAACATTCTTGACGTAAAGCTGTTCAGTCAGAGAGGCATCTGGAAAGAAGTTGGAATCTACCTGGCAGGTAGATTATAATTGCTCATGCAACAGTAAGAAACTAGGTTTGGGTGTGATCTGTCATCCACTCTGTTAACTGTACCTAAATCAAGATGGTCTGGAAAGCAGGATACTACTGGGAGAACCTAGAGATGGCTCTGCTACTATGTGTCTCTGAAGATTACTTTCCCAGCTCAAATGATATTTCCTCCCTTCAGGACAACTGCACCTGGCTGTGGGTTTATTCCATGGGCTTTTGATCTTGCCTCACTGCTCTGTACATAGCTGTCATGGTTTAGGCCCAGTTGCAACAAAGCACTAGGCATCTTCTCACTCACTTCTCCCCCCACCGTGGGATGTGGAGGAGAAAATCCAACTAGAACATCATGGGTCGAGACAAGGACAGGGAGGGTTCACTCACCAGTTATGGCCAGGGATAAAACAAACTCAACTTGGAGAAAAAATCAATTTTGTTTCTCATCAATCAAATCAGAGCAGGACAAAGATAAGAAAACCCAGTTCTTTAATACCTTACCACTTCCTTTTTTCCATGTCCAAATTACTTCACTCCCAATTCCTCTACCTCCTGCTGTGCAACAGCACAGGAGGACAAGGAAGGGGGGTTACAGTCAGTTGGTCACACATTGTTTTCTGCCACTCCTTCCTCCTCAGGAAGAAGGACTCCTCACAGTCTTCCCCTGCTCCAGGCTGGGGTCCCTCCTGTAGGATAGAGTCCCTCGCATGAGGTGCAGTCCATCAGGATCAGACTTCTCCAGCATGGGCTTCCCACAGAGTCACAGCCTGCTTTCGGAACAGTCACCTCCCCTGGCACGGGGTCCTCCATGGCTGCAGGTCCACATCTGCTCCACTGTGGTCCTTCACAGGCTGCTCCACCATGGTCCTCCATGGGCTGCAGGGGGACAGCTGCCATCTCACCATGGGCTGCAGAGGAACCTCTGCTTGGGCACCTCCTCCCCCTCCTTCCTCACTGACCTTGGTTTCCCTGCTCCAGCATTGTTCTTACCTCCCAGCTCTCCTGTGCCCTGCAGGTCTTACAGCAGTTTTGTTTTCCCCTTCTTGAATATGTTAATCACAAAGACGCATCCCCAGTCTCTGATGGGCTCAGCCTTGTCCAGACAGGTCAAGATTTTGGAGCCAGGAGAACTTCCAGCAGCTTCTGACAGGACCCAGCCCTGTGGCCCTGCCCCCACAACCAAAACCATGCCACACTGACCCAACACAACAACCCATTCTCCCTAACCACAGCCTCTAACAAAATGCTTTAATATTCATGTGAATAATTGGTCTGATCCAGGAAAATTAGAGCAATTCATTGTAAGTAATTACGTTAGCTTCACAGTGCAGCTGATGCTGGCCTCAAATACAGATGTTCCAGCTCTAAAAATAGCTCATTTTTAGAAGATACAGAGGAAAAATGCATCATCTAGAGTTTAGGCAGTGTTCTTTGTTAATCACTTGCCAGAAAAATTTCCCTTAGTGATAATATTTTGACAAACACAAATAACTTGCTACTCTCAGTGATGGATTAGATGGACAGTTACATCTAAATGAGCGGGTTTGTGTTTTGTTTGGCCTGGGATGTTCAGAAGGAGAACAAAATATTCGTAACAAGCTTTATAAAAGGGCGCACAGTCTCTTCTCCTTGGTAGACTATTTCCTAAATAGCTTTTTGCACTCTGGATATCCAGAGTGCAGAATCTTACTTAGCATAAACCAGCATTTCTCCAGCAAAGCTGTGCTAGTTTCAAGTGCCACATAGTTTTCCATTTTGAACAGTTCCCCCCATTCTGGTCCATATGAAAGAGTCACAACTAACACTGGGTGTGGGAAGCACTCTTCCATGCCAGTGTCCTCCTGCAATATTTGTGTCTCTGAAAATTCCTCTAGGCTATCAAGTCTGAGGAGAGAACCTTGAATCTCATTTCCAAGCATCACCTCCCCTGGAGGAATAAAGAAATTAGTTATTTGTCAAATTACCCACAAAATCAGCCCCAAAATAACCCACAGAGTGTTTAAGTAGAAGACAATGGAAGAACTGTATTGAAGGTACTAGTAACGATTTTACTAGTTTTACAACTATTGTACAAGAGTTGGTGGCAAGCCATGTTTGCATTAGTCCACACTTTTAATATAAAACACCATGAAGTTTCTCTCTCTCACACACACATAGCTATCAAGCTGTTAAGTTGCCTACACAACTTCATGGGTCTGATTCAGTAAGACTCACATACTGATGATTGCTTCTAAGAATGGCAAAATGCTGCAGGACTCTTTTGAAACCATTGAGACCCTTCCAGAAGTGGACCTCGTGTGCAAGGATGACAAGATATGCTCCCAAGGCTATTTTGGTATGTCACAGCACTCATTTTGCAAGCCTTTCCTTTTCTTTTCTTCTGGACCCAATTCTCTTCTTCATCCCTGTCACGATCCGGTATTCGGATACGTGGCAATTTTTTATAAAGGTGATCCCAAATGATGAAATTAAGACGCAGACGAGGTCAGATGTCACGCACACAACAAAATTTTATTAGAGCAACACAGCAAAGGTCCCTAGAGCGGATAGGACAGGCAGGAAAACAGAGACAGAAAAGAAAGGAGAAAGCAGAGAGATAAGAGGACAGCAAGCGAGAGAATAGTTACCACCCACGGTCCAGCGATGTCGTCGGTGGGGAAGTGGTTCCTGGTGGGGAAGTGCTTCAAATGCACCCACAGAGTTCCAGATTTTTATACAGTTCTTGCCCACTGCACCCCCACTTTTCTCCCTGCGTCAGGGAAAAACTCCTATCTTCTCAGTCCTCTGAGATAGGAGGGGGGGGTAGGTCTGGGCTAAGTCCTGCAGATAGTCTTTGTTTGGAGATCTCTGCATTACAAAGAGGAGGTCGAGACAACTGGCACCACAGGCTTAGTTTATTGCAGTGGTTTTGGTCCTAGGAGGTGGCACTCTTTATCTTGTCCTGCTAAGTTGGTGGCTTTCATGAGATATCAAGGTCTGGTTATCACTGGATATCCTGCTCCCAGAGCCAGCTGTAGATCTTTTTCTCCAAGCTCAGCACGTCCCACACTAAACTCCCCAGTTACTTGCTGCAGGAGGGGTGGGTGGGTTGCTGAGACATCTCTTTCTAGTTCATCTTTTCTAGTTCATCAACAGCTGTTGTTTAACTCTCAGATGCCACAGGACAGACAACAGATATCCTGAGTACCATAGTCCATCACTTATCTCTTGGATTGTTCGAGACAAGCACTATACATTCTGGATGCCACACTCCCCCTCATTCTTTTTTTTTTTTTTTAAATGGTGAGTCTGCCAGTCAACTGAGTGGCTGCAACCACAAGTCTTCAAGACTCTTTAGCTTCACCATCTCTAAGACCACTAACAGAAAGGTAAGATTGCTTGGTTCTCAGCTTTGTCCTTCAGACGTTTATGTCCAGGGAGCGAAAACACATGGGAGTGCCAAGAAGTACTTTTGGTCACTGGAATTATCTTGGTGAAAGCTCCCCCTCTACCTGCAGTCTGCACTGCAAGAGTCAAACACTCATGTGGGATAAAGCCAGACATGGTGTGCAAACATCAGAGAGCTGCAGAACAATCTTTTTCCCTCAGGAAGGTTTCCTTCCCTTGAGACGGTCCTTGTAGGACTTGTTCTCCAAGCCCATCACCAGCTTCATTGCCCTTCTCTGGACTCACTCCAGCACCTCAATGTCCTTCTTGTAGTGAGGTGCCCAAAACTGAGCACAGTACTCAAGGTGTGGCCTAACCAGTGCTGAGTGCAGGGGAACAATCACTTCCCTACTCCTGCTGGCCACACTATTCCTGAAGCAGGCCAGAATACCATTGGTCTTCTTGGCCACCTTGGCATACTGCTGGCTTGTATTCAGCCAGGTCCTTTTCCATCAGGCAGCTTTCCAGCCACTCTTCCCCAAGCCTGTAGCATTGCATGGGGTTGTTGCAACCCAGGTGCAGGACCCAGCATTTGGGCTTGTTGAACTTCATACAATTGGCCTTGGCCCATTGATCCAGCCTGTCCAGGTCCTTCTTCAGAGCCTTCCTACCCTCAGGCAATCAACACTCCCTCCCAGCTTGGTGTCATCTGCTAACTGACTGAGGGAGCACTCAATCCCCTCATCCAGATCATTGATAAAGATGTTAGTGAGAACTGGCCCCAGCACTGAGCCCTGGGGAGCACCACTTGTGACCAGCTGCCAGCTGGATTTAACTCGATTAACCTCAACACTTTGGGCCCCACTGTTTTACCCAGCAAAGAGTACACCGGTCTAACGCATATGTAGACAGTGTCTCCAGGAGAATGCTGTGAGAAACAGTGTTGAAGGCTTTAGCAAAGTCCAGCTAAACAACATCCACAGCCTTTTCTTCATCCACTAAACAGGTCACCTTGTCATAGAAGATCAGGTTAGCCAAGCAGGACCTGCATTTCATGAACCCATGCTGAGTAGGTCTGACCACCTGGCTGTCCTGCATGTGCTGCATAATGACACTCAGGATGATCTGCTCCACAATATACCCTGGCACCAAGGTCAGGCTAACAGGCCTGTAGTTCCCTGGATCCTCCTTCAGGTCCTTCTTGTGGAGATGTTTGTCATATTTGCCAGTCCCCGGTCTACTGGGAACACCCCAGTTAGCCAGGACTACTTGTAGATGATGGACAGATGATGGCTCCATGAGCACTTCTGCCAGCTCCCTCAATACCCTGGAGTGTATCCCATCTGGTCCCATAGACCGATGTCTGTCTAAGTTGCGCAGCAGGTCTCAAACCATCTCCTCTTGCATTATGGGGGCTTCATTCTGCTCCCCACTCCTGTATTCCAGCTCAGGGATCTGGGTACCCAGAGAACAACTGATCCTACTACTAAAGACTGAGGCAAAGAAGGCTTTAAGTACTTAAGCTTTTTCCTTATCCCTGATCACTGTTTTCCCCTGCATCAATAAAGGATGGAGAATCTCTTTAGTTATCCTTTTCTTGTGAATGTATTTGCAGAAACATTTCTTGTTGTGTTTGACAGACGCAGCCAGATTAATTTCAAGTTGAGCTTTGGCCCTTCTAATTTTTTCCCTGAATAGCCTCACAACATCTTTGTAGTCCTTCTGAGTTGTTTCTATGGCTTTCCAAAAGCTATAAACTCTCCTTTTTTCCCTGAGCTGTGACTGGATCTCTCTATTCACCCAGGCAGGTCTTCTTCCCTGCCAGCTCATCTTCCAACTTCCAGCACAGAGGGCCAGCCTGCTCCTTGCACCCTTAAGACTTCCTTCTTGAAGAATGTCCAGCCTTCCTGGATTCCCTTGCCCTTCAGAACTGCCTCCCAAGGGACTCTGCCAACCAGTCCCTGAAACAGTTTGAAGTCTGCCCTCTGAAAGTCCCAGGTGGCAGTTCTGTTGACCCTCTTCCTTCTCCAAGAACAGAGAACTCTGTCATTTCATGGTTGCTATGCCCAAGACAGCCTCCAGCTGTCACATCCTCCACAATTCCATCTCTGTTGTCCAACAGCAGGTTCAGCAGGGAGCCTTCCCTTCTTGGCTCCCTCACCAGCTATGTCAGGAAGTTATTCTCCACACACTCTAGGAACCTCCAATACTGTTCCCTCTCTCTGTATTATGTTTCCAGCAGATACCTGGGAAGTTGAAGTTCCAAACGAGAACACAGGCAAGCAATCAAGAGTCTTCTCTCAGATGCCTATAAAATATTACCCAGTAGCCTGTGCAGATCAGCAATATTACCCAGATAAGGAAAAAAAAATAAATAACCCCCCCCCACACACACAAATAACTTGTTCTGAGGTCATTAGTTATTCAGTTACTGTTCAACTGTTCATAATTATCAATGAATATTAATTTATTTCTGTTATATTCACTATTCGCACGCGGCAGCGCGGAGCAGAGAGCGGCAGCGGCACCGGTGAGAGCTGTTCCTTTAAATTGCTGAGGATTTAAGAAGGGGCCGGGCTTCCCGGAGACGGTGAAGCCGGGGCAGAGCGAGGAGACCCGAGTCTGAGCGGGAATCCTGCGAGGAACAGGAAGGCTGATGTGGCGGGGGCGTGGCTGTGAACGGCGGCAAGGTTTAAAAGCGGCCATTTGGCAGCCTCTGATCACGCGGCAGAGCAGAGCAGAGAGCAGCAGGTAGGCTTCGCGGGGGAGGCGCGAGGGCGGCAGGCGGAGAGCGGCGCGAGGGGAGGCAGGGAGCAGAGAACACTGGTCGCTTTCTCATAGCAAGACAGGCAAATTAGCCAGATAGATCATGGTCACAACGCGCCCAAAAAACATAGTGAAAAAGAATGTGGGAACTCAGATGGAGCTTCCAAGCAGGCACGCAGCCGTGCAGGTCTCTGGCTGCAGTGAATGCCTGAGCCTGGCACTGGTACCAGAGGGAACCAGTGACACTGCATGCGTGCGGTGCGAACAAATAAATGATCTCCTCGGGCAGGTGGTTAAACTGACAGAGGAGGTTGAAAGACTGAGAACTATCAGAGAATGTGAGAGTGAGATAGATTGGTGGAGTTGTACCCTGAGGCAGGGGCAGATGGAAGAGGTTGAGAAAGTGATGGATCCCCTCCCCTCCTGTCACCAGACAGAAGGAGAGGACTTAAGAGACATGAAGGAATGGAGGGAGGTCCGACCTCGGAGAGGCAAGCAAAAACCCTCCCAACCCCCTCCACCCTCCCAATTACCCTTGAAGAATAGGTATGAGGCCCTGGAAATTCAGGGACAGGAAAATGAAGTTGGAGGGGTAGACTTATCTAGTGAAGCACCTAGGACTCGTCAGTCACCTCAATGTCTTAGGACTTCTTCAATCAAGAAGAAAAGGAAAATAATTGTGGTGGGTGACTCCTTTCTGAGGGGAACAGAAGGGCCCATCTGTCAACCAGACCCATCCCACAGGGAGGTCTGTTGCCTCCCTGGGGCTCGGATTAGAGATGTTAAAAGGAAAGTCTCTAATCTTGTAAATTCCTCTGATTACTACCCACTGCTGATTTTTCAGGTTGGCAGTGATGAAATTATTACAAGAAATGTAAGGGCAATGAAGAGAGACTTCAGGGCCATGGGACAGCTAGTTAGGGGGGTCTGGAGCGCAAGTAATGTTTGCCTCCATACCTCCTGCAATAATGGGTGGGGAGGTAAATAGGAGGAGTTTACAGGTCAATGAATGGCTACAAGACTGGTGCCAAAGGCAGGGCTTTGCTTTTTTTGATCATGGGCTGCTATATGAGACACCTGGCCTAATGGTGGCAGGTGGGATGCACCTGTCCCAGAGGGGGAAGAGGCTTTTGGGGCAGGACTTAGCAGGGCTCATTGAGAGAGCTTTAAGCTAGATGTGAAGGGGAAGGGGAGAAAACTGGGTCTATTAGGGACAAGCCCAAGAGGAACATACCAGGGCCTGAAGGCAGGTGGTCTAAGGAGGATTTGGTCCCACCAGTATGCTCTGCTTGCTTCCTGAAATGCCTGCACGCCAATGCACGCAGCATGGGGAATAAACAGGAAGAGTTAGAGGTCAGTGTGCGGGCTAAGGGTTATGATCTGGTAGTAATAACAGAGACGTGGTGGGACAGGTCACATGACTGGAATGTGGCCATGGATGGCTATGTGCTTTTTAGGAAAGATAGGGTGGGGAAGTGAGGTGGTGGAGTTGCTCTTTATGTGAGAGAGCAACTAGAATGTATTGAGTTTTGTGCAGGGACTGATGAGGGGCAAGTTGAAAGTCTGTGGGTAAGAATTAAGGGGCAGGCTGGCATGGGTGATACAGTGGTGGGGGTCTACTACTGATCAAGACGAGGAAGTTGATGAGGCTTTCTACAGGCAGCTGAAAGCAGCCTCACAACTACAGTCCTTAGTCCTCATGGGAGATTTTAACTACCCCGATATCTGCTGGAAGACTTACACAGCCAGCCTTTCACAGTCTAGGAGGTTCCTCCAGTGCATTGATGATAACTTCTTAATGCAAATGGTGGACAAGCCGACTAGAAGAGGAGCGCTGCTGGATCTTGTACTAACCAACAAGGAGGGCCTTGTTGAAGCAGTGGTGGTCAATGGCAGCCTTGGCTGCAGTGATCACGACATGGTGGAGTTCAGGATCCTGTGTGGAAGGAACAGAATACCCATCAGGACCAGAACCCTGGACTTCCACAGGGCAAACTTTGGCCTCCTCAATCAACTGTTAAGGGAAGTCCCATGGGACAGGGTGCTAGAAGGTAAAGGGGCTCAAGATAGCTGGTCAACATTCAAGGACCACTTCTTGCAAGCACAGGATCAGAGCATCCCAATGGTTAGGAAATCTAGTAAGGGAGCTAGGAGACCGGCATGGTTAAAAAAGGAACTGCTGGGCAAACTTAAGTGGAAAAGGAAAATCTACAGATCATGGAAGGAGGGGCTGGTCACTTGGGAGGAATATAGGACTGTTGTCAGAGGATGTAGGGAGGCAATTAGGAAAGCTAAGGCCTCCTTGGAACTTAACCTTGCAAGTCAGGTTAAGGATAATAGAAAGGGCTTTTTCAAATACATAGCTAACAAAGCTAACACTAGAGGCAATATTGGCCCACTGTTGAATGAGGTGAGTGCCCTGGTGACAGAGGATATAAAGAAGGCAGAGGTGCTGAATGCCTTCTTTGCCTCTGTCTTTACTCCTGCAGGCTCTCCACACGAGCCCCAGATTCATATAGCCCCAGAAGAAGTCAAGATAAAGGAGGAGTTTGCCATGGTAGATGAGGATTGAGTTAGGGATCAGTTGAGTAATCTGGACATCCATAAATCGATGGGTCCGGATGGAAAGCATCCAAGGGTGCTGAGGGAGCTGGCGGAGGTCATTGCTAGGCCACTCTCCATCATCTTCAGTAAGTCATGGGTAACAGGAGAGGTGCCTGAGGACTGGAGGATAGCAAATGTCACACCAGTCTACAAGAAGGGCAAGAAGGAGGACCCGGGTAACTATAGACCGGTCAGCCTCACCTCCATCCCTGGAAAGGTGATGGAACAACTTGTTCTTATCTCTATCTCTAGGCATATCAAGGACATGGGGGTCATCAAGAGC
The DNA here is from genome assembly GCA_020745705.1 of Hemiprocne comata. Taxonomy (NCBI): domain Eukaryota; kingdom Metazoa; phylum Chordata; class Aves; order Apodiformes; family Apodidae; genus Hemiprocne; species Hemiprocne comata. The sequence goes on along the minus strand of CM036616.1, from coordinate 41,692,585 downwards.
AGTCAGCATGGTTTTATCAAGGGTAAGTCATGTTTGACTAACCTTATAGCCTTCTATGAGGAAATTACTAGGTGGATAGATGATGGTAGAGCTGTAGATGTGGTTTATCTTGATTTCAGTAAAGCAGTTGACACCGTCTCCCACAGCATCCTTGTAGATAAGTTGATCAAGTATGGGTTTGGTGATCAGGTAGTGAGGTGGATCAAGAACTGGTTGAAAGGAAGGAGTCAGAGAGTTGTAGTCAATGGGGCAGAATCTAGTTGGAGGTCTGTGACTAGTGGAGTCCCTCAGGGGTCGGTACTGGGACCGGTGTTGTTCAACATCTTCATCAATGACCTGGATGAGGGTACAGAATGTACCCTCAGCAAGTTTGCTGATGACACTAAGCTGGGAGGAGTGGCTGACACACCAGAAGGCTGTGCTGCCATTCAGCGAGACCTGGACAGGCTGGAGAGTTGGGCAGGGAGAAACCTGATGAAGTTCAACAAGGGCAGGTGTAGAGTTTTGCATTTGGGGAAGAGAAACACCATGTACCAGTATAGGTTGGGGGCTGACCTGCTGGAGAGCCGTGCAGGTGAAGGGGACCTGGGGGTCCAGGTAGACAGGAGGATGACCATGAGCCAGCAATGTGCCCTTGTGGCTAGGAAGGCCAATGGCACCCTGGGGTGCATTAGAAAGGGTGTGGTTAGTCGGTCAAGAGAGGTTCTCCTCCCCCTCTCTTCTGCCTTGGTGAGGCTGCGTCTGGAATGTTGTGTCCAGTTCTGGGCCCCTCAGTTCAAGAAGGACAGGGAACTGCTTGAAAGAGTCCAGCGCAGAGCCACAAAGATGATTAAGGGAGTGGAACATCTCCCTTATGAGGAAAGGCTGAGGGAGCTGGGGCTCTTTGTCTTGGAGAAAAGGAGACTGAGGGGCGACATCATCAATGTTTACAAATATGTAAGGGGTGAGTGTCAGGAAGATGGAGTTAAGCTTTTCTCAGTGATGACCAGTGGTAGGACAAGGGGTAATGGGTGCAAACTGGAGCATAGGAGGTTCAAGGTGAATATCAGAAAAAACTTCTTTACTGTAAGAGTGACAGAGCACTGGAACAGGCTGCCCAGAGAGGTTGTGGAGTCTCCTTCTCTGGAGACATTCAAAACCCGCCTGGACAAGTTCCTGTGTGATGTACTCTAGGTGACCCTGCCTGGCAGGGGGGGTTGGACTGGATGATCTTTTGAGGTCCCTTCCAACCCCTAGGATTCTATGATTCTATGATACTAATAATGTAAAAAAAAAAATGTAAGACCTATCTACAGCAGGCATTTTCAACCCGTTTAATATAGTCCTACAAAAAAACAAGTAATAAATAAATAAATACATTGTAAAACTCACCAGATGAAATGCAGGCAGGTGCATTACTGTGCTTGAGGTTCTCCTTTTAAAAGGTGTATGTTGTTTATAAAATTTCATAAACACTTGCTCCAGTATCTTAACAAAAACAAATCCTGTAATTAAGACAACAACTTGTAGGACTGCATTGTTTTCCCATCATAGATATGGTTTAATCTGATCAAGCAGTGAAAGAATTCCTCTGATATGCAGCAGAATGTTAAAGAATTCCCTTTAAAAGTTATTGCAAAGTGAATAGAAGGTAGATGGGTGGCCAGACCTTGGAATGAACTGGTAGACTCCACAAGGTATCAAGCAAAGTGACTTCAACTTTAGTTACAAACAAAAATAGCAGACCAGTCAAAAGGAGAATTTCAAAGACACACTCAATAGAGTCTGGATTTTTAGGCCGTATTGATTTTCTGATGCATTCAAAGTTTGTCCTTGCAAAGGCAGCTGGCTAGCCTAAGGGGAAACCAAGAAGCATATGGGACTTCACCCTCCTGCTGTTTTCTTGTTCTGGTGACCCGGCAATAAACTCCAAAACTGTCTACTCACTCAAAGGTCTCATGAAGAGCTGTAACTACAGTAGTTGCTGACCCAGGAATCAACACATTCAAACTTACTGCTTCATCCATCTGCAGGTGCCTATTGACCCCATTTTGGAAAGGCAGTACTAGAAGACCTTGGAGAGATGGAAATGCAAACCTGAGTCTCTTTTCCTGACCTCTCTGCTATATTTACCTGCTTGCACAGATATGCCAAAGAGAGGACTTGACCTTGGCATCCTTCTCAAGGCCAGCCAGTGCAGCTGGGTTTTGTAACATGTCATTACTGACGTTAAGGCTTCTCTGAGGTCAAAGAATTCTTCCAGTTTTGATGAGAAAATCCAACCCAGGATTTGCAGGCACCTCTTAAAAAAATCTTTCTTGAAATCTGGTATATTTCTTGCAAAAAACTGTGATTTTTACACACACATTACCCCAAAAATGTCTTCTTTGAACTTGTCCATTCACATAAGCACATTGATTGGCAGTAAACAGAACATTTCTTAAGGAAACTTCAACCTCTTGGTCACCAAAAGTCCATGGTTTACCTTGTGAACTGCTGTCTTAGCTGGGCTAGAGATCACCAGTACTCTGAAGAGAGCCCTAGCCAGAGCTCCAGAAGGAAGAATACCAAGCACCATGGTTTCAGGCATAAAGTATAATTTGCAGCCCGCAAAAAAAAAAGTGAGTCCTCAGCTACCCTGCCCAAGAAACAGAGCAAGGACCCAAAGTCTTGTCTGGCTTTAGTGGCCATCATACTCTGCTCTGCTGACTCCTCCATCAAGCAAAAGTATTCCTGGGATACTCTACCATCTCCCAACGTTTTATCCATTTTCTAAATCCTTATGTTTTAACTTGCTGCTGAATATGCCTTAGGTGTATTCTCTGATCTTCTCTCAGGTTGAGATGGAGGATAAGAACTAGACTTCAGGAGAAGTCAAGACTAACATTGTAAATAAGACATAGACAGGAAAGGGAGACAGATTTGGTTCTTCAGTCTCTGATCTTCTTCTCATCTACTCTCTGGCTTCTTCATCTGTTAATAGTAGCCTGCTGTACTTACATTTTATCTCTTGGAGTGCAGTAAAAAATTTATGTTCAAACTTCCTTTTAGATGTGGAAGTTCATCATACAAATACTGCATCCTTGCTTTCACTTTCGTCTGAAAAACAGTTCGCTTTTCTGATCTAGCAAGCAGTTTTCCAGAGCCCACTGTACCAAATGCTAGGGCACTTTGCAGAACTCTGAAACATCTGGTACAGCTGTAATGTGCTGGCAGTGCTACCCATGCTATTCAGCACCCAGTGAGAATTTTTTCCTGATGTGCCAAATTAAAGCTGCAGTGAGCTCTGGGTACACCAGAGCTTTCCCTAGCATGTCACAGAATGAGTCATCAGGAAGCCACAGTCCTGAATGAATCTGTGTTTTGCACAGATCATGTGTTAAGGGGATAAGTAGTCTCACTGAATACATTTTCAAATCCTCAGAAAAAGCAAGAGTAACATTTTGGTGATTCTGTTAGCCATAAGTGTGATTTCACACAGAATCACAGAATCACCAAAGCTGGAAAAGACCTTTAAGATCATCAAGTCCAGCCTATGACCAACACCACCACACCGTCTAGACCATGGCACTAAGTGCCACATCCAGCCTTTCCTTGAACACATCCAGGGACGGTGCCTCCACCACTTCCCTGGGAAGCCTATTCCAATGTTTAATCACCCTCTCCGTGAGGAAGTATTTCCCAATATCCAACCTAAACCTCCCTTGGAGCAGCTTCAGGCTGTGCCCTCTTGTCCTGTCACTGGTTGCCTGGAAAAAAAAGCCCAGCCCCCACCTGACTACAACCTCCCTTCAGGTAGTTGTAGAGAGTGGTAAGGTCCCCCCTGAGTCTCCTCTTCTCCAGGCTAAACAACCCCAGCATCCTCAACCTCTCCCTGTAAGAGTTTCCCTCTAGTCCTTTCACCAGCCTTGTTGCTCTCCTCTGGACCCGCTCCAGCACCTCAACGTCCTTCTTGAAGTGAGGGGCCCAGAGCTGCTCACAGAACTCGAGGTGAGGCCTCACCAGTGCTGTGTACAGGGGGAGAATTACATCCCTACTCCTGCTGGCCACACTATTCCTGATACAAGCCAGGATGGCATTGGCCTTCTGGGCCACCTGGGCACACTGCTGGCTCATGTTCAACTGGCTGTCCACCAGTACTCCCAGGTTCCTCTCTGCCAGGCTGCTCTCCAGCCACTCTTCCCCCAGCCTGTAGCGCTGCCTGGGGTTATTGTGGCCAAAGTGCAGGACCCTGCACTTGGTCTTGTTGAATTTCATGCCGTTGGCCTCGGTCCATCGATCCAGCCTGTCCAGGTCCTCCTGCAGCCTCTTCCTACCCTCTGGTAGATCAACACTCCCCCCCAGCTTGGTGTCATCTGCAAATTTACTGAGGGTGCACCCAATCCATTGTATTCAGCCTCATCTGTACTCTCCCTATCTTCCTGGTCCTCCCTGGCAGAAAGAATACATATAATTTACTGTCTGTGATATATCTAAAGATACACTTCTTCTGTCATGTCTGAGACAACCTAAAAGTGTCGTGATCTCTGTGCTTCATACACCTAGACCCCCACACGTGCAGCACTATGCTTCTCTCTTGCCTCATAGGCCTCTGCATCAAATAAGACCTAGGATGCAGCCACATTCAGTCACAGAGTAGGAGAAAACCTGAGATGCTGCAAGGCATTTAGGGAGTGCATCTGCTTGGTTTTCTCTGACAGTGCCCCTGTTGGACAAAAGTCAGGAAAAGAGGCCTTTTTTCCAGTCTCTTGAAAGCCTGCCTGATTGTTCCAGCATCTCAAAGCACACAAATGTACAGAATGTATAAAGCCACTTAGGCTTTTAATAACACGAGTCAGAAGATAGCAGCCTTGTTACCTTCAAGAGAGCTCCATATCTGAAAAGGATCCTGTTTCCTCTCACCGTGTTTTCCATGCCTCAGGTTCATGTCATCCAGTTACACATCTCTATAATCAGTCTCATGTTGATATCAGAGAGTCATATTACGGATGATGTGTCACAGAACACTTCAGCAAAGGAACAGTTCCTTGTTTTCAGCATCTCATTTTCTAGTTTATTTACAACAAAGCAAGCTGTGGTTTTGTGAATGTCTGGCCCTAACTGCCCTCCACATAAGAGTGTCAGATGATACTCAGAATCACATAGGTGTGATACCACTGATAAAGGCAACATTGATGGAGATAGAAAAATTGAATACAGCAGGCATCTTCAAAAGCTGCCGTCTGCATATAAATTTGAAAGAAAATTGTGGATACTGCCTGCATGGACAGCAATGAAGCACCCAAAGACCCAATTCCATAACTTAGTGTCATGGCTAGCCACCAAAGCACGGCTCTGGACAAATGAAACCGATGAACCACAGGTCGAGTATGAGTGAGTGCATGTTTGTGCAAGTAGTAGCTTTAGCTAGCAAAAATTCAGATGTTCTTTACCTTGCAATGACCTTGCTTAATTCTATCAAGGAAGTTATTAATAACTATTGTTACCAATTATTATATTTAAAAGGTAACAGTGAAAGAGCACATCCTTCCAAGACAAACCCCCCCAGTCAACACAGTATCTTCTCAGAACTTATCTTAGGGAGAGATAGACATTTTCAAAGCCACTAAAAGCTTTGAGTTAAGCCAACTTATTTGACTTCTTTGATCTTCTGAGCTGGTCTCTCTCTCCCTCTGCTTGGAGAGCTCACTGGCTATGCTGTTTTTGTTCTGGTATGGTTTTGGTAGTGGGGGAGGGACCCTAGGAGTGGCTCCTGTAAGAAGCTAGTAAAAGCTCCCCCAGCTTCGGTGGCCAAGGCTGGGTCACTAGAAAGAAAATAGATGCACCTCCGCGATTAACATATGAAAGAACCAATATAAGACCTGAGCAGGGCAAGCTGAGGAGAAAGAGCTGAGCTGGAGAGGTGAAAGACGGTGCCAGGGTGGAAATCCTGGTGGTTGGTGATGAAAAAGGGAGAAGGAGGTGCCCAAGCAGAAGTGTCCCTGCAGCCTATGGCAAGATGGCAGGCTGTTCCCCTGCATTCATGGAGGAACGTGGTGGAACAGTCCCTGAAGGTGCCAGGAGGCATGAGTGTGGACCTGCAGCCCATGGACTTGGATCTGCAACCATGGAGGACCCTGCACCAGGGGAGATGACTGTTCCCGAAGCAGCCCGTGACTCTGTGGGAAGCCCACACTGGAGCAGCTTGGTCCTGACCTCATGGGAAGGACTCATGAAGAAGAGGTTCATGAGGACTCTCTCCCATGAGAGGGACCCCATGGGAAAGCAGGGGAGGACTGTAAGGAATCCTGCTTCCTGACAAGGAAGGAGCAGCAGGAACCACCAGACTGTGAACTGACTCTAAAGACCATCCCCTGACCCCCTGTGCTGCTGAGGGGAAGGAGGGAGAGAAATGGGGAACAAAGTAATTTGGGCCTGGGAAGAAGGGAGGGGTAGGGCTAACGTATGTAAGCCCTGCTCTTTGTGTTGTCTGTGTTCTGTGTGCATCTGGTTAGTGTTAAATTAAATTATTATTTTTCTCCAAGTTGAGTCTCTTTATAACCATAAATGGTAAGTGAACCTTCCTTGCCCTTTGTCTCGACCCACAAGCCTGTCTTGAATGCTTTTATGTGGGTTGTCCATTTTGATGTTGAGATTTTACATCATCTTTGCTGCAAGACTTCCTCATTTAATGCAGAAGATGCCCCATACCCTGCAAGTGAGTCTAGGTTGAGTTTCAATCACTGTCCTGTTGTGTGGGCCACGGTGCTGTGTGGGCAGCAGGAGTGGGCAGCGCAGGAGGCAGCAGGCAGCAGATCACCTCTGCTGGAGGCACGGCTTTGCCTCTGCTGCAAAGCTCATCTCTCACCCTGCAACCAACTTTTATGAGATGGCCATTTTGAGCTGTTCTTATTTCTGGCCCTCAAAGAGCAGCTGAGACCTGAGCTGAAGGGGATCTGATTTGGGAAAAGCTTCTGTTAAAGCTGTTGAGAGCAGTGCTGTGAATCTGAAGCATTCCAGAACATGAAGGTTTCACGAGACCCGGCTCTCAGTGTTTCCAGTTGGGAGATCCAAAACTGCCTGCCCACCCTCACCTGGGACCTCCTCCACCCTGCCCATGGCCCAGCACCCCACATCAGCCCAGCCTGCAGCCATCAGTCCCTGCCCCAGTGATGCAGCCAGCCCTTGTTGCTCCCTGACAAAAATCTCTTGAGAGACCTAACAAGTCAGCTTTAAAGTTTGTCTTTCAAAGTGTTGCATGTACAACTAAGAGATGCCTCACAGTGATGGAACATTTCTAATGAAATGAGCTAGGGAGGTGGGAAGACCAGAGAAAGCCCCATAGAGAACCTCCTGGTAGAGTGAGAGGCTGGAGAACCCTCACTGGAACATGGCAACAGCAGATCCCATCTTAAAGCAACACATGGGAGTGAAGAACTGGATACTTCTTGTTTTACTCTTTGCTGTTGTCTTGCACAGCTAAATTGCTTGAAAGCAAAAAGGTCCTTCCAAAGTCACCATGCATGTTAGCTTCTTTATACAATTTAAATGGTATTATACTCTGGAATGTTTTTCTGTGCATAACCTGTTACTCCCCTCCTCCCCAGATTTTACTTGCTGCAGGGGTATATGGTGGCAGGAATGACCCTGTTTTGCCCCTGTTGGAGTCAATGGGAAATTTCCTCTGACTCCAGGAGAGTCAGCATTTCACATGGGGCAAAAAGGTTGCGCTCCTTTGCCTCCTTGCATTCAGCCAAGGTCGTGTGGATTTGGTGAGCTCTCAGTGTTATCGAAAGCTGTTTCCTTGAGCCTGCAGATACTGTCCCTGTTTTAGGTAAATTAAATGTTGTTTTAAATTCCAATTTTGGAATCAAACACAGATGTGATAATTACTGCCTATGAGCAGGAAACTATGGCTGTGTAAATGGGTCAACATGTAGCCTGGGCTGGAGCCGGAAAAGCATTTTATCTCTGTTACAGAAACCATAGTTTGTTTAGAAGGGAAGTTTTAGATTGAATCTGAGTGGTTTAGGAAAAGCTAGAGTCAGTGAAGCTTGTGCTATCACTAGTTCTCAATCATTCTGCAGAGATATCATCTGCTGTGTATTTTATTTGCTTTGTACATTATTTGCAATAGTGTTAATAACATCTTTTGCAATTTTAATAATTTAGGATTGTTGGAACTTGTGCTTAACTGTGTGAGAAAATTATTTGGGATGGTACTTACACAGCCAGTAACATACCATCTGCGAGCTTGCAGGTATTGTGTATTAACAGACTTGGTTAGAAGGCCCCACCGTGCAAGTGCCCGTGTCCTTGCCCTCAGTTTGAGCTTGGCCTGGCAGCAGCATCCCATCCCGATGGGCAGGCAGAGCAGCAGGAGTGGTGCTGGAGGAACAGTGATGGCTCAGTGGGGTCTGACATTGGTCTGACAATGTGGAAATGGACAGAGGGGCCTCTGGCCTGCTTGGTAGTGGAGGAAGGAGTGAGGGTGAGCTTCCAATGAAAAAAAAAAGGGGACACTTTCACTGGGAAGACATTTTTGCGCAGATCAATCCTTTCCACTCAGTACCTTCACAGCGGTGTAAGGCAGTTAGTGAGATGCAGAGCTCCTCTTTGCCCAGACTCTCTAGTTGTGCTCCTTGCCAGCCTCCAGCCCTCGCTAGCTGTGCTACCATAGTCTCAATCCAGACTTCTGTTGGGCTGCAAAAAAGCTGTTTTGGTAAGCAAGCCCTGGGCCCCGCAGCTCAGAAGAGGAAGCAGGAGAGGGACGGTATCCCGTGGAAACTGCAGGGGGCACAGTGCCATAGGGAGAGGGCTGGGGTAACTAGATGCTGTTGACTTGCCCTCCCTAACAACAAAGTGAGATCGGATGTTTACTGGCAGAAAAGCAGGTCCTGGCCTTGGTGACTTACCCGTACGAAGGTGCTGTGGTCTGGTGCTGGGTTGGTGCTGTAGCTCGTTGCCAAGCTGTAGAGTCCTGAAAAGAATAATTGTCTCAAAACAGCTGCCCTGACAAACTGGACATTGTGCTTGGGTGGGGGCCTCATTCAATAACCACCTGGACCCTGTTCTCGCAAGGAGAGCCCCTTGTTTGGTAACCACCAAGGACACTGTCCTTGAAAGGGGAGCCCCTCCTTTGGCAGCCACCCTGATAAATGGGATGCTGTCCTTGCTTGATAAGGAGCAGTGGCCAGCAAGAGGAGCCCCATGGAGGCACAGCCATCTTGCGAAAGACCACTGTCCTGTTCAAGGACAGAGCACATGCATGACAATAAAGGTCATTGCTCAGCCAACCCAGATGGGGGGGGCCAGGTGATCACCTGGAACCCATGCCCCACCGACTCATTTCCAGAACAATCCCAAATCCAACACTGAGTCTGTGCAAAGCAGGCTGAGCCTCACCAGGGGAGGTGGGGCCAGGTGCCATCAAAGAGGCAGACTGGAAATGCTCGGAGCGTGTGGCCACCATCCAAGGACCAGTGTCATGCTGAGATCATTACTGGATCCAAGGGTGTTGATATCTTTCCTATCCACTCACTCTTTACCTCTGTCTCTCTGTCTCTCTGCCTCTCTCTTCATCCGTCTCTCTCTCCCTCTCTTTCTAACCTTGTTCTTGGCACATAGGGGAACTATTATTTCTAATTTTGCTAAGTTTTTCCATTGTAACCTGTTGTTTTGAGAGGACCATTTTGCTAAGTTCTGCTAGCTGTAATCTGTTGCTTTGAGAGTTATATTGTTGCATGTTTCCTTTGACAAGCTTTATAATCTTACTCAATCTTAAGTAAAAGTGTGTTTTGTGAAAGCCTCCTGGGTAATGCTCTTACTCCTAGAGTACTGCGCAGAGTATTCCTGAGCTTAATCTCGCCAAATGGGTTGTTAAAAGAGATATTTATATTAGTTTGGACCCCCAGCTCTGGGGAGCCGTGACCACTTTGTGGGACGTGAAAGTACCGTGCCCACTTTGTGGGTCGTGACACAAGCGAGAACAGATACCTGCTGGAATAACTTTTTTGCTGGCTGTGGCAAAGGAGCTTGGTGGCCCAGGTGATGCTTTGGCCTCCCAGTATGTGGCATGAGGTGGGGCAGCTGTAGGTGTGGTAGCTGGAGTGCCATGGTGAGCCTTGGAGCATGGGCTAGCTGGAGCAGACAGCTGGAGCAGGCAGGGCTTGGGCAGCATGGTGCCCTCCACCAGCAGCTGGAGCTGGTGACCAACCCAGAGGCAGCTCCACAGGCACTGATGCAAAGTGACAGCCAGGCCTGTCAAGAAGCCCCATGTCATGTCAGGAACACAGCCCCTGTCATCCTGTAACACAGCATTTGCTCCCGGGCTCATCAAAAAGCACATGTGATGCTAAACACCCAGCACTGAGAATTTGATGGGATAGATTCACTTCACCTTTTCAAAATGTTAAAAAGCACTGAATATTAAACAATTATTGCTCATATACTACTTTCTGCTAACACATAATCCTTTGAAATATATTTGTTTGGAAGCTGAGTATATTCAGTGTTACTTTCGGTGTATTTTCCTTCCATGCAGCTGCGAGGAGCAGATCCCTCTCACCTGTTCTGGGCCAGCAGGATGAGGCATTTGCTTTCCATGCGGGGACAGAGATATGGCCACTTGAATGGGATCTTGTTGGTTTCTTTTTCCTGCAGAAATGCCTTGTTCAGCTGACATCACCAGCTCAGCAACCTCCAGTCCTGAAGAATCATAAACATCTTTGTCCTACTTACTCCCCTGGAGGATTTTTCTGCTTAGAATATTTAAAGAAATGTGTACTTGCTGTGACATAGGCCTGTTTAAGAGATACTGTCAGATTATACTAATGCTGAAGTTGATAGATTTAGCAAGAATTTTCCAACAGTTAAAACCTGGAAGCTTTTGCTTGTAGGTAAAGAACCCTTTACCAGTTGAAAATATTACAACCCTGTGATATTAAATACTTACCTATTAAGAGACTGGTTTGTGGTCTTAGAACTGATAAATTGATTCTAGAAGCATTTGTTTCTCAGGTGTGTCATCCCTGTGAAGTACAGCTAGGCACATAAGGAGTTTGATACTACTTGAGCACTTGCTTTTTCTATACACTTGTGACAGTGTTAGAGTTTGTAAAATTTTCACCTCTAAATAATATTTATGTGAAGGGATCAGAACAGAAAATACAGATTTTTTTCAGATTATGTCAAAACAAAAAGTTAACAAGATAAAACCGCTAACAATTTTTGAATAACAAGATAAGGATTGCTTACTCTTGTGTAAGCTTAGTGTTTCTCCTTGGGAGTAAAGAACAAAAGAGACACTGGGGAAATGGTGTTTCGAGAGCTGCTGGGAAGCACTCTAAATAGTTTAATAGAAATTATGGTAGGATTTATTAGAGTTCCAACAAAAATATTAAAACCGAGTTAAAGTCCTAGTTTGGTTTTTGTTTGGTACCAGTGGTGTTTGCAAATTATCAGTCCAATAAAACGTCAGGATTTATTCAGATACTTTACTACAAAGCTAGGTCATTAAGGAAGTTGATTAAATATTATCTGAAAAATACTGGTTGTAACAGTACAGTGAGTTGGCTCATATATCCTAATTAAAAAAAAATAATGGGGGATTTTTCCATGTATCTAGCACGTGTGTGTGTGTACTTTACAACAGAAGGATACATTTCAATTGGTAGAAACTTCACCCGTATTTAGGTGACTGCATGTTGAGGTAGTAAATGAGTCAAATAGAGAAGAATCTGTTAAGTACTTTTACAGAGAGAGTTACTCGTAATCTGTTTTTTAACAGGTTCCTGTGACAACAGGGAGCCAGCCAGAGAAGATCTGGGCAGGTGATTCCTGCAGGTGAAGGATAGCTGGGCATGTGGGGGAAGATGAACCCTTCCTCAGGTCTCTACTTTCTGACTTGGCAGCAGCACCTTGCCCCGATCCAGCCAGCTCTATCCCTGCAACTCCAGAGCAGCCGTGCCAGGCAGGACCCCAAGGGGCAGCTTCCTTCCCCTCCCTTCAGTTCTGCTCTGTCAGCACCTTTCTGGGGCCAAGCTCTGCTGTGTCTGAGAGGAATCAAAACAAATAATTCTGTTAACTTGCCTTCACTCCTTCCAGCAGTTTCTACAGATTTGTGTTTTCTGATTGATTCTGAGCTCCTAGGAGGCACCTTGAGACTGGCACTCTTTTCTTTTATTCCTGGGGTACACCATGGTGGTTGCCTCGTGCATTCCTTTGGTCCAGTTATCCATATCTTTTTTCTGCCAAGTTGATGATTTACATTAAATCTCTCAATTCATTCAAGGCCTGGTTATGGCTGGATGTCCTTGCTCAGTGCCAGCTGCGCCACCAGTTGTGAGCTTCTTTGTCTCCCATCTCAGCACATCCCACGCCAAACTCCCCAGTTTGCAGTTGCCTGCAGCATTTGCCACATTGTTGACACATTGCTGAGTAAAAGGGTTTGGTGGGTTGCTGAGACATCTCTTTAGTCCAGCAATAAATCCTGCTTAACTCTTTGATGTCTCAAGACAACCACCTGACAGCCTGAGTGTCTGAATACACTGTTTATCTGTTGGATTGTTCAAGACAAGCACCATGTATCCCAAATGTCACAGCTTGTTGGTATGATAGTGATTTAACTACCTATTTTATGACCTTTCAATTCTTTTCAGAATACTTATTTTCAAGGGTACAATCCCAATTTTCGAAGTGTCTCTTGTGTATCTAATTTCTAAGCACACAACTAAACTATTCAGGCAGCTGTACAAAAGCACTTACTTTTATCAACCAAATTTTTAACATTCTCAAAGAAAGAATCCACACCTGTTTGACAAGACTTTATGTTCCAAAGCCCTTCTGTCTTGAATTCTAGTAACACTCTTTATTCAGAGCTTTTGAACTGTTATGTATAGAAACTCACCTCACCATTCTATTAGTTACTATTTTACAACAAGGGTCATGTTCCTTGGGTTTCTATTTCATTTTTTAAAGCTTTAATATTACACTCATTGCTTCCAGGAGTTTCTAGAGTATTCCAAGATTCCTCTAAAATTAATACAATATATATCTACTTTTGAATTCAGTTCATCTGAATCAGCTGCTTTCATGTATTCTTCATAAAAATACTGCTTTAATGCTTTCCTTAGGAACTAATTGCTTGGAAAATTCTTCACCATCGTTATGGAATATGAGTGCACTCTCCTAATTCTTTCCAGAAACAAAAAAGAATAGATGATGAACACTTTCTTTTTTTTTTTCAGTCACTACAAGCAATTTGATTTTCTTAAACTTTTAATGGTGCCATTCGTGTATATAAGGAGATATTCCTTTTTTTCCCCTAATACAATGTAATAAATATTCTATTGCTCTTAGCTTATCCAGGGATTGATGCTTTGTCTCACTTCCACTATACTTCATAGCTTCTAGTTAATCTCAAATTTCCTTTATCTTTCCACTTTTTACACTATGATACTATATACACTTTTCTTCTAACTGGTGTCCTTATATTGTTACCAAAGAAATCTGGGTTTTCAGAAGTTGCTTTTGTCAGTCATGGTACAGTGGCTAAGCTTCCTCTTCTTTAATCAACCTTTCAGTCACAATCTCATATCAATTTACACTTTTATCTCCAAAGGATGTCATTCAGAAGATGTTTTAATTTGAGAAAATAGTCTCTTTGAGGTACCAGTTTGCCACATAATTGTGAAGGACCTTCCTCTGTTTACCAACAGTAAATACAATCAACTTAAAACCACTGGTCCCTAGGCAACTGTAAACTTCCATTAGAATGGTTAATTCATCTTTATCTAGCCCAATGAAGTCCAAAGTGGAATGAGTGCATGTAGAGAATCTAGCTATACATCTCCTAAATTGAATTCCTAAATAGCAATTCTGTTTTTCTTAGGAAGGAAAGAAGAGAATTTAACAAGAAATAAACAAAAATAATTTTAAAATTTTAGTATTTTAGGTTTAGAAAGGTAAATGTTCTAATAATCTTTTCCTCCCATAGCTGTAAATGAACTGTCTAAATACCAAATTTCGGGTAGAATTATGTACATAAATGTTTGCAGACTAGGAAGTCCATCATCAGAGAAAGGATTACAAGAAATTGAAGAACAACATGGTTTCAAATATCAATATTATGAATATTTTAGAATGTCGTTCCTATCTGTGGCAATCTAGTTGTTCAAAACTTTGCTATATAAGTGGGTCATGTATATAATTCTGCAAACAGTTCATTTGGCAGCTATTTGTCTACGTAGACTGCAGCAATATAGACCACAACTCTGCAAAACTGATTAGTTTCAGATCAAGAGTGCTGAATGTAAAAAAGTGTAATGAGTGGTTTAATTCCGTGACACAAAACCAGTAAGTATAATAATTTCAGAAGGCAAAACAAAAGAAACTACAATGAAAATTGTAACATCTATTTGAAAAGCAGTTGAAAACCAAACATTTTCTCTTCCACCTATAAATGTCAAATATCTATCATTATATGGAATTTCCAGTTGTGAAATGTATTACTTCAGACAAGTAATTTTAACAGAAAATCTCTCAGTTAATTTTTTCAGATATCTATTCCAGACATATCTATTATATATGAGCATTCATCTTTAAGCTTTGCTTGTTAACAACAGTTCTCACTATTACAGTGATGGTTTCCATTGCAACTCCTTGATTTCACAAGTTCATAATCCTGTGAAGTCTTGAAGCAAACCTTTTCTAAATGTGGGGTATTTTTTTCTGAACTGTGTATGTTATTATAAATCACTCAGTAGCACCATTACAATGAAATAGCATCATTTATTCCAATCTGAGCTGCAGAAGAGGTTCCAAAACCATGCAAGAGCAGCCAGACTGGACCAAGCCAAAGATGCCGCTCCCCCAATACCCCTCCTTGTCAAAAAGCTGTTTTCGGGTAAGGTGATGTCTAAGCATAGACAGGCAGATACTGGTGATTGACTGGAAAACTCTCCTAATACCTGGCACCACGTGGTTCAAACCAGAGCTCAAGACAAAGATGTGGTCTTGGCTTATTTCACTGCATCCTTCTTCCTAACAACACTGAAGTGTGGTTAAATTGTCAGCATTCACCAGGTCCTGTTGTATTGTACCGGCTAGCCTGGAAATCATAGCAAGTATCTTTCACTTCTGGCTGTTGCCCTATTCCAGGGAATTAGAAAGGCAATCTTAATCTTAAACTTTTCTATCCAGTAATCTTTCCAGATGAAAGACAGTTTTTGTGTCTTGCTACATCGGGTATATACTTTTATGTCAGTATTTATACGGCCAGCAGGAAGTATCCCTGTGCTGAATAAAAAAAATACCACTAGGAGAAGATGATGGTTATTCTGAAGATTTATGGTACTGAATATTTTTAAAAGACAACGTATGGTTAAAAAAGACTCAACTGGTAAGACACAGTATAAATATTTGTCTGACACAACTGTCCAATCAGAGGCAAGTCATGATAGAAATTGCTTACTACACTTGATTCCCACTAAAACGCGTCTCTAAGAAAAAAAAAAACAAACAACAACAAACACGAACAACAAAAAAACAAAAAACCAAGATGTTCTGTTAGAGATTTGTAACATTGATTCAGTCCAAATCACAAAAAGCACACTCGGGATCAGCAGGACATTTCTAATCCAGCTCACATCAGATTCAGATTCAGCACTTCAGGCATGTTTTGCAGCAGCCGGCCACCCATCAAGATGCTCATACACACAGCACTTTGGAAGAACTCAAGGCACACGTTCCCTGCGCTGTCGCGCCGCAGCGAAGCCCGCTCCCGCTGCGCCGCGGCCGGCAAACTCTCCTTCCCGGCTCCGGTCACCCAGCACCTCCTTCCCGGCTGCCCCGTCCCTGCGGGGCCAAGGGCAAGGCGGGAAGACCCTCCCACCCCCGCTCCCCGCTGCCGAGTCAGGGCACTCGGGGGTACCTCCCGCCCGCTCTCCGCTCTCGCCGGCAGCGGCGCGGGGCTGTCCCGCTCCCCCGCCTCCGCTCCCGCCTCCCCGCGGCGCGCCCGCCCCTCGCCCGGCACCCGGGCAGCGGGCGCTGTCGCCGGCCGCACAGCAGCCGCAAACGTGCTGCGCGGCGGGAAGGGACCGGGACTGGTCGGCGGCATGTGGTGGCGGCTGCCGAGCAGGCTGGGATCGGACGGGAGAGGTGCTTCTTCGGCTGTATCAGTTTGTGACTGGAGCGGCAAAGTTCAGAGCCAAAAGTGTTGCTTTCCGGCGGCGGCGACCGCCCCATTTGACCTGCTCGGCAGATGGCGTGCTTGCCTTGCCCGGCCTGCCCGGGGCGGCCCCGCCGCTCTGCGGACCCTTTGCCCGGCATCCTCCTCGTCGTTGGGGCTGAAGGACGGGAGAGAAGCGCGGGGCTGCGTCTCCTGCTTGCCCGCCTTCCCCTCCGCGGCTGCCGGCGTGGCAAGGGACAGGTGGGTGCCTCTTCTCTGCACTTCTGCCCAGCACCGAGCGGGGGGTGCCTCCGCTCCGTGGCTGTCGCTGCGGGAGCTGGTCACGTATCAGCTTTTGCTTTCTGGTGGCTCCCGCACTGCCCGCCTTGTCTGTGCTGCAGCTGGGGGTTGCCGCCCGGGACCCCTCGCCCGCCGCGCGTGTCGGCAGCGCGGCCGCGGAGGCGGCGCGGTCGCCCGGCAGAGCCAAGATTTTTTTGCCTCGGAGGGAGCCCCCGGGGTGCGAGCAACAGACCCCGTCCTGCAGGAAGGAGGAAGGAGGGCGAGCGGCGGAGGGGTCCGGGCAGACCTCTGCCCTTTTGGGTAATTTCGCTTTGTTTCCAGCACTTCCGAGGATTTTCCTTGCTGGCAGCCGGTGCCGTGCGGCTGCTTGTGAGCGCCCCGGAGCCACCCTCGGAGGCCGCCTCCTGCTAAGGACGGCAGAAACTTGCCGATTCCGCATGAGGGTTGGATGTCGTGTGTTCACTCGTCTGCGCGGAAGATGCGCGTTGAGGCTCCGGGCAGCTCTGCCCTCCCCGCTGTGGGGATGCTCCCCGGGGATGAGGTGGGGAGGGCTGCGCGGCGCTGCGCGGGCGCCCGGCGGTGGAGCCGTGGGGAGCGGCCGCGGCGGTGGTTTCTCTCGGCCTAAGCAGCACTGGGAGCGCAGCCCCGTAGGCTTCTGTGCGAAGGGACCCGGTATCCCTAAGCCCACACCTCCGTGGCCGGAAAATGGGTCCTAATCAGCGGGTCTGCGGCGGGCGGGTGCGCGGCTGCCGGAGGCGTCTGCGGGGGGCAGGGGGGTGCTGCGGGGTACGCATCGCCCCTGGTCACACACGCATTTTTCTGTCAGTGATTGTCTTTCTGGTTGTCACCGTGTACTGGAGAACAGATGAGATTCTAGGGGTAATCTGTCTTAATTATCATAGAATTTGTAAAAGCGTAATTGCTGAAATCATTCAGTAGCGGTTAACAATTAAAAGATTATCCCAGTACTCTGCAGCTAGCAAGGAGCAGACTGTACTAATCGGATAGTTAATGACATTTCAATGGACAGGCTTTCTTAAAACAGTAAGCTCCACTTTTCCAGGGGACTGAACAGGGTGTTAGAATATTGAAGAATTATATTTCAATGATGGTAACTCTTCTGAAAGGGCTGTGGTAATTGAGTTGTGCGCTTGGCCAGCAGCACCAGGACACACTTTGCACAGTTTTGAGCATCATCTCAGAGAAGGCAGGACTTTAATCACTTTTCCATTGCCAGGTAAATACAGCTAGACACCTTAGAAGTTCGTGTGAAGCCAAATCGAAGGGGAGGCAGTATTTTGGACGTTGTCCAGTGAAATCGTCGCCCATCTTTTACTGGCATAATTTGACTGAACAGGTAGTTGAACTTGTGTTTTATATCACTTGATGCCACTTAAGCTAAATGGAAATAGCTACTGTTTAAGATTCTGAAGTCTGAATCAGGGATGGTGTAACAACAGTCCCCATGTCATCCCTTAAAAAACTCAAGAGCTAAGGTAGTATATTTTTGATAGTAAAAACATACCATTTTAAACACTGTACTTCAATAACAAAGTGATAAATAAATCAACTTCTGTGCAGCTAAACTTTATTTTCTGAAATTTGTTCTCCACATCTCTCATCTTTCTTGCATAACTTGAAAATGTTCTTTAAGAAACTCCGAATAACTGCATAAACTTGTTGCATTTTTCAAAAAAGTTTTCTCAGTGTAGTGTGTAATAAAGTTGGCATAACAGGAAGCAACACAATGTAATCTTCAACTTGCTGTATTTTCTTTTCCACAGAGAAAAGGTTTCCCACTATTTTCATCAGAGACATACACTTGAAGAAAACGACAGAAATTGAATTAATTAAGACATTAAATGTAACAAACTAAATAGGATATTCTATTTTCAGAACTACTGTAGAGAATAAAACCTAATTAAAAATGTAAATGGGCTCTTATATACCTATGCTTTATTCAGTCAATCTTAAGTTTTGTCATCAATGTAGTTTTGTCTTCCTTTGAGGTAGAAAATGCAGGAATAAATAAACTCATGAAATGCTGGTCTAAATACTGAAAGGGCACGGAGTGTGTATCTCCCAAGTCAGTGAAAATGGTGAGCTTCATAAAAGTTATATTTACAGTTGTCAAATGCCACAGCTGTCACTTAGCAATCTTCTTGTGTTGTATCCCAGCCTTGCTCTTTTCACTATTATAAATACATCTCTCAAACACTTCCTTTATTCTTGCATGCCAAGTATTCAGATATTCTTATGAGCATTGCTGCTGTCTTCTGAGCCTGAATTCAATTCTATGCTTTCCCAGATGACAGTTTCTAAAAATCAGAATAGTGGAGTATTGTTTTTTTCCCCTCAATTCTCATAAAAATGCTAGCTTGAATGAAGATGGGGTTGAATTTCCTCCAAAACAAAAGTATGGCTTTCCACACAGGTTACCCCAAAATGAACTCTCAGTGAGTATTAAGGTCATTCTACCACAACATATAATCAAAGCAGACTTTTCCTTTGGCATCCTAAATTTCAAATGTACTAGAAATGTTGTAGGTGCACGTTGCATACTTTGAGAAGTAAACCTGGACCGCCTGTTGAGGTCCAAATGGTGTACAGTGTACATGTGGACGTCTGACAAATCAGAGTAGGCCTGATGAGCAATTTGTGATGTATTTTTTTTTCCCAAAAAAGAAACATTGTCTGTCTTCACAAGCAATTAAAAATGAATTAATCATTGAAAAAAGTAAAAGATGGCTTCAGAATTCTTGAATTCTCAAATTAGAATTACTCAAAGGTCATCTTAAGATGAGTACAATTATGTTTTGGGGGTTCAGATGATCAGCAATTAATTTTCCTTTTATGTGGTCTTTATTTCTTTTGATGAATGGGTCTTCTGAATTGGTACGCTTGTCTTTTCTTTGTTTTGAAACTCTGGAGAACTGGTGAAAGTCTAATTTATCCACTGTTTCTTGAACGGGTTAACTTAGGGTGTAATTATTCGTGTTAGTCTTCAGTTGTATTGTGCAAGAAGGTATAGTCCTTCCATTTCTTTCCTCTGAAATGATGACTGAGTCATTGACTGACGTTATTAGGGCATCTTCTGGATATTTCTTATGTAAGTACTCTAGGTCACCTTAGATTAAGAAAGGCTTAAACATTTACTATCCATGTTAATCTTTCTGCCTAGTACAGCTGGTTTAGGTGGTCTAGTAAAAAAAAAAAAATGTAGTGATGACTGCAGTATGTGATGGCACCCTGACTATACAAAGTTCCTGAGATGCATTACTCTTATGCTTGTATATATCTGCTGTTATTTATATGTGCTTGTGTATATATATATATATGCACACTCTTAAAACTGAAACTGCTATATACAGTTTCATGTAATTTGTAATTATTCCTAAGAGATGTCAGCAGTTTCTGCAAGCAGTCCAAACTAGGCAAATCATGCCATATGCTTTCACCAGCCTGCTCACAAATCCTGCCACTGAGACCCTTCAGTGAGTAACAAGGTATCTACTTTGTGAGCATATATAGTCAATGGGCAGTGATTGAGTGGTTCTTGCATCAAGCCAACTCAAGTGATTCCTTTGAAGACCTACCAGTGCATGTACCTCCATCAGAAGTCAGTTTTCTTCTGCTGCTTCCTACAATTTATTATCATAAATCTGTAAAGCACAGCAGAGTGATCCAGTGTCTTTTGCCTGATACTATTCAACTTTGGTGGCCAAGTTCAGGTGGAAGAGACTAGTTTCTTTCTGCCAGAAACATCCTGAGGATGTACACTAAATCCATTGCAGGGAGACAATGGAGTCACTGTTTCCTGAGAGACTGCAATCAGTATGGATTACATTAATGTCTCTCAGTTCCTCCTTTTCTGTGTCTTCAGGAACCCAGATACAAGATTTTTGACAGAGCTGTGTATTATGGTCATTGGAGAAAAGCCTGCAGAAGGTAGGTGGCTCATCTAGTTCTGACAGACTTACCAATTAAAAAGAAAAAAAAACTGTTCTTGAACAACAGAGGTAAATGCTTAGTTGCTGTGGGGTCCAAACTAATAGTAGTATCTGAGCTGGTTATTAAGAGCAAGGCAGTTGTAAAACTTTTGCTGTTTAGTGGTTGATCCTGTTATACCTTGCAGAGGAAGGCAGTTTATAGGAAGGGCTGCTTATTTGGGGTAAAACAGAAAACCAAAAAAGTTAATTAAGCTTTAAAAGTGTTTTTTTAAAAACAAATAAGCCTAAACCCCCAGAGAACAGTTCGAAAACATCCTTCTGAACATACAGATTTTTTGTTTCTGAAGAAGGAAGTATCACATGGGAGAAAAAGAAATTTTACCCAATTAAATATGGACATGCATTGATCTATTTAGAGATGGAAAATAATTAAAAAGATTTTTTAAACAATACTATTTGTAATACAAAGAAATAACATAGCATGGCAGACAGACATGTTACTTCCCTAAGTAATTTTATTGATTTTACTTTAAGTTCTGAAAGGCTTATATGCTTGATTATCTTTTCCTCTTAAGGGCAGAAACTAGAAAAAGTGTGGTGTTCTATTTGTGGGTGATTGTTGCTGTTTTTATTTCTAGAAGCAAACAGGAGAAACTCTAATACATCAGGAGTAGGCTAGACTGGCAGGCAGATCTGAAGGGCTACTTAAAAGCTGATTGAAACAGTAAATTTTCTGAAGAGTAACAGTTATCAATCTGTAACATCTGAGGGCTTAAAATGAAAAACTAGTGACACTTTTGCATAATTCTCTATGTAAATATAAGGAAGTTAGTTATATAACTAGACAAAAAGTTTTGCATGATTCCTAAAGAGAATACTCAAATCAGTAAATATAATGATTCTTGAGAATTACTAACTTGATGTTTCCAGATAACTGCGTCTGGAATTACTGCTTGATGAATTAAGCACACAGAACTCTAGTTAGGACTTGGCTCCTGCAGTTTGTCTTGCTGAATCTAGTGGTGACTTCCAGCATCATAGATAAAAGCAGAACATGCATAATTGTTGAGTAATCAGACTCTTGTACAAAACCTGTTTGATTATTAGCTTACTATTACACAAGGAAGTTCTCTGAGAACTCGAAAACTTTCACTCCATCTAAACTGCTCAGGTGTCTGGTAGCCTGCACTGGAAAAAAAACGGTTAGAACTACAGCACTTGCAAGCAGTGCTTGTGCTTCACTAACCCAGAAATTGCCAAGGAGATGAATTCACTGACCCAGTGTATCAGTTTAGTTGTCAGTGGCAGCTAATACCTTTTTTGTTATTCCTTCTCCTAGTGTCATGAAGGAATCCTAGTGTCATGTGCCAGGATTTCAGGAAAAATGAGCAAGTGTATGGGCATAATTCTAGCCTCACTGAAGTCCACAGGGAAATTCATGATAAATTCTTTGAAGTTGAACTCATGCTGTTTTTTTTGTATCTGCTGTCACCAAGAGTTACCAGAATATGAAGACAGAAAATGCTGTACAGTTACGTAATATACTTAATATGGAGCACAGCTGGACTATTTTGATCCATTCATATTAAAGTTACAACAGGCTGCTAAATTGTAGGATGTTTGTTTGTGGTAAGCTAAGTGGCAGTTTCCGTAAAGAATATGCCTGTCTCCTCCAACTTATACTTCATCTTCTCCAGTTCCTCCTTCCCTTCCTTCCTCTTTCTTTACCAGAGGATTGGCTTGCTCATGCAAATGACAATATAGCTAGGACAAATAAAAGGAAATAATATTGTCTGTTCATTAGATAATGTCAGTCCAGACATCTGGGATTACTTTTCATGCATTCATGCAGAAAGATCAATCAGCAGTTGGCAGTTTTTGCTGCCATCTCCTCCAGATTCTATTCTGCTACTAACACAAATGCACATTGTTGTTTTCTTTCTTTAATTTATAGGAAAAAACCTGAAGTGTCTGGAATGCCATTAGAAGTTTCCTGGGAACTTGGACATTTTGTTTGTTTGTTTGTTTGTTTTTAACAGAAGAGTACTTTTGCCTAATTATTTTTTTTTAACAAGTTAACCGAGTAAGGAGGAGTTTTATTGGTTTATCCATTAAAGGAGAAGAGATGACACTTTAGACAAATGATCAATGTTTTTGCCTAATAAAGTAGTTTAGGAAGCATACTGAAGTGTTGGGTTTTTTTTAATATACCTTATAGAAGTAAAAATGTTCTCATTGAAGGAGAAAGACAGGTGACAAATCTGATTGGTCTTTTGTAGCTTTTTGTTCTGTAGAAAAGAATGGTAGATGCCTGATGCTTTCAGTTTTTGACCCAAAGGGAGATGTTTGAGATGTGAATTGACATCACTCTTGCAGGTATTCATCCTAGAACTGTTTGATACAAAATCAATACTAAAATCCTGTGAAAGGCCAGTGCTATCCAAAAAAAGAAGACTGAATAATGCAAAAAATGTGTAGTAGAAGAAACAAAGAGAAAAAAACGATAAATGCTTTGCAAAAAGCTATTCTGGAAAGCAAAATACTTGAGCGTCAACTGACTGTGAGTAAGATCTGTGTCAAAGCCTGTATCTCTGCTCGTAGGCAAAGCCAGAATCACAGAATCACAGAATCACAGAATCACCAAAGCTGGAAAAGACCTTTAAGATCAGCAAGTCCAGCCTATGACCAACACCACCACACCATCTAGACCATGGCACTAAGTGCCACATCCAGCCTTGCCTTGAACACATCCAGGGACGGTGCCTCCACCACTTCCCTGGGAAGTCTATTCCAATGTCTAACCACCCTCTCCGTGAGGAAGTGCTTCCTAATATCCAACCTAAACCTCCCTTGGAGCAACTTCAGGCTATGCCCTCTTGTCCTGTCACTAGTTGCCTGGGAGAAGAGCCCAGCCCCCACCTGACTACAACCTCCCTTCAGGTAGTTGTAGAGAGTGGTAAGGTCCCCCCTGAGTCTCCTCTTCTCCAGGCTAAACAACCCCAGCATCCTCAACCTCTCCCTGTAAGAGTTTCCCTCTAGTCCTTTCACCAGCCTTGTTGCTCTCCTCTGGACCCGCTCCAGCACCTCAATGTCCTTCTTGAAGTGAGGGGCCCAGAACTGTACACAGTACTCGAGGTGAGGCCTCACCAGTGCTGTGTACGGGGGGAGAATTACATCCCTACTCCTGCTGGCCACACTATTCCTGATACAAGCCAGGATGGCATTGGCCTTCTGGGCCACCTGGACACACTGCTGGCTCATGTTCAACCAGCTGTCCACCAGCACTCCCAGGTCCCTCAGACATGCTGAGTGAATGGAGTCCTGCTCATCATATACCAGTAATACCCACACTTCTTCCCTATGCTTTCCTTATTTTTTCACCTGTCCTCTCCACCCATATCCTTTTGTTACTAAAGCTAGGAAATAGAAAGGAAAGTTGGAATTTAATTATGAGTATAGATCCTGATCACAACAGTAATTCATTCAAAAAGACAGATCAAATACCCTTTTTTACGCCACTTAAAAAGCCAGCACAAATTTATGCACAGTCATGCACAAATGCATATTTTTTTCTGGTTTACCCTCCTGCAAATCTTTCTATGACAAAGGCTTTAAAGAAAACAAAAATGCAGAGAAGAAAAGTTTATCGTATTCATCTTTCTAACCGCAGTAAGATGGAATTCTTTTCAGACTTGAACAAAGAACTGTAAACTCATAAATACAGATATATCTAACTTGTCACTGTTTAGAGGATTAGAAACGGGTAAAGTGTGGGTTTGGTTTTTTTGTGAGGGGGCGGGTAAGAGTTTGCTGGTAAGTGGAAGTTTGGCAATAATTAAACACCTTCTTGTTGTCTAGATGAAACATGGTTGATACATTTAATCCTGCTAGTAGGACATTTATTTATTTAAACTTGAAAGTCTGAATTACTTTTGGACAGCTTTGTTTCCGTACCTGTTTTGTCTTCAATGTATTGCCCATAATTTTGATACATTTCTTAGTGGATTGGGTGTTTTTGCCCTTTAATTGTAGACAAAGGAACTTTGCTTAGTATTTACTCTCATCTATAATATAAGATAACATTGCTTATAAATGCAATATACTCCCTGTAGAATTTAAAAAAAAAAAATTGTGCCACATAGTTCTGGAACCATTTTTGTTCTGCCTTTGGGAGTAAATTGGAACGTCCAGCCAGCAGGGCATACTTCCTCAGATGACATGACAGGCACTGGCAATGCACTGTGAACTGTAATTCTGAAGTGAATTACAAGTTACAATTGAAGTGTAGGGTTGTGATGCCTTCTTGGAGAAGCAGCTGGTGTCTTTAGGAACTGTGTTTGATTTCAAAGGACATTATATTTTTCTTTAAGGATGAAAGCGTTTTTTCCTTTTCTCATGCAAAGTTTTTACTATATCAGTTTGACTTATATCAACTGTAAATAAAGTTATTACTCTTTTGTGAGAGATTTATTGTTTGAATGCAGTTCAGTCTGTCTCAATTTCAACCTAATTGCTACACAATTAACTTGCTTTTTCTGTAAATAGAATAGGCTGCTTGTATTTATTAATATGAATTGAGAGCAAAATTACAAAATTTGTGTTGAAATATGCTTTTTTTATTTGGATTTTTAAAATATGCTTAAACTTCCCTATAGGCAGTCTTTTGTTAAGAATTAAGTCAGGGGAAAATGTCAGTTAATGCTTAATTATTACCTTAATTATTCTCTAAGGTGTTTTGTACGTGGCAAACACAAGGAGGAATTTTTTTGGTCACAAATAGTGTTCTTGTTTGTTAAAATACACATCTGTTAATAACTGTGTAATCTTTCTTGAATAATTTCATAAATAATTTCATTTGCAACTTAAAAATTTTTTTAAATTCCAGGGACTGACACACAACTGGACCCATAGAAACTACATGATCAAATCTTAGTATCTGAGAAACCAAGGCACTTGTTTGCCTTTTTTTTTTACTGTAGATGAGACAAAGCAAACGAAAAATCAGTTTTACATAAATTCTCCAAGTATTTCTTTGACCATTAGTGCCATAATTCATGTTACAGTAGTTAACAGAATCTTTGTTTTCAGGGGAAAAAAACCCAACATCTAGATTTCATTATAGTTTTTTCTTAAATTCTATTCTTTATTTGGCACTTAATTTTTCATCATACCTGTCAAATCATGTGACAGCTTTGCTAGTGGGTTTGTCTCAGCAGCATAAAGCTTTATATCAGGTCTGGAGCAACTTTGGTTAGGTGTTGCTTGATTTTCAACAAGTATATTTTAAACATTTTAGAAAGCTCTTTTTCTGTCATAAGAAAATATCTGCATATCTGTTCCTTTCTATGAAACTATAGGTCTTTAAAATGGAGATCTGCTGGAATGCATGTATTTCAGTTCTCCAGAACCATTCTCAACTGTTTTTTGACATTCAGCATCAACTCTTTTACAAGAACAGAAGATCCTACTCAAGGTTCTAATCTTCAAATTGACTGATTGTAGCTTCCTCGACTGATTTTCAGTCCATCTCCTAAACTCATCTGTTTTCAATTAAAATTCCACTCTTCCTCCAGAAATTACAGAGAGGGCATTACAAACAGTCTGAAGTTCTGACTGGGATGCTTTTCAGGTGTGAGTGGTTACACTATTGGAGTTAACCAGCATTTCTGTAGAGTTAAGAGCCAGTCAAACAATCCTGAAAGCCATAACAATGTGTCTCTCTGCACCATGGAAAATATTATACTCTGGCAAGATTATCTGTGTCTTCTGTTGCAATTGAGTGTTCTTCTGTTTTTCTTTGTAACTCCAAGAAATGACTTAGAGACGAAAGTTGCGGCAGTGTAGAAATCATGATGAAAGCAAAGGCACTTACTGATATTTCTGTGCAACAGTATTTGTAATAAATTATTTCTATAACCTATATCAGGGTGCTAGCAAGCAACTTCCATTTTGCATGTTGAAATTCTTCGCACACACTCCTGTTCTGCAGTTATAAAAAAGTTGGAATAGTTTTTCTTCTGTTTGCAAAGATTTGTTTTTTCTAGACACCCATGTTAATGTATAGTCATCCTCTACTTTAATACACCTCCTGAACAGTATTCCATATGCTTAGATTTTCAGAGGTGCAGAAGTCCTTTTTCTGCTTAAGTTTTCATTTATTTCACTGACCTGCAATAATTTATCTTTGGAAGTTTGTTTAGACCAGCACTAGAAATTTCCCAAAGATTTATACTGCAGCACAATAAATATCTGAGACGTACAATCATCTTCGTAGAACTTGTTGAACGTGGAGTTTTTTTCCTTCAGTTACTATGTTTGAAAATGTATTTTTGCTCTCAGGATGTTTAACGTTTTTCAGAGGGAAGAGAAAAACTGAAACAGTGCCTGAAACAAGAGAAATATCACTACTGATTTACAATCATGCACTTTGGTATTTTTGAGGGAAGGAGGAGTGACATCCAGAATAGAATCAAAAGCTTAACATTTTTAATGATCGAAGCTATGAAAAAGAAACCTATACTGAGAAGGGTATAGGAAATACTAACATAAACTAAGGAAGTTATCTGCAGAGTTTATGGAGATCATATTTTCTTGGTTTAAAAACTTGTTCGTTTGCTAAATCTGCACATGCTAAGGTGTATGGTTCACAGAAGCAGCTTTCAGCATATTAAGTGCAGTTATAAAGTATTAATGGTCTATCATATCTGAGAAATTTTTCTTCTCTTCATGCGAGTAAATGAGAGATCAGTTAAAATTTCATTTGTCATTCCACAGAAGAGTAGTCTATCAAGTCAGCAGGTATTGCTTGTTGCATAAGTTGACAGTAATTAGGATGATAAAGCAAAAATATCTTTGTGTTCTGTCAGTGATCATTATTTTACTTTTTTTTTTTTACTTTAAAAGATTAAGGTTTGATTACAGTTGTATAATAAACATAATATAAACCATAAGCAATTATATATAGATGGCAATTGAGCAGCTTCAGAACCACTGCAGTTTTTAACAAGAAGTATGCTTGAAACTTCTTTTGAAGAAGAATTTGCAGATTATTTTGAGGAATTCAGATGGAAGAACCACAAAGATGCCTTTCCTGATAGTATTTTACTTGTTTCCTGAAGACTGGAAGAATCATGTACTTTCCTCCCCGCCCCCATTTGCAGGCTTTATGTGACACTAGAAGTAAGATTTTGAAAGAAGGTCAGTAACATACGGAAAATGTTGTTGGTCAAGTGTTCACAAAGGAGACAGAGGAGCTAAAAAAATAGGTTAACTTTATTTGAATAAAGGGAGAAAATCCCCCAGGGCATTGAAACAGAGAAATGGAACTCAACAGCAAACAAGTCATTGTTAAGCAGGTATTCTTTATTGACAGCGCCGGGCCAGCACTGGGGATTCTCCGCCGTAAGTGCTCCAACGAGTTATCAAAACACCCCAACTGATATACACAGAACCCACACATATTCATTGACTATTACATACTTCCCATGCCGCCTCCAACACCTTATTCAGATTCCTTGAATCCTCCTCCTCCAATTTCTGGAGCTTTTTCCTTATGGTGCAGACTGTCCCATAAAAATGAAGGCCAGTTGCACTTGTGCTGTATCTGTTTCCACATTTAAATCAGTGTATTTTCTGGCAGCTTCCTTTAACCTTTCCAGACACACAGAAGGAGATTTGTTCTTATCCTGCCTCACTTCATACAGCTCTGACCAATTTACAGCTCTAGGTACTGTATTTCTGTTAAGGTTTGACTCAGGATCAGCAATTAAACCAGAGACAACAATGCTCTCAATCCCCTCCCCCTCCCACCCAGGTAGGGAAGGAGAGAGAGAATTAGGAGAGAGACTTTGCTGGATTGAAAACTATGTTAGACAGCTTTAATTATATGTACAATTATATACAAGTGTATTCAGGAAGGTGCAAAAGCCTCTTGCCTTCCCCCACCCCCAGCAGGTCTCCAGCACTCTCCTGAGCTGTGAGCAGTCCTGAAAACTCTCAGCCCACTGTCTGAAATAACAGCAGGGCAGACAGGGCTGTGGGGAGAGTTATGAGGGTCAGGGCTGAGCCTGGGGTTGACAGTGATTGATGGAGTCTTCCCCAGACTCCAGCTGTGGACGGAAGAGAAGGGAAGGAGAAGCAGGAAGGAAGTTGTCTTCTGTGATCTCTGACCTTCCTCGGAGCTTACGTAGATCTATGGAATGGAATACCTTTGGTCAGTTCTGCTGTCTGTCTAGTCCAGCTCCCCTACAGGGGGGTCACAGATACAATTCTGCCCCGGTAGCCTCTGTAGCAGCAGAGCTAAGAAGCAACCTTGGAGTTTCAGCAGTAACATAAACATTCCAGTGTCATTAGTCCACTAGCTGGAACACTTGCTGCTAGTTAAAAGAAAGCTTACTGAAGGAAAATAAAATCAGTAAAAGGAAAACTAGCTTAATCCTGGCTAAATCCAGGACAATTTCTCACCCCATACAAAACCCACTTCTAACAGCAATTTAGTCTCTGTCTATGCTCCACACAGTTTGGGTCCCACTCAGGATCTCCAGAAGGAAAGTTTTGCTATAAAGTTCCATCAACTGTCCCACTCGTCACTGCCACTCCTGCTTGCGCCTCACCAGATCTCAATGCCATTTGTTTCTCTGTCTCATCCAACAAATTACACAATATCACCTGCAAATCATGCCACTCTGGGTCCTGCATCCTAATAATTGTGTCCACTACTCTGCCCATCCTCTCAGGATCTTCCCTATAAGTTCCTGCAGCCTGCTTCCAAGCCATCAAATCCACAACGATCTCATCTACCTTGCAAGCCCTGCCTACTCTGTCAATAAATAACAAGGAAAAACTAATCCTGTTTTGCTTTACCATTCAAGGAGAGCCAAATCCAGACAATGCTCACACTGTTGGCTTTTGAGGAAAAAGCAACTGGCATTTCAGAGATTTTTCTGAAGCACAATTCAATATTCTGTGCAAGAGATCTTAAAAATCTGGCAATGGTCTTACAGCTGCTGGCCTGAAAGAGTTTCTAGCACACCTGGGAACACACTGGTTTTCTTTTTGGAAAGAGATAAGCAACTTCCCAAAGCTGAACTTGACTGTTAGGGCAAGCCAGAGAAAGCCTGGCTGCCGTCAAGGGAAGCAACACCCACTGCTCTCCTTCTGGCCATGGGATGAATCCCATCATGGCCAAAGGTAGCCAGATGGGCACGGCAGGATTTCCTCCTTTGCTAACCCATGCTGACTCCTCCCCATCACCCTCTTGTCCCTTACATTTTCTAAGGCCTCCAGGAGGATGTGCACCCTCACCTTCCTAGGCAGGCAGTTGAGGCTGACTGCCCTCTAGTTCCCTGGCTCCTGTCTTGCCCTTCCTGAATATGGGAGAGGTTATTTCCTGTCTTCAAGGCCTCAGAAGCATCCCTCAAGTGCCATGCCCTCTGCAAGATCATCAAGTGTCCCCACAGTGACTCTGGAGATGGACTTCCAAGTGAAGGAACTGACTGGACTTCTCTTTAACCTCTCACCTCCCATCCCATTGTATGTGCTCTCAGCTCCTGTTATGCCAGATGCCGACGCTGAACTTCCGTGCTGCTGCTCCAGCAGCCTAGATCTTTCCCCTCTCATTGACAACCGGCAGCACAGAGCAGGCTGGGAGCAAACCTGAAAACAGGCTGTCGCGGACCGAGATAGGTAAAGCCGCGACCCACACCCCCACCTCGGGGAATCGAGGGCTGAGGACTGTCTCACGGCAGCCTCCGCAGCGGCACGCTCACCGCGGCGGCTGTATCCGTATTGTGTTCACAGAGCGCGCGCCTTTTTGGCTCCCTTCCGGTTCCGGCCCCGCCGTGCCTCCTGGGAGCTGTAGTCTGTAGTCTGTGCGCATGCGCCTGGTACCTCTGTCCTCTCCCCACGAGTGCCGGGGGGACGCATCGCCAGGAATGGTCAGTGAATGTCGCTGGATTAAAGGCCATTATAGAGTCCGTCTCTCACACAGGCCATCCCCCAGTTTATCACCATGACAACACAAAGTGAAGGCCAAGACATCCTGCACCTGCTTTCTCTGTGGAGAGACTCTAGAAAGTACCAAAAGCTGAACTGAACTCTGACCGTCCGGTGAGGGCCAGAGAAATTTCTTCACAACTTTTCCCTTGGGAGGCGACAAATTGGTCAGCTTCCCATGGGATCTACCAATATTTTATGGCTACCAGAAGCTCACCCATTGACCTTCTGCCCCGACTATCAGAAGGACTGCAAGGGCTGTAGTGAGAGGACAAGAGGTAATGGATCAAAACTGGAAGAGGGGAGATCAGGAGGAAATTCTTTAGTGTGAGGGTGGTGAGACACTGGCACAGGTTGCCCAAGGAGGTTGTGAATGCCCCATCTCTGGGAGCGTTCCAGGCCAGGCTGGATGGGGCTTGGATCAACCTGGTCCAGTGGGAAGTGTCCCTGCCCATGCAGGGGCGTTGGAACTAGATGCTCTTTGAGGTCCCTTCCAATTCAAACCATTCTATGATTCTATGAAAAATCCAGAATTCTGGCAGCTGATGACCATCAATACTTCAGCTCTAGTACCAGGATCTTAGTTGTGCTCTGGAGAGTGTCATGGGCAGGGAAGTGGGCGGGAGGCAAAGTCAAGGAGGGGAGCAATGAAACAAAGACTTGTATGAGAGGACGAAGTTTATTAAATATAAAGTTCAAACAGAGTATCTGGAATTAAACACAGTGCATTAACTCCACAAAAATGTCAACCTGCTAGTCAGAAAAAACAGAGATGTTTCGTGTTGTGTGTGCAAAATAAACCAACTGTGCAACAATAAACCGACAGGTAGGAGCTTTGTGCTTGTCATCCATTTAATAGACTTTATATAGATATAAATATATATTAATATAGATACAATTAGAATTTATCTTCAGATTGCAAGAAACATTTTCCCATCTGAACCATGGGATGGGGAACCAGCGACAAACTATGTAAAAATACTCAACAAACTATTTCAGAGCCATCCCTTAGCATTTTGTTCAAATCAGATAATTTTTGGTTAAAACATCAGGCTACTCCTATATTGGTCAGCATCCAAATATTCTCAAGATCCATCAGCAGATATGGCAGAAGCTCCAGGAAGGGTAGTTTCAAGTCCAGCAGAGGCTAAGGAGAAAAGAGACAAGATTCCTGGTGTTACTTTGACAGCAGACAAGGGCCAACAGGTCACTGTAAAAACATTATGGTCAACTGGAGAGACTACAATCCAGAATGGGATTAAAGAACTGCCAAGGGAACTTAACGAGGAAAGGGCTGGGCACAAAGGAACAAAGACACTTTTTCCACATTAGGTTATCAGCTCAAAATGCACATGGATGCAATGCAATGGCTTTGTGTCCACTCAGCCCTGTCTGTGGAAAAAGCTCTGAAGCTGGAGCTGAACGCTCTGTACAATGAAAAGCATCCAGGGACAGAAGGAAATTGTCTCCGGGGCTGCCTGCTCTGAACCAGCACTGGTCCCTGCCAAGTGGGCACTCTGGAGGAGCAATCACAGAACAGGTGCAGTTCCTCTAGGGACATCTGGCCTCAGATCAGAGAGCATGTTTGATGATGTGTATTACAAGCACTGAACTAATTTCTGTTTGCCTAAACACTGATAATTCTCTTCTTGCTTATTCAAAAAAGACTGCACCGTCTAAGCTCCAAATACCAGCCACGACTGAGAGACAGCAAAAATCAAGAGAAACCAGCAGAGTGTGTCTCTGCCATGGGGTGGTGCTAAACGCAACCACGGCCATGGGAGGAGAAGCAATGGCTGAAGCCTATGAAAATGTCTCAGGGCTTCTTTTACATGTGTGCTTCAGGCCTAACTCTAGTGAAAGATGACTTCAGCCTAGGCTAAGCGTATCTGTGTGGAGGAAATGTGTCACTTTTCTTTGTGCTTGTGGTTCTTTTCAGGCAACTGCAAAACATTCTACACAATATTTTGTAAGTAGGAAGTTTTCACAGTCAAGGCTAAACTGGAAAGCGAGCAGAAAAGCCATGTGCTTAGCACGGGGATTTGACAGCTTTCAAGCCATGATTTTCAAGAGCTGGGAGCACTCATCTTTTTCCTTAAAAACATTCCTAACATAATTATATGTTACCTTAGTCAAGTTCTTCAGGGATAGGTTTAGGACAACTCTCCACCGCCGACTCTCCAAGGGGACAACTCGCCGCTGAAGCCAACTCGCTGCTGGGACATCTCTACACTGGGACATCTCTACACTGGGACACCTCTCAGCAGCTCAGCAGGTGACCCAGGGCTGTCCCCTCCTCCCTGGCCGTCCCTGCCGTGTGGGGTGACAAGCTCTGCAGAGCCCTGGCAGGTGGCACGGGGTCTGTGCCCCATGGGGAGCCAGCAGCCTCGGCCTGGGCACACCCTGGATTTGCCCCTTCCCAGGCCCCAGAGATTCCCCTTCAGTTCATCCTTGGGGTTGCGTTTCTCACCTCCACTCGACTTTCTCTCACTGTGAATTTTTTCTTTGAATCAGAAAAAGACTCTTTCTAACAGTCATGTTATATTTTTTCAAGTTATATTTTTTTTGTATATGTTTTGTTATTGTATTTCATTATGCTATATTTTATTATATTATTTATATGTTGTATAATTGCATTTGTGCATCCTCACTTTTAAAACTTCTGGTTTTTTAACAAAAAAGTGTGTCAAAACAGTATTAAAATATTACAGTTTTTTAAAGTTATACTTTTATTGTATATGTTTTGTTATTATATTTCATTATGCTATATTTTTTAATATGTTGTATAATTGCCTTTGTGCACCCTCACTTTTAAAACTTTAGGTTTTTTAACAAAAAAATGTGTCTTAAAACAGTATTAAAAATATTACAATTTTTTAAAGTTATACTTCTATTGTATATGTTTTGTTACTATATTTCATTATGCTATATTTTGTTACATTTTTTGTATGTTGTATAATTGCCTTTGTGCACCCTCACTTTTAAAACTCTTCTGTTTTTTAAGTGCCTTAAAACAGTATTAAACAACATTACCTGTATAAAACCCCACTTTTTATCATTTTCTAATTGCATTCATGTAATCACTTTTAAAACTGCATTTGTGTAACATGACTGTTAGAAAGAGGTTTTTTTTCTGATCAAAAGAAAAATTCACAGTGAGAGAAAGTCGAGTGGAGGTGAGAAACGCAACCCCAAGGATGAACTGAAGGGGAATCTCTGGGGCCTGGGAAGGGGCAAATCCAGGGTGTGCCCAGGCCGAGGCTGCTGGCTCCCCATGGGGCACAGACCCCGTGCCACCTGCCAGGGCTCTGCAGAGCTTGTCACCCCACACGGCAGGGACGGCCAGGGAGGAGGGGACAGCCCTGGGTCACCTGCTGAGCTGCTGAGAGGTGTCCCGGCTGAGAGGTGTCCCAGTGTAGAGATGTCCCAGTGTAGAAGTGTCTCTTCCTGCTTCAGAGATTATCGAAGGATCACAGTTCTGTTCAGACCTGCAATTATACACGGAATAGACAATTAACATTATTGTAATATTAAACTTCTAAAACATGCTCCAAATCCACGCAACAATGTGATAGGAACTAAAAATCTCATCCCAAATGGAGACACCTCGGTCTGGGGGTTGATTCTAATGAACAGAAGCTCTTGGCCAGCCAGGCTGGAGCACTCTGTGCTGAGCCACATGAACTGCAGCACAAAACAACCTGCAACTCACCAGCTGGACTAGAACCAGCATGTAGAAATACACAGAAGAAAGCACAGAGGAGGCACTGCAGTGAAGGTCTGGCTACAGTCTGTCACCACATGCATGAGCAGAATGTCAGCTACAGCTGAGACACAGGCATGCCTTCCATGGGGACAAATTCTGTGGAGGCTTCTGCAGCTTCCTAAGAGAGGTGGTACCACAGGAGCTGCTGCAGGACTGACATATACCACGGGACAGAAAAAAGGATGAACCAATATTCTTATTTTCTCCACCTTCAGATGGAAAACTGGAAAAGATCCTACAGATGATGCCAGTATTTTTCTTTATGGTTATTGCAATTACCATGAGACACACACATCAAAACATAAAACCAGACACAACTTTTTCTTGTGAACTTGGTACTTGGAAATGACAGCAACAGCAACAGCTTCTGTACTGCAAGTGCTGCGGGCTTGACTGTGTAACCCACATCAGTTGGTCACACAAAAAGAGCACTTACTCCTTTCTCCCCTAGAAGGTGGTTACTGCTACCAGTTCAGTTATTCTCACTGACAATACTGACTTCAAAGGCTCCATAAGAAGAAATCAGATGGCCAGGAAGATGCTGAAGGGCTTGAAGCACATGAGCTCTGTGGGGAGGCTGAGAGAGCTGCGACTGGTTCTTTACTGGAGTAGAGAAAGCTCAGGGGGACCTTAGCTTTGTGTATAAATACCTGGTGGGGCAAGTAAAGAAGATGGAGCCAGGCTCTTCTCAGTGGTGCCAAGGAAAAGAACTCCAAGAGGAATGGACACAAAGAGAAATAGAGGAAATTTCATTTTAACAGAAGGATTTTTGATTTTTTTAGTTTTTAAATTGTAAGCATGGTTGAACACTGGAACACGTTGCCCAGAAAAGGTTGTGGAGTGTCCAGTCTTGCAGATGTACAAAACCTGGCAGGATATAACCCTGAGGAACCGGCCATGGAGAACCTTACTTTGAGCAGGGGTGGGGTTGGCCTAGATGATCTCCAGCCTCCCCTTCCACCCTCACCCACTCTGGGAGTCTCTGGTTTTTGTACAGAAACCCTGGGGGAATAAGCATTTATTTTATGGTGAGGAGCAGGCTCACCTAGCAACATGCCCACAAAAAAAAGAGAAGAACCAGAACCCTGTCCAATGTCCTCACAACAGGCCATAGACAGCAAGAGCCTCAGGGGGGGAAGCACTCTGCAGACCCTCACCAGAGGAGCAGTAGCAGGCAGTAACTCCAAGGGCCAAAGAAAGTGGGCCATAAAGCAGCAGAGGGGAAGGAAAGGCCCTCTCTCCAGAACCAAAGGGACAGCTGCCACCAAATTCACCAGCTCCTCCAGGAGAACCACCCCGTGGCACTTTGTTGGAATAGTCTCTGCTTTCACAGCTAGAAGAGGGGAGCGTGGAGCTGAAAGAACAATGGAAAAGGACCCCCCAAATCCCTGAATCTCTCATACTTTTCAAGTAGGCACAAGCAGCAGCAAAATCCTGGGGAGAAGAGACCTCTGACACGTGAAATAAGACAGAGGTAACTGAAAAAAAGTGGGAATACTAATGCCTAGAACAAAAGATGACCCAAAACAGGACCAATCCTAAGCAAAGCAGTGGTACTTGAGGTGTTAGAAGACACCACTTTCCCTGGTTTCTGGAGCCTTCACAATGATTGGAAGGTCCACAGGATCCTCCACAACATGTGCAAATGAATCAGGAGAAGAAAAGGATCTTGTGTTCCTCTTACTCATCCCATTCATATCTTTCTGATTCTCACCCACAGCTGACAAAAGAGAAACGGGTGGAAATAAAGCCAAGACAGTGATTTCTGAGAAGGGAATGAAGAGCCAGGCAAAATGCACCTTTGAGGACTGTAACTTGCCTCCACTGTTCTCTTTCCCCCCAGCCCCGTGGAAAAGACCTCACAGCTGGCTATCCCAAACCTCCTTTTCATCTCACTGCACATCTCTTTTTTGGTCTCTGAGCACTCCTGGAAATGTGTATAACCCTCAGCACCAAAAGTCTTCACCTCTACCACATGTAGCTGTGAACTGTTCTGATGAGGAGGAGTTGCTTCCGCAGATGAGATCAGATGGTTTGGAACTAGAAATGAATTGCAACTTTGGCCTAAAAAGTACAACCCTGCTTACAGATGCTCTTCAGCAGGAGCTGAGAGCAGTATTTCAAAATGCTCACCTGAGCCACAGTGGTTGTTAATGCAACAGGGCTGCCAGTAACTCCTCAGCCACAGTTGGACTTGTGGAGCTCTCTGCTGGACTTTGACTTCTGCTCAGTGCCGAATCATTGCTAAGATGTCCCAGTTCACTGGAATACTGAACTAGATGTGCAGCCAGACCACGTCTGATGAAGATGCTTGAAGATGTTATAATGGGCTACATCCAGAGCTCAGCATTGACTTCTTCCAGATCCTCATCATCTCTGAACATTCAGAAACATTCAAAGAATTACCATGGGCAGTAACACTTCCACAAAGTTACACTCCAGGTCTTTGACTATTATTTGACTTCTGAAAGTAGAAGGGATTAGGAGCAACCAAATCCAGAACAGCATTTGATCTGAGGTTCTTTGGAGGGCCTATTTTTTAGCAGTCACACAGTCTGCAAGGAGCAGCAAGAGTTAGCAACACTTAGGACTTCTCAGCATCAGGGCTTCAAAGCAATCCGTGAATACCACGTGTTTCCAGGGCTCCTTCTGAAAGGTCCACCCTCTGCTCAGGAACTCTGAGCTACCCTCCCTTTCCCATGGAAAGCTCAACCTCAGACATGCTGCTAAAGTGGAAGCCAGCAAAGATATTTTTTTTTTTTTTTTGCTTCATAGAATCAAATTCTGTTCTCTGATGGACCTGTCCTTACTCAAGCAGTAAAGGACATGAAATTCACATTTTCTGCGACCCACTGAACAAGAGGAGGAGATTATTGGAGACTGGCAAGAAGGCTGCCTGTTAAAACACAATCAATTAAAAACCCACCCTATCAATTCCACGATCAGTGGTGTTACTGCTGGAACACTAAAGAGAAATTAAGACAGTTCTAATGAATGGAAGGGTCTTAAGGAACTTTTCTCACAAATATGCCATCCTGGGCTTACATACATAATGGTAGAACAGGAATTCTAGGAGGACAGCACATGAGGGAAAAGTAGTATCTTACGACCACTCCAAAAAGCATGTACTTACCTTTCCACTTTATTTTCTGGGCATTTCTTCCGTGTCCCTGCTTGGTTTAGGGAATGCTTCAATGACCTTTTCTTTTTGCTGCCTGTATTTTCTTCCTCTTCATTACTCTGATCAGAAAGGTGGCAGTGAAGGACTGTGTCCTGATCTTCTAGGTTGCTCTGTATCATCTTGTTACGAGTGTGGAATTCTGCCAATGTTACCAATGACCTTAACAAGGAGGAGTCAGGGAGGATGGTAGAGAGCTTTGGGAGACATGTCCCTGAATGTGGTGGACAGGAGTGTAGCAGACTCTCTGTGAGGGGGACACTGTCGGGCTTCCTTGCAGATGCCATAACAACTGGCCAATCTTCACAAGCATTTGAGAAGATACTAGTTTGCACATCTGTAAACTTCTCTAATTTTTCTTCTAGCTGATCAGGAGATATTGGCTGTTCCACCATTTTCTCATTTTCCTGGGGAAAAAAAAAACAAGCAAAGCTGTCATGAGCTCTGTGTCACATGACCATTTCTCAGCTCCTTAAAAAGGTCAGTTTATAAAACAGGGCAATTCCTTCACTCCTAATCCAACCTAGCCTGCTGAAGTTTCCTCTAGGATTGTAGGACAACACTCTGTACCTTGCTTTTAATCTCTTCCAATTCCTCTTGCAAGCCCAGATTCTCTCTCTTCAGCTCCCTGCAGCAGCGCTTGGCCTCTTCAAGCAAAGCTTCTGACACACATTGCTTTTCAAGAGCATGGGCAAGCTCCTGCTGCAGCTGTCTGACCATGCCCTGATGAAACAGGTAAATGAGCAAGAAGAAAGTTGTGAGAACATGAAATACGCCTTTCCTGTAACTTATTTGATGATACAATTAGACCTGTCATGGGACTGAACTCAAAAGGTATGAAGTTTTGCCTGCCATCAGCAGGCATCTGCACAGATGATTAACTCTCTTAATCTTTCTCAGCTTAACACCTCCAAACTATCAGCAGCTCTTCAGGAGGGTTTCTGTTTCCTAACACATAAAAAAGGCTCAAGTTCTATTCTTCTCAAACAATACACAAGCATACACTGCAATTGTGTATTTTTTTCTGACAAAACCCAGAGAACTCTGTTGTGATGTAAGAGCCACTGTCTCACTGCAGATATGACTCTGATGACTAAAGGCAGGTCTTTGGATTAGATCATTCCTGGTTCTATTTCTCCAAGATAAAAATATCATTAAATTAATACATCTGTCTGAAAGCTCTTTTGAGATACACTTTAAGTATACGTTGAATCATGTCCCCTTGCAGTCTTTTAACCAAGTTCGTTTTCGAGTAACAGCTGCTTCACTACTGACAGATTAGGTTTCAGAAATCTGGACGGTCCATCCATCCATCCATCCATCCATCCATCCATCCATCCATCCATCCATCCATCCACCCACTCATCCACTCATCCACTCATCATCCTCAAAAGGAACCTGTTATTTTGGTACTAAGAATACAAAGCAATTCCCACACTAAAATGTCTGACAGCCCTGCTGGAGAGTTCTTCCTCCCTTCCCCTTAAAGAAACTGAAACATGAAGAATCAGGTGGTTCTCTGACACAGGCAGGTATTTACCTGACTCCAAGATTCTGGATTCGATATGCAGAAGGAAATGTCATTTTAAAGCACTATTCAAACCATTAAGGGAGACAAACCTTACACCCAAGTGTCTAAACACTCAATGG
Organism: Hemiprocne comata; assembly: GCA_020745705.1. Lineage (NCBI taxonomy): Eukaryota > Metazoa > Chordata > Aves > Apodiformes > Apodidae > Hemiprocne > Hemiprocne comata. The sequence continues at coordinate 41,653,622 of CM036616.1, read as the reverse complement.
GACTGGTTCCTGTTTTCCAGAAGGTTAAGGATGATGAACCAGATGGGTCAGGCAACATTTAAACCATTGCTCTGCCTGGGACTTGTAGGATGCTCTCTCAAGAGAGAAGACTGTACCTGCTCCTAGGAACACCACATCACAAGGCATCCTGCCCCTACTTACAGCTTTTTCAGTTGTCTTCCTATTTCTCACTCCTCCCCTCCTCTTTATTCTCTTCCCTCTCTCATCTTGACCAGAACCATCTCCCTGCAGCAACGGGAGCAACACTTGGTTCATGCACGTCTGAGCAACAGACACTCAGGCTACTGCTCTGCACAGGAGCAGGTTCCATCCTCCTGTCCTGTGGGAATTTGCAGAAAGGCACTTGACCTGATGTCCTCATGAGTTGGCTGTCCAGCTAATTAGTCTTTCACAGAGCCACAAAGAATGAACACATCATAAAATACAGAAGTGTCTGAAATTCACTTTCTGAGGAACAGGCAGGCCCCTTGGAAGCCCCACAACTCACACATCAGTTAGCACCCAGACACTGTTAATAGTCTTCAGGACTTCAGCATTATTCACTCACTGGTTAGTTTTCTTTGTCTCAGTGTATAACACAATTTACCAATTCAGACTCTAATTCAAAATATCTGGGTTTACATACCTGCACTCCATAGTCTTCTATGGCATCCCTGATGCCTTTGTGTTCAGCTGATGATGACACGTGCAAGGTAGATCCTGAGTGCTCACCTACAGTGAAAAACACTACATTTTTATAACCAGCATGACTTAATGCTACTTACTTAGACCTAGAGTGCATCTTGAATATTGGTGAGAAAAATCTTCACACAAAATAACACATCCCCTCCAATTTGTGAGCTGCTAGAGAGAAAATGATCATCACTCAGATTTAATGCGCATCTGTGTGAATTCCCTTCTTCCATAGCATTTTACTTTTTAATGTAAAGAGGAAAGTTTCTGGATATCATTATAAATGGCCACAAATAAATCACTCCTGTCTCTCCAAGGTGTGTGATCTCTCTCTCTGGTACACTGTGTGTCACACAGTGACTGGCTACATTCTTCCAGAAGTTTTCATTTCCCTCTGTGCTGTGCACAGAAAGCCACGAACAACAAAACCGCAGGCTTGAAATATTTCGGGCCCAACTTTACTCCCTGCATGAAACAAATTTGTCTTTACACACAAATCAGGACTGAGTATTTCACCTGTACTGCTGAAAACGGGATTTCACCCTTTCCTCTCTCAGTTTCAAAGCAATCCTGGACAGGTCACACACTCCTCAGAAGCATCACTCAGTCTGGACTCCCCATCATGGGGCGCCAACCTTGAATCTTGTTTACACCCAAGCACTGGGCTCTAGGCCATCCCAGGCACAGTTTAGAAGCAGCAACTGATGGTCCCTGTTTGTGTGGAATGCACACTGAGCACCTTGAAGTGTCAAGGATTCAGAAAGAAACAAGTCCCACCAGCTCAAGTGTGGCATCTACAAACAGATGGAGGCTCTTCACATCAGTTACTCTGCACCTCCTTTCTCCTCCGTCATTCTATGGTTCCTACACAACAGCCTTTCTAGACACAAAGCTTCACTGCTGAAGAGGGACACAATATTCTACAGGAAAAATTGGCAAGAATGGAGAAAATCATCATAAAGATACAAAAGGGCCAGTATTAATGAGTCCCAGGGCCAACCTCACTTCTGGCATTTCCTGCTTTAGGCGACTCCTCTTGCAAACATTTGTTTCTGGAAGGGGATCCTGTGAGAGCCAAGCTCAGAGTTACAACCCACACGCCTGAACTGGGAACCTAAGCTCCTCAGTCGGTCATACAGGTCTCCAGAGGTCAACCCTAATCCAAAGTCACACAGTGTGGAACAACCATTTGCTCCTTCTACCTCAATCACTGGTGGGTGCAATTTCCTAGATTTTCCGTCAGTTTGGTTTTTCTGGTATTTTAGCAGAAGGCTAAAATACCCACATTAGTGGGTATTTCCCACATTAGTCATTAGTGGGTTGGCAGCACTTGTTTCACAGGGTTGTTGGGATGATCTATTGATGACTATGATGCATTTCAGACAGTCTGGCCAGAATGAAACATAGTAACAACAACAATAATGATTAGTGATTATCTAACAATCATGTTCTATAAGGAAAACGGGCATTTTTTCCCTTTTTCTTGTTTTTCAAGCTCACAGAGTAGATCGAGCCTTTAGTGATGCTTGTAGATATCCCAATATCAAGCTGTTTGCTGGTGCAGACAAAGGCTCCAACCAGCATTGGAAACAGAGAATAGATGTGCTGGTGGTCAAGGAACATTTGTAGACAGCACCACAGAAGGTACTACAGAGAGTGCCAGAATGATCAACACCAAGATGCATGGAATAAACACTTAGCTCCTATACCAAGAACCTCCATACTTTGGAGATCAGCATCTCCTTTTTCTCCCATCGTTATGCACAGCTTCTATAGAAGGGTCCATGTCCCTCTGACTAGAATTGTCAGGTGGCTGGATAAATTGAACCAGCAAGTCCCTGCCTCACTAAGCAGACATTTCTGGGAGTGCCAGCTGGAAGGGGTGGCCAGAAGCACTGGAGCCTGATGCAATTCAAGAGCAGTATTTGCACAGACAGCACGCTCATTGGTGACATCCCTTCAGGAACCAACAGCAGCTCGAGAGCAGAACCAGGCCGGACAGGCACCCAGTGTGTTGGCCATCTGCACATGAGGCTCTTAGGAGGCAACAGGGTCATCTAGAATGAGAAAAGTCTGGATACACCACTGTGTGTTGAAGGTTCTGCCACTCCTAAAAGCCTCCCTCCCGCAAGTACAGCAGGGGCTGGTCAGACAGGACTGCTCCTACACTGTTTCCATCAAGGTATGTTTCCCAGATTCCTTCCATCACTTTGTCAGTGCTCCCTAAGGTCACACCCTGCACCATGCAGGCAGCTTCCTACCACACAGCACCTGAACACAACAGGTCCTGCCAGGCCCCCTGGGCAGTGTCTGAGCAGCAGCTCCACATGCTTTGGGAACATCTACACCAAGCTGCTCTCTGAAGACAGACAGTGGAAATGGGCCAGAAAGGGGAATACTACTGTCACACCCAAGGCACTCCAGTCCTCCTTCTGTCTTCCATCTGCACCTTTTGTTCAGATCCCTTCTGGGAAACACACCAACAAAGGCAAGCCTGGCACCTGCTTCCCACAGCATCGTTTGGGATCCAACAGCACCAGTTCAGTTCTCAAAGAACGGACAAAAAAGAAGAAAAGCTGCTTTCCTGCTCTGCCAATGTCCACAAGGATTCACAGGTAAGGGAAAAATGAGCTGTCTCAGAAGTCAATCACCATCTTAGGTCATTTACTGTGCACGAATATTCACAGAGCAAGAATTTGGATCAGTATTTACTAACTCCTTTCTCTCACCAGTGTTGTCTTTTGAAGTTGTCTTGTGCACTTGAGGGCTATCATTAAAAAAATGCTGTTTCCCAACCTCAGCAACTGCAGTTCCTAGCTCTTCACCACTGCCTTCCTTCTGCTCTTCGTCTTGCTCAGGTGATTCTTCCTAGAAGAGATCGACCAAAACAGCTGGAAAGAGCAGAAACAAGCATCCTCTTTGCCACCCATTGACAACATGAAAAATACTTTTTTTGTGTGAGACAAAAGGGAAACTTTGTCGACCTTGGTTTTACAAGGCCTCTGGCTTTTCCATGGAAATCTGTATGAGTAGAAAGAAATGCCTAACATCCTAAGTCTCACCTCTGCTTCTGCAAAGCCCCTGAGAAGCACTTCCTCATGTCAACCCAGCTTCATTTAAGTGATAGCACTCCAGAACATGTTCCTTCTTTTCTCCTACTTTGCTTCAAGGAAAACCAATAGCTTCCTGTTCCTAGTCTTAGTTGAACTTTCAGCCATCGCACCACCAACTGTGCTACATGGCAGTGAATCTTCACAGATAAAACCTGTACAAACAACTGAGAAACCAAACCCAAAGGCCAGTTGCTACGAGACCCAAGTCATTAGTTTGACCTCACTTCATCCCACTCCTAACTGGACAGCTGGCGCAGACCAGAAGCTCTTCCAAGGGCCCCGCTTCCCAACGAATGGAAGAAGCAGGACATGAGGAAAAAAGCCTCATCAATGGGAGGGCCCAAGTCAAAAGCAAGCTCTCAAGTGCTTCTGGATCTTGCTTCTACCCTCCCCCCCCTTGGCGGGAACCTCCATGTCCCTCACAGAAAGTACCTCAGAGTCCCAGGAAGAATCCCAGGGAGAAGAATCAGCATCTTCCTCTTCCTCCACTCCCACTGCTGGCATGGCACCTACAGACCAGGTAAGAAGTGAGGCACTGAATGTTTTTCTTTCCCTCTGCTATTCCTCAGCAGTCAAGCCCTGCATCCAAAAGATCTGCAGTGGTTCTACTGCTGAAGGACAAACTCAGACCTGAGTGCTTTTCAAGGGTTTCTTCACACCCAGACACATCAGAGCATTTCCCTCACTTTGCTCCCTCCTCTTTTCTCCTTTCCAGCAGAAGATGGCTATGCACAACAGCTGCCACAGCTCCAAAAACACCCAACACATGTTGGGGGACATGCAGGAGCTGCAGTCCTGTGGTACACAGAGTTCTGGTCACCTGCTCACCAGCCTACAGATCCAGAACTTGGCCTTCACCATCCTGTCCCATGGACAGGAGGTGCTGGAGAAACACTCTCCAAAACATCCTCACACTGACCTCACTCCAGGCACCAGGATACAAGGCTCCTTTCCTAGTGCTCCAGGCAAAGATCTTCTTGACACTGAGCTGTTCCCCTGCACCATCCCAGAAGCCAGACCCCTCAGCACAGCCACTGCCAAATGAACAGAGGCTCCCAGCTGCAACCCTCACCCCAAACACACAAAAACCCTTTCTGTTCCAGGGGGTTGGCATCAACATCTCTCCTCTAGCAGACGAACACAGGGCTCAGCCTCAGTGGGCTCCTGGCCAGATGACACTACCTTCATGTCTCTGCTTTAAGCTACTCCACTAGGTAAAACTGGTTGAGGATTCACTTGTGGGGAGACATGGAGACATGGACACTGAGAAGGGGGAAGGAGCTGGAGACCAGCGAGGGCCCCTGCTGGCTCCAGCCTGGGCTCTGGCTACTTGCACAATGCCAAGCACTGCTGGTGAAATGCCCACAGACAGAAAAGCAGGAACAGGCACAACACCTGAACACAGAAGGTCCTGCCAGGCCCCTTGGGCAGCATCTGAGCAGCAGCTCCACATGCTCTGGGAACACCTACCACCCCAAGCTGCTCTTTGGAGACAGACAATGGAAACGGGGCCTCCTCCTCCTCCTGCTCTGAGACCTGAGCTGAGGACCAGCAGTGCTCACCTCTGGCCCAGCTGGTCGTGCTTTCAAGCACACTTAAATATATTTAAATTGCAAATGGTATGTGTCCAGACTAATGCACAGGAGAGGAGCCATGTGGGAATGTCATGAAAAGGAGCCAGGTAAGGGATAGCAGGATGAAGGACCTGACCAGGGACAAAGGCTTAGGAGGAGATTAATATCTTCATGTTAACAATATGGCTGATTTGTTTCTCAAATGACTAAGTGGCATGTTTTCAAAATTTACTTTTCTCATTTACTATGGAAAAAAACCCCAAACACAAACCCTACTTAGCAAGTCTGCTTTTACAGATCAGTAGATCATGGAATCTTTTCCAGATAGCTTACTGATTTTCCTGCGCTGCTGGAAAGCCTTCATTAACAGCATCAAGTCTGGCTTCTACAGCTTCTGTAAATAAAGATTAATAAAAAAAATAATTTTCTTAAAGCAGCAACAACAACTTTGTTCACAAATACTTTGTTCACATCAGATCTTGAACAGTAAATATGATCAGGCCATCCTTTTGATAGTGCTCAGGTGCTGGCTTCATCCTACACTTCTAACTACACAAACACTCCTCACACGCCCAACTCAGTGAGTGTTGCACCCCAAAACACTCTGCAGGCACTTCTGCAAATTGTTTCCAAAATGATGTTTGCAAGCATCACAGTTCCAAAAATCTGTTTTTATTTTTTCTAATACTTAGTAAAATTCAGCTGTATTTAAGATCACAGTTTCAGAATGCTTACTTGCAAATGTGCGCAAGGCAACTGTCCAGATCCCCAGACTTCATGCATAAACCAGTCCCTGCATGTACACTTACCAAAATATCCCTGCATTTCAGTATCAGGCCAGAAAAATGCATAATTTCTATTTAAATCAATGCAAGAAAATGACATCACATTAAAACTAAAGATGCTGACAGCTCCAGCATTAGAGTGGGTTGAACTACCACACTCAGGCTCCTCATCCCTGCAGAATCCCAGTGCCACAGAACAGATGCTCTGTCACAGCACCACAGAAGTTGGTAATTCTGCAGAACATCAGTAAGAACAGTAGGGGTGAGAGCCTGTAGCTGACAAAAAGGACACTACCCCAGCATTCAGAGAAGTGGGAAGACAAGCACAGAATGCCACCTCAGAGAAGGGGCAAGAACCCATTGGAGTCACTAGTCCACTGAGCGCTCCTGAGGAACCTGACAAGGAGGAAAAGAGAACCAGCTGATGAAGGATTGCAATAGATCTTGATCCATAAATGCCCTTTTCCTTTCTCTATTAGGGTTTTACCACCAAATTGACAGAAAACAGTAACAACCTTTGGAGAGGAACAGAATAGATGATAATAGTAACTCTTAGGGGCTGCCAACTGGACCCAAATGAACAAGAGGAAATTGAACAATGTGGTTGTTCATCTTGTCACCTCTTGCTCTTTTGCCCCAGACCACAAATCTACTGCACAATCTGCCACAGCTGCAGCTCTTTGAGAAAACACTCACAGCAGAAGAAAGGCTAGTGGGCCAGAGAATGCTTCTAAGGAGAAAACAACACTGGCTGCAACTGCGGTTTCTTTCAATCCCAGAGAAAACTCACCTGCAAATAATCTATTTTTAAAGGACATGTTTCCTGTAAACACACCCTACCTTGGGGGTAAAATGGAGTTCTTCTTCAGAATCACTCCAAGTGTCCCCACTCTCCTCCTCCTCAGAGCTTCTTAAAAAGCAAAGCAAAATGAGTACAGTGTCTCTCAAATCATCCCTCAAGTCAGTGTTAGGTATTTTGAAAGTCTCACCTTATTGACTCCCCTTCAGACAAGTCATCCGTTGCTGTTCAGACATGAAATGACACGTTGAAATTAGACTTGGCATGCTAAAAACTAACCAGCACAGACAAACATTTCACATGGACAACTCTACAGGTCATAACAATGAAACTTCAGGCAGCCAATTCAACACAAGGCAGCATGAATGAATGCATTTCCAAAATAACTGCTTTTTCAAGCCATACTCAATTAAAACCAAATAAACCAGACCAGACTTCTATTTCCTTTGAACTCTTACACCTAGAAGTTTAAGTAACACCTTTAAATCAGAAAAAAAATAGCACAGGATGAATATGTTAGTAAAGAGCTAATCAAATGGTGGTGGTTTAGGAAGACAGTAAGCCAATGAACAGCCAAGTGCTCACTACACACGAATGCACATCACATGCAGAGATGTCACTATTTTATGTAACATTATGTATAACATCATGCTCTGTACTGCACCAGGTGCTGCTCTGCCCAGGTACAGAGGATTCTGAAAAGGTAAAGAAAATCAAAGAGCAGAATCAAGATCTAAAGCTGAGCGTCACATAGAAGAATCCCCAGCAGTTTTCCACACTGCACCAACAGACATAGGGGACACAACCAGGACACTCTGTACCACCCTCAAGCTTTCACCAGCATGATGAAGGAGCTTACCCTGTTCCCCAGGGTAGGCCCCAACTGCACCAAAACAAGTGCACTGACTGGTACAAGAGTCACCTGTGTGTCCTTGTGTGCATATGCACATCTGTGTGCTGTGGTACACAAGGGTTAGCCTAGAAATCACCATCCACCTGCTCTACCCATCCTACTTAGTGAAATTGGATTTTCACCATCTGAAAGGCCATCTGTAGGTAAAAAGTGCATGCCTGAAAAACAAAAGCACTCTCACCTAGTTCCTTCCCTGTTCCCCTCCTCTCTCTCTATAGGAAAACCTATCCAGCTGGGCCATCTGACAGGGAGAAGGCAACACCCCTGCAAGTGGACATGTAGCACACAGACCTCAGCTGCCTTCACAGCCTGACAAGAAGTGTCTCCAAAGCAGCAACCAATAAGCACATTCACAAAACTGCTTGTGCTGCTCCATCTGATGCCTGCACTACAGCCAGCAGTGAACACAGTCAGCGCTGACAACTCAAACCACCTCAAGAAAAAGCCACAGTGATTTTCCTCCTGAGCTCCCCCATAGTTTAGGATCCTACCTCCTCTGTCCACAGCAGGTGCACCCAATGTGAAGCCAGCAGGTTCTGCCTGGTGAGGAGTTCTAAGTACTGTGGAGCCTTGGGCACCACCTGCAGAACCTCCTCCTGTGCTCTTCTGGTCTCTCTCTTCTGCCAGTTGTTTACTAAGACTATATTGAGAAAGAGAAGAAATGTATTTGGTAAAAATAACCACATACCTGCATGTACCATTGATCAGAACAGCTAACAGCCACTTACTATCCATTCATACACACGCATATTCTCCTCAGTGCTCATCAAGGATAATGCACACAGAGCCTGCTGCATGGCTGTTACATACTTCAGTGTCCCCTACTGCCACGTTCATCCTATAGGTGCATATTGGAGGTTATCAACTCCTGCTTGGTCCATTTTTTCAGCCTAGCTTTCAAGCACACATAACCACCTTAGATAAGGAACAGCCACAGCCACAAAGCTATGCATAAGAGGAATGAAACTGCTCGAGTTTTTAACAAGAGGGATATCAGTTGGATCTCTGAAACAGAAGGCTGGCAGTGCCTGCTCACTGCAGGGAAGTCAGTAAGGTGCTGGTCTGGGGAGGGGGTTTACATGCATTTCAGTTCAAGTTCAGCCTCTGGCTACAGACATTTTAGCAACGAAACTTGAAAGTAACAAGAGAATCTTGGGTAGAAATTTTCTCAACTTCCAGATCAACACAAGACACAGGAACGATACACATCAGAAGGCAGCACTGAGCACAGCTTCAGGACAGGTCCAAACACACAATTCAGCCTTGGTGCTGTTACCAAAAATATTCAAAAGCCACACTGATAACTGACAACTTTTTCTAATTATAAAGTTAAAAGTTTACCTAGAATATCCATGAAGAATTGCGTAATCCTCAGCTGTCCAGCCATCACAGTCCTCCTGGGAAACATCAGCACCATACTGAAGAAGGACTTTGATCAAATTAAGCTGCCCACCAGAAGCAGCAATCATCAGTGGTGTTCTGAAAGATCCAAAATATGGTATGAAATAGATAATTTTACACAGACACTGTGATTCTTTTCATTCCTGCTTGCTCTCAGAAAAAACTATTTCCCCTATTACTTTAAAATCAACTAAAGAAAAAGCAGTTTCCATTAAAAGCAACACCAAAATGGGAGAGCGAGTCAAAACAATTCAATGTCCAGACAAAGCTTCCACATGCACAACACTTAAGTACACACTGTGAGGCTGTGCAGGAGATGGGTTTCAGAACTGAGGCCATGCTGTTGAGCTCATGACACATTTCCTGCCAGACAATGCCTCCTTGTAATGCCTCCTCAATGCAGAAAGCACCCATGAGGTACAACAGCAGCCAAGGGCAGACCCACTGTCCCAAGTCACACAGAAATAGCTCCTTCTGTGTGTGCCTCCCTGCTTTTTCAGGGCTCATTCCCATGCCTTTCATCAATCAAACCTAAAGAACACTAATGGGACCCATTTTGACAACCCCCTTACCTTTCACGCACATCTCCAGCATGCACATCTGCCCCTTTTAGAAGGAGGAAACCTACTGTCTCTTCATGATGCTCAGAGACAGCAAGCATTAATGGGGTACATCCCTCCTGAAAGGACAGAGAAATAAAATCAAGTTAAAGATCAAAGTGAAAAAAAAAAAAGTTCAAGAAAAATATGAATGCACCTTTCTGAAAGCACTCCCTTAACAAAAACAAAAGTGTACCTTATTCTTGGCATCAATAGGGGCGTAATGCTGGAGTAAGAGCCCCACTATATTTATATTAGCAGCCAGGACAGCGAGGTGGAGGGCGGTGTTGCCATCAGAGTCTGCCAGAGTCAGGCTGGCACCATGCTGTAGCAGAATATCTACACATTCCTCTTGCTGACACTGTACTGCCTGGGAACAAATCCAAAAAAAGGAAAGACTTCCCAAGTTTACGTTGCACTCTGCCACAGCTCCCCCAGCTTCTGAGCGCTGGGAAAGAAGAGCATCTTCATAGACCAGCTAACATTTGCCTATTCCATACTGATTGCAACGAGCATGTTTCTGCACAGGTCTGTGTAAAGAATCCTGCCAGACACCTCTCCATTCATGCACAGTCGGTAAGACCCACTTAAAGAGCATAACATATTCCACATACCTTCATCAGTGGAGATCTCCCCAAATTGTCAGCAAGGTCCAGCTGGCAGTTCAGTCCCACTAGAAATGTAACGACCTCCGCATGACCATTTGCAAGATGCAGAGGTGTCCTAAAAATTAAACATATGAGCTGAACATGGACAGACAACAAAAGAACCAAAGCTGTGTTGCCACCCAGCCCTGGTCTTTTATCAGTTCTTTACTGTGTTAATGGCAGAGGTGCATCTATTGTCTCTCTAACGGCTCCTTGGCTGGTTTTGAAGCAGGGGGAGTTTTTCAGCTTCTCACAGGAGCCACCCCTGGGACCCTTCCCCCACTAGCAAAAAATCCCACCAAACCAAACCAGCACACTAGCTCTCTCTGCTCTTTAATCACTGGACATTGTGCCATCTGCATATCTTGCTAGGACACTGTTCACCTCTCAATAAAATAATGAAGCCCACCAAAAATATTAGGCTACATGTGACCTTCTGTAAGCAAAAAGACAGTCGGTAAGCAGCAGCCAAACAGGCATGTTTTCTAGGTCTCAGAATGTCAGCTAAAACTCTGTTTATGATATTTGGGCAGCAGACTGCAAACAAAAAGTATGAAGAACATGAAGCTGCAATTATTTAATTTTTTTACCTTGTAATATTTTTGTCTTCCTCCCTTTTCCCTTTCTTTCTCTCATCTTTCTGTGTGCAATTATTTTAAATGGAGCTTCTGACTTAAACGTGTTAGAAATGAAATGTAGTGTTCTTTTTGCATCCTAGTAGTGTTGGGTTTAGTGTTGTTTTCACATCCTAGTGTTAGAAGCATATTGTTGGGTTTGGCTTTTTTTATATATACCCTAGTGTTAGGAATATAATAGCTTGTTTAAGAGAAGTGAGATATCTGCACATTCCAATGACACCTGGAGTGGTTTACGGTCCAAGAAACTGAGGGACTTAATTGGGCTCCATCTGGGGAATCCAAACATGGAGCAGGATTTACAGCCAAGATAAAGCCAAACAAAGCCACTTCTATCTTGCTTCTCGGGGCAGGATGACACCAGCAGGTATAGATCATTTTGTTAATTGGGAAGACAGCCAAGGGGGCAAGAAAGGTCAAAATTATACCTTAAAAGGTAAAAAGTAAACTGCTAGAATGGAATGTGTAAACAGGGGCAGGAAACTTACAGGGTAATTCAAAGTGTCAGATAGGCTGTAAACCCTGAACTACCCAGCCAGTAGGGAAACAGGGGAGGGGACTTTGCGTCGGGAATAGGGAATATAAACCATTATTCACCTTGGTATGTGTGTGCCTACTTGTTTAGGTCACCCATTCTTGCAAGAATGTAAATAAACTGTGCTTCACTGAAGAATCTGTTTGGGCCTATTCATTGGCACGACAAATGTTTCCCACGGATAACAGTGAAGCAGGAAGAATTGGACAAAACCAGAGTCCAATGAGGGAAAACCACGCCCCAAGCAGTCAACAGCCCAGCCTTGAGACAGGCCTGCAGGACAGACGAAAGGGATGGGAGGGAGCACTGCCCACAACTTGTCTTGGTTACAGCCTGGAGCAGTGGGGGGGAAAACACTGAGTAATTGGGTTCACCACACTAACATATTAAGGAGCTACTAACATACTAAAATTCACACACACAGGCTGGAGGGACCCCTGCTAACAACAAGCCCCCTCCTCTGAGCACGGGCAGTGGAATTCTTGAGCATTGCCACTTCAAATGGAAGTGAGGAATGAGGTGACCAATTGTAAGTGCGAGTGATAGAATAATGTTAGGGATAAAGTTCTTTCTCACGTTTCTGGGTATAAAAGCAGCATGTGTGTGTCGGGAAGCTGAGCTTGTTTTGTGGAATACCACCCTGCTCCCTCTTCCGTGCCAAAATGGATAGTAAAGCAAGTATCTCAACTCTGTCTGTGGACTGGCTTCTTGCCCACTGGGTGACGGACCCCACTATTGGGACAACACTCTGGGCCAAAGCCTCTGCTCCAGCAGGATCACCTGGAGCCAGTTGTCCAGCCCTGTGTCAGCCATCTTGTGAGTATCTCCAAGCATGGAGACCCCACAGCCCTCCTGGGCAGCCTGTGCCAGTGCTCTGGCACCCTCACAGTGTTTCCTGATGTTCAGAGGGAATCTCCTATATTTCAGCTTATGCCCATCACCTCTTGTCCTGTCCCTGTGCACCACAGAAAAGAGCTTCAGGTGTTTATATGCATTGAGATCCCCCCCCCCAGCTTTCTCTTTTCCAGGCTGAACACTCCCAGCTCTCTCAGCCTTTCCTCACATGACACGCTCCAGCCCCTTCATCAACTTAGTGGTCCTGTGAGGGACTTTCTGCAGTATGTCCATGTCTGTCTTGCACTGAGGAGCCCAGAACTGGACACAATACTCCCCTCACCAGTGCTGTGTGGAGTGCAAGTATCACCGCCCTTGACCTGCTGGCAGTACTTTGTCTAAGGCAGCCCAGTGTACCATATTCCTTCTTCGATGCAAGGACATATTGCTGGCTCACAAGCAACTTGGTGTCCACCAGGGCCCCTAGGTCCTTCTCTGCGAAGCTGCTTTCCAGGTGGGTGGACCCCAGCAGGAACTTGTGCCTGGGATTGTTCATTCCCCTGTGCGGGACTGTCCCTTGTTGAACTGCGGAACTGTCAGCCCACTTCTCCAGCCTGTCGAGGTCCCTCTGGATGGCAGCACAAGCCTCTGGAAGCACCAGCCCCTCCTTCCAGTTTTGTGTCAGCAGCAAACTTGCTGGGGGTACACTCTGCCTCATCTTCCAGGGTTTACTCAGCAGAGGAGTGGCTGAATGCTTCATCCCAAGATGCCTGTACACAGAAATACTCTTGTAGATACACAAGCAAGTGCTGTGTATAGATCATACCAAAGCAAAACTAGCATGAAGGTTAAGAAAGTGCAAGTAGCCATTGTGGAAAAGTCTGTATGTGGCTCCTGCCCAGTTCTCCCCAGGTGTCTAGCTGATAGGTGTTTGTTTAGCAAGCTTCTGTGGTGATTGAGGGTGATCTTGCCTCCAGCTGCTTGCTGTTGTGTTCCACTCAGAAGAAGAGGTTGCCTTTCACTTCTGTCTACAGGCAAGCTTTCCATTGTAAAGTGATGGGCTGGATTCAGCCTGAAGCAGAAGGAAGTACTCAGCAAAACCATCCACAGGCTGGAGGTAGGAGCTTGAGATAACCCTTCTTCTGTAGCTGGTGCCCAGCTGGCTGCACCTGGTATTCTCAGAGCTGGGTGCTTACCCTGTTTTATTGGTGTTTGGTTTTTGGCACTGAAGAGTGTGCTGAATGCAGTCAGCTCTTTGTTACCAGCTTTCTCCATCTTTTCTGTTATCACAACCACCTCTTGTTTCTCATCTCACATTTAAATCACAGGCTACCTTGCTAAGTCTGTACAGAGCCTGCTGCAAAAGGCAGTGAGTGTTCCACTGCTGTTGTACAGTTAGAGGCTTTTCCTTACACAAGCCTAACCTGTAAGTGGAGGAAAAATGGGTATAATATGATTGGCCTACCAGTAATTAGTGACAGGACAACTACCTCTTCAGGAGTAAGAGGTAAATAAGCAATGAATACTGAGGTGCCAAAGGAAAGGTAGCACATTTCCACAAATTGCAGGACTGAAATTGGCTGTTACATTTTATTAATGGAATCAAGTGGCAGATAAGAAAAGAATCACCTGTGCAGTATATGAGCTGGAAAGTCTAGGCTAATTTTATTTTTTAGCACCAGGCTTTTAAAAACTCTGTGCTTGCAGATGACTCTAAATAATGTTATGTTAGCACAGGGTATGAATTTTACATGAGCTAATGGAAGGATTACTTTTGATACTGAAAATATTGATTGTCTTAAGAAAAATATTTTATAAATGATGTGAAATAACTGGGTGCATTTCTTTGTTCTGTCTCTGGGTATCACTGTTATGCTATGTATATACTTTTTTGTCTGGCTACTTCCTACTCACAAGATTTTTAAGTGACTAATGGCAAATCGATTGTCTTCCTCATCACCGAGACTGTAGCTTTCCTTGCCTGTTGCTGTACACTTCAAGTGAGAGTGCTCTATTGCACACAGCTGGCACTACTTATGCCTTTTTTAGATACATAATACATATGCACATACAAGTTGAGTAAGTACACCTATAAAATACAACTGGTAGGGTATTTAAAACGTGTAACTAGCTTTGGAATATAAGCCTTCTTTGTTTTCAGAGGGACTGTGATTTCGACTATTTGGGGAAACTCTACCTTCCTTTTTTGTTTATACGGAAAACAAACAAAATAACAACAAAACCCCCTAATAGTGTTGTAATACTTAATTTTAATTCACTAACAAACAATTTCTGAGAAGAACAGTTTTTCTCCTTGTTCCAAGTGGGGGAACAATGGGAGAGAAAGAAGTATTTTTACTTATGTAAAAGGCAGAGAGGGATAGTGGAAGTGCCTCGTTCCTTGCAGCTAACAGAACATCTTAGAGTACTATCACATGTCAAAAGGCTCTCCTCTGCACCCAGCACCTGGGCATGACAGGGAGTGGGTCAGTAGTGACTCCTGCTGCTGCTCCCAGGGATCTGATGGCTATTAGCAGCCTCTTCACCCAGCTGCCTGTGTTTGTTCCCAAGGGAAAATGTCATGGATATGGGTTTTGGTTTTGTTTGTTGGTCGGGTTTTTTTTTAATAAATTATATTCTTTTCAGAGAAGTGTGACATATTTTTACTTTCTTACCCTCAGGCTCGATGCTACTTGATCACAGTAATATGTCTCTAGGCTTGATCACAGTACAAAGAAGAATGTCACCATTAGTGAGTGCTGCTCTCCTCTGGGGAGAGTTTGTCTGCCTTGTCCAGCACTTTGCCTGCAAGAGGCTTTGGCTTAGTCACAGCCCACCCTAGCAATGGGAACACTAGCCAGGCAGCTGAATTCCTCCAGTTCTCACGGGGGATTTTAATCTGTATATGTTGTAGGAGAACTGCTACATTGGCAGTGGAGCTGTTGGTCTTGTTGGTTTTGTAATTTTGAGGAAAAGGAGAGAAACAGCAGATCAGCCTAGGGCACAGCACAGAACTGTCAGTGAAAGAGCATTGACTTTCATACAAAACACTCCATAGTTGTAAAACACTTCCTGACAATTTCCACAATTCTTTGGTCAAAATCTGCAGCAGGTTTGGAACAAGGTTACCCAGGTGTTTTTTCTTATCCTGAGAGGATTGTTACCTTGAGAGCATTAGTTGTAACACAACTGTGGAACCAGTGCCACACCCAGCCCAATAAAGAAGGTGAAAAGGTGCTTAGAGGCAGAGGCTGCTCTGGGAGCTGCACCACACATCACCTGTGGACATCTGAGAAGTTCTGCAGCTGGTGACTAGAAGGGCAAACCTGCACTCGTCCAAACTGTTCCATTGCAGCCATTGCAACAGGATTTTCGCATGCAAAATGCTGGAATAGCACCCTAATCAGAATTGAGTTCTTCAGATTTCCAGTCCCTTTTCCAGCAGGTGTGTGAGCAATTGTCTCATTTCATGACTGCAAACACTTCATATTGCAGCAACTTTTGGAAGACAAGTAAATGTCGCAAAACCCCAAAGCTCTTAGCCAAGACAGCTTGAATGCATGGGACATATATGAGCTACAGGGCAGATGAATTAGTGGTGATGTGGTTTTTTTTTTGAGGAAATCCAAGTGATTTCCTTTAAAAATGTTGGGATCTCCAACACAAGGAGAATACAGAGCTCCTGGAGTGAGTCCCGAAGGAGGCCACAAAGATGATCCAAGGGCTGGAGTACCTCTCTTATGAAGACAGGCTGGGAGAACTGGGGTTGTTCAGCATGGAGAAGAGAAGGCTCCAAGGAGACCTTAGAGCACCTTCCAATACCTGAAGGGGCCACAGGAAAGCTGGGGAGGGACATTTTACTGGGGAGTAGAGTGACAGGACAAGGGGGGATGGTTTCAAGCTGAAAGAGGGGAGATTAAATTGGATATTAGGAAGAAATTCTGTCGTGTGAGGGTGGTGAGACACTGGCCCAGGTTGCCCAGAGAAGCTGTGGATGCCCCATACCTGGAAGTGTTCAAGGGCAGGTGGGATGGGGCTTGGAGCAACCTGCTCTAGTGGGAGGTGTCCCTGCCTATGGTGGGGGTTTGGAACCAGATGGTCTCTAAGGTCCCTCCAACCCAAACCATTCTATGGTTCTATGATACAGTTTATTTAAGCTGGTAGACTGTAGTTAATGAAGAAGCAACAGTGGAGAGGATGGGACAATTTAAAAGATACTCTAAAATACCTAATATGTTGTCAGACATCAGTGACAATTTATTAGGCTCAGCAAAACTCTTGCTAATTATCAAATTGGCCACTGAGAAATTTGACGCCATTGATTGCTATGAACTGGAAATAGATCAACGGTAAATTCCATGAAGTGATTTTTTTGTTGTTGCTGTTGTTGACTCTTGCAGCTCAACTGGACAGAGAAATGCACTGAATCACGCAGCTGTGAAAGGAATGGGATCACCAAGTGATGTACAAATAGGACTGTGTGGGGCCACTAGGTTTAGAATGAACTAGGTTTCATATGAAACAAGGTCTTTCTTCCAGTAGCAAAGAAGCAATTTTGGTTCCTTGTAATAGGCTTTGGGACTAGAAAGTGAGCACATGATCCTTCCACAGATTGCCACCCTATAATGAAAAGATGTTTGTACACCGGAAACGTTGCTGACATGCGTGGCAAAGCTCCTGGCTACTTTTGCTTTGTGAAGCTTAAGTGAGAGAAGAGGGGGGAAAAATATCCCAGCACAATCTATCTACACAAAACAACCAACACAGGTATTCTTATTTCTAAAAGTCCTGCTCCTAGATTACAGGCATCAACCCTGATCCTTTACTTGACACTCCACGCTTGCTGGGAGCAGGGACTGCAGGAAGGCTCAGCTAGGCCTGATCTCCTCCCACCTGGGAATGGCTCCCTGAGCTACCTCTGAAAACCTGTGTGTCTCACTCAGGCTGAACCACAAACCGGAGGGCAGAATCGCTCTCTCTTACCCCCCTGCAGCCTGCCAAGGGAAGAGAAAAGGGGAATAAGGAGGAGAGACTTAAAACTGGAACAGCCACCACCTGGCAATGCTGCCATCACAATGCCCTGGGGCAGTAGAGAGGGGGGCATCCTCCTGTGTCCTGCTGCCAGAGCTGGCCATGGGGCAGCCCAGAGACATCCCAGAGCAAGTCCTGGAGGAGCTGGTGGGATTACTTGGAGGCAGCTGAGGGAGGTAGAGCGAAAGCTGGATGAGGCTGCTGGAAATGAGAAGCACCAGCAACACATGGAGGTGCCCAGGGGCAGCAGGTGTAGGAAGCGGGAGGCAGGGATGTTGCAGGGGGTCCCAGTGCTCTGGAGCACCCAATGGTGTCCTGCCAGGTGGGGGGAGGATCCTTGTCCCCAGAGTAGATCAGGCTGGGGACATGTGGCCACTCTGGGAAGCCTCTGAGATGTCTCTGGGTGGAGGGAGAATAGGTCTTGGGCATCTCCTGGGAGGCATGACCAGCCCTTGGCCTGAGGAGGCAGGCCTTGCTCACATGCTCAAGGAGCAGCCGATGGCCAGCTCTGCTGGAGTCAGGAAGGAATTTTCCCCCGGGGCAGATTGGCCCTGGTCCCCGGGGGTTTTTCGCCTTCCTCTGCAGCACTGAGCATGACCCCTTGTCAGGGCTCCTCTGGCCCATTTTGGCTGGGTCACTGCCTGCTGCTCATGCAGCACTAGGATGGCCTCTTGTGCCCTGCACCTGGGGGAGGAAGGCTTTTTTTCCCCCACGGTGGGCTAGAAAGTGTGCCCGAGGGGTTTTTGCCTTCCTCTGCAGCACTGAACATGGCCCCTGCCAGGGGTCCTTTGGGCCCTTTTGGCCAGGTGCCTGCTGCTCCTGCTCCACAAAGGTGGCCCTCGTGCCCTGCAGCCAGGGGGAGGAAGCTTTCTTAGACTCCCAGGGTGGGCCCCAAGGGTGGTCCCTGGGGGTTGCTGCTTGTCCTCTGTAGCATTGAGCAGAGCACATGTCAGGGCTCCTCTGAGAGAGCCCACAGTCTGGCAGTTTTCTGTAATTGGGAACTGTAATGTTTGGCCTCCTGTGTTTACACAAAGAACTACTTGTTTTAGACCTAATCCAGGTGCCATTATTACTGCATGCCCAATTCTGCGTGGCACAGACAGATACAAAAGGGTACTACTGCTCCCCTATACTGATATGCTGATAGTTGCTGCATAAATAACAGCCCTTGCTAATGGTCAGGGACAGGTAAAATCTCATACCCTCTTATGTTTCAACCCGTATGTTTTTTTCTGGTAGAGGTGTCATTGGATCAAAGTATAACCTTTACACATGTGATGGGCTATTTTTTTCCACTATAGAACAGACTGTAGAAAGAAAGGAGCCACTCTCATTTCCATTTTTCTTTCCTCTGGTGCCTAAAATGCCCTACCCTTTCTTTTCAGTCCTTGCCTTCACTCTCGCCTGAATCCCATAGTTAAAGAATTTATGGTGGAATACCACCCTGCATGCTGGGATTGTTGTCTCAGTTTTTGTATGGAGCTTCTGTGCATACTGATAGGTGTGAAGGGTATGGGACTGATGGATCTGTAAGACTGGATAACTTCAAGAGGGGACTTGTGAGGGGTAAGTCCAAACTGCTTTCTTAAGTGTCCACTGGTAGTTTTCAGTGCAGCACGTAGGATTCAGCAATGTGAGCTGGTACGTGCAGAACTTCAAGGAGAATGCTGTGCAACCAAGCCAAGGGGCCACATGAAGGGTGCATGATCAAGACGCTGATTGGCCTCTAGCAGAGCGCTCGGGAGCGTGCTCTGGAAATGGGACAAGAAATAAAAACTTTTCTAAAACAGGCATTGTTTGAAACTGCTTGCACTGGCTTTTGTAACCATATAAATATCTCCTGTATGTAAAAATAAACGTCTTTCTCCTTGCGGGACAAGCTGAGAGTCTGTGCTTCATTCGCTGCAAATGGTGCCCAATGTGGGGCTTTCATAGGCGGTGAAAAAGGTGGACCACACCGGTAGCGAACCCCACTGAACCAGGGTCCGGAATTGATGCAGTGTCCATCACCTAGAAGAGGTAAGTAGTGGGGCAACATGGGAGGGCGAATGTCCCAGGAACAGAAGCAGGGGCTGGACATTTTACAGTGCCTTCTGCGTAAATATAATCGGGAAATAATCGGGAAATCCTCAGTACCAAACTTCTGGCGCCATTGGACTGGGTGGCAGAGCATGCCAAATGCTTTCCCACGGCAGGAACTTTTCAGGTGGAGACGTGGCAAAGGGTCGGAGAATATTTATACGATCACGTCGGAAAAGGGGATTTGTAAGCCGCCCGGCACTTCACGACGTGGGGTGCGGTGACAGCCACCTTGCGGGAGATTCTCGGCGAACTTCCCTTGCCGTCCGCCATTGCCGCGCGCCCACTGGTCCCCGCATCCGCTTCGGACCCTCCCTTGGAGTCACCTACACCTCCTGCTCCCGCTTTACCCATGAGTGCCCGACCCACCTTTCTCAACCGCTAACCCTGCCGTCGCATCCGCGGTTCCTGCTGACCCCGCTCCTCCCGTAGCGGTACCATTAAACTTTGCCGCGGCGCCGGAATTAGACAACTCATTGGATCCCGGTCCCGTGGGCCCGGCGCAGGAACCGGATGTGTACCCGCCCGTAGGGAATAGGGCAGGGGACCGATGGAAACAGCGCCGTGAAGAGGCGCTTAAAGCTGGTGATTGGGACACTTTTACTGCGTCCCTCTGGACTTCCGGGAGGGTTGCATGAATCATACGATTTCATGGGACTTACGCAATCGGCAGCCCCCTATTACCTATTCACAATTAGCCGGAGAGAGAGCCCACGGCAGTGCGCGTGCACAGATGGGATATCCCAATGACATCTATTAACTTGTTGCCAACATTGCCTTATATGCCTTGCGGCGGACCCCGGATATGGGGCGAGACTCCGTCCTTTCTTTTGCAAAGGTCTTACAAGCACCTACAGAGACGTGCCCGCAATTTGTCGAGCGGCTTCCGGCAGCGTTATCGCGGGAGGTAGAAAATGAGGATGGGCGCGGTATCTTGTTTAAACAGCTAGCGTTTGAGAATGCTAATGAGGATTGCAAGCGCGCTCTCCAGGCAATTCGTAATCGGCATACTTGTGATCTCGCGGACATGATAACGAGCCTGCCAGAACGTGGGGTCTATGTCCTATTACGCAACTGCAATCGCAAATACCTTAGCTGCCCAGCTGCACGTATCCGGGGGTGCCTGTTTTAACTGTGGGTTTCCGGTGCATTTCCGGAAAGGCTTCCTGACCCACAAGGCTCTCAGAAAGCCTCCTTCAGGTGGCTGCCCGCGATGCGGAAAAGGGAAGCACTGGGCTAATGAATGCCGTTCCAAGTTTAGTCAAAAGGGGGATTCACTGCCGTTGGGAAACCGCAAGCGGGGGGGTGAATTGGCACGCCCCGGCGAATCAAAGAAATGCGAATCCAAACGTTTGGCATGCGAGCTCACCCCAGCCACCTCAGGCAGCCCAGGACTGGACCTGGGCGCCAGTCAGTCCATGACTATTCACCACGGCGGTACATCAGGTTCCCACGAATGTCTGGGGGCCGACAGGGCAAGACAGAAATGCACTGCTTTTGGGACGCTCTTCTACCATGAAATTAGGACTGTTTGTTGTCCCGAGTGTCATTGACGCGGACTATGAGGGAGAAATTAAGATCACGGTATGGACTCCCGTGCCTCCTGCTTCATTCCTTCAGGGCAACGGATCGCACAGCTAGTGCCTTTTGCCCATTCACCTCTAGGCGGCGCTGCAGGATCGCCTGAAATATGTTGAACTGCAGCTGTTTTAGCATCAAAACTGACTCTGACACGCACCATACAAGGCTGCCGGTTCAAGGGTCTGCAGCATCAGTGGCCACTTAACTGGCCGACCATCTTTCCAGCTTCCACCCTTATAGGAGTGGGTGGTATGCTATGGCCTCGACAGAGTGCCCATCTCTTAACAGTTACAGGCCCTGAAGGACAAACTGCTCGTGCTGCACCATTCATTGAGCCAATCCCATGCACCCTGTGGGGTCAAGATGTCTTAGGTCAGTTTGGTACCACCATCCACATTCAGAATACTGCTCAAGGGACAACAGCCCAGCAGGGTTTTTAATAGGGGCCACTGCTCAGCCATTCACATCACAAGTCCTTACAATCAGCAAATTAACATGGAAAACTGATAACACCTTTTTGGGTTGATCAGTGACCCTATGGAAAGAAAGGCTCCGCCATTTAGAGCAACTGGTAGAACAGCTGCGTGCCGGCCACATGTGTGAATCTTGAGCCC
This sequence comes from Hemiprocne comata, assembly GCA_020745705.1. NCBI lineage: Eukaryota > Metazoa > Chordata > Aves > Apodiformes > Apodidae > Hemiprocne > Hemiprocne comata. The sequence continues at coordinate 41,631,789 of CM036616.1, read as the reverse complement.
TTGGAATACTCCTGTATTTTGCATTCCTATTTAGGTGGCCCTGCAGAAATTAAGACTGACAATGGACCAGCATGTGCCTCTGGATCCATACTAGCCTTTTGTCAACAATGGGGAATAAGCCACACATTTGGTATTCCTCGTTCCCCCACTGGGCAGGCTATCGTTGAATGTGCCCATAAGGCTCTGCAACTGATGCTAGCTAAACTAAAAGGGGGAGATGAGGTCTCACCGCATGACCAATTAGCTAAAGCGCTTTATGTTTTAAATTTTTTGAATTGTGACACTGCAGGGTGAGCGGCCGCTGAACAACACTGGTCTACAAACCCGCTTTTGGAGCATAAACCACCTGTCATGGTACGAGACCTGGTCACTGGTCAATGGTCTGGGCCTCATGAATTATTAACTTAAGGAAGCGGTTATGCTTGTGTTTCCACAGGTACACATTTACAATGGATTCCAGCCCGCTGTGTGTGACCACACGTTTCACGTGCCTGATGTTCTTGACGAGATGTCTTGCCACCCCCTGGATGGATGTGACCCGCATGAATGTATGGATCACACTAGCCAATGCCACACACACCTACACCTTGTGTCTTTCGATGTCTACCTTTCGATGTCAAAAAGTGATCCTTTTTGTACCTGTCTAGTAGGTATTCCTCTCAGCATAGCCCGCATGAGTACCTTACATGCTGACACAGTGACACAGAACTGCACTGCTCTGGATAAAATGCAACCTAACTGGTGGTGCAGTGGTAAATGGTGACAGAGCTGGCTGATACGGAAGGACAGTGCTCCTTGGTATCTAGACATGAGAAGGATTGGAGATTTCCCTGCCCTATCTGCGCAACCCCAAGAATTGGATCTGTTAGGTACTCTGCAAGCACCCTTGTGTTTTTATGCTAATTTCCCCTTTGGCCCCCATATCAAAGATTCCGGCATAGACATCTCACCCTTGCCTCCTTATAACAATTGCACATTTTGGTGTAACTATACTGTGCAGACTGTCATTCCTCCAGGATTTGATGCTATAGGACTTCTAGATGATTTGGTTTTGATTTGTGGCAACCACGCCTGGAAAGGAATCCCAGGTAAAGCAGTTGGTGTGCCATGTACTTTTTGAACAGCTTACACTTTTTCACCCTAATCATACCTCTGTCATTCAGCAGTGGCAGAACCATACACGCCGCACCCGTAGATCAAGCCATTCCTTTTCATCAGACTGCAACTCGGAAGTCACATTTTGGAACACGGCTGAATGCATCTTTGGTAGCCTTATCCCCGCTATTGGTACAGCTCACATGTGCATCTACATGACACACTTTCACAGCCGATTTCCCTACCCAAGCAGTGATGTCTTTCCATAGGTCAGCCACCCACACTTGCTTACCCATTCACTGCCAATTGTCCTGCTGCCACTGTTTTAGCCACCCCCACAAGGCATTTGCTACCATCCATGAGTCAGTGTAGAGATAGAGTCTTGGCCACCCTCCTCATTCAGCAACATCTAAAGCCAGCTGGATGGCTTCTACTTCTGCAAACTGACTTGATTCTCCTTCTCCTTCATCTGCTTCTGCAACAAGCCGTGTAGGATTCCATATGGCAGCTTTCCACCTCCAACGGTTTCCTACAAGATGGCAGGAGCCATCAGTGAACAGAGCATATTCTTTTCAGCCTCAGGCAGCTGATTATAAGGTGGGGCTTCTTTGGCTTGTTTAACTACTTCTTGAGGTGGCATTCCAAAATGTGTGCCTTCTGGCCAGTCTGTAATAGCTTCTACAATTCCAGGATGACTTGGGTTCCCTATCCTAGCCCACTGGTGATTAAAGCAATCCATTTACTCCAGGTAGCATTGGTGGCATGATGCACAGGAGGAGCATTGCTCATGAACATCCAGTGCAGTACCGGTAATCGGGGCGCCAGGAGGAGCTGTGCCTCAGTACCCATCACTTCCGAAGCAGCTCTAACTCCTTCATATGCTGCCAGTATCTCCTTTTCAGTTATGGTGTAATTGGCCTTGGAACCTCAGTAGCTCCTACTCCAAAATCCCAGGGGACGACCTTGAGTTTCCCTTGGTGCTTTCTGCCAGAGGCTTCATGTAGGACCTGTTTAAATTGGTCCAAGGGCTACCACATGCACAATCTCATCTGTAATCTTCTCAAAAGCATCATGTGTTTCTGGAACTAGTAAAGCTTCTTCACAGCATGTTTTGGCTATCCATTCTTCTTTTGAGCTTTTAACTCCAAACCGAGTTAAGGAATGCAATTTTAATGCCAATTGGTCTAAAAACCTACACAGAAAAGGAACTGTATATTTTAAAGAAAGATAATTTTCCTCTTATCCAGGACTTGACTGATGGCTAGATAAGCTAAGCAAACATCACAATAAGCCCCAATTCTTTTAATCCACGAAGAGCTGTTATAGCTAATTACTATGCATGTTACATACAGCTGGAATATAATTACTGTTTTCTGACCTAAGCATCATTGTGGGTGGCTCACTGAAACACGCTCTGTGAGTTTTAGTTATCCAAAGGGTGCAGGAGAAGGTATGATGATACTTTTTCCCCTGAAGAAAATGAGCTCTGCAATAACAATTTATGGTGAATATATTATATGATTATCAAATTTTATATAAACATACACATCTTGATAAGCTGAGCAAGAAACCAATAAATTGTGCATCTAATATTGTCTCCTATAATCAAACCTCTTCCTGCCGTGGTCTTGTGCCATTTCTGACAGCAACTGTGATACCAGGATAGTTTGAGGGACATAGTCCCTTCCCAATGGGAGACACTGCAGTGTCTCATTGCAACAGTATCCTCTTAGGATCCTTTTTTCATTTGGATTTCGTTATATGTGCTAAATGAAGTTGTCATTGTAGTGTACACTTCTGTCTGTAACACAGTGATCTAGTTTAAGTATATGGGGTCTCTAAGGGTTTGGAATCAGTATTCATTTTCCCTTTGGGCTATGTTAAATCTGCAGGAATATGATCTGAGCCTGGTGACTCCTCTCATGTTGGTCGTGCCTGGTGTTTCTTGTCTGAGCAGGATGAGCAGGACTCACCCCCAGGCAAGCAGCAATCCCAGCCACCCCAGGACAAGGTGGGTAAGAAGAGAAAGAAGTAAAGGTGTTTGCTTCCCCTACTATCGTTCTTCCAGGGACATCCTGTGTGGGCATTAGGGGATGAATATTAACACCCTGTGGAGAAATGGTAAGGCTTAGGAAAGCCAGTGTTGCTGCATGACAGATGGCTGTGTCCCTTGCTAGGCAGAGACTGCAATGTCGACAAGGATCCGGCTAAGTACATTAATTAAAAATCTTAACTTCAATATTTAATTAACATTCCCAAAGTTTCTTGGATCTTTCTAAGACTTTTCCCTTTCTGTTGAGTATTGGCCAGAATGATTATTGGGCAAATGCCAGAGTCCTTGACTGTAAAGTTTTTAAGTCTGAATCACAGTACCTTTTTCCCAAGTTTTATGTCTTAGTCTCTGGTAACAAATATCTTACTCACTTCCAAGAGGGAAACAGCAAGTCTTTACAGAAGTCCTCAGATGTTATCCATGGAAATGTGTGTCTGTGCACATATCCTGCAGCCAATGTGCTTGAAACTCAAATTCAGGAATTGCACCAAAATTTGAAATCAGTGTTTGTAACAAGATTTTTAAAAATATAAATAAAAAAATTAAAAATATAAATAAGAATATTAAATAACATATCAATAGCTGATTGCTGGGAAGAGCGGCTTACACCTACAGCAAGTGCTACAAATGGGAAACAGAAAATGGTGGTGGAAAGGTAAGTAGAACAAAGGGATAAAAAATAAAATCAGTGAAGAGAATGTTGGCACTAAGCAGTGAGACAACAGAAAGGCTTGGGGCAAATGCCAGTAGAAATCTCCCTAAGGAACTCAACACTTGCATATGGATAGAAATGGCTACAGAGCAGAAAGCTAAAAAGAGTGCTTGGAGGGACTGTCCCAGTATTGTAGTGGTATGTCTGACATTAGGCAAGCCAGAGACTTTCACTCTTGGTTAGAGGAGTGAAAAGCAGCAGGGAGGTAACCGGCTAGCTTACAGATCCTTGCTTAAAGAACACTACTTGAGGGAAAAGTAATGGCTATTCTGTTTTGCCATACTAGCATATTCTGTATGCCAAATCTGGCATATTTCATTTGGTAAGACAAGTACAGTTTTGTTTCCTCCTCTGATTTCTTTTGGGAAGAAGTATTTGTTAGAAACGTGATTTGGAAAAGACGCGTCTGAAGGAAGACTCAGGCAATCCAGATACCTCTGGAAGTTTGAATTTGTTGTTATTTCATCATTCCCACTCTGCTTTTTAATTCAGACACTGAAATCCTGCAGATGGTGCAACTCACACACACAGCAATGCATGGCCTGGTCAGCTTCGGCTTGCTCAAGCCACCACTTGTCTTACCTCAGATGCACAGACATCACAGGCAGGTGGACTCATGGCCTTGCTGTTGTCATGTTTATCTCAGGGGGGAAATTAACAAGTAGTGACCAGGAAAACTTTTGTCAAGGTAGTGCATTCCTACCCGGTCCTTTTCAGGAGATGTCTGTTAAGGGCTCACTTGAAAAATATCATTAAATACCAACCACACAAACAAAACCAACCGTTTCCTAAATAAGAACATGTCTTACTAAAGCAGCCGACCATCAGCTCTGTGAAGTGTTTCACCTGCATCAACAGACGGCACGATTCCCATAAAAATCACCCTGACTCTGAATTTAGATGAGGCTTGTTCAAATCTTAGCTGCTAATGCTCTGAGTCTTCAGGCCTCAAAGAGAAGAGCATCTGCTTCCCCACCCGGATGTCCAGGTGGTTTTGGGTGGGCGTTTGGTATTTCACAAGGGGATTTGTGCATGCATTAACATAAATGGCCATTATCCAGGCTAATTTCCCACAAGCTGGTGAACTAATAGGTCTCCAGTTTTTTTAACTGGTTGTTAGAAGCTGACACCAAAAATGCTTTTAAATGTAGCCTGTCGAAACTACCCAGCCATGCCTTTTCATTCTTGATGGTTGCTGTGCTTGTGTTCGTTATGGAAGCATCAACAAAGCATTACTTTTACAATTTTAGATTGATACTTCTGCTTCAGTAGTTATTTCATGGTTTGCTGTTATAATCCTTATAGTTATCTGCCCCCAGCAGATTTCACCAAGATCTCACCATATGCTTTAGCTTTGCTGCCTGGGGCACTTAAGTTCCTTCTCTCTCACTCTTTTAAAAAATTGCATCATCTCCTTAATTTATTTAGTCAAGGAGGAGAAGCTAGCTGATTTCAGAAGCAGGATGGGCCTTGTAAACCTTACAAAGAATAGGGGGGAAAGCCTGTCATAGTAAGGTTTGCACAAGAAAATGTCCCTATGTCTTTAAAATTCATAAATGTCTACTGGTGACAAGCAGCATTGTATGAGAAAAAGCAGAGTGCTTTCTGCCCTGCACAACAGATTTGGAATGCAATGTTCTCCTCTTGCAAGCTTCTGTCTGATTTTGACTGAGTGCATGATGTTGCATTTGGGAAGATAACTGCTGAAGCAAAATTTGTGGAAAAACTCATGAAGTAGCATTTGCAGAGGGTAAATCTTACTCATTCTCTCATCTGGGAGAAAGATGGATATGCCAGCACAAAGTCCACAGGCCAGATCCATATCTACAATTTCAAGTTTATTGAGCTCTTCTTGAGGTAAACACAGGGTAATATTTTCTACCAGTCCTAGTTCTCTGAATCCAGTCATTGCCCAGTACAGTGTCTACAACTCTCACTGTGCTACAAGTGCAGCATCTTCCGTTTCAAAGGGAGGTATTTGTTCCACAAGGTTTAGGAGAAAAGTGGGAACATGTCACCTGAACATAACTGATGCAATAAAGGTCTGTACAGAACTGGAATGCTCTGAGACAACAGTTTGCGATACCCGAGCTATACCAGGCCGCCCAGCAGGGTGTTGGTGGGAGAAGAGAACTGTGAAGTAGTAATGGCTGAGGGAGAATGTCGTTGGTGTAGCCTCTGGGGTTGCAATCTGCCTTGAGGAGTAAGGCCCATGTATCCCACCCACAGAAAAGGGGTATCTGATGCTTCTGGGGGAAGGAAAGGAATCATGGCCTGACCCCTTTACTTTGGAGAGCGGATTTCTTGAACCTGCAGTGGACTGGTGTAATTCAAACTACGTCTGTCCTGGGTGCTGAATACGGCAGGTGATGCAGGACCAGATAAGAGGATGGTCTGTTGGACACTTGCCCATATTGAGTGTGGCAGGATGAATGCAGGTATTTTATATGTAATGGGTTCTAAGGTGAATTCTTAATTCTTCCTTGCTGTCTGTTCCGAAGTACCTCTTACCAAAGTATACTTTGGGCTGTCCAAAATGAAAGTTTAGTCATTTTAATTTTCAGATTATTATTTTAAATGGTACTTTGATGGACCACAAATGGTACAAAGATCTTAGAAGTGACACCACTACTGTGGTTCTCAGCCTACAATATTATTTAATAAGTGTAAGGCATATCCTTCGAATGACAGAAACACTATAAAATAGTCAATGCGTGCTCTTTGTGGATAACATTGGAGAGAGATCTCTTTCAAATCTATTATAACGCTCTAGTTTTCCTCATTTGCTAGGTAAATAAGCAAAAAAATGCATCTTTATATAGTTTGGACTATTAATACTTCTCACAGAGCTACAGAGGAAGTGAAAATCACATTTATCCTGTCATACAGTTTTATATAACCATATGCTGGGAGTAATTTACAAATGTGTCCTGTTACACTTCTATAGGCACAGAGAAATCTCAGAACATGTTCAAAGTATATGCAAGATGACTTCAGGTTCGTGTCTCAAAATTAACCAAATTAATGAGTCTCTCAGGAGAAAACTGGAATACATAACACACTGCCCTGATGAGCTAGAAGATTAACTCCAAACATTGCAATATCTGGAAATAAGTGCTGAATGTTTAAAGCATGGACACTACATTCTGCTTGAAGGTATTTTTAGGTGTTACATGTATAAACATGAGATAGGTTTTCTTCAAGAATTTAAAATATTGGTAAGAATATAAAAAAAAAAAAGACCAGTGAACCAATATGAGTTTACTGTAAAACAGAAATAAAAACAAACACAAATAGTTCTTGTTATATACCAAATGACCCTTCTAGAAGAAAATTGAGTCTGTTGCAATTCAAGTCTGTAAATGTGAGCACATGCTAAATTTCCTTTGGAAAAAAAAAAAGAGATGGAACCACAACATTCCACTCTGACATGACTCATATACAATTACAGGCATGTACAGTTGTAAATTGATTTTACAGAAGCACCAACCAGTAGGCCTACTAGGAACTGAACTGCTTTCAGTCTTACTAGTTACTGAGCTTGGTGAGAATCTCACTTTTCTGTTTTCAGATGCCATATTACAATATATTCCAGGCACACCTAAAAATGGATGAAAGAATAACATGGTTATTGTAAAGTATACAATTCTTTGATAGCTTACAACACTAGCTGAACTAAGTGAACAATAAATTTAATATAGCTTTTATTTCACTCTGGAATAAAAAACTATTGACAGCTTTTTTATATTTAATAAGGACTTTTATTAAATGGAAAGTGTCATAAGCACAACACTCACCCACTGTATGTCCGATAAGTCTCATTGGAATAAAGCTAGGAAATCAGTCCTCTCTGCTGTTACTGGATTTATTAAATGCAGCATAATTTCAAATGTAAATTTTAAGTCTTTTCATGTAGATCTGCAGCTGTACAAGCAAGTGTAAAATGCTACTAAATCCACTGTACCATATTTTAGAAAGGCAGAGGCTCTTATGCAGGCCATTGCATTCACAGAAAGGAAAGGCTTCCCAGTCCTGTCTTTCATTTTTGTTTTATGCTATAGAATTAGTATGGAGTTGTTTTACATGAGCAAAAAATACCCAGAATTGCCCCTTCCCTACTGTCCATCCTTGTGGTGCAGAGGTCAGTGTTTGAACACATTTGACACTATGAAGCAGTGGAGTAGAAGACAGCTGGGATGTATGTGTTGGCATCATGTCCCACCAAGCACAGTCATCTGCATGTGCTAGTTTGTATTTTAATTTTTAAAAACCTTAAGAATGCTTTGAAAGTTACCTCATGTTTATAAATAAACATTTTTCTTTTGGGAAGTCTTTTTTGCCTTTGTTTTTTCAACTCTTTCAGAATTCTGGTAATTGCTATCTATGGGAGGGCAGGGCAGAATGAAGGAGAATGAATAAATAAAAAAACCTAATTGAGCCTGACAGGGAAGCCTGTTAAATAAGGTTAGTGTGTTGTGGCATGATTTCACAACCAAGCACTCGAAGAATTAATGTGTAAAAGAATAGCAGTGTAAATCATTGGACTCAGTATGGTTAATTGGCTAGCAACCATGAAATCACAGTGACATTTTTACATTCAATTTTCAAACTACAATACCGCTTAATATAACATAAAGTACTTCTATACGTATCACGCAACTTGGCCATTTTTCCTCCTGCTTTCTTGCAAATGAGTGATAGCATTCTGAAAATAATTTCTACATTTTATATGTTAAAAACTCAACAAAAACTTGTTTTGCTTCTTAAATACTTGTATCATCTTTGAAGTCACTCATAGTTGCTCACTGGATGAGGTGAGAAAGTACAGAGATTTTAGAAGATGAGTAAGCTTGCTTACTTACTCACAGTCATCCTCACAAAAAGGTTTTAGATTACAAACTGGTATTAGCAAACCAAAAACCTAACCAAGCTAGATAGTTTCCATGTCACAGGTAGTGAGGAAATTAACCTCTTCCAGTGCATTATTTTATTTACAGTTATTTCAAGTCTTCCATGAACACTATTACAAAGGCATTCCTACAAATTTAATCAAAAAGGCGCCACTCTAAAACCAAAATGGCTGATGTGCCACACATTTGATGTGCAGATGAAAATAATTTAATTTTCATCAGACACCATGAATATTTTGTTTTACAGGATTACTGTGGAATTGTCACATAGGTTAGAGTCAAAAAAATAGGAAACGCATAATGAATGAGGAATACGTTTTCCATGTGTACCTCTGGAAAAAAATGAATGCCACCAGCTGTATTTGCCTATTTTTGTGCCAAAGTCAGCATAACAACAAGAACAGAACACAGCCAGCCTGTTTTCCTCATTTTTTAAATTTTTTTTTTTAAATTTTTGAAGAATTGATGGCTCCTTCCTACTTCTTGCTTTTATCTGTAATCAGCAGCTTTTCCCAAACTACAGTACTGTCCCAACTCCTAATGAAGGTCCCTGCTTGGCTGGAAAAGACTGCAGCAGGCAGACTTTTTTCCTCCCCTCATGTTTAATACAGAAAGGGCAGGTCCTTCATGTCAAAAAGTAGTACCAAAGTATGTTATTAGCAAAGGGCATCTTGGCATATTTCTGTTTCCTCAAGTCACAATGATGCATATCACACAACAGGAAACAGCAAAAATTTTAAACGATCAATTTGTTCAAGTGGCTGCTATTTTGTCACAGCAGTAAATCATTACAGACCTTGAAGTTTTTTTCTTCTGCTCTTTGTCACACAGCCTAAATAGAATATTGGCTTATATAAGTAACTGCTGCTAATACAGAATAATCATGGCCTTATACCTGTAGAAATAAAATAAACTGTAAGAAGTCAGGAACTTGTTCTTTCATAGTAGGTGTGCTTTGCTTCGTCGTACAAGATGTTACCACTCTACAATGGTATATATTAGTCAAAAGCATTTCTTGCCTAAAAAATTAATTCTTTAAATCAAGAATGTTAGCAGATTTAAATCCTGTCTGCTCCACCATAGCCACAATCTAACTTTGTCTTTATTGGAAAGAGAAGTACAAAAAAGAGGTAATAAAACTTAAACAACTATAACACCTTGTGTGAAAAAATAGCAGTGTAGTGACGGTCTCAATAATAGCAACTTAGTAAAACAAGCAAAGGAAATTTATTTGCAGTGGTATCACTGCAAGGTCATAATTATTTAATCACCTCACAATAATAATTATAATAAATTTGCACTGATAGTATATAATAGCAAAAGGTCTTTTTCCCCCTCTCTGACAGAAACACTATGAATTTTCTCATTAGCAAGTACAACCTGAGTATTATTTTGTGATCAAAAATATCTAACTGGCCAAACAGCATTAGGTTCACTTGTCATAATCCTGGATTTCACTAGGAAGGATACTTTTTACAAGACTTTTTGCAAGAAATTAAGCTTACACAGAAAAGTAAAGAAGACCAATGGAGCAACTCAGCGCACAGCAAAATGCTGCAACTGACCAAAGCTGGTCCTACCGCATGAAACAGCAACTGCGGAGTTACATAGAGGTGCTATTCTTACCCTGAAAGCAGATTAGCTTTGAGGCAGGACTTGCTAGCTCACTGCTAACACATGGTTAAAATGCTTCTCATTCTCAGTCTGGCAGGGTCGCTAGCTCAGGTGTCTCTAATCCATGCTCCATTGTAGATATGCCTTATGTACTGACATACTGGCAGCAGAGGATGTGCGATCACTTTGCAGCACACAGTGGTTTTTTATGTATTAAAATGTGAATACATTTTACATTTGAAAGTTGTGGAAAATGACTGGACATGACCTGAGAAAATTGCTGTGTGTGAAAAATAATGGAGTGGAGAGCTGACAAAAGCTGCAAGTAGCACCGTGAGGGAAGGCACGATGAGACAGATGGTTAAGGAGAAGATATGTGAGAAGGAACATCAGAAGTAACTGGAGTGGAACATGGACTCTTTCGGTGAGCGGAGTCTCACAAGGTCAGCAGTGCCTACATAACTCTATCCGTGATACTGTATATAATTGGTACCAGAAATAACAAATGTGGGTAAAAGCATACCCAAAATTAACTGGTGTCTTTTAAGTATCTCTAACAAGAACAGCAGCACTTCAAAATCTGCTTGGGAAGCTTTTACACTTACTGCTTATTGGCAACAAATGAGAGTTCCCTGTCTTCAGCAAAGAGGGATGCCTGAAGAAGGCAATGTTCTTGATACCAGTGAGTGAGAGGTTCTGTTGGTGCAGTGGACAACCAGTTACCCTATGTGAGAGACGGACTCTATAATGGCCTTTAATCCAGCGACATTCCCTGACCATTCCTGGCGATGCGCCCCCCCGGCACTCGTGGGGAGAGGACAGAGGTACCAGGCGCATGCGCACAGACTACAGACTACAGCTCCCAGGAGGCACGGCGGGGCCGGAACCGGAAAGAGGGGAGAAAAGAGGCGCGCGCTGTGAACTCAATATGGATACGGCCGCCGCGGTGAGCGTGCCGCTGCGGAGGCTGCCGTGAAGTTATATGGCGCCTTTCCCTGTGGTTGTTGGCGTGTGGACGTACCAAAAGGACTGTTTGCCCAGAGTCTCAAGGGAAAGGACGTGGATCCCGACCAGGGATTGGCTTCGGCCGTACCCCGGTGGGGAGAACTGCGAACTACGTGCTGACGCTTCCTACAAACATTCCTACATAATATTCACACATACCAGACACTCACTTCTCTTTTCCAATATTCTTCTATTTCCCAAAGGCTCTCTCCAGGCTTTCCTTCTTATCCCTGTCCGGGAACGGGAACGGGGGAAAAAGGGGAAGGGGAGAGGTTCTCTCTTGTTTTCTATGTGTGTTGTATTGGTATATAGATGTAGTGTACTAGATATAGTGTATAGCTGTTGGTATATGAATATATAGGTGTGGATATAAACATATAGATAGTCCTTGTGTGTTAGTTGATTTCGGACTTGCCAAACCCTCAGTGCCTTTAATAAATCTATTGATTCCTAAGCGTTGTTTGAGAGTGTGACGGGGAGTGGTCCTCAGCCCTTGATTCCCCGAGGTGGGGGTGTGGGTCGCAGCTTTACCTATCTCGGTCCGCGACACCCTAAAACTATGAGAAAAACTACCTAGACTTTCTTGTCTTCTCCTTTCAGAAACAATTTTCAGTTGTTAGACCATGATGCATGTGAGGCCTTGACTGCTTATAGTAAAACTTTAAACTGCCTTCAAGTAAACTGGGACAATTATTCTACCCTGTGTTGGGAAATCAACACATTATACTTAATTTTTTTAATTTATCTATACTGTGCCTGTCACCACCAGACCTGTGTGCCTAAGCCAATTCTGGAGATTCAAAAAAGAGACTGTTCAGACTCCTGTTTTCTCTTCTTTCCACACTGTCAGGACAGAGAATAGATTTCTCTCTCCTCCTACCACCCAGACCATTTCAACAAATTACAGGAAATGAAGGTTTGTCCTGAATGTGGTATATGACTCTTCACAACGGTAGTTTCATCCTTAAACAACAATCCCCAAGAAGGTACTACACCTAACTTTCACTTGCAAGAGATATTTCAAAAATACACTGAAAGGGGCTGCAGGTGCAGAGAAGGGGATAACTCAGGTATACCACAAGCCCAATCCACTGAGATTTAAAGTGCTAAGACAATTTACAGAGCTGTAGAAATATGAAAGAGCTGCTAATTAAGCAATTGTCTACTCCAAAATGCAGGCCTTCTAAAAGAAGGATTTCAGTCAGGTCCCACAAGTTTGCAATTCTCTCTACTGTTTTAACTGATGTGGAATTCCTGGTTCCTTTTTTAAGATTAACAATTTTACTATCTGCTGTTAAAGTGAGTACCAATGCACATCTGTCCATTTTCTTTTAATGCATATACTATTCTGAAATCTTGACAATACTCTTTCAAAGTTTAATAAAAGGCATTTATCAACACAAATAAACAGAAGTGCATTTTACAATTTATTGAAAAAAAATCACCTTATCTAAAATTAGACCAGTTTAACTAGGAAATCAACAAATCTTACCTAAGAGCTAAATACAGACAGCTGAAATCTACATATTGACTACCTGAGCAAGTTGATCTAATTTTCATCTAATTACTTTACCAGATGAATGTTTGAAATAAATGCCTGGTGCTCAGTCAAAAATGTTCCCAAGCCTGGTGGGATTTTCTCCATTTCCTTTTTTTCATATGGAACTTCCAACCAGCTCTCCTTTTTCCCCACAAACAAGACCAGCCCAAATATGAAAATCCAGCTTCTGTTCAAATGTTGCTGCTTTACTCTAAATACAAAACAGAAATTTATATATACAAGACTACGAATAAAGACTATTGTGTGGAACAGTGCAGACCCTCAACAATTCTGGATGTGGTCTACCAGAAATTACGTGTGCCCCAATCAATGGGAAGCTCAGTCACCACCATGTAGTCACACTAGGTTATCACACTTCTTGTTACCTTTAGAAGGTGTTACTTCTTTCGTTATCGGTTACCCCCCGCAACGGCTGCCTTGGGAGCGTGGCTGTAAGCGCCAAGCGGCAAGCGGCTGCTGTTAAGCGGCTGGAGCTGGAAGCTGCGGCAAGCGGCGGCGGCCACGGCAGGCAGCTGGGGCGGGGGTGGCACGTGGTGGTGGTATGTGGTGACTGCCTTGGGAGCGTGGCTGTGGCAGGTGGTGGCTGCAAGGTCTGCTGGAGCTGTGGCTGGAGCTGCAGCAGCGGGCAGCTGGAGCTGTGGCAAGCGGCTGGAGGTGGAAGCAGTGGCAAGCGACTACAACCAGCTGGAGCTGCAGCGGCTGCCTTGGGAGTGCTTGATGCTGGAGGATTGGAAAAACGACAGAAATTCTTTTCATTGAGCCATGTCTAAATAAAACATTTGTAAAGACTGTGAAGGACCAGATATTTCCTCACACGAACATAACATGCCCTTTAGGTCAGCAGTCATAACTGGCTTAAAGATGGCTGCTCCACGTGGCACTCTAAACCCTCTCCTGCCTGCCTCCTCTGCCAGAAAACAACAACTGGGACGCCCTGAGGGGGTAGCCGCTGCTAGAGAGGAGCAGTGGCGGGAAACAGCAACAGTGTTGCAAACTGCAAGTCTGCAGTGGCAGGAAAAAGTCCCCGTCTGATTGGCTGAGAAGCCTGGAAATACGAAACCGGCCAATTGGGAGCGAAGGAGACCTTGACCCTGCTCCATTGAACACCACCCTCTGAGTTCTGTCACACAAACAGCTCTAGCCCACACTTCGTGAAGACTCTGTTGTAGAATAACATCAGAATATACCTTCCAAAAATGTGAGCAATTTCTTCTCCTTGGTCTTCATACTGCAAGAACAAGGCGAGAAAAATTCTACCTAATTATTAGTTGGCAAAAGGGAAAGACAAATTTAAATTTAGCCACTGAGGAGGATTAATTGTTTCCAGAGGACCGAGCTTGCCGAGGCATTCTGGCAATTGGCCTATGTTTCAATATAAAATGTGGCTCTCTTAGCTCCTAGCTACTGTGTTTTGCCACCTCAGCAAGTCTTGCTGTGAAAAGCTATCCTTCCAGCTGCACCCCAGATTGAAAAGGAAAACAAGCAGGACCCAGAGATAAGGTCTTGTTACCTCCCAGGTAACAAGAAAATCTGCACATTCAGGCAGCCAGTTGAGGGAAACCACAAACACCTTCCCTCCTCACCTGAGGGTCCACAAGGCTACAGACAATATTCAAGTAGATGTACTGAAAGGCAAGAAGGAAACTTCAGGACTCTTTTGGTCCATCCTCCAAGCCCTGGGCACATCTGTTTTTCTGTTCTCACAGGGTAGGGTCACACTCTGCAAACACACAGGCAGCTGGAGGTGTTGGAGCTGTTTTTGTATTAGGAGAGCAGCTGCATAGTTAGTGCAGATACAAATGCACCTGGTGTCAGATTTGTAGCATGGGCTGCAAAAAGACCTTGATACAAAAGATTTCAAACATCAAGACATCGAGAGAGCATCATGAGGGGATATGCTTAAGTTTGTCCTTCATTTCTTGGATCACAGTTAGAATTACAGTTGACTCAGACAAGCTGACCTTACAGTGCTTTGCAACCAGCCACAGCAGGCCCATGCACCACCTGAGCAAGCTGTCAACTGTGCCTGGTGCCCTTTGGTCTGCAGCAGCCCAAGAGCAGCAGTGAGCCATGGCAAGAGGTGTGACAAGAAGCAGGTCCACCCCAGAATGGGGAGGGTGTGCACCACTGGACAGTGTCCAGACAGATTTACTGCCTTTTATTTCTGCATTCTGTAAATGATAAATTTCACTCAGCACCTCCTGCCCAGACACCACGACCAAAAACTTTCATATGAGTGTATAACAAAATGGAAGATTTTTAGGAAAAGATCTGCGGGGTATTCAGCTTTTCAGGCTTTTGTGGTTGGTGGTTTTCTGTGGTATTTTGTGGAGGGGAGGTGAAAGAAAAAGACAACCTGAAATACGTATACTTCTTTCTTTGATTTAACAACAGTCTGGTGGTTTTTAAACATGCATTTTAACCAGAAAACAAATGAACAAACAAGACAGCAAGCAAGAATCTCTACTTTGCCTAATGAGAAAGGGGAGAGGGAAAAGCCTCTAAAATTTATTGCTTATTTATGAAATCCAGAGATTTCTGAATAAGATGGTAAAAAGTGGGATGGGGAGATTATCTCCATCTAAATATTTACCAAAAAATGTTTCTTGGCTGGTCCTCTGTCAATCTTATGAAAACTAACCACATACTTTTAGTTTTAGATACTGGTTTGACCTTAAAATCATCACCAAGATGAAAGAGAAGGTTGACTAGAGTACAAAGCCTAGATCATAGTCCACATGTCATTACAGACCAGTAATAGGAATGGTGAGGTGGTGATTACAGTCTGTTGGACCGTTGGCTGCATTTGCAGATAGCCAGGTATACACCAGCTGCTGTCTCAGTACTTGGGACCAGGCTACGTGGCTAGCCACTGTGGCCGTTTGCCATCAGTAGTTCAACACTTTGATGATAAGACTCTGGGGCTTTATCTCAAGTGGGATTCCTCTGAGACTACAGGCAGACTTCCTCTCCCTCATCTGAGTCATTTATTATATTGATTACTGCCTGTATCAGCTAGACACTTCAATGTAGTGAAATCATGGGCTGTATTGTGAACGACAGAGTCCAGAAAGCGAGGCTGCTCAGTCTCAAACGATCCTACATTCTACACCTGAACACAAACTTTTCCGTACTGCTCCTGCGGATGTGTTGTGGTCAGCCCTTCCAAATAATTTAGATGTTTGACACTAGAAGGTTCAGTTATCACAGCAAACATGGAAAGTGAGATACCACTTATCCTGGAGTTCCGCTCAGGAATTTCAGCATAGCTGGCCTCTGACAACAGTGGGCCACTGTTGTGCTATGTACAGTCCAATAGATCCACCTGAGCTACCATGTCATTGTTGGTGGTATCTTCTGTCCCTGGATATTGTGACATGATCTTAATTCATGCTGAATTTTACAGGCAGTGGTGGTTCGGGACAATACAAGTACTGTTCTTTGCAAGAGTAGAGCTAACGAAGTAGCCCATAACACCGACTTGATTTTGACATTCTGGTGCAGAAGAGGTGCTTATAGACCCAACATCAACCTGAATTTCTGTGCAGCTGGAGCCCCTACCTTAATTCACAGTGAATCACAGAATCATAGATTGGTTTGGGTTGGAAGGGACCTTAAAGATCACCTGGTTCCAAACCCCCTGCATGGGCAGGGCCATCTCCCACTAGACCAAGTTGCTCAAAGCCCCATCCAGCCTGGTTTTGAACAACCTTCCTCTTCCAGGGATGGGGCTTCCACAACTTCCCTAGGAAACATGTTCCAGTGTCTTACAACCCTCATAATGAAGAATTTCCTCTTAATGTCTGTTTTAAATCTCCCCTCTTCCAGTTTTAGGCCATTACCCCTCATCCCATCACCCCATGTCCTTGTCAAAAGTCCCTCCCTGCTTTCCTGTAGCCTCTTCAGGTACTGGAAAGTGCTCTAAGGTCTCCCCAGAGCCTTCTCTTCTCCAGGCTGAACAGCCCCAACTCTCTCAGCCTGTCTTCATAGCACCTTCATAGAGGTGCTCCAGCCTTCTGCTGTGACTCAGCTCCAGGGTGCCATGTGTCACACTTCCCACCCTTGCCCCACAAAGCCTTTGCACCCATGTACATGGGTGAGTGCACTGGGGGGTCAGTAAGTTAAAACATCAGATAATGTCTTGCTGCTGTGGCTCCATTTGTGACAGAGGGATGTTTCCAATTCCTTGAGGTGATGCTGCCCCTTTCCCTGTGACCACCAGTCATGGCTCTTCCCAGGGAAGGGGCCAGATAGGGACTTCCTTAGTATTCAAATCAATCTTGCTTACAAAAAGGGCCTAAACCAAAAGAAAAACAAAAACCAACCCAACAAGGGAAAACAGCTAGAAGTTTTTTATTAATTCAAATATAACTATAACAAAATATAACTAACTAACTAAATATAACTAACTACATATAACTCCAACCAAACAAAAATATCCCTGAGGCCAGCAGTCCCTGCCTTCTCTCTTGGCCACGGGATGTCCCTGGCAGGACACCGGGAGGGGGCCGACCCCTTCATGGCTGCCGGCTGCAGCCACTTGCAGGCCTGCTCGGTGGCCGGGGTTGGAGGGGTTCAGCTGGGGACCCCCTGTCCCACCGACCTGCCAAGCTGATGGATCTGGCCCTTGGGGTTATGAGGGGCAAGAGGATCCTCGGTGCCTGGGAGTAGTCGCCGTGGGCTGACGCCGGCCTTGTGTCCCTCCTCTGCACTGGGGACAGCCTGGGCTCATCCCTCGAGAAGCCTGTCAGGAGAGAGCAGAAGGAGCCACTCTGGGAGGGAGCTGGTGGCGACATGGATGGGGGAAAACCTGGCCCCCCATGGGCACCCTGCCCATCCCGCTGTCCCCTTCACCCCCCAGGATGCCACCGCATGCCTGCCCCAGCCGTACCGTCCTCGAGCCCAGGCAGCTGCCCGTCCTGCTGGCCCCTGTCCCTGCAGCCATCCTGGTCCCGCATCTCCAGCTCATCCTGCAGGGAAGGAAAGTGTAGGCTGAATGAACCCCGAAGCCCCTCCTGCCTCACCAAGCAACCCCTCCTAGCTCTCCCTGGGGAAACTCAAGCACAGAGCCCTGCGGACTCTGGGCATTCCCCTCCCAGCCCGCTCACCCCACGCCTCCCTCCCTCATCCCTACCTTGCTGAGGGGGTGGAGCAGCTGCTGGGCGCTGGGTTCAAGGGGCGGCAGGCGCAGGGGACGCTGCTGCCATCCGGTGATGGTGTGCCGGCCCCCGCAGTCCCGTGGCACCCTGGGATACCTCAACTCCGTCACCTGCTCCCTGTGGATGGAGCATGGAGGTGCTTAGTGCCTGGTATTGCAGCACTCCATATGTCAACCTGCACCAGGGCCTGCACCAGGGCAGTGGCAGGGAGATGCTC
Source organism: Hemiprocne comata (assembly GCA_020745705.1). NCBI lineage: Eukaryota > Metazoa > Chordata > Aves > Apodiformes > Apodidae > Hemiprocne > Hemiprocne comata. The sequence goes on along the minus strand of CM036616.1, from coordinate 41,613,463 downwards.
CCAGCTGGGTTCCACCGCTAGTCTCCCCTGCAGCCCCGGGAAGAGCTCTCCCCCACCGGGGCTGGGCCACTCTGCACCGGAGTGGCCGGGGATGGGTCCCTCTCTCCCCTACCTGTGCCTGTGCTGCTGGGTTGGCTCCCCCTTGTCAGTCTTGGGGCGCCCCTCCTGGTGGGAGTGCAGCGGTGGCAGGAACGGGACGGCCTCCTCGTGCCTGGGGAAGGCAGGAGCTACGGGTGAGTGGGACACACGACCCAGCCCGGCTTGGGGCAGCACCCCAAAACGGGCATGTAGCGCACCGCCCCCCCATGCCCCTGGGGAGGGGTCACCGTTCCCCTGCTGCCGGACAGGGCTGCAGAAGGGGCTCGGCAATGTCGCACCTCCCAGGCAGACACCCAAACCCCTGTGCCCGGCACAGCAGGGCACCACCAGCGCCCATCGACCCCCCACCCGTCCCCCCGAGGCTGCTGGGTGCTACTCACGGGCCAGGCACCGCAATGCTGTGGGGCTGGTCGCAGGACAGGCAGTGGCAATGGGTATTCCTGGAGGGGAGAGAAAAGGGCTGGGGGAGCTCTGGGGGGGATGCAGCCCTGCCTGCAGGCAGGCGGGCAGCTCGCTGCTAGGCACTGGCTGCATCGCTTCCTCCGTCCTAATTACCCCACTGTGCCTTGCCAGGAGGGAAGGTCCCAACCCGGCTGAGGGGCGCCGTGTGTCGCACCCCTGCCAGGGTGCCCAGCCCCCCCCCGTCCCCCGCCCTCGCCCCACAAGGCCTTTGCACCCACCCCCCAGGTTTGGGGCAGAAGGCTCCAGCCTGCAGGGGCCAGCTCCTCGTGCTCCCTTTCAGGAAGGGAACCCTCTGCTGCTGGGAGGAGAAGGCACAGCTCCTTCCTCAGCATGCCCACGATTCGCTGCCAAAATTGCTGCCGGGCCGGGGTCCCCCACGGCACCGGCTGCGATAGCCAGAGGGAACGGGGCCAGCGCTGTCCCCGCAGCCACCCAGTCCCCAGCGCACTCACCTCTTAATCCCGGCAGCATTGTGGCCCTCTGTCAGCTGCGCTCTCTCCTTGAGCTGCTCCTGGAGGAGCTTCCCATGCTTCTCCAGCTGCTGCTGCAAGGGCACCAGCTCCAGGCGGTCCAGCTGGGAATGGATGCACACTCTTAGCCAGCCGCCCCGGCATGGGACATCTCAGTCCCCCAGGAAGGAAACTGGGAGGGGGGACCCTGCCTTTGGCTGCCAAGCCCCCGAGGGGCCAGTTTTGCACGGTGGGGATGAGCCAGCCCTCACCTTGGAGTCCATCAGCTCCCTGAGCTGTCGCTGGCCTTGAAGGCAGGCCTGCTCCAGGCCGGTTAGCTGGCTCTGCACTTCCTGGTTCCTCTCCTCCAGCCGCTCCATGTTGGCCTCAAATTGGCTGCGGCTGACTGTGCCCGCCAGGGCGGTTCTGTTGGCTTTCTAGCAATGGGGAAAGGCAGGAGAGCGTTCAGAAAAGGATGGAGGCAGGATGGGAAGGGCCAGCTGGGGTCAGGGCAGAGGGAGAGGCAGATCTGTGGCCCCGCTTGCCCCATCCCACCTGCCAAAGGGACCTAGGGACAGGCAGAGGAACCCGGTGAGGGACCCTCAGCTGGGTTGGAAATCCTCCCTCCCCCAGGCCTGTACCACCACTGAGCAGCCAAAAGGGAAAAGTAGCCTTAGTCACCCTGCCCTGGATCCCCTTGGCTGCTGCTGAGGCACCTCCAGACTCTTACCTTATCCATTGCCAGCATCAGGTCCTCCTTGTCCACTTTCTCCCTCTGCAGCGTCGCCACAGATTGGCACAGACCCTTCAAGTGCAGAAAGTAGCCCATGATGCCACAGCAGGGTCAGAGCTGCCTTCCGGCCAGCCCAGCACTCACCACCTCCCCACCACCCCACCCCCAGCCAAAACCTCCAGGACAGGCATTTGGAACCTCCCTAGGGCTGCCAGCAGGTTGGCGGGGGACAAATCCCTTATGGTGCCCTGCCTTGGGCTCAGCCTGCAGGATGCTCTGACCCTGCGGGGCTTTCAACCACTAACCTTGAGATCTTCCTGCCTCTGCTGACACTCATCCACGAGGCTCCCTGTGACCGACCTGAGCTCCTCAAAGTGCTTCTGCAGCTGCACGATGCTGGCCTGGATGCTCCGCAGCCGCTTCTCGTCCTGCTTCAGAGAGGAAGATGACAAGGTGATGTCATGCAAGGGCAGACTGGCTGCCCCACAGGGACAGACCCAGGTTACTCGGCCAGTGGCCAAGGGCTGTCAGTGGCAGCCAGGCCTTTGCATCAAGGCTTTAATTTCTCTCCATGCTGCTGACTTGAACAAGCCTCCCCCACATCACAGTGAAGCACAACCAGCTGGGGGGTCCCAGCAGTTCTCTCCCAGTACCCCCATGCTGGAGTCTTCCTACCTGGCTCCTCCCTGGCAGCTCCTTCACCGCCTTGCCCATCCCCTGCTGCAACATCAAGTGGTCCCGCAGCTCCTGGTGGTCCTTGTAGGGCGGGAGATGGCCCAGCTTTGTGCCGGTGTCTGTGCTGCAGACTGGGCATGCTGCCTGTGCCTCTGCCTTCTGCTGCTGGCCTGTGCTCTCCACCATTGCCTGCAGCTTGTCCAGCTGTAGGAAGGGGAGAAGGAATTGGCTCTGAGGTGGAATGGTTGTGACCAACAAGCCTGGGTGCCACTGAGGTACAATGGTCCCATCCAGCCAGTGGACGGGACCGGGACCCTGGCCAGGACCACCCTGCTGAGCCAGTGGGCGATGGGAGCTCCCCCCCCAGCCTCACCTTATTCTGCAGCTTCTTGGCTGTCTTGGTGACTGACTGCTGCAGTGCGGCCTTGTTCAAGTCCTGCTGGTGTTCCAGCTCCTGTTTGATTTCTTGCAGCCTGGACCTGGCCAGTGAGAGGGGAGCATGGGCAGGTTTAGGCTCTGTGGAGCTTCTCAAGGGGTGTCTCTTGCTGCCAGAGTGGGATGCTCTCGGCCTCCTCAGACTCCTTGGCAGCCCCACAGGGTAGGAAACCCTGTCCCAGCCTCTTACCCCAGTTCCTGGGTGATTTGGTCGCTGGCATCCATGGTCTGGTCAGCTCCAGCCGCCCCCAGCTTTCCAAGTGCCTTCTCCAGCTGCCTGATCTGGGAAGAGCAGCAGTGGCACAGTCAGGGCATGGCCTCTGCCTTGTCCCAGCATGGCCTCCCCTTCCCCACCCAAACCCCCCCAGCATCCCCACAGCCCCTTTGGGGACTGCTGCTGGATTACCTTCTTCTTCTGGCCCTCCAGGCCACTGGCCAGATCCTGCAGGGAGGACACCTGGCCCTGGAGGTCAGACACCTGGCCCCAGAGGTCAGACACCTGGCCCCGGAGGTCAGACAGAAGGTTGCAGATGCTCTTCTGGTCTAGAGATGGGGTGCAAGGGAACACACTGTCAGTGAGGGAGTCTCATCCTTGGGGCCAGGCTCTGAGCATGATGAGCCTGTGACCCAGGGTGTCCCCATCCAAAACACCCCACCGCCAATCCCCCAGGGCTCCCACCTCCCTCCGGGAAGAGCAGCCGCAGATTCTCCAGTTCAGCCTGGTCCACCTTGGTGGCCTCCAGCTGGGCCACCTGCTGCTTGAGGCCAGTGAAGAGCTGGCTGAGCTCTCTGACCTGGTCGAGAGCCACCTGTGTCCCCAGAGCAGCAGAGGTGGCCCAAGTGGGGACCTCCTCAGTTCCGGGAGTCACACTGTCTGTGTAGGGGGACCTTGCCTTCACCCCGGCTCCTTCTCCATGGGTCTCGGGAGGTGTTGGCAGCATCTCCAGGATGGTGCTCTGGCTGCTGGAGGTCCCTGGCTCCATTCCCGAGACAGTGGTCTGGGTGGCAGGGGACCCTGGCTGTGTCCCCAGGGTGGTGCTCAGGGTGCTGGGAGCCACCTGTGTCCCCAGAGCACTGGAGGTGGCCCAAGTGGGGACCTCCTCAGTTCCGGGAGTCACACTGTCCGTGTAGGGGGACCTTGCCTTCACCCCGGCTCCTTCTCCATGGGTCTCGGGAGGTGTTGGCAGCATCTCCAGGATGGTGCTCTGGCTGCTGGAGGTCCCTGGCTCCATTCCCGAGACAGTGGTCTGGGTGGCAGGGGACCCTGGCTGTGTCCCCAGGGTGGTGCTCAGGGTGCTGGGAGCCACCTGTGTCCCCAGAGCACTGGAGGTGGCCCAAGTGGGGACCTCCTCAGTTCCGGGAGTCACACTGTCCGTGTAGGGGGACCTTGCCTTCACCCCGGCTCCTTCTCCATGGGTCTCGGGAGGTGTTGGCAGCATCTCCAGGATGGTGCTCTGGCTGCTGGAGGTCCCTGGCTCCATTCCCGAGACAGTGGTCTGGGTGGCAGGGGACCCTGGCTGTGTCCCCAGGGTGGTGCTCAGGGTGCTGGGAGCCACCTGTGTCCCCAGAGCACTGGAGGTGGCCCAAGTGGGGACCTCCTCAGTTCCGGGAGTCACACTGTCCATGTAGGGGGACCTTGCCTTCACCCCGGCTCCTTCTCCATGGGTCTCGGGAGGTGTTGGCAGCATCTCCAGGATGGTGCTCTGGCTGCTGGAGGTCCCTGGCTCCATTCCCGAGACAGTGGTCTGGGTGGCAGGGGACCCTGGCTGTGTCCCCAGGGTGGTGCTCAGGGTGCTGGGAGCCACCTGTGTCCCCAGAGCACTGGAGGTGGCCCAAGTGGGGACCTCCTCAGTTCCGGGAGTCACACTGTCCATGTAGGGGGACCTTGCCTTCACCCCGGCTCCTTCTCCATGGGTCTCGGGAGGTGTTGGCAGCATCTCCAGGATGGTGCTCTGGCTGCTGGAGGTCCCTGGCTCCATTCCCGAGACAGTGGTCTGGGTGGCAGGGGACCCTGGCTGTGTCCCCAGGGTGGTCAGGGTGCTGGGGGTCCCTGGCTGCATCTCTTGGATGCTGGTAAGCATGCCAGGGGACCCTGGCTGTCTCTGCAGAGTGGTGGTCTCCAGGTTGGCCTCAGACTGGGTGCGCACATCCAATATGGTGGCCTTGGCAGGGGCAGACTGGCCCCTACTGCCGTGCTGGGAAGACAAAGCAAAAAGGAGTAGGGTTATGGGCAGCCATGCAGCAGCGAGGACAGAGCCCAGGGCCCCCACCCCTGTCCCCAGCCCCTGTCCCCAAACCACTGCCTCACGGGGCCAAACTCAAGTACGCCATGAGAGCCCAAAGGCAAAGGCTGTCCCCCTGTGGAGACCCCCTGAGGTGCTGTGGCTACAGCCCACAGCCCCTCCCCAGCCCCCCTAGTGCTTCATTGGCCTCTGGGCCTGCAGAGTTACAGCAGCCCAGGCAGGGGATCGTCAACCCCTCGAGTGACTCCCCAGGACAGGACAGCAAGGCCTTGTTTTCTCTAGCCATGGCATTCCCTGCTCCCCTTTGCAATGCATCTCCCGGTGGACAGTGCTGGGCGCTGCCCCCAAACCTCCCTCCACCAGTCAAAAGTGCCTTTGCATCCCTGAGGGATGGGAGCTGCCAGTGGGGTGGGCTGAGCTCTCCTGCTCCCCCCTTGGGACATCCTCACTTCACGCTGGGTGACAGCCATGGCCACGGGGCAGGGACTGGGGTGGCTGGGGGAGGGGCAGTGGGGCTGGGCAGGGGTGGGGCTCCCAGGGACACCAGCAGCAGCTCACCAAGCCAAGCGCCTCCCACATCATCCGGATTTCCTCCTTCATTCCACCGATCTCCTGGAGCAGATCCTGTGACACAGGCTTGTCCTGGGAGAAGAGGTTAGCAGGAGTGAGTTGCAGGGGACGGTCTGGCTGGAGGTCAGGAGTGGGGAAGGGTGGGATGGAGGGTGGTGGGGCTGGAGCTCCAGGGGTGCTGAGCCCTGGACCCGCAGAGTCCAGAGCACCGGGGGCTGGATTGGACCCACCACCACTTGCCGATGGCAACGTGGGGAGGACCCAGAGCAAGCAGAGCAGCATTTCAGCCCCAGCTCTTCTTCCCCAGAACTCCATCCCTTTCCCGCAGGGAAGACCCACATCCCACCAGGAACTCGAGCTTAAATCAGACCCTGGTCTAAGGGCAGCAGACGGGTGGTGTGGTGCCCACAGGAGGAGGGTCAGGCAGGGGAGCACCCAGGGGACCGGTCCAGCCAGAGCCTCTACCTTGGAGATCCCGCTCTCCTTTCCTTCCCTCTCCTTCACTCCCTGCCCCATGCCGGTGTCCACGGAGGCCACCTGGGGGCCGCTGGCGGTTGGACTGTGACCCCGCTCCTGAGCTGACAGCCCCTGTAGCTGCCCCACCACGGCCTGGAGCAGTTTGAACAGGGCCTGCAAGTTGAGGCTGTGGACCTCAGGTGCCCCAAAGGCTAAGTCCAGCAGCTGTGGCAGGTCAAGCGAGTCCATGGCTACTGTCCTGCCTGGTACTACAGCGACGGAGAATACTATCTTGAGAGAGATGGAAGCCTTTCTGCTTGGGGGAAACAAGCTGGGTGGGAGAGATGGGCAGCTAGCAGCCTTCCTCCTGCTCCTCACCACAGGAAGTGATCCCACAGAAAGTGGCAAGGTGAGCCCCCAGGGCAGGGCTTTTATAGGGGAAGGGGCTGATGTCACAGGGGGGCGAATGTGACATCACCTGTAGCTAGGCAACACTGGAGGCACTGGGGGCTGCAGGCCCTCTGAGATGCCCCAGCACTCACCACTGGCACACCCTGGCTGCCTTCTCCTCCAAAAGAAGTTAACACTTGGATAGTCTTAAAACTCTTGTGGTACAGGTCAGTGTGTTTTTGGAGGCAGAAATAAAGGAAAAATAAGGCATAGCAAGTGCACAAGTCCGCACTGGAGGCAGATGGAGGACGACATCCTCCTTGCTCTTACCCGAGTGGGAAGCCATAAAGCTGCTGGAAGCTAAGTTGGTATTTTGTGTGAAACCAACAAAGGATGTTATTTTGTGTTGGGTAAAAAAGGGGTAAAAATAGGCCATAATATGATTGAGTTACATTACAAACAAAGTCAGCACCAGATAAGGTCTAATTCTGGCACACTTTGTATGAGAGATGCAATTTTTGCCCCTGTTAGTTAGTATTTCATAGGAAGAAGGAAAGAATACTTACAGTGATCCTACAAATGCCACATCAAACCAGAAGGCCAGGTCATGGATTAATCCAGACTGCATCATTTGGAAAACAAAAGGGATTTCTACTCTGCAGGACAAAAACCAATATGCTGCCAAAGTAATTTCCTAAAAGTACTGCAAATTCCACCAGAAACCTATATTGTACTAATTTTTGTATTTCCATTCTTATTGACCAGTATGTGTGTCAATTTTCCATGTATTTAAAAGGTTATGCTCTTTTTCTCTGTGTCAATAGAATTAACCAATGGCACTGATTTAGGTGTTAATTTTCTGTGTCCCTTATTTGATAGTAGAATCAAATATGCCACTACACATGTTACTGCATCATTTGTGGTAACACTGCAGACTGTTATAAATACAGGGATTCAGTCTTTCCAGTCAAAAATTTCCCACTCTGAGTGAAGGACTTGCATTTAGTTTAGATATTATTTGGAAAAGGAAAATGTTCCACTGTAAATTTGATAAACGGAACTACTGCTGGAACCAGGTGGAAAAATTGAGCTGCTCAAGCCAGAGCTGGAATTTTTCCCTTCCAAAAGAACCATTACTGGATATGCAGTTGAAGCCAAACATCACTCACTCTTGCAGAAATATAACATAAAATAAGCATTCAGGTATGAACATGTTAGTTCTGAGAACCACTGAAGCAGGTCAACACTAGCCAGCTGAAACTGGAAAGCAATTCTCCAGCTGTTTCCCCCTCTTAGAGCAATTATTCTCTTTCACTAGACCATGTCACTTAAACAATTAGTTGTGAGTCCTGTTGCAACAACATGAGTTCAGAGTTTCAAAGACAGTCTGTGGTATTTTCTTCCTATGGTAGTGTCTTGCAAGGACATGTATTGCAAGTATTCTCTTGGGTTCTCCCATATGGTACACTTTGTTTCACAGATGTACTGAGAAGCTTCTCTGCTGTCATTCTGGGACACAAGGGATGCAGGTTGTTTTATATAAAAGACACTGCAACTGAAGATCTGAAGGAGCTCTGGAGATGAGTAAAGAAGTACAGCTGACTCCTAATAAACTGGAAAATGCTTTTAAAAAAAGAGTTACCCAAGAGTTCAGCAAGGCAGCTTGTGATGTGACACCATTTGACAAGGTCTTCTAGGTTGTCTAGACATAAAAAAAGATTTGCCTTGTAACTAGATTTAAACATGTCCCAACATATGATGCTAAGGAGACACTGTCCTACAGAGCCCATTTTATCCCTTTCAGTAGGAAAACTTTGTGAACCAACCTCTGGTGTTTCACAGGCTCATGACAAGGCTTCTCTACTTACACTAGACAAACCGTTATGCAGATGAACACTCAGGTCCGTTATGAGTGGTGTACTAATCATTCTGGCATGCTACCTTCCCACCTTCATGACCATCACCAGAGCTTCCTCTGGCTCTTCGCACCAACGATCAACAGCCAGTTGACTAAGAATAGAGACTTAAGAATTCATGGCTGATGTCTGCTGAATTATGCAAATCTTCCTCAGCAGCTTCCATGAGGTTAAAAGTGTACCTCACTGTCTGCGCCATCAGAATTCTCACATCAAAAGTACCCTATGGGGGTAAAAAAAAAAAAAAAAAAGTGCGAGTGTTATAATTTTGTTTTGTCATCATATACAATTGTTTGCTGTTAAAAAAAGGGGAAAAAGACAAAAATCAACCTTCACCTCAACAAACTTATTTTAAATATTTCATTTATTTGGCAATCCTTAGAACACTGTTAGATTTTGCAATATTACCCAGATTCATCATATTTAGCTTACATATCTATCTAAGATTGTTTTATTCAACCTAGAAAAAGAAAACTTGTCCAGAAATTTATCACTTGTAAAAATAAATGGTGGGTTTATTTGACTGGTTTATTTGAGGTTGTTTGGGTTTGTTTTTTTTGTTTAAACTACACATATTTTAATGTGCTCTTCAGCACCCCAATGCTGGGTAAGCTGTATTAAAACAGTATGGAGATATTTGAAAATTAAACTTTTGAAGTATAGGAAATAACATTACTTAATACAGATTGTCCTCTAGAAAAAAAAAAAAAGGAGTAATCAGTCAGCAAATTAAAACTTTCCCCTTAATTGTTGTCGCGGACCGAGATAGGCAAAGCCGCGACCCACACCCCCACCTCAGGGGATTGAGGGCTGAAGACCACTCCCCGTCACACTCACAAACAACGCTTAGGAATCAATAGATTTATTAAAGGCACTGAGGGTTTGGCAAGTCCGATATCACCTAACACACAAGGTCTATCTCTGTATCTATATCCACACCTATATATCCATATACCAACAGCTATACAACACTACATCTATATACCAATAACAACACACACAGAAAACAAGAGAGAACCTCTCCCCTTCCCCCCTGTTCCCGTTCCCGGACAGGGATAAGAGGGAAAGCCTGGAGAGAGCCTTTGGGAAATAGAAGGATATTGGAAAAGAGAAGTGAGTGTCTGGTATGTGTGAATATTATGTAGGAATGTTAGTAAGAAGCCTCGGAATGTAGTTCGCAATTCTCACCACCGGGGTACCGCCGAAGCCAATCCCTGGTCGGGATCCACGTCCTTTCCCTTGAGACAGTCTGTTCGGTGCAACCACAGGAAAAGACGCCGTATATCTTCACGGCAGCCTCCGCAGCTGTACCCTCACCGCGGCGGCTGGATCCGTATGGTATTCACAGAGCGCGCGCCTCATCGCTCCTTCCGGTTCCGGCCCCGCCGTGCCTCCTGGGAGCTGTAGTCTGTAGTCTGTGCGCATGCGCCTGGTACCTCTGTCCTCTCCTCACGAGTGCCGGGGGGGCGCATCACCAGGAATGGTCAGTGAATGTCGCTGGATTAAAGGCCATTATAGAGTCCGTCTCTCACAATTGTTCTTTCTTTAATCACATCTTGATCTATCACTGCTCACAATCTCCTTCATAACTAAAGCAAACGTAAAGGCTTGTATCACATTCCCCACAGTGAACCCATCCAAGAACTCAAATTTATCTACAGAGTAAGGGAAAGCTAAGGAGATACCTGGTTTTTAAAAAGAAAGAACAATTTCATGTCGCTTTTATTGGGCAGTGCATTACTGATCTTCAAGGGAGGAAGAATCTCAGCTGAAAATTCAAAGTCAAACATGTCCTTCATACAAGATGCAAGCATGTGCTGCAGTCCCATGGATTCTATCACCTCTTCTATTCTCTAACTGAAAGCCAAAGAGAATGACTGAGAACGACGATGCTACAGTCAAAGACATTGCTGAAATTTACGAAGGCACATGAGAGTTTTCTCTGCTCTCAAAAGCAGTTGTCGTGGTCTGAATTACTTCTTCTCCTGGCAGTTTGAAAGAGACTTCAGCTGTTCTTTGTAAAGTGGAGTTACCACTTACAAATATTGGCTTTAGAGACGAATTAATGCCACATAGTTTGGCCACATGAGCTCCTAGCGTGGAAATCTGTGCTCCTGTGTCTACCACAAATGTTACAGGATAACATTTTGGCCCAAAAGCACAGGTAAGCTCCAAGTCCCCATTTTGAACTAATCTTAGCACATTTTGCCAATCTTTTGGAGGACTGGAAATTTTAGGACCTGACTGGTTATCATTTTTCTGCCACTCATTTTTATTTTTTAGGAATGGCCTTCTTCAGGGGATCAGTCAAATTGACTGTATTGGGATCTTGTCCTTTCTCCTCCCTCTGCTGTCTTTTTGATTTCTTTTTATTGGCAGAAGTGGCAGAAGGAGGGCTATTCAGTTTCCCAAATTGCTGGATCTTTCCCTTGAACTAGACCTTGAACTGGACCTTGTAGGCCATAAATCTATTAGTGTTTTTAGGTGACTGTAGGAGTAATTCTGAGCCAAAAGCTCAGATGGAATGCTTATATGCTTGGCTTCCTCCTTAAGCTTAGGTTATGGCCCCATATCACCCCATGATGAGATACGTGTATTTTCAGGGTGTTAGCCTCTACGTGTGCTGTTTGGCTTTTTGCTGCATTTGCATCTGCCCATGACTGTACAGTCACCCCGTGATTCCCATCGTTGCTAAGGAGGTTTCCAGAGTGACACAGCAGCCACGGCAGCGTAAGAAAGCTCTCTGTTGTTTACAGGAGATTGAAGGACTTTAACAGAGCTGGCCTTTTTGGAATTATCAGATTCTCATATTCCGTATTTACATCCAAATTCTATTAGGTCTGTGGCCAGGTTGGCCCAAGTGTAATTTCTATTCTGATAATTTTAGATTCTTCTTTTAATATGACTGGCCAGATTTTTTAACTCTCCAGGTAGCCCTCTAATTAAAACATCCATTCTCTCCAGGTCCACTCTCAGCATTAGGGGGCTGTCCTGGTGGGGAATAAGAGCATGATTATAAATCATTTGTATTTCACTGGCCTTGTGGACATTTTCCATGAGTCGGGAGACATCTCCACACAATGCATTGGGTTCTCCCCTTAAACCAGGCTCAATTAGACCCACATTAAAGGCAGCTCTTTGTGGAAGAGACCAGGGACCAGGGGTATTGCCAGTGGTGAGTATAGCTCCTGGTCCCCAATACCCTGATGCCTCTATCTCAGCTGAATGCCATCACCTCTTGTCAGTTTCTGTTGGCAGCTTGCTATACTGTTGTTTTAATTGTGCCAATTCCAGTGGGGTATATGGAGTCATTTTATGCACTGTGCGTCCGAGCCCAGCGCCAGGTACATAAGAGTCATCAGTAAGAATCATGGGGCGTAAACGTTTATGTTACACTTTCCCCTCCCACACATCCTCAGCCCATTCATCCTCAGAACTGTTATAGTAAGAAGATGAGTGATTTGGGATGTCTTCCACAATTGCGGAAAATCAGCTGAGTTTTTCTCCCAGTTTGTTAACTACCTCATGCAGCGCTCTTACTTTCCCGTCCAGCTTGCTATCAGCTGGAGAGGAGGGGGGAGAGTGGCTTCGCTGTGGCTTTCTGCTCTTGTAGCTGCGGCTTTGATTTTAAAATGGAAGAGTGGATTTTTTCTCCTGTTTTGTGACGGAAACACACACATTTCTTAGCTGATTGTCCAGGGGAGGGAACCTGCTTCTAACTCGCGGGCTTGCACCTTTTTAGTGTATTAAGGTCATCTGGGATCTCAATGTCCTGGCTGCTGAAATCTGAGGAATCCTTGTATCTTATGCATTCCTCAAATTCCTCCTCCATAGAAGGAGGGTTGGTACCGGTTTATTTCTCCTTTAACTGCTTTTGCAGCTCTTTGTTCTCTTGCTGCAGCACTTCCCTATCTTGTGGCAGCTCTTCCTTATCTCGCCACACAACAGTGGCCAGTATGAAGAAACCGCGGACGTTAAAGAAATCAATTCCAAATTTTTTAATCTGGCTATTAACATCTTTAGGCAGATTGGTACCACTTTCCAGACCTCTGAGGTCTTCTGCAATGCTATTGAGGTCTCCCCTCTTATAGGCATCGTATATCAACATATAATGCTCCCTTCATTGGAACGTACTTATGATTTTTAACTTCATCAGGGGCTGCATGTAGACGCTGGAAAAGAAGACAAAACAAAGAGGAACAGGAAACCAAACAAAAGGAGCCGAGCTGAAAAACAGGGCGGGGCATGAGACACAACAGGGTGTGACTCTGCCACCAGACCCAGTGCTTAAAGAGGAAAAACAGCTTTTCGCACTCTGGGGCTCTGCAATGTGTGTTTCTGAGATGGTGGAGCTCCTCACCTCTCCAGTGTTCCTGAGATCGAGGATAAAGAAGGAAAAGGCCAAAAGGAGTTGAAGAAAGAAGCCTGCTGCAGCGTCACCGTCCCCTGCTGTCCCTGCCTACTCGTACCTGCCACCGCTGCTGCAACCCCGCCCCCCCCTCCCAGGCTCCAGGAAGACGTGAGAAACCTTATCTTTAATGCGTTCTTCCCCCGGGGGTGTAATTAGCCCCTCACATTCACTTTTGTCAAAAGGGAAGCTTTGGGCTCATAGTCACTCTATTATTATTTTCTTTACACACACATTCCCTGGTGCATCTACAATATTTCTCCTCCACTCTCCTCTGTCCGTTTTGATATTTTAGTAAAAAGTTAAAACTTGCCTATGTGTGTATGTGTGCTTGCACGTGCATATCCGGGAAGGAGTTTATCAGCTGGTTAAATAACTGGTGGAAGCAAGTGGTCCCAAGCCAGGGACAGACCCACCGATATAATTAAAAAGGCTATTCTGAATATTAAATTGGTGTCAGAAAATCCTGAAAAACAAATAGGGCAATTGTGCCCTGAGATAAGGCGGCTTTGACCCAAACTGGGCTTGGATTGCGACACCCCTGTCTGCCAAGAGGCCAAATTGCAGCCCTCCTTAGCTCCCTTTACCTTCTGCACCGACATTCTATACAGCACTGAGGTGACACAATCCCCTCAAACGGACATACAGAAATGTTTCACACTATGCTTCTAAACGAATCCACAAAGCAGTCAGAGAATAGGGAGAAGGGCTAAGGCACTCCCTACCTAATTTTGTAATCTTGAGCCATTCCAGAATTGGAAGTGGGCCTTGTATAATCCAAACAGTGATGAAGACACCTGTATTGCAGGTCTGTTCCTTTTTACTGAAATTCACGAGGAAAATAAAGGTCATCCTATGCCACCTGAATAGCATTTTTATCTTACCAATTTATGCAAATGTGGATTTAATGTATATTCAGACTATTTACAGTATGAAATTTGTAATTAAAACATACATGCTTGCAGTACTTTTCCTCCTGCGTATAAACTTCGTATCACCTCACTGAAAAGTTGAATTGGTAACTTTACTTCCAGATAACATAAACAAAAGGGGATGGAAAGTGGAAACAGCAAGGAAGCTCAGCTCCTTGTGACAGAAGGGTGCTCCAGACTTCTAAGTCTTCAGAAGCACTTATACATTACACAACTCCTAAACTATCTAACATTTTTCACAGTGGATGAGTTAGTCTAAACCAATGTGTCAATATCCCTTTAATACTGATAAAAATCTACATTACTAGTTTTGTGCTAACTGCATTAAGGGAAGATGCCTAGATGACTGTGTGTCTTAAAATATCTGAGAAGCTATCTTTAAGGAGAGAACTCAAATAAGCACAACAGAGGAAATCAGCTGACATCAAATGATCTTTTAACTTTTTCCATATGTTTGCTGTACTATATAATTGAGTTGCTTATTTATCACTGATGAGAAACACACTCAAAATGCACATTATTTTTGACAACTTGCTGTATATTTATGCTTTGTATCTTTCTATCCTTACAAGGTTTTCAACAACAAAGAGAGCATTCTGTTCTTCTAAAGTAGACTATACATTACCACACTTTTAGGTATGATTACTGGTATATACAAATTGATATGCAACTCTGAAGCACAACAGTAAGCCAATCTATACAGGCCTGAAGAGAAACAAAGTGTACTTCTGCAGTTTCATACTTATTATTAGTATACAGATCCAAGACAACAATTCTAAAGGTATGAGAAGCATGTAGCCTTTCCTTTGTATAGTTCATGGGCTATGCCAACTGCTGCATCTAATGTCACAACACAGAGTGTAATTTCTGCATAGGATTTTGAAGGGTTTTTAAGGTCCTGGGCCTTTAACAGCTGAAAGGTTAACCTGCAAAACTAGCTATTTATTTCTGCCTTTTTTTTAAAGTACTAGGATCCAACTGGATTCAAAACATATAATAGGATCACAGAATGGTTTGGGTCTTAGCTTAACTGTGAGTTTTTGGGTCTGCTCAGAACCAAAAAGGAAATGTACCAGAGGTGGAAAAGTGGAACGCTGCTGGTTAGAAATCACAAGGGCATTGCCAGGGTACGCAGAGATGCAGTTAGGAAAGCAAAAGCTCAGCTTGAGCTCACATTAGCCAGAGATGTCAAAAACTTCAAGAAAGGGTTCTTCAGATATGTTAACCACAAGCAGAAACAGGAATAATATTGGGCCACTATTAAACAGGAGAGGTGAACTAGTCACCAGCAATGCTGAAAAAGCAGAGGTCCTCAACACCTTCTTCACCTCTGCCTTTACCAGTGGTGATGGGACCCAGGCCATAGGAACGGAAGTCCAGGTTGAGGCAGACACCGACCTGCTGTCAGTGAAGGAAGAGTTGGTGTGTCAACTGTTACAGGAGCTTGACCTGTACAAACTGATGGGCCCCGATGCCATCCCCCCTAGGGTGCTGAGAGAGCTGGCTGATGTCGTTGCAAAGACTCTCTCCATAATCTTTGAGGAGTCATGGAGATTGGGAGACATCCTTGAAGACTGGAGGAAGGCTAATGTCACCCCCATCTATAAGAAGGTTTACAAGGAGGACCCAGGTAATTACAGACCCATTAGCCTCACTTCAGTCCCTGGAAAGGTCATGGAGCAAATCCTCCTGGGGACTGTCACAAGTCAATTGAAGCATGTGGTTGGGAAAAGCCAACATGAATTTACCAGGGGCAAATGGTGCTTGACAAACTTGATCACCTTCTATGACAAAGTAACCGGTTCATTTGATCCTGGGCGAGTGGTGAACATTGTCTACCTGGACTTCTCCAAGGCTTTTGACATGGTCCCCCACATCCTCCTCCCAGAGAAACTGACTCGTTACAGCCTTGACAAGTGGTCTGTGCAGTGTGTAGGGAACTGGCTGACAAACCATACCCACAGTGTGGCAATAAATAGTTCCTCCTCCAACTGGCAACCGGTCACAAGTGGGGTCCCCCAGGGATCGACACTGGACCCAGTGCTGTTTAACATCTTCATAAGTGACCTGGATGTTGGGATCAAGAGCACTCTGATGAAGTTTGCTGATGACAGCAAGATGAGTGGAGAGGTTGACACTCCAGAAGGGAAAGCCACCCTCCAGGATGACCTAGACAGGCTGGAGGAGTGGGCTAGCAGGAACCTTATGAAGTTCAGTGGGGAGAAGCGTAAGGGAACACAACCCAGGAGCACAGTTCAGACTGCAATCCACCTGGCTGGAGAGCAACCCTGGGGGTCTTGGTAGACAACAGGCTCAACATGAGTGAACAGTGTGCTGCAGGGGCAAAGAAAGCCAACAGGATGCTGGGCTGCATCAACGAGGGCATCACCAGCAGAGATAAAGTCATCATCCCACTATACTCGGCACTGGTCAGACCACACCTGGAGTATTGCGTTCAGCCCTCCTCTGGATCACTCCCAACTCTAAGACACAAGTTATTGGTTTAGCTATATAGGAGAGGTTTATTACACACAAGACACATAATCTATTTTGAGCAACAAAGCCATACACTGAATAAAAGCTGTTTCTTGAGGCTTGGAATTTTATGCTAAGCAAATCACAGGCTGTTACCACCTAGTTCCTAATGATTTACTTCAAATCATCAAGAAAACCCCAGGGAAGTGCTTTGTCTGAAACAGGACTTTTATAGCTCTGGATCTATCAGGATATCCAGACCTTTTAGTATTAAGGACATGAATGTCCTAGAGTGGTGCAGAAGCAGAACTACTGCACCCTCTCAGAATATTTTGATCACACATTTGGTTGAAGACATGAGAAGCATGTCGTGGTTTGGGCCTAACCAACAAAGAACCAGCCATGTGGCCACTCAGTCACACACACACATGCACACTGAGGGATGGGGAGGACAAAGGCCAACTAGAAGCTCATGGGTCGAGACAAGGGGAGAGGAAGGTTCACTCACCATTTATGGTCACGGGCAAAACAGACTAAACTTGAGGAAAAATAATAATTTAATTTCACACTAATCAGCTGCACACAGGACACAGACAATACATAGAGCAGGGCTTACATATGTTACCCCCACCCCTCCCTTCTTCCCAGGCCCAAATTACTTTGTTCCCAATTTCTCTCCCTCCTTCCCCCCAGCGTCACAGGGGGACAGGGGATGGGGTTTAGAGTCAGTTCACAGTCTGGTGGTTCCTGCTGCTCCTTCCCCCTCAGGAAGAAGGATTCCTTACAGTCCTCCCCTGCTTCCCCATGGGGTCCCTCCCATGGGAGGGAGTTCTTCATTACTCTCTCTGACACGAGTTCCTCCCATGAGGTGCAGTCCCTCAAGAGCAAGCTGCTCCAGTGTGGGCTTCCCACAGAGTCACGAGCTGCTTTGGGAACAGTCACCTCCCCTGGCACGGGGTCCTCCATGGCTGCAGCTCCAAGTCCATGAGATGTAGGTCCACATGTGCCCCGCTATGCTACCTCAGGGGATGCTCTGCTGTGCTCCTCCATGAGTGCGGGGGGACAGCCTGCCAGAGGTTTGGAGCTGGGAGAGCTTTTTCAGCTTCTTACAGGAGCCACCCCAGGGGTCCCTCCCCCAATACCAAAACCCACCAAACCCACACAAAGCACCAATTCGTTGGTTTTTAGAGTGCTCAGTAACCTCTAGAGTATTTAATCCTCTTGTACAGTCAACATCCAAGGCACGCATCTATACAAAACTACAACTATGTGGACCAATAGGTGGACTGGTAATACAGCTCTCTGCTCAGAGGACATCTCAAGATAGCAGTAAATTATATTGTAAGTACACAAACTTTATTCTCTGAAAGCCTTACAATGCTTGATAGATAATTCAGCTTACTAAATGTATGCACGTAGAGTATCTGGAATTAAATCATGCCAGCTAGATACTGGTGAAATTCTCTTATTTCAGGATGCAGATAGTGCATTTGCGTTAACAAACTATAATACACTAACCTAGGTGGACTGTTCAGTCCCAACTGTACAAGTCTTAAAGAAGAAAGGCAGCAGATTTTTTCCCACCACCAGTAACATTACCATATATGTCAGAGTTCATAGAGATACACACACCGTATCTAACCCAGAGGTATTCCACAGAGGTCTTATATGTGTTACAAAAGAAGATGAAGCACCCCAAGCAGTCTGAAATGAAATGCTTTCATACTGGCAGCAACATCCAGTCCTGTAGAGACCTGGGGAAAAAAAAGCTGTATTTCTGCTTCAAACAACTAAGTATGCAGATATTTTCTTTATTAACTGATGAAGAATCTGCATCATGATAAACATGCTTCAGTCTTGTAATTTATAGTCTAATAGATATCATTGACAGGTAGTGTACACAGGCAAAACCAACAGGATCTTTGAGAAGATGGACCCAAATGACAGTTTAATCTTTAATCCTTTAATCCCCTTTAATTGCTACAGAAACATTAAGATTTTGTCATAGTTCTACTTCAGAGAGAGACAGAAGAAACCTTCTAAGTATAAGCAGTTACACCATAACCTGGGTATGGGAGAAAATGTTTGTCTTTAATCTAAGAAACCAACAAATCGGTTTGATGAAGACCACTTAATATTCACATTCCACATTGCAAGCTGAAAGAACAGTTGAAAAGCTGCATTTTTAATCTTCCAGAAGATTTAAAAGTAGCTAACCCTTGAGTTCTACAGTACCTTTTGTCCAAGACCTTTAAATAAGAACCTATAAATGGCTAATTTAAAAATTAGCTGATCTGTATCACATGAAGGACTGGAGATGTTTAAAAATCACAGAATCACAGAACTACCAAGGCTGGAAAAGACCTTTAAGATCATCAAGTCCAGCCTATGACCAACACCACCACACCGTCTAGACCATGGCACTAAGTGCCACATCCAGCCTTTCCTTGAACACATCCGGGGACGGTGCCTCCAACACTTCCCCGGGAAGTCCATTCCAATGTTTAATCACCCTCTCCATGAGGAAGTACTTCCTAATATCCAACCTAAACTTCCCCTGAAGCAGCTTCAGGCTGTGGCCTCTTGTCCTGTCACTGGTTGCCTGAAAAAAGAGCCCAGCCCCACCTGACTACAACCTCCCTTCAGGTAGTTGAAGAGAGTGATAAGGTCCCCCCTGAGTCTCCTCTTCCCCAGGCTAAACAACCCCAGCTCCCTCAGCCTCTCCCTACAAGACTTTCCCTCCAGTCCTTTCACCAGCCTTGTTGCTCTCCTCTGGACCTGCTCCAGCACCTCAACGTCCTTCTTGAAGTGAGGGGCCCAGAGCTGCACACAGGACTTGAGGTGAGGCCTCACCAGTGCTGAGTACAGGGAGAGAATTACATCCCTACTCCTGCTGGCCTGCAACAACTTAAGGCCTGCTGGCCTTAAGAACTTAAAGAACAGACCAGAATACTTCATCAAGTCCTAATAATTTTATGGTGCTATATAAAATATTTTAACTATTTCGCTTCCTTAAAATGAAATTAAATGCTAGCTATTAAATACCTTCTCAAAACTCTCCAGTGGAATTATAGCACCTTCTTTGCTTACAGCTAACCTAATAAATACAACATCTGTGTGAAGGATTTGCATTAAAGCTTGAATGAGTGATACAATTAATGATTTTCAGCTAACATAAACTACATGCTAAAGTGATAACAAAACTAATAAACAAAATAAAAATAATTGTACACTAATGTGCTATCAATTAGGTAAAGAATATTGCTGTTTCTTTTACTGACAAGTGTTTGTGTTCATTTCTAAGAACAGGTTGACAGATTTGTATTAGAAGTTCTTTTGACCAGAGACTACATAAGCAGCTACACGACGTGATTTCGTTTTGGAAATGAAACTACCATTTTTCTCACAGGCGAATTCTGAATCTAAAAATGACTGCCAAATAACAACTCAGCAGCAGCATGGATGTGCAAAGGCAAGAAGCCCAAGTCATTTCAGACCTTCACAGACTGTGACAGCTAGAGGGCAGCAGAATATTAAAATATCTATCATATGCAGTGGAGATGATTATATTATAAAAACTTTTACTGGAAATACTAGCATGGAGAAAAATTGAAAAGATTTGCCATTGCTATTATTATTATTAAACAACTTAAAAAATTGTATCATCAGCTTTATTGTGGGGGCCCCACTTAAACGCCTCAGTGCAAATGCACGCAGCATGGGGAATAAACAAGAGGAGTTAGGTGTGTGTGTGTGCCTGCAGGGCTATGATCTTATTGGAGACCTGGTGGGATGGCTCCTATGACTGAGTGTTGGAATGGAAGGATACAGGCTCTTTAGAAAGGACAGGCAGGGCAGATGAGGAGGGGCTGGCACCCTGTATGTCAACGACCACCTGGAGCACATGGAGTTCTGCCTGGTGATGGATGTGGAGCCAACTGAGAGCTTATGGATCAGGGTTAAATAGAGGATAGAGACAGGGGACATTATAGTGGTGGTCTGCTACAGGCTACCTGGCCAGGAAGACCAAGCAGTTGAGGCCCTATCTGTTGAGACAGATAGGAGTAGCCTCACATTTACAAGCACTGGTCCGCATGGGGGACTTCAACCACCCTAAGCAGGTTGCCCAGAGAAGTTGCTGATGCCCCCTCCCTGGAAGTGTTCAAGACCAGGTTGGATGGGGCTTTGAGCAACCTGGTCTCGTAGGAATTGTCCCCGCCCATGCAAGGGGATTGGAACCAGATGATCTTTAAGGTCCCTGTTGTGTTAAGGGGCAAAGTAATTTGCCATAAAATAAACCCCCTTGCATTCCAGCTTATCCTCAGATATAAGAGGGGCCAGGGGTGGCTGGGCTTAGATTCTGATCAACGCCCAGTTTGGTGTTAATAGTCCAGTTGTGCCCAACGCCTCTGCTGGACTCTCATGATTATGGATGCACTAACGCTGCACTGTCCATCCAGCGGTGTTCTGTGAACTCTCATGGCCACACTCAGGAATTTGGTCACGTTCAAGAACTCTCATGGCCCGATTAATGAATAGTGTAATTTATTAAAGCAACAGATGCACGAATTATTTTGGATTGCCAGTGTTAAATACACTGTCTGCAAAGCACATGCAAATTGATTAACACAGCTGGGTTACACACGCATGGGATAATAAAGCAACTTTACAGAGATTCCTGAGTTTCCCAGGGATGCACTCGAGACAGCAGTGTTCAGATCTTACCCAAAGGCGTCCCTATGGGGGGAAAAGAGGCTCAGCCTTTCGACTGGTCCCAGCGGTCAGGGGAATGGGGTCATCCCTGCAACGGTATCTTTCCTGACATCTGTCCCCTCTCAGACTATTTTATAGTATTTTACCTTACAGGTGGAGTTCGAGTGGCTCTAGTCACACAGACCTTTATCGTGATTGGTGCAAAATTCTCTTGCTTCACATTTAAAGGTATAGACAGAAGGAAATTCAATGTGCAAACTCAGTGAAGGGTGGTTGCACCTTTGGAGGCAGGCAGCTTTTAGGATGGAGGTGTGCTTTGGTATTATAATGAGGTTATAATGACCAAAGTTCACCTAAAGGACAGTATTTTGTCAAAAGGCGACAGGTTGTTGGCCCAGAGTATCAGACATGCAGCTGATTTGTTCCACAGTACCTTTGAATCCCATTGCTGTCACAAAGCATGGCCACAGTGTCTCCACTCTGCTCCACCCTCCATGCAATTTCATGGAGAGTTAGCACACCAAGTTCCCCTGATGTTGCAAACATCTAGGGAATTGCCATGGTACAAACTCGCTGCACATTAGCTGCATTCCATCCTGCTTCAGTGCTGTACCTTTCCTTAAAATGTGAACAGAAGGTTATTTTCTAAGTCACTCCCAACACAGTCCCTTCCTACCCAAACCATTCTGTGATTCTATGACCAATGTTTATTTGCTCTCCTACCCTTAGATACAGCAAACACAACGAAAGAAAATTTAAAGAAACGCTGTCAGTACTCATCCTCTCCTTCAGCATGTAGCTGTGACTTGGGAAAGCTGGAGTTTCCTATGCTTTTGGCCTTCTGACACTTTACACAGATAGAAACGGCATCTTTAAAAGGAATTTAGCTGATGCCAGGTTTTGGCCACAGAGTCTCAGGAAGCAGAAACTTCTGCTTATTCCCACAAGATTCTTCTCAGTGTCCCACCAAAAGACAATGTGTGCGAGCGCTTCTATATGAGCACTGTCACAACCATAAATAGCATGACAGCATCTGTAATACTAAAGTACAAATAGTGCAATGGCTTTCTATCTGAGTGTTCAATTACATACCTTCTAGAGATGTTTAAGAACTATGTGTTTGAAAGTTCTGCTGTAATTAAACCTATTAATTTACTGAATGCTGGGGGATATAGAGAAAAGAGTAACTTCTTCCCACTACGTAAAAGACTCAGAGGACTTACGTAGCTGAAAATACATGTGTGTTACCAACATGCCTTTGTGCAACGCTCCAAAAAACCCAAACAGAAGTACAAAGTTAATTTGACACAGACATTCCCTGCGCATTTTTCACAAGTAAACAGCCAGACTTACAGATGGCCCACCCAAGCCCCTGAGAAAAATGTGAGATGGCCTTTAATTGGCTGTAAGCATCTAGTGTCATAAATACAAATACATTTATGCGGCTGCAAAAGAAAGACAAATTAGCAGACTTAGTCTGCCAGGAAGTTTTATACAACTCCATCTGCTCAGATTTTGCACCTCAGCAGTGGCTGCATTTTTTCAAGATCGTAAGTCAACTTTTCTGACCTTGCTTAATAGGAGCTCCTAGGAGTAATTACACTTATATCAGAACAGAAAATCTAAGGTTTGGTCCACACTTTAAAGTTCATCAGAACTGCTAAGCCTTTTAAACACAGAAGTAAACTAAGACTATATGAATGACATGTTAATTATACACTAGTTCCAAAGAATACAAGGAATCATAGAATGATTTGTGATTGCAAGGGACCGTCATTAGTCCAACTATCCTGCTGTAGGCAGGGATGTCTTGCACTCGACCAAGTCCCATCCAACTGGACCTTGAACACTTCCAGGAATGGGGAATTGACAACTTCTGTGCAACCTGTTCCAATGTATCAGCACCCTAATAATAAATAAGTTCTTTCTTATGTCCAATCAAAACCTACCCTCTTTCAGTTTAAAACTGTTGCTCTTTGTCCTGTCACTACAGGCCCTGATAAAAATTATCTCTGCATCTTTCTTCTAAGCTTCCTTTAAGTACTCAAAGATTCCCACAAGATTTCTCTTCTTCAGGCTGAACAATCCCAGCTCTCTCAGCCTGTCTTCATAGGAGAGCTGCTCCAGCTGTCTGATCATGTTCATGCCTCTCCTCTGGACTCACTTCAACAGCTCCATGGTCTTCTTGTGTTGGGGACTACAGAAGTGGACGCAGTACTCCAGGTGGGGTCTCACAAGAGCTGAGAAGAAGGGCAGAATCACCTCCCTCGACCTGCTGGCTACACTTTGATTTATGTAGCTCAGGATACAGCTGGCTTTCTGGGCTGCAAACACGCATTGCTGACCCATGTCTGGGTTTTTAATCCACCAGCATCAAGTACTTCTCTGCAGGGTGGCTTTCAATCCATTCATTCTCCAGTCTTTACTGATATTGAGGATTGCCTCAACACTGTTGCAGGACCTTGCACTTGCCCTTGTTGAACTTCATGAGGTTCTCATGGGCCCATTCCTCAAGCCTGCCAAGATGTCTCTGGATGGCATCCCATCTCTCAGGCATGCCAACTGCACCACTCAGCTTGGCGTCAAATGCAAACTTGATGAAGGTGCACTCAATCCCACTGTCTGGGTCACTGAAGAAGGTATTAAATAGTATTGGTCCCAGTACAGACCTTGAGGGATGCCACTTATTACTGGTTTCCACTTGGACATTGAGTCCTGTGCAACTCTAAATGTGGCCATCCAGCCAATCTCTTATCCATCTAACAGTCCATCCATCAAACCCATATCTCTCCCAATTCAGAGGTAAGAATTTTGAAGCTTAACAGCTGAAATCCACAACCCATCTTCTCTGAGAGAGAAACAGATAAACTCATGTTTTTTTACACAGTTGTCTTTTGCAATGGCAACATATTGCAAATGTTTTCTTTCCTTTTTTTCATAGAGTCATAGACTGATTTGGGTTCAAAGGGACTTTTAAAGGTCAGCTGGCCCAGCCCCCCTGCAGTGAGAAGGGACATCTTAAACTAGATCAGTTTGCTCAGAGCCCTGTCCAACCTGACTTCGAATGTTTCCAGGGATGGGGCATCCACAGCTTCTTTGGGCAACCTGTCCCAGTGTTTCACCACACTCATAATAAAAAAATTTCTTCCTTATATCTAGTCTGAATCTAACCTCCTTTTGTTTTTAGTGTGCATTATCACTAAACCATATAAACTCCACCACACACCATTTGACATACCGGATGAGGTAGCAGACAACTTACCACATAAAGAAATACCGTTAAAGTATTTTAATCTAAGTAACAGAAAACACAAACAGGTGCATTTTATTTGTTTACTGCACAGAAGATCCTAAGGTGCACACAAATATCACCTAAACACTACATAGCAAATAACTGCAAACATTATGGTGCTTTAGACAAAGTCTTTGCAAGACTCCCTCCAGTGCACACCAAATGCTTTTCTAAAGGCATGTATGTCTCTTGCTGGCAAACTGAGTTCACCCATACAGGAGCAACCCCATAGGAGCTGTAACACAGACCACTCAATGTTAATTGCCTTTCATTAAATTAATTCCCTCATGTTTGGCTACTGCAACAGATTAAAAGAGCAGTCTTACACATAACAGTTCACTATTCATGTCCCATTTAATGACAGGCAGACGGATTTTCCACCTGTAGAAAATACCTGAAATGGTAAGTAAAGTAAAGTAAACAAAAGGTGACAATAATATTCAGAATACCTTTGAATGCTATTCTTTTCACTGTAGGGAAACAGCCAAGTACTGGAGAGGGGAGTAAATATTACAGTCCTTGGACTGTAACAATGAGTTACATTTAAAAATTTTACATATTTTACAGATTAATCTTCTGTTGTCATTTTTAGTGTAAATGCAAATAAAACTTGTCTAATGTAAACCTGTATGAGCTTCACTGGAATTATATCAAACATACAGAAAACCATAACAAAGAGGCTCAGGTCTGTCTAGCTTTTCTGAACAGCTTAATGAGGCCATGGAACAAAATTGAATTGCAAGCATATTTCAAACCAATGAAAAAGCCACCCAGTTAGTACACAGAACACAGTGACAGAGACATGAGATATTCTCCAGTGAATATCCGAATATTTAAAATAAATTAGTGACTAAGCAACAGTCTTGTATGTTTCCTAATACAGCAGTGGCCATGAATTTTCCCTCCAACACACTTTTCAGATACTCTACCATTGCCCGTATGTACACAGTACACAGCTTTCAACACTGTCAAACAGACCTCTGATTTCTGGTACCTGCATTGTAGTGCTAAATTTTTAATATTATTATTTCAAAATGAACCTCCAACTATAAAGAGGACTTTACTATAAAGCCAGCAAATCTTACCATAAAAAGTATTACAGCATTCATTTGAATTATTCAAATACAATTTTCCTTCAGTCAGCAGTTCACTGTATTGGTTTCAACTGTTTTGTATTAAAATAGAAAAAATTTAAAAAAGGAACAAGACTTGTTAATCTCACACTTAGCTTTATTATACATATCTGCAATGGACAAAAGTATAATATATCCATACAGAAATGAGACAAGAAATGGATGGAGAGTAATGCTCTTATAATCCAGATATTTGTTAAACCATACTAATTAAATCTCACTGTGGAATATTAAGAGGTGACAGATAGTTTACCTAAGTCCAAGTATCTTTATACTGAATAAGCTTAAATTCTTAAAACATTACGTGTTAATAGACATGCTGATCTGCAATACAATTAATGAGTGAACAAGTTTTCATAAGAAACTATGACTATAAAAGTCCATTAGATTACTTATGAGAACTGAGTCCCATTTAGGGAAACAGAAGGAAACTACAAAAATATCTATGAATTATGAAACTGAGACTGGCATTTTAGCAAGTATCCCCCAGTATCTACAGTTGTGTAAGGTTCTTTACTTCTCTTTATCAATCATAGTTTTAAGCAGTTTGGCATTTCATCCACCACAGGAGAAAGCAATTCAATTTCTAACACAAATGGATTAATGCTATTCCTCTACCAACAAATTGCCAGATGCACTAATCACACTTACATGGCATTAAAAAAAACACAATCAAAAAATACAGATGCAGCATTTGCCGCTTCACAACGGATGTTGCTGCTTAATTCTGGCTGGAGTCAAGTTCAAACTTGTGACCAAAAGGCTAAAAAACCCCAAATACATTACACTACTACTAAGAAAAGTAAGTTCTCTTTATCTCTTTTTACTATACTTTCATAAATAAAATTTCTGTCCATCATGAAACATCATGAAAGATATTGTACAAAATTATATCTGTTTACAAAATCCTATATGAAGTAAGAAACACCCTCCACCCTTCCCTCTGAGACATACCTTCCATATATTAACATTTTTAATGCTTTTGATAGGTCTGAAAAAAATGACAGGCATCAGAAAAAAATTCCCTTTATTTATGAAGAATCTTTCTAATTATTCAAATTATAATGTGAAAAAGAGAAATGTTCTTTCAGTACAGATATGCTAAGTTAGGCTAGTACATCCTCACTATTCCAAAAGTAACACACACATAGCAAGAAAACAATAGCAGCACAAAAAAGGCAGAAGTAGAAAATTATTATATGAAACAAGACTTTTCAATACATATGCTAATGCAAAATGTATATGGAGAGACTATGGAGTCTTGTATTTAAACTGGAATGAAAAATATAAAGACTGCATACATTCATAACTACTTCTATCTGGAGAGAAATACAAATCAAATGTCTAATATCCACATTTTCTTCTCTAAACCTTAAATAGATCATGTCAGTATCCAATAGCAATGCACTTCCTCCACAATGTCACAGTTGAAAATTGGTGTTTGCCAGCCTTCACCATGAGCAAGGTGGGAGTGCTGCGTAAGGACATAGAGGTGGCATGTTCACTGAAGTGCTGCATGCTCATTGTGTGGACTTACATGACCTATGGACACTCAGTGTTGCTCATGAACATTTATATTCCAGATCACCAAAGCAAAAAGAAAAACTAACATCTGATACTCCAAACTTTTCAAAGTATGGGCTGAAAAATCCCCCACTTCATCACTTTTCACTCTCTACCACACTGAAACTATTTTAAGAACTCAGCTAGAGGTGATCAGTGTCAACAAAATTTATAACGATAATGCTCACACTTCTCCCCACACATTCTGATGTTCACCTAAACAAGCACAGACTGTGAGAAAAAAAAAACAGAGATTTTCGCTCTTGCTGCTATTTAGGATTAGCGCTTTTTAGGAAGTGAACTTCTCCTAAGGCATTTAGTTACCAATACCACATTGAGTGCTTAAATTATTTTCAATCATATTGAAACGCTTAGTAAAAACAATGTCTGAAAAATATCTTTTAAAAGCAAGTGCATTATTCATACGTGTCCTTTTTAAACCTTAAGAACATAGTTGTGTACGAAGTTTAAAGGACCTAACTGATCACACTAGGCAGGAACCTAACTCAATTGGCTGATCACACAGATGTCCAAGAGTCTTAGGAAAAAAACACATATGTTTTTGCACTGAACCCATGAAAACCAACACCAGGCTTATTTTTTTTTTCCATTCTGAAAGTAACAAGTTTGATCATGGTTATAACTGTTCACTGTTTTTCACAGAATCAACAATCATATGGTTTATTTATCTGACACATTGGAATATTCAGAACAACTTGCAAAATTACCTTTCAAAATGTTGCCTGCTAGTGACCTGAATTCTTAGAAAAATCGTATGCAAGCCTTCAGTATTAGCCTGTTTGAGGTACAATTCTAGATCTTTTAACTTTTTCACTCCGCAATGTTCCAACACCTGGCTAAGGTGAAAAGCACTTACCTCTGCATATTTTGTAATTGAACTGGCTTCAACTACATAGACTTTTCTAACTGCAGCCTGCACTGCAAAAATGAAAGGATTCCTGATCTGCAGCCAACATCTAGGACTACCTTGAAAACAAAAGGCAGACCAAAAGAAACAAAACAACTCTTTCAATTAACTAGACTTTCAAACCTGTACCCTGCATTTAGTAAGCCCGGCATTCTGCAACAATATTACTAATTTCACTTGAGAAAGTGAAAAGGATTGTTAATGAAGAGTTTTAATGCCCTTAATCTTTATTTTAGCACCATCAGCATATTTTTAAAAGACTGTGCATTATCTTAACGTGTAAATACATGGTTATGGTTTGGAGGAAATGGATTTTTGTAATGAAGTTTTCTTTAGGAGAAAAATTTGAAAAACAAGTGTAGTTTGAATACATTTCAACTACATTGGACATGTAGCATTTGTCCAGTAATTAGTGAAACAAGGGAAAAAGGGAAATATGTAACACCGTGTGGGAATTCCCGGAGGCTGCACAACAAGGCATAGACTTGCTAGATCAACAGCCCTTGGCACACCAGAGACCTCAATTCAGGTCAGAACTTGTAAGGGAGAAGGTTGCTGTGTGGATGCTGGGCTGCATGGAATGGCCGATGGGTCTCCCTCAGGCTGGGATCAATGGTGACCCGTAGGGGAGGTGGGCTCTTGCTGGGGAGAGTCACCAGGTATGAAGCAATGCATGGAGAGAAGCAGACTTTGAACGACTGGGAGGGTGAACAGGAGATAGCTGGGATCTTCAAAGATGCTTTTTAGAGGTAAAAGCCCTAAGCATCAACACCTGGCTGTGCTGTTGGTTTCACAGACAGAAATTCAGCTTTAAGAAGTATAGTACCTTCTCAGGGAATGAAGATTGCTGGGGACAGATAGGACCACCTGAAAAAGAGGGGCAAGAGTATCTTTGCCATCAGTTTTCCAACCTAACAAGGAGGACTGAAAAACTAGTTATATGTTGTCAGAGGTCACCATAGCCTGAAGAGATGGGAAGGCATCACAGGAAACATTCAGGAGACAGCGCAATGGGGGGGTCCCTCATGCATCTCGTAAAAGCAGCACAACAGGGGAGCCACCTGATACGGACATACACAAGCACACATAGCACGGGAAACAAACACAAGGAATCTGAAGTCCATGCACAGATGCCCAGTTTTCATCTCACAGGGATTACGGAAACATGGTGGGATAGTGTGCACAGCTGTCAGAGAGGATAGCCTGGGAAGGTCAGGAGGAGGGGCTGTAGTCCATGTTAAGAATGACTCAAGTGCATGGAGCTTTGGGAATACGCTATAAGTCAGCTGAGAGCTTATTAGTGAGGACGACAAGGTCCAAGGTAGGGATACAGGTATTATTGAGATAGACATCTGTTACAGACCACTTGATCAAGAAGAGGAGGGAAACAAGGATGCCTCATGATCATGGGCTCTAATACTTACAAGAAAAATCAACCAACCCAGTTCCTGCTGGAAGAGTGGTATGGTGGGGCACCACCAATCCAGGGGATTTCTGGAATGCCTTGGTAAGTTCCCAATGGAAGTGATCAATAAACTGAATCTGCTGCTAACAAACATAGCGAGGGGATGAATGCTAGAAAGCAGCCTTCTAAAACAATAGAGATGCAAGGGTCCTCCTGCTGAACTACAAGCTGAATATGAGTCAGCCCTTGCATCCAAGATGGCCACCTGCGTACTGGGCTGTATTAGCAAGAGCACACCCAGCAGAAGCCAGGGAAAGGCATTTTTTATAGATGACACTTTGAGAACTCCAATTGTGATCTCCACAGCACAAGACAGACATTGACATACTGCAGCAAGTCCACCAAGGTAATTAGGGGGCTGGAGGACATGATACATGAAGAGAGACTTGAGACAAATCTAGTTTTAACAAGAGGAGGCAAACTAATGGGAGAGCTTACTGCTGTCTTCATTTAACCAGAGTTTTGAGAAAACAGACTCTTCTTGAAGGAGACACACAGTGATAGGACAGGAGGAAACACACAAGTTGTTACACAAGAAATTCCAACAGATATATTAGAACTTTTCCACTGTGATGATTATCAGGCACTTGAAGAGATTGCCTACAGAGTCTGTGGCATCTCCATGCTTGGATTCTTTTAAAATGTAACTGTACAGACCTTACACAACCTGGTCTAGTTGGCCTTGCTTTCAGGAGAAGTTTGGACTAGAGGCGTCCAGTGGTCCTTTCTGACCTAAATTACTTTAATCCACTGAATGTGCAAGTCTTCAAGTGCATTGCTGTTTTCACTGGCTTCTCCTACAGAAACCTTTGCTCCCTTCTAGATAGGAAAAGAATCTTAACAGAGCTGTAAGAGTAGTCATTAATACAAAGTGCTGTGAAATAACAATACATGGTACTAGCATGCTTCTTTCTGGAAAGCTGAATTTTAAATAAAATAATAGACAGATAGTTGGGTGATGATGATGTCATCCATATTGAGAAGAAAGGTGGTAGACTGTATGTGCTTCAGTATTTATTTTGAAATGTGAATGCAGCCACTTCAGTAATTATAAAAATTAAGTCAGGAATAACCTATATCCTACCCTACAGACCACAGTTGAGTACTGCTCCTGCTTTCATCTACGTAGATAAATAGCTTTCATAAGGTGAATTGAATGGCAATTAATCACATGAGCAAATACGCTTGTATGCTTGAATGATTGCACAACTAGAGCCCTGAAAAGCACTTTTGAATGAAAGAGATGGGAGGCAGAGGTCAAACAAGGAAGAGCAACAAGGGGAACACATAAAACTAAAAGCAAAAATGTCATGTATCTACAATGTCCCTTTATCACTCAAAATTAGCAGCAAGATTATATACAGAAAGTATTCCTTTTTTTTTTCTTTGGTATGTGCTTTGACTGCACAATGTGAATGGTTAATTTGTCCAATCCTTCATCCAGGATGACTGGAGATGCTCTAATTCTAGAATAGAATACAAATGAAAAAATTTAAAAGGCTAAGAACCTAAGACTTATTTTCAAAAGAAGCAGAAATATGTCATCCTTTACTGGGTTTGAACCAGCATTATACACTGCTATTTTAAAATTCAGTTAGGAGTCATTTTTTAGTATAACCAATTATAACACTTTGAATGCCCCCTTTTTTCTTGATAACAATTCAAAATCTAAGACAAAGCTTTACTAAAACAAAAAATAGTGAAAGCTCTAAGGTGACTCCTTTTAAGAGTATATAAAGGAGTATATGCCAGTAAGAATTACCATATTAATGTGAAGAATCCAGTATCAGATTCATTACGTTTTTCTCCTTATTCTTTTAAGCATCGAAAGACATAAATGGTCAATCCAAGCACTACTCCTAGTTTCTCCTAAAGTAGCTTACCTCTGACAGACAGTGTTTGAAGTTACCACCAATAACTCTCTCAAAGGGTCCAGAATAATTTTGTCCAGCACAACTCAGATAACCTGTTGCACTTTCTCACACAGATATTTTTTCAAAAACAAAAAGTCTAAAATAAGAAAAAATATACTCAGTCTCAATGATGACCAGTGATAGGACAAGGGGTAATGGGTGTAAATTGGAGCATAGGAGGTTCAAGGTGAATATCAGAAAAAACTTCTTTACTGTGAGAGTGACAGAGCACTGGAACAGGCTGCCCAGGGAGGTTGTGGAGTCTCCTTCACTGGAGACATTCAAAACCCGCCTGGATGCGTTCCTATGTGATGTGCTCTAGGTGACCCTGCTCTGGCAGGGGGGGTTGGACTAGATGATCTTTCGAGGTCTCTTCCAACCCCTATGATTCTATGATTCTATGATTCTATGATACTTTGTCACCAGAAATCCCTTCACTATAGGCAAAAATATTTGTATAATATATTAGTACAGAATTCAGGGAAGGAGGCAGCAAAGGTAAAGAAATATATTGGAGAGATGCAGAGTAGGTAGGAAAAAAAAAGATAAATAGCAATTGAATAAAATAAAATACATATTTTATAATACATATTTTGAACAGATCAAGCTCAATGGGTTTCTCAGGTTCTCATGGGAAAGCTTTTTGCCACAGCGTAAGTAGTTCATTTTTTTCAGCTACATTTATTCTGATAATTGCCATTTCTCAACAGAATCAGGAAAAAAAAGTTCATTTTCTAGGTGGGTGTCCAACAATACCCAATCTGTAACAGTCTGACTATGAGATGTGCTGAAGAGAAGCCAAGGTACCTCAACAGTTGGGAAAATAAATAAACCAAAAGCAAGTGAGCTGTACTACTGCACAGCAGCAAGATTTCCTACAGAGACAAAGACTGAAATCTGAATTCCTTACTGCAGGCACAAAAATGGAATTGAGATATTACCTACAGAGATAAATCTGCCTTTTGCACTATAACATTGAAGCATCCCATTTGGCAAGAAGCCACTGGCAAATAAAGTTCTATCTCTGCTGTTTCTTTCACCATATATGCAAGTTACATATTCCAGTACAAAATATAATCTATTCATGATACAAGAGCTCCACTTACCCAGCTAGTATCATCCAATACCACATGCTTTGGAGTTTGATTCTGATGCCTACAGCAAACTGGAGCAGCCCTATGCACACTAGTTCACTAAGCTTACTGACTTAAATAGGACAGGAGGGTTGTCTCCAGCCTGAAAAAAATATCAGAGACTGAAACCTATTTGTTTCATTTCTATAAAGGTTTCTTTCATTTCTATGGAAGTAAGTAATTCAGCGTAGTTTCCAAAGAAGTGCAGTTTATCTAAGTTGCATGGTGAAGAAAAATTACCAGTTGTACTTGAATTTATTATTTAATTGAATCAATTGTTAATCCATAATGATCTTAAAACAATTCAGATAAACATCACCCTTACAATTCTCTCTTTGGTCATAAATATGCTATAGATTTAAAGGGAAATGTTCAGTATTCATTTAACATGTTAATAAAGATTTTTCTGTGATGTAGTAAAAGCCATTTGTGCTGGTGTGAGTTTGTGAGAAACGTTTGTCATGCGAATGAATAGGCCCAAACAGATCCTTCAGCAAAGCACAGTTTATTTACATTCTTGCAAGAATGGGTGACCTAAACAAGTAGGCACACACATACCAAGGTGAATAATGGTTTATATTCCCTATTCCCGACGCAAAGTCCCCTCCCCTGTTTCCCTACTGGCTGGGTAGTTCAGGGTTTACAGCCTATCTGACACTTTGAATTACCCTGTAAGTTTCCTGCCCCTGTTTACACATTCCATTCTAGCAGTTTACTTTTTACCTTTTAAGGTATAATTTTGACCTTTCTTGCCCCCTTGGCTGTCTTCCCAATTAACAAAATGATCTATACCTGCTGGTGTCATCCTGCCCCGAGAAGCAAGATAGAAGTGGCTTTGTTTGGCTTTATCTTGGCCGTAAATCCTGCTCCATGTTTGGATTCCCCAGATGGAGCCCAATTAAGTCCCTCAGTTTCTTGGACCGTAAACCACTCCAGGTGTCATTGGAATGTGCAGATATCTCACTTCTCTTAAACAAGCTATTATATTCCTAACACTAGGGTATATATAAAAAAAGCCAAACCCAACAATATGCTTCTAACACTAGGATGTGAAAACAACACTAAACCCAACACTACTAGGATGCAAAAAGAACACTACATTTCATTTCTAACACGTTTAAGTCAGAAGCTCCATTTAAAATAATTGCACACAGAAAGATGAGAGAAAGAAAGGGAAAAGGGAAGAAGACAAAAATATTACAAGGTAAAAAAATTAAATAATTGCAGCTTCATTTTCTTCATACTTTTTGTTTGCAGTCTGCTGCCCAAATATCATAAACAGTTTTAGCTGACATTCTGAGACCTAGAAAACATGCCTGTTTGGCTGCTGCTTACAGACTGTCTTTTTGCTTACAGAAGGTCACATGTAGCCTAATATTTTTGGTGGGCTTCATTATTTTATTGAGAGGTGAACAGTGTCCTAGCAAGATATGCAGATGGCACAATGTCCAGTGATTAAAGAGCAGAGAGAGCTAGTGTGCTGGTTTGGTTTGGCGGGATTTTTTGGTAGTGGGGGAAGGGTCCCAGGGGTGGCTCCTGTGAGAAGCTGAGAAACTCCCCCTGCTTCAAAACCAGCCAAGGAGCCGTTAGAGGGACAATAGATGCACCTCTGCCATTAACACAGTAAAGAACTGATAAAAGACCTGAGCAGAGCAGTTAGGAAAGAAGAGCTGAGCTGGAGAGGTGAAAGGCAGTGCTGGGGTGAAGATCCTGGTGGTTTATGAGGAAGATGGGAAAGAAGGTGCCCAAGCAGAAGTTTCCCTGCAACCTATGGCAAGATGGCAGGCTGTCCCCCTGCTTTCATGGAGGAACATGGTGGAACATTCCCTGAAGGTGCCAAGAGGGGTGAACTTGGCCAGTGGACTTGAACTTTGTGGCCACTGGACTAGGATTATGAAGCTGTGGAGGACCCTGGTGCCAGGGGAGGTGACTGTTCCCAAAGCAGTCCGTGGCTCGGAGAGAAGCCCATGCTGCAGCAGCTTGCTCCTGACCTCGTGGGAAGGACTCATGAAGGAGAGGTTCGTGGAGGACTCTCTCCCATGGGAGGGACCCCATGGGGAAGCAGGGAAGGACTGTAAGAAATCCTTCTTCCTGAGGAGGAAGGAGCAGCAGGAACCACCAGACTGTGAACTGACTCTAAACCCCATCCCCTGTCCCCCTGTGACGCTGGGGGGAAGGAGGGAGAGAAATTGGGAACAAAGTAATTTGGGCCTGGGAAGAAGAGAGGGGTGGGGGTAACATATGTAAGCCCTGCTCTGTGTGTTGTCTGTGTCCTGTGTGCAGCTGGTTAGTGTGAAATTAAATTACTGTTTTTTCCCCAAGTTGAGTATGTTTTGCCTGTGACCTTAATTGGTGAAGAACCCTCCTTGTCCTTTGTCTCGACCCATGAGCTTCTAGTTGGCCTTTGTCCTTCTCATCCCAGAGTGTGTGTGTGGGGGGGAGGGCGGAAGTTGAGTGAGCGGCCATGAGGTCGGTTCTTTGTTGTTGTCTTTGGCCCAAAACATGACAGCTACCAAAGGCAGACTACTGGACAATATACAGATAAAGTAAACTCAGTGCTGGTTAATATAACTTTGTGGAAAATAGGAATTGTTCATGTACCCCTCAAGTTCTAAATGAATCATCATCATTAACAACAAGAAGAAGCCTAGGCACTGTTATGAATTGTTTGGTGAGTATCAATGCTCAACGCACAGATGCAGTCCCAGGAAAAAAACCGACAAATTCCAGACATATCAGAAGTAAAGAATAAAAAGGAAGTTAGAATTCTGCAATATAAATCAAACATATGGCATTATCTATGCTACTGTGCATAACTCCTGCCAATCCTTCTGCTGGAGAATTAACGGTGACACTGAGAAAGAGGGCAAGAATGGTAACAGGGCACGTGCAATTTCTTCATACAGAAAAGAGAGACAGGACTGAAAACACTGACCTCAGCAGCAAGACTTCATAACAAGAGACAAAAAAAATTGACAGAATAGAGGAATGACATAAAGAAAATCAGGACTTCAATCCTTGGCCTCACAAAATAAGAACAAAATGACAGAATTAGAAAGCTGATAAATTAAAGTGTTTACTAAAGGAGATACTTTTCCACATAATACATGGTTGTAGTTTGGAATTTATGGCTGTATTAAAGGTGGAATTAGAGAAGAGTGTGCATCTGGACTGGTCATAGATAGAGTCAGAAAGTCTCTACTTAGTATGAATAATTGCAATTAAAAAAAATGTACTAGTCCTTTGTTTGCCTTTCAAGAGCCACAAAGAAATCAAAATTAGAAAATTATTTAGTGGCTGGGAGGTGAGTTATCCTACATCTACCCATCTAACTTTTCTTTTGTCTTTTGCCGAAGTATCTGGTTTGGACAATGTGAGAGGCAGAGGACTGGATAAAGAACTAATAACATGGTTATATTAATTACAGTAGTCTTCATGATCTATATGCGTATTTTAGAGATTAGTTTGGTATCTGAAGTTTTAAGTTCCTGTGTTGTTTCCAAATCTTTGTGTTGTGTACAAATGGAGTCACAGCAGTCACTTACGTGCTTGCTCAGTGTGTAATGAGTGTGATGTGCAAAAACATTCAGTGTAGACCTTGATGAGAGACACTTAAGTAACTTTGTAAGTACTTGCAAAAGACTTTATGGCACAATAGCTAATACACGGTCAACAGTTAAGATAAGGAAACTAATATTGTATATGAGCTCCAGGACACCGCTGGGAATAACAACAGCACAGAATGTCAAGAAACATATCCATAGGCTGCCAGATTGTCCATAGAAGTCAGCAGAGGAATTTGTAGGTCATGTTTGGATTGATGTTTGGCACTGTTCATCCCCAGGATGAACCATCACCATCATGCATTGCCATTCATGAGCTTGACGATAACATTAGTAATATAAAGCACACATGAATTGGTATATTCATGCATGAAGTCCCAATCAAGAAAAGCTCCAGACTGATCAATGTTGCTCTACAAGGCAAGGTGAAGTTTAGGGCCTAAGCAGCATACTGGAACATTTAAGACTCTTAACAGAGCTTACCTTGTCTGTAAGATCTATGTGGTTCTGTGGGACAGGTCTGTGACAAGTGGCTGTCCTCACAAAATCCTGCATGATACTCTGTTTTGAGACAGCCATAAAACTAAAAGGAAAGGAGAAGCAGAAAAACAAGAAAACAGATAAAGTCCATCTTCTATCAGTCTTACCTTAAATTAATCGGTACTTAAATTATGAAGGTCCTGACCACCCTCTAAATAAACGTAAGCTATCTTTCTAGTGGCCTAATGACTAAGCTCAAGCAAACAACAGTAACTTGTATTTCACAAACTGGCACTGAAGTTTCATTACCTGAAAATACTGAGCAGCAGATGCTTTATCTGTTCCTTCTTTTGGTTATGGCATCTCTTCAATGCACAACTTACTAATGAAAACTTAGGATTCTACCTTTGAGAAACCCTCATAGCCTAGTCTGATCCCGTGCTGACAGAATAAATACACTGCAAAAAGTTCCAGTTCAGTGGATGTTAGTTTGTTCTTAACATTTATAAGTAAACATTCACTAACAATTTTTAGTTACTTCTACTTACTATTTGAGGGAAATCATAACAAAACAGCTACAAACTAAAGATCAGGTTGTAAGGAAGGTATTACTGTGATGGCTTTGGGATTTTGTTTTTCTTTGGAATGCAAACAGGTAAATGATTCTAAAGTGAAATCTCTTAAGGAATGCAAATTGCCTTGGAGTTATTAATAACAATTGCTACCAATTTCAAATGCTGTCTGAGAATTGAGACACACATTCATTTGTGCAACAGAGCAAAGTGCCAAGTAGCATCTAACACAGACAGAGTTATTGTGAACACTCTGAACATGACACAGACACAAGATATAAATAAAAAAGTCAGACATGTTGAAGCTTTAAGATCTAAGTCCAAATAAGGACTCCTGACTACCCAGAAGAGAAACAGGTTTGTCTTTATAATGGACAAACACCATGTTTCTTCCTTTTGTTTCAGAAGAAAGAAAATAATTTATCACATCTGTTTTCTATATCTAGTAAGTCTGCTTTTTTCTATCTGCAACAGCAATTTACAATAGCCTGTCTTCTCTCCATTTGCTTCTGCATGCCAATACACTAAGTGGCTTTCTTCCTGTATTTTTTGTAAAGGAACTTCTTACTAGCCAATACCTCATCCTACTTGTGATACAAAATTTGTCTTTATCTGCACACTAATCAAGGTCCTTAAAATTAAGTTTAATTTTGATCCTTCTAGGAATCTGGGACCTTAGTCTGTCATATGTAGAAATATATCCAGAACTGATCTTGACTTTTATGAAAAGTAGATTTTCTTCTTCATTTAAAGTAAGGGGACCAGAAAAGGATCTACACCACACACTGTTTGGTTCACTGACAGGCTAGAATACTAGTGGGTCATGTACTTTGGAACTCCTTGTTTTGCAAACAGGAGTCAACTATACAGAACTTAAGGTCAGAAATACTTTTCAAGACCAGTCAAGGAATATTTTTTGTTGATCCTCAGCCCTGTATTCTTCATCAGGGTTCTAGCACTCTGTGTATCTTTTCCTTTGATGTTGTAAGGAATTGATTTTCTCATCTCAGGGAAAAATAGATAGACTCTTCAGATCTTCGGTCATCTTTTCAAATGCAAATTCAAATATAATGTTTTTTTACTGAAGGGTGTTGCCTAGTAATCTGAGTGTAGTGTTTAAGATGTGACCCCTTCAGGAGTCTTCCATCTAGTCCTGAGAGACTAATTCCATTACCTTAACAAACCATGCAGTCTTTTTGCCTGTTTGTTTATCTATAAAGTAAAAGTTCCTGCTTGCTTATGACATTTTCTGGTTTATCAAGGGTTATACTTAAAAATCAATCTATCCTGTAAAATCTAAAATTAATGTGCTTAAGGGCACAAGTTCCTCTTGATGAAGTGCTTCTTTATGCTATTCACAGTCATCTTCTTTCACCCTCAAAACTCTTCCTTTTGCTTTATTCTCTGAAAAACATGCAGATTGGGAAGACGGCTGTGAGTCTTCTTGGATGGTTTGGCTGTCTTCAGAGAAATAAATTAAAATTTCCACTGACTGAAAAACAAATCCTTCTGCCCCCCCCCACCCCCACCCCAATCACTTACAGCAATCTAAAGTTTTCCACTAGCAGGTTGAAAAAACTCTCAAAACTCTGCAAATGTTATGGCCATGTTCCACAACTGGTGAATTAAGAATCCAGGCTTTAAAACTTAACTCTAAAAGTGCATTTACTCTTCGCCATGCGTTATTGCAAGACCTCTAATAACTGCTCCAACAAGAATGACCTGAAGTTCTTGAGGATAGAGGTAAGCAGATGTACTTACTGCCTTACTGTGCAAGTTCTTACTTCACAAAAACTAAATCTCCTTTCAGTAAGGGGGATGCTTCCTCACATTTATTGTATGTCATGTGGTTAAAAACATTTGTGCCAGCAGCTACCATGAAACAGCAAAAAAACCCTAGTTCATACTCTAGTGCACCACATAATAACCACTTACTTGGAGCAAAACTCATCTTACAGTATGAATTATTGGCTTTCAGAAGAAAAGTGTCAGCTTCTCCTTTATTTTTCGTGGCCATTGAGAAGGCAAAGAAAACTCCCACTCTTGTGGGCTGAAGTACTTTCACAAGGATCTTGTTGAGAAAACAGAAAAAAAAAATATATCCTGCAAATAATTTCTAAAAACATAGATAAAGTGTAATTCTCAGACTCTCTTCTTTGAAAGCCAAGCTTGTTAGGATCTTTATGGATCTAAAGTTTTGACCACCTAAGCACCTCAGCTAACTAACATTTGATGTTGGACATTAAACCCATGCTAATCAATTACACAGTTTGATAACTTGCCAGATATTCTGAAGATATTACAGCACAGATAGCCTAAAAAATGAACTGTGTAGCAAATGAATAAAGACCATCTGAAACAGATTCCTGTGATCAAAGATAACAGGAACATCCTTCCAAAGAGCTGTTTCCAGTGTCTCTTCTGTGCTACTCTATTCCCCAAAAGACAAACAGAAGCCCTGTAGCACTTTATGCAGGCACATTCATACTTCATTCCTGGCAAACTGTCACTTGAATGGCTGCACTCTGCAAAAGCAGAACTGCTGTACTGACTTCTCTTTACAAAGTGCTTATACTCACTGCAGAAGACACAGACATACAAACACAAGCTATTAACATAGTGCACCTCACCCATCTGCTCAAAACAGATGGAGTCTCTCCCTACTCCAAAGGTGAAAAGGATGGAGAAGGAACAACATAAAAAAAAAAAAAAGGCTCCAGAAATAAACCTGTATGGTTGTTGGGAGAGAAATAAAAAACAAGCCAACTTATACACAATAAAGAAAACTCCATGGGGAATAAAAATTCCCAAACTCCACACAGTAGCAATCCAAAATAATGCTACTTGCAATAAACAAATAAATAATTTTTACCAACTGTTGTTTTGTATTTTCTGACCTAAGGAGATTAGCATAACAGCAATGGAGAGAAGCACTGCTCCCACATTACTTGGCATTATCTGTGCAGGCTACTATTAAAATGCAGTGCTTACATTAAGCAGCAAATTTGGCCCGTAACTGATGAGGGGTGTCCAGTCCTAACTTTGATCACAGAACAACAGAATTGCAAAATACCCCAGTAGTAAAGTGCCTGGTTTGCAACGAAGAGAAACATGCAGTAAGAATACAGTGAGCTTATCAAGGCCAGATTACTATCCAAGATTTTTGAGGCTGAAGTAATATTTCTCAATGAGGAAGAAAATATTTTTGCTTCTGTTGAGTGACTTCAAAAATTCATGGTGACACCTATTACAATTAACCTAGTAACATTCCAACAGCATTCACCACACAGAGATTCCACACATTAGCAAGTGATTCGTATTGACATAAAACAAAATTGATAAA
Organism: Hemiprocne comata; assembly: GCA_020745705.1. Taxonomy (NCBI): domain Eukaryota; kingdom Metazoa; phylum Chordata; class Aves; order Apodiformes; family Apodidae; genus Hemiprocne; species Hemiprocne comata. The sequence goes on along the minus strand of CM036616.1, from coordinate 41,573,122 downwards.
TTGATAAAACAGTCAGTTATCATCAAGAATATTACAGGAGTACCTTTAATTTCAAGTTGCAACCACACTCCAAAGCAATGAGAACTAACAGATGCGAAAGGTTCCCCCCACTGTGTCAATCTCACACTAAAAACCTTACCAAAAGAACAGTCATGATTTGTAAAATGGCATTATAAAACATCTCAATATAAATGTTTCACTTTCTTTAGAATACACATTAGAGATTTATGAGACAACAGGAAGAGAAATTACACATTATTTTGTTATGTCAAAACTTTTGACCTTAACCTATTTGGAAACGACAAAGCATTAGAACCTTTATTTTATTCTTCCTTAAAATAATGGATGATTTCTATTTTAACCAGCTTCTTCAGAATACAAATTATACTTTAATGAAGGAGGATTGTTTAGCTCATGTACAGTATAATAGCATGAAATGGAAATATTGAGACAGATATGGTTGATGCAAGTAGTTCACTTATGTCTTCTAGATTTAAATAGCCAGAATGCTGGAAGTTTTGGTACTTAAGAAGTCTAGCAGTGCTTAAGTGAGAGCCTGTTCTGAACTGGTGGCCACAGATGTACCTCACAGGAGAGCAGTATCTGGTAGCACTGAATTAATGGCTATTAATTTTCAAAATACTGCCAACATTGAGACGTACCTTGCCTCACTGGAATGAATTACTTACTGTCTGTTTTAAATAATTTAAACAATTATCCACCCACCCAACCCTACTCTTACTAGAACGCTAGACATTAGAGCTAAAGCTAAATGGGTTTTTAGACACTCTGAATCACTGGACAAATTCCCAATACAAGCATGTTGCCATCTTCAGCAAAGAAATGGCAGTGCAATATTGTAATTTACAGGCAGGAAGATCTAGCTGTACTCAGATCTAGCAGATATGAGTAAAAAAATCTAGAAATTAAAAACCCTTCATGTAGTATTTTTTTCTAAAACTGTGGGAAATTTATGCTAAATTGTTTGCTTATAGAAGAGAAGAAAAAAAAAATTAGCAGATCATATCTGGAAAGCCAAACACTAATATTAACTTGCAAGAAAACAGCCCAGAATAATTCAAATGAAAATACCAGAATATTACAAATTACTTAAAACCCAGAGGAGACATGACTGACCTTTCTGCAATCTCCTTTATTTTGTCCTACCAGGAATCAGAATCAATCAATCTTTTAAAAAGCTAATGCTAAAATCATCCCCACAGAAGAGTTCAGGGAAAGCCTGAGGAAATAAAAGGTACTTAAAATACTGCCATAAGTGATTAGGTCTTGAGCTTTTACTAAGATCCTACCACCCTGAACACTTTCAGTGAGTGAGCTCAAAGCACCACACAACTTGTCAATGGCTGTCTCTAACTGGATCAAGAAAAGCAAAGGCGTAGAAAAGCCCAGAGTGAGACAATGGCAAACCCTAAGGTTTGAACAGACAGACTTAATGGATACAGACAGAGCAGAAGGCATGGCCGGTGGCAGCCTTCTCTGTTCAGATCTGCAAATTAAATCAACAGTCTCCAAAATCACATAATGGGTATTTGTCTTTGCACATCACAGTCCCCAGCTCCAAATATTACCTGGAAAATTACCGTCAGACACTTCATTTCATTGAAGCTGACCGGGTCAAACTGTTTGCTGTACACTTACAAAGCCAACCCAGTGTCTGGGAAAGCCATATAAATGGATCAACTAAGGGAAACTACTTCGTGGTGGTGGAGGAGTAATTTAGAAACTGGAATATAACACAGAACCAAAGTTTCTGCCTCGGAAGTGAGAAGTTAGGAATTACAATTATGCACAAAAGTATGGCTTAAAAAGACAAATGCTTTCTGTTTTTTTAAGTCATTCTAGTAGCGGAACCTCCTACTGCTCTTTTGAATCTAGTAAATGCTGGATTTCAGGATCATTGAGAACTGCAGAGCTGCAATTATAGTCAATACATTGAATAAGTTCTCCTGTCTACAAGTTGCACCTCATTATTTATGCCCTAAGACTTTGTAAGAGTTTCAAGCTCAAAGGTTAAAGACATCTGTGAATTTACCTGCTCTCTAAATCCACTAAAATAAAGCAAGATTCAGGTAACCAAACCCTTTTTTTTTTTTTTTGCTTTTCTGAAAAACAGAATCACTACTTTAAACAGAAGCTAGCAAGCAATCCAGAGTAATTTCATTCTTTACTTCACTGAATTTATTATTTGACACAAATTCTTATATTTAAACTGCTGAACAGCTTTCTTGCAGCCTGTGGATCTTGAAGCATATCAATTAGTTGGCCTCTCTTGCGATGCTTTGGTTTGCATGACTTAGCACACACTAACTGGAATCCTTCTGGATGAAATTAAACCAGAATACACACTCCAGGAACAAACCTCGACAGACAGTGGTCATTTAGTCTGTGAGTAGACTAGCTCTAGTTCAAAGCAAACACAGCCTCCATTCTTTCCTCCTTTCCAAATGAGTATAGTTTGCATACCAAGGCCCCAGCACCAATTGTTCTGTCCTACAAACTTGTTCCTTCTGGCCTGTGTGACTTGTTAATGGAATGAAATAATCGCTTGAAGATAATAATTCACCATGTTCCTTTGCTTGAGTTATACTGCCATGCTAGCACATATATTTCCACATATAAAATTCAATGTATGCCTTTAGTATATTTCACATATATATACATACACACACACAGATACACACACTGGTATGTCTCCAGCTCAGTCCTGTATATGGAGATCCACAAGTACTATACGTTACAAATAACTGAAAACTGTAAATAACAGCAGATAACTTTCATGGTGAGTTCTGCTAGTAAAACAACATCTACGGACACCAACTATTGGCATATCCAATGTCTGCATGCACTGTGCGAGTGGTTGGAGACCAGCATTATGAGGTTTGGAACAGAAAAAAAGGAAGCTGCATTCTACCACAACCCCAAAAGAACAATTCATCCTATGTCACAAACTAATACTGTGCTAAATTAAGTGGGCCATTTCCACCACGGAGTAGAGAGCTACATACCAAGTCTGCCACAGAAGACTTAAGAGAGTGGTTGGTTGGTCTGTTACAGATAAATTATCTTTGTTTTTCAAAGAGAAGCCCACAGGCTGCTAACTTTCATTTTCATTGCCTGTTTGATCCTACTCGGATGTTTAACATATGTTCATCAGGGAATGAAAGATACTGTCTATGATTTATGACTGTCTAAATGCTGGAAGCAGAACAGTAATTCTCTGTGTGGGCACAAGCAGGGCAGGAATTTCCCTATCCCCTTGTTCCTCATCTTCCTAAAAGACAGAGGACCTAAAAAACCTAAGACTTTTACAATGCATTTTCAGAATTAACACTTTTAAACTATAATAACAGCATTATTTTTATTATACACACAGACACATTTACAAGTCCGTAAGACTGAGAGTAACACTACACTTGTACACAGCAAACAACAAAAGGTTAGCTTCTGTTCTAAAGCCTCAACTTCTTTGTAAAAACATACACCTTTCTCAAAACTAGGTGCTATTTGATATACTCAACATGTAGAAAAGGTCCTAGCAAGCTATTCCTATGGCAGAGGGAAATAATATCCTACAAGTAACTTTCAGCTTAAAGCAGGACTCAACACATTCCATTTAGTATCATCAAATTTCTCATTTATTCTGAACAGACTTTACTTTGAATATAATTATATTCCTGTAATTTTATCAATGAGTTGTTTCATGGACTAACGGCTACTTCAATTTATTTCCCCCAGAGTTTTAAAGATGGAAAAAATACCAAAACCTCACAATTTGGTCATGTTAACAAGCAATCAGAAGTAATAATCAAGAGACTTTTCTATACTGTTCTTACTTGTTTCACAATATATAGCTGTATAAATAAACTAAAAGAACCACAACGAACACCAACAAATATATCTAAAGGGAGGACTGAATTTACTACTTAATCTTTATGGCAATCCTATCAGGAAAAATACCAAACTGCACAGAAATTAGCTGAATTTTTTTCAAATACTTGTTTGTAAAGGTGGGAAAGAGCACTAAGAGAAACTTATTTTGCCTTAGGATCCCAAACTGACAGTGACTTTTGGAATCAGAACTTGCCTTGGAAGGCATGACATGGTAGAAACTGCAGACTGAAGAGTACTGAAAAATGGTGGGCTTATGCAAACTGCATGAAGTTCAACAGGGCCAAGTGCAAGGTTCTGCACCTGGGTCAGGGCAATCCCAGGCACAAATACAGGTTGGGTGGAGAATGGATCAATAACAGCCCAGTGGAGAAGGTCTTGGGGTGATGGTGGAAAAGAAGCTCAGCATGGGCCAGCAATGTGTGCCTGCAGCCCAGAAAGCCAACTGTATCCTGGGCTGCATCAAAAGAAGGGTGGCCAGCAGGTCAAGGGAGGTGACTGTCCCCCTCTATTCTGTTCTTGTGAGACCCCACCTGGAGTACTGTGTCCAGTTCTGGAGCCCCCAACATAAGAAGGACATGAAGCTCCTGGAGTGAGTCCAGAGGAGGGCCATGAAGAGGATCAGAGGGATGCAGCACCTCTCCTATGAAGACAGGCTGGGAGAGCTGGGATTGTTCAGCCTGGAGAAGTGAAGGCTGTGGGGAGACCTTTCGTTACCTGAAGGGGGCCTGCAGAAAAGCTGGGGAGGGACTTTTTACAAGGGCTTGTAGTGAAAGGAGAAGGGGTAATGGATTAAAATTGGAAAAGGGGAGATTTAGGTTAGACATTAGGAAGAAATTCTTTACTGTGAAGGTGATGAGACACCGGAACAGGTTGCCCAGGGAGGTTCTGGATGCCCTCTCCCTGGAAGTGTTCAAGGCCAGTTTGGATGGGGCTCTGAGCAACCTGATCTAGTGGGAAGTTGTGGAAGTCGGACAAAACTTTTCCCCACAAAACTTTAAATGATTACTAGGTAAGTTCACCAAGATGGCCGCTGGCAGAAAAGGAGACATTAGAAGCGGGCCCTGGTGAAGACTGCACAGAACTCCAAAGGCAGGAAACTGGGATAAAACATTCCAATGTTGCAAATGGAACTGAGGCGAGCACTGATTGGTCCTAATAAACCAATCAGAGACAGGACTGTGAAGAAACCCATCAATCCGGCACGAGGGTGCAGGGAGAACTTTGGCATAAAAGAAGGACTGCAGAAAGCCGGAGGTGAGGTGTGCTGACAGAGAGACTCTTCGCTGTTCCTTCATCAGTGTGCCTTCACCGCTGCTGCTCCGATCCCCACCACCGAGGGAGATGCCACTGTGCAGCCGCCGCAACACACATCACTTCACCGCTGCGCCAGAATAACCTTGCCTGATAGAGCTGGAGCCGGACACAGCCTTTTTAAAGGCTAAGAGCTGAAGTAAATTGTCGGTGCACTCGCTCTAAGGAAGAAGAAGAAGAGGATCCTCTCTCCACAGAGACGCCAGACGCCAAGAGTTGGAGCTGGTCTCCAACTCCAACCTTCAGGAGGCGTAAGCTTGCAAACCCCTCTACATGGCCTACCCCTCCTTAACCCTTAGCGTCTCTTGCCCCTATCCCCTTGGTGTGTTGGGCTCCCTTCCCTTCTTTGGGTTATTCCCTTTTGGTGAGCGTGGGTGTGCCAAAATTATTGTTCCATATATTGTTCTGCATATTGTTCCATACTAATCTTAAGGTAAAAGCACATAGTTTAAATTTCCCTAAGCGTCTCTGTGTTGTCTCTTTCATGGGCGGCGACTACCATTTAAATACCTGTAGTGGGGGGGAATATAAGAGAGTTAAGCCCAGGACCTTAGACTGCTCAGTCTCCACGGACGATCCCTGGGAGCCCTAATACATAAATCAGTGTGTGTCTGAGTGACAGAGACGCAGAAAAGTCTGTGAAGTGAGTGCAGAGTCCCCCAAGCCGTGGTTCCGTCCTCCCGCGAGGGAAACGGCCAGTAAAGGGTTGAAGCGAAAGGTGTGACACGACAGTGTGAAAAGACGCGTGTCTGACAACCCCAGTGTGACAGGCAGCGCAGTTGTGCGTGGGTGCTCAGAAAAGGACATAAAACTAAACCAAGCCTCTCCTTTCAAGAACACACCACATGTGTCCTCACGTGACACACTTGTCTTAGGCCCCTTGGATCATCAGAGAGGTGTCCCTGCCCATGCAGGAGGGTTGTAACTAGATGATCTATAAGATTCCTTCCAACCCAAACCATTCTATGATTCAATGAAAACTTGCCTGACTCATTAATTATTAGTTATTAATTATCTCAGCAGTGAACTAATAAATCACTAAACAACTTAATCTCAAATATTGCTTCAGTTATGATGTGCACCTCTGTAAGAAACAATATTGCATTGCAGTCTCAAGAGAAATAACAATGGAAGCACAGCACTGAACTGTAACAGATACATAGATTAAAAAAAAAACCAGACAGAGTCATTCTTAGCTTACATTCATATTGTTTTAGTAAGGTAAGAGGTTGAAATTGTGACCAGTTTTTCTTGACAGATACAGATGAAATGCCATAACCAGGTAGGACTTCAAAGGCCACTAAGATTTAGCACCCAACTGAAAAAAATCAGGTTAGACTTAAAAACTGTATTTTCTAGTAGAATGGGACTCAAGAGTTTATGTATCATGTCTAAATGAGCCAGAACTAGCAATTCATTGAATGAACAAACCCATCTACATCCAAATTCTCAGCCCTTGATGCTTTGAAACATGGATGTGTCTTTAGGCTGCCAAAAAAAAAAATCTAAGTGCTCTGTGCCTCAGTTTGTATGCAATACTATAATGGCCTCAGGGAAATCAGCAGGCCTACAATTGTAGGCTGCTATATAAGAACTCCTGGTTATTCCAAAACAGGAAGCTGTATGTTACCTATAATTATGCAATTTCAAAATTAGTTGTGGCATTGCTGCACAATACTGAGAATAAACAGCCAGCTGTCATAGAATCATAGAATGGTTTGGGTTGGAAGGGACTGTGGGGGTTTATAGAAAATCAGCATGCCTGAATTAGAAGAAGACAGCAGTATTTCAGGTGCTGCTGACCTAATCATCAGGCGCCCTGAGGCAAACCATGGGATCAGTAAACAAGCTGGTGTCCCACAAGCTGGTGCCCCACAGGCTGATGTCCCACGGGACCAGTAAACAAGCTGGTGTCCCACAAGCTAGTGTCCCACGGTTCTTATCTCATTAAGTAGTGACAAAATAGAATGGTGTAGCAAGAATTGAGAGGCACCGGCCAGGAAGTGAAAGCCCTGAGTCATCACGACACGGACAGCGAGTGACAAAACACGTAGCCAATCATATATGAGCTGGAAGTGTATGTAACCAATGGGGTTTGTACTGGGGTGGACCATCTGGAGTCAGAAGTGTATATATTGCAAGCATTTTTAATAATAATGGCCTTCAGTTATAACTCTCATAGACTTGTGTGAAGTCCATGTTACGCCACCTCGACAAGGGACCTTGAAGATCATCTAGTTCCAGCCCCCCTGCATGGGCAGAGATGCCTCCCACTAGATCAGGTTGCTCAGGGCCCCATCCAACCTGCCCTTGAACACTTTCAGGGGTAGGGCATCCACAACCTCCCTGGACAACCTGTTCCAGTGTCTTACCACCCTCGCACTAAAGAATTTCTTCCTAATGTCTAACCTAAATCTCCCCTCTTCCAGTTTTAATCCATTACTTCTTGTTCTCTTGCTACAAAAGCCCTTGTGTAGCCCTTTCTGCATTTCCTTGCATAAAAGCTAAGAATGCTTTTCCGTAAGTCAATATAAGGACATGAAGGTAAGACATATTAAAAAGTCTCAGCAGTTGGATTTACAAAAACACAAGTCAGACAGAAGTGTAAAAATACAGATCTCAACATTCTACTAAAACACAGTCGTGTTTCTACAACAGTTTCTCTTTCAATACCACTACACACAAAATCTCTATCCTAACAACTGCAGATGTATGTTAAACTACCACAGCTAACTACCAGACAAACAGAAGAGCAAGACAATTTCTGAATGGTGAGTAACAAGTGGCAGATTACCTGCATAAAGCATTACATTTACCACTTACTAGAGTTTATTAAGTCATATGAATGTGTTATCTGCATTTTCTTTCTTCAGAAAATTAACCTGCAGCTGTTTTCCAAAAACACTATGTCCTTGAACACTATGAACTACGTTAGAGGCAAATGAAGTTGCACAACTCATCGTAACACAATGTAATATTTAAATAGCCAACATGAGACAGAGCTAGAAGACAACATAGTTTAAAGCAAATTTTCCAAGGCATGGCAGGAAGAACATAGTCACAAATGCAAGATGTATTTACCAGGTTGTGACTAAACTGGAGCAAGGCACTGTTGTATCCCAGCATAATTAACACAGACTGTTTTCCCACACAACGATATTCAATGTCTCTGTTAAACAAGCATTTAAACACACAGACTCCATCAGCTGGAGGGGAAAAAATACTTCGGAAAAAATTAGGAGTTAAAAACAAAACCATATAAAGAACCAGATGTCTTTTTTTATTAACAACATACATAAGCATGAGCATGTAGCTCATGTACACAACTTGGTGAAAACACACTTTCTCTAACATGTTGTTTCTTAATCCAGTTTTCCAGAGACCTACAGTTTCTATCCCACTTATTACCCTGCCCTCAGAAGAAAGAAAGAGAGCTGACAAAATTAATTCCTACCTGGATTGAAACAGGGTGTTAACATCTTTTTCTACTTCTTTTCCTGCCATAACCCTATATTCCGATGTCCTCATAACCTCTAAGTGCTCTTCTGTCAAATGAAATGGCAGGGTGAAGAGTCAGGGATCAACTACATTTCCTAAACTAGCTTTTTCAAGTAAACACACACTATGTTCCATACCATGTATGACAACTATCAATAACCGACCATGTGAGAAAAAATTCTGCAATTTTTTCAGACAATGAAGAACATGTAAGCACTTCAGAGCTAGGAACAGCAGCAGCAGCAGCAGCAGAGGGTGTATTGTGTTGCTTGGGGAGGGGGATCCAATACCAGAGGCTTAAGAGGTGCAGTACATCAGTACACACTGTCTCTCTATCAGCTTTGCAGCTGGAAGGAGGCAACTGTGAGAGCACAAGAAGTCAGATACACATAGTCACTTTCAGAGACCTGAAAGATGTCTGAACAAGAACTTCATGCAAATGGCAGCTATGGACATGGGCTACAACTAGAGAGAGCTTTTCTTTTATTTCTACTTATGTCCTCCTACAAATGTATATCTAGTGTATAGATAAAACAAAATTTTACTACATGTATGGATTATGTCATAGGAGCATTACTTTAAGCTTTGCTGTTTGCTTGCCACCCCTGAAGCCACAGCCCTCATACACAATTTAGAATCTCTACAGAAATCTCACGTATTCATTTCACATATTTATTGCCAAAAATGCAAAACCAAGAATAACTTATCTATCTATCCAGCCACGAAGGGCTAGTATTTGGAAAACCAAAATTCAGCTAGATTTGAAACTATCGAGGGATGTCAAGGACAACGAGAAGAACTTCTGCTACTACATTTTTTGTTAAAAAAACCCCAACCCCAAACAACTATTTTCTAAGAGAGCTGAGGATAAGCCAGAAGACTGCAAATCATAAACCAAGGTGAAATTCACAAATTACAATATGCATTGTTTATACCCAGGAGAGTGGTACAGTGGTCCGAAACACAAGGCAGTAACACTCTGTTCTTCAGTTCAGCTCCCTGAAATAAGACCCCTTGATGAATTACACATCCCAGTGCATATTCTATTTTATTTACAATACAAACTGGTTCCTACAGGAGTGTCCCAAGGACATTTCCTTTACCCTTTTTCCAAAAGTCAGCCTTAAAAGTACATGATGGGGGCCTACAGGAAGGCTGGGGAGGGACTGTTTACAAGGGTGATTAGCAATAGTATGAGGGGCAATGGCCCTAAACTAGAGCAGGGCAGATTTAGATTAGATATTAGGAAGAAGTTCTTTACAATGAGGGTGGTGAAGCATGGGAACAGGTTGCCCAGAGAGGTGGTGGAGGTCCCATCCCTGGAAGTATTCAAGGTCAGGCTTGACAGGGCTCAGAGCAACCTGATATAGTTAAAAAGGTCCCTGTGCACTGCGGGGGCGGATGGACTAGATGACCTTTAAAAGCCCCTTCCAATCCCACACATTCTATGATTAAAAAAAATAATAATAATTATTATTTAAATAAAAACATATTAATGACCAGTGGATACTCTGTTTAACCAATAATCAGTATATCTTCATCTAGTAAGTCCCCTTTAAGTACTGAAAGACTGCTATGAGGTCTCCCTGGAACCTTCTCTTTTCCAGACTGAACAATGCCAGCTCTCCCAGCCTTTCCTCATAGGAGAGGTGTTCCAGCCCACTGATCATTTTCGTGGGCCTCCTCTGGACCTGCTCCACTAGGTCTGTGTATTTCTTGTAATGTACTTTAATGTCCAGCTGCTGTGTCCTTATGGCAGCTCATTCTCCTTGGAGATGTCACAGGAAAGGCTTTTTGAAATGTACTCATAAGCTGCTGTTAGAACTTGTGAAGGCTGATTTTTCATTTGAAAGGCTGGACCTTGACTTAAAAATAACCTGGTTTGTTTTTTGTTTTGGTTTGTTTGTTTTTTTTTTGCTGTGAGCAGTAATTCAGCAACTATAATGTAGCAAACACTGTCATAAAGTTACTTAAAATATTATTTTTCCAGATCAAATTTGGGGATAAAGGTTCACATTTTTCTCAGATACAGCAGTGTGAGTATAACTGGATAGGAAGAGTCCAAACCTGACTACTAAGTGACTGTGTTGTAGAAAGACCAATGGTCTACAGTTCAAAGCTAAGCGTACTTCAAAGTAGTTACAGAAAATGTCTGTAGTTTTAACACCGATTCCTCTTTAAGTACTACTCATAGCAGGATTAGGCAAAAAATTAAATACATATGTTACTCTAATTTTAGGTGCATGTTAAAGAGAATAGAATATGGCATTCAGAATTTTTTTACTTCCAGCTGTCACTTAAATATTCTTACAATCCACATTTACACTGACTGAACCAATGGCATCTTGGAATCAACTCAAAGAACAGTCTGTTCCAAAGTCTCTCACTGATTGTGTCTTCTCCCAGTATCAGCTGGCAATTAAAATCATACCACAATGAAGCCCTCAGTATAATGAAATCGATTGCCTGCTAATTGAAGCATCCTACGTGTTCACTGGAGCTGCTGTGGATGTTCCACACATTTTCTGACCTGTAAGGAACAGAGGACAAACACCCAGATGCTGGGATCTCTCCTCCTGCCAGCTGGTAAACTAAACAGTACAACAACATTAGTAAAACATATTTGCCATGTACAGATTTGTATAGATCTTTCTCCACCTTGACAGACAGGCAGTGTAATGCTGTGCTATTTCAGAAGAAGAACAAAAGGCAGAAGAGCACCAGATTCTGTATTTTGGCATCAAGACTCGGGGCAATAAAGATGGCAGCCAATATCATAACCTTCAGAAGTATTTAAAACGGGGGGAATACTTCCCTCCCTGTTAAAATGCAAAAAAAACCCCCAAACAACCCACCACACTTCAAACTCAGTACACAGAATCAATACTATTCCAATTTGTTGTTTTTCCATTGTACTGGATATGACAGCTCACTTTACAGCTGCAACAGCCAACAACTACATAAGACTTTAATAGGACTAGTAGGTTGTTATTGCACTAAAGTGGACAAAGACATTGCTGAAAGCACTGCTTTTCTACTCACAGATAGCAGAGATTCCCTGTGATAACCTTAATTTTCTCAACCTGACTTTTAAAATAATTTTATATCCATTTTGGGTGAAGAATGTCCCCAAGGTCTATGCACCAATGAGAAAATTAGGCCTACTTCCCCCACAGGCCCTATTTTCATATTCTCATTTGGATAAATTTCAGAATACTCTTATGACACATCACAATGTATTAAAAAACAGTTTGTAAAATCTTATTGCAAACAGAAGAAACAAAACCATTGAAGAAAACCCCTCACTTCCCCAGCTACTGGAACACTGGCAGCTTAGCACAGGAACTTAAACGTTGGGGGAGAAATTCAGCATTTCAGAACAGAATGTATTTTTGTTTTAAAGGACACACAAAACTTACGCAGTTCAAAGGCAACTCAAGCAGGACTCTCTCAAATTCTAAACTGTGCTCCAAGAAGTAGAAGGAATCCCGTGGTCAGAAACCATGGTTCTCATGCAGCCTTAAGAGAGCTGACTTCTCTTTGCTTTTCCCTCTTGCTTTATTCCTCTTGCACGGAAGTAATTTTTAGGTTTTGTACCTTTTTGTTTTAAGCTGTTAGATGTTATCATGCACTACTGTTTGGCTTAGCATCGTGTGGGATGTGTTCTGCCATGGGGCCAGGTGCCTTGTGACACAGATGGAAAGCCCAAGCAACAAGACTGCTTTGGAGACTGGCTAGCTGCAGAGGCCCAGCTGCCAGAATGACATGTTCACTCAGACTCTTCCCACTTTGTTTAGAGAAAGAGAAGAGAGTCTAGCGGGGCAAAAGGCCTAAGAACTTTTTATTAGGTCAGGTTTTGATTACAAAAGATTTCTCCTTTCCATTGTCATTCTTCTCGTCCCAGGCATCTCTCTTCTTATCAGCCTAGACTTCATGATGTACTATAAAGGCACCACGATTATAAGAAAGCTCAATAATGATATGCTTAATCAGAGACAATCATCTTTTCTCACAAAAGCATGTGAAGCTACTTCTCTACATGGAAAGGAACTTATTTTCTATGTGTGAATTATGAGATTTGCTGCATAAGCATTGCAATACTATAATTCTCATTAAAAGCCTCAAAGTTTAAGTTATTGGGTTCACATCAGGAAAAAAACAAAACCAAAACGCCACGTAATTTCTTTTTCTTAGACTACTGTTATTTCAATGGCAAAAATCCTTCAAGACTCAGACATATGCCAAGCCAATCACCAGAAAAGGTATTAATCTCACATAATGACTTTTCTAAGTATAGGAACTCTTTCAGGGCATGTAAGATATAACAGTTGCGATGTTTCCCTACCAGTTCTCCTTGTCCTGTCCCTCATTGCAAAGTATTTTTCCTTTAAGATTTTCCTGCTCTTTGTGGTTAAAAGGAAGAATATGTTTAGATTTATTTAGTAATTACTGCTAATCAGCTTCAGAACAAAGATAACCTGACACAATTATTTACTCCTATATGCCTTTCAGTTGTTTGGGTTTTTTTTGTTCCACCCACTTGCATCCCATTTTGAAAACAGATCAGCACCTACTGCATGCAGATGGTTAATGCATACAATGGTGACCATTTAGGGCAGCTGCCCTTTTCGTACACAAATGGTCTTGGAGGTAGTTTGTAAGGCAGTCAGAATTCAAACAACTATTCTGAAGTAACCACCACAGTAGTGTGATTTGAGGCACAGACTAGCAGATCTACTTAAATCGTACTACAGCAACTTTTACAGACATCAGTTTAAAAAAAAAGGATTTAGATAGATATTAAACTAGAAGTGGTTTGAGTCCTGAAAATTTCTCAATTTTAGACTGGTATCTCTAGAAGTATTAGAGTTTCTTTTCTATTACAAACAGGCACAGTTTCATTAACTTCGAATCAGCAAGTATTAATCTTCAAATACAGAGGTAAATCACTCCAATACAGAGACATGGTAACAACAAACCATTGGGCTTTCAAGTAAGATAGGACACAAAGTATACAATAGCAGCATATAAGCTATTTCCTTGTACTTTTGAAGGCCTTAGAGTAAGAAAATCAAGAACAGCACTTCGTAATACCTCATACTGTTAGTTGTAAATCAGTTTCACACTGCTGGTGTCTATTCAGCCTGACATTTAATGAGTCAGTGCATCTCCTTCCTTACACAAAAGTATATTTAAAGGGAAGGGCCTGGTGTAGTTACCAGATTTGCAGAAAGAGAAGGCCACACTTGTATTCTTATTTTGCCACTCCTTTTCTTTTCTTATTACAGTATATATTTACTTTTACCTTTTTTTTTCTTATTGCTAATTTTTTGCCCAAACATTTCTGAGAGCATAATTAGATTTCAACTATAGTTTCACATTGAAAAGACTTAAAAAGAATGTTACCATAAAATCATCAAGGAAAAGCTGTGATGATTTACAATCTGTATTTAAATTGTAACAACTAAAAAAAAAATAAATTTGAAATATCCTCTGGGTTGAAAAGCCTAATGTACTCAGCAGCAGTATTTTTTAAAGAACTGTTGGGTGCAGCAAAGCAAAAAATGTCACCAGCAATTAACCTGTATAACTTGGAGAAACAAGCTTCTTTTTGCACTGAGGATTAAACTAACATGTTAAATTTAATGTCTAAATATTAAGCAGCTAATGCAATGCATAATGAAATGTAAATTTAAGTTTGTTTCCTGAAAATTTTATCTTTAAAAAATGAGAAATAAGGAGGGCAGTACATTAAAAAATTCTTATCCATGGTTATCTAAAGAAACTAGCCTTCTGTTTGTGACTGACAATTCTAAAACAGGGAAATTAAGAAATTGTATTCACTGATGAACATATACATAAGATTTGTTACCTTTTAATCAACAAGTAAGATGTATTTTATCTTTTTAAGCAGTGGTGAGTGGAAGCAGGGAATAAAGAAATAAAACATGCAGACAAACCTTCAGTCATCATTAACCTTTACTGTCTTGCCTCAGTATCCTACAGCCTGTAGCCATATAGCCTGTAATTTTCAGCTATCTCCTTCTCATGCTTCCAAAACAGCAGATATATCTTATTACTTCATTATATTTTAATGATACCTGATATAGTTTTCCCATTTTTGAAATACGAAAGTATTTAAATCAAAACATAGTAACTAATAATAATAAGACTGAAGAATTCTAGATTTGGACAAAAAAAAATTAGTATCTTTCCATTAAATATTCCCTGCATATGTTTGAACCTATTATCACTCTATCTGCACCAACACTGCCACGCATTCGTATTATATCACGCTATTTTGGAAAACAAATAAGTAGTCCTGCCTTTAGGAAAACTAAGTGCCTAATACAGCATTTTTGCTACAGTTTTGGAAGCCACTGTAGGGTCCAGGGCATATTTGGAACATTCTATATGTGTGACAGTGTGAAATGAACGGAAAATCTCTCTCTAGTGCACACTCTTTAGCTTCCAGAAGAACCTGGCATAAAAGCCGCTGGCTCTGAAATGATCAGACTATCAGGACCTCAGTGTAGATGGTTTGCTTTTCAGATGTCTATTAAGTTGGAATTAGTTTTCTGGATAAAAAGAACCTGATCCTGCAGACACATGCAGACATAATACCACCCATGCTACTTCCAGAAATACTGCCAACTGAAGTAAATACAATAAATCCCACAGGCAAAATTACTGGTACACATTTTTTTCAGGATAAGGATTTGTGCTTGACTCACTCAACATGATATAGCTAAACATAACTGGATGCAAGATTTTCTAGGTATGCTTTCAGATGCACCAACCTTAACAAATTTATAGATAGCACATAAATTCTTTTCTCCTTATATGATCCTATGCTTAGATTTACTTAACTCAAGATCCAAAAATATTTACACCCAGCTTCAGTTTCCCCTGCGGATTAAATAAATTAAAATTCATGCCATAAAATCCAAGACAGAATAGGAAAAGTTCATAAAACCAACAGAGCTAGCAATGGGACTTTTACTACGCTAACACAAACGTGCAAGTGTCTTCTGTAGGACTGTAATACTAACAATGCATAGAAATCCTTCCATGTATTAAGAAACTAATCCAGTCATCTGTAGTACACCGAACAAAAACATTAGTGGCTTTTGGGATACGAGAGACAGAAGAGCAAGACCACTGCACTAAATGCATTGCCAAGTACAACTTCTGTCAGCTATGAAAACATCTCAGTGAACCCAGCTTTCAATTGCCTATTTGTTGCCTGACACTGGTCCCTTTAGCTGCCTTTGGTTGGAGAAAAGGGACAAGCAGGAGCTGATCTAGGCTCCCTTGAGGTCAGTAAAAACCACTGCACTAATATCAGTGGCCTTTGAATAAAACTCTCTTGACATCTATCCACTAATTTTTCTCTATGCATGCGATTTAGGTAATTCAGCAAAATAATCCCATGCCTCCACAAACCTGATGTCAAACTGTGACACCTAATAACCTCTCTTCTCTACCCTAAAACAAACCCAGTAAAGTAAACCTATGTCAGAGGTCAGTAGTTTCTCCTCCTTCAATTAAAAAAATATCCCAAACTCAAGGTAAATATTTACTGTGGCATTTGCTGGCTGACTCCTAGATTTAAAAAACTTCCTGGTAGTGTCCTCTTCCTTAGCTTTGTGACTTAAAAACCAAAGATGGTGATTCTTTCTTTCCTCTTCAATTAATCTCTATGCTCTAGTTAGGATGGGTTCTCCCTAAGAAACAAGCACTTTTAATAAAAATATCTAGGCAACACTGCAAAACATTTAAATGCAAACATGTCCAAGGTAAAGCAGGTATTTTCATTGATGTATGCTGCCTACCCACAAAGTAATGAGAAAAAAAAGAAAAAGCATACAAAAATGAAAAACAATGCCTAGTTTTGCATCCACAGCACCATATTTGTTACACAATGTGATGGTACAATATAAGAGCACAAGGATAGTTAGATAGGGTACAAGAAAGCAGAAGCAAAACAAACCAACGAAATCCCTAAGTCACCACCAAAAGCAAATCAAGCTATCCAGTATACACTGTAGTCTCTTTCAGGCTAGTTATTGAACTTCCTGATGCAGTCTTTCATTTGTTATCTATCTCTCTATATTTATATTAATTTATCGACCTATATGAATGCACATATGTGTGTATTTGTATTTACACATCTATATTGATAAAAATATAAAGAATGAATGCTTAATTACCAATCAATAAAAGGTGAGGCATACTCCTACTGCAAAACCTGCACTTCTCGCTTTACTTACTTGCTCTTCCAGGCTAAAAAAAGGGCCATGATTGATTAGCAAACTACTTATCATAGTGTGAAAGTTCCACATGGAAGAAAAAAAACTAAGACTTGAGATACAATAGAAAAAGACTCTTATGAAATGTAAGCTTAATAATTTACCTACACAACACTAGAATGCTTAGTACTATGATTTAAAGAGTTAACAGAAAAATTCAGTTATTACCATTTCCAATACCTCCTTCAACCACATTACTATTCCTTCACACAAAGTACTCTGCCTCAAAAATTGTCTGAACTGCTATTTCCCCTCCAAATAAAGAATTTTTAAAAGACATTTAAGTGCTTTGTTTTCCCCCCCTGAAATATCTAGTGCTGTGCTAAAGCTCATAGAATCATAGGTTGGAAGGGACCTCAAGGATCATCTGGTCCAACCTTTCTAGGTAATGCTATAGTTTATATGAGGTGGCTCAGCACCCTGTCAAGCTGAGACTTAAAACTGTCCAATGTGGCAGAATCTACCACTTCCCTTGGGAGACTATTCCGATATTTGATTGTTCTCATGGTGAAAGATTTACCTCTTGTCTTCAACTGGAATCTCCCCAGGAGCAACTTGTGCCCATTACCCCATGTCTTTTCCATGTGACTCCTTCTCAACAGGGAGTCTCCATCTCTTGGTAGCCACCCTTTAAGTACTGGAACATTGTACTAAGATCTCCCCTAAGCCTCCTTTTCTCCAGGCTGAACAAACCCATTTTCTCAGCCTCTCCTCATATGGTAGGTCCTCCAGAGAGCTGGTCATCCTTGCGGCCCCTCTCTGGACCCTCTACAGCCTGTCTGCACCCTTTTTGTAGAGCAGGGACCAGAAGGAGAATGCAATACTCCAGGTGTGGCCTGACAAGCGTCCAGTAGAGTGGGATGATGACTTCTTATCTTTGCTGGTGATGCCCCTCTTGATGCAGCCCAGCATCCTGCTGCCTTTCTGTGCTGCTGCAGCACACTGCTCACTCATGTTGAGCCTGTTATGCACCAAGACCCCAAGGTCTCTTTCCACAGGGCTGCTCTCCAGCCAGGTGGATCCCAGTCTGAACTGCACTCCTGGGTTATGTGTTCCCAGGTGCGAGACCTTAGTCTTCTCTCTGTTGAAATTCATAAGGTTCCTTCTAGCCCACTTCTCCAGACTGTCCAGGTTGTGCTGGAGGGTGGCCCTCCCTTCTGGGGTGTCAACCTCTCCACTCATCTTGGTGTTGTCAGCAAACTTCATCAGGGTGCTCTTGATATCAACATCCAAGTCACTTATGAAGATGTTAAGCAGCATTGGGCCCAATATCGATCCATGGGGCTCCACCACTCACCCTGCATCAAGCGAGCAGGTTACTTTGTCATAGAAGGCAATCAGGTTTGTCAAGCACGATTTGCCCCTGGTAAATCCATGTTGGCTTTTCCCAATCACATGCTCCAACTAACTTGTGACTGTTCCCTGGAGGATTTGCTCCATGACCATTACCTGAGTCCTCCTTGTAAACCTTCTTATAGATGGGGGTGACATTAGCCTTCCTCCAGTCTTCAGGGATGTTTCCCCATCTCCATGATTCCTCAAAGATTATGGAGAGTGTCTTCGCAATGACATCAGCCAGCTCTCTCTACACCCTAGGGGGGATGGCATCTGGGCCCATCAATTTGTATGGGTCAAGCTCCTGTAACAGTTGACACACCAACTCTTCCTTCACTGACAGCAGGTCGGTGTCTGCCTCAACCTGGACTTTTGTTCCCGTGGCCTGGGTCCCATCAGCACTGTTAAAGACAGAGGTGAAGAAGGTGTTGAGGACCTCTGCCTTTTCAGCATTGCTGGTGACTAGTTCACCTCTCCTGTTTAATAGTGGCCCAATATTATTCCTGTTTCTGCTTGTGGTTGACCTTTCTGAAGAACCCTTTCTTGAAGCTTTTGACATCTCTGGCCAAGCTCAAGCTGAGCTTTTGCTTTCCTAACTGCATCTCTGCGTACCCTGGCAATGCGCTTGTAATTTTCAACAGGTAATGTTCCACTTTTCCACCTCTGGTACATTTCCTTTTTGGTCCTGAGCAGACCCAGAAGCTCACAGTTAAGCCAAGGGGCTCTCTTGCTCTGCCTACCTCCCTTGCCTTTAGAGGGGATTAACTGTTTTTTGTGTATCTAGGAGAGTGTTCTTGAAAAACTCCAGTACTCACTAGCCTCTTTACCCTCCATGGAAGCTTTCCACGGGATCCCTTCCAACTGAGCCCTGAGCAAGCTGCAGTTTGCTTTTCTAAAGCCTAAAACCTTTGTCTTCAAATTAACCTTCATTGTGCTCAGCAGTATCCCAAACTCCACAACACTGTGGTCACTACAGCCAAGTCTGTCACTAACTGAGGCACTACAGAGTTGGTTTTCTTGGTTAGTGAGCAGTAAATCCAGCTGTGCCCCATTCCTAATTGGCACATCCAACATTTGCATGAAGAAGCAGTCTTCTACACATTCCAGGAACTTGATGGATGTCAGGTGAGCTGCAGTGTTGTTCTTTCAGCAAATGTCTGGGTAGTTAAAGTCTCACAAAAGAGCCAGGTTTTGTTGACCTGAAGCTTGCCTGAGCAACCCGAAGATGTAGAACAAAGTGGGAGAGGACAACTAAAAGCCTTCACATCACCTGCATGTCAGAGGTTACATGAATTATATGTACAAAACTATTTACTGTGCTGTCTGCCCAAACTTCCTCTAGCAACTGATTGCCCTCTACCAGCACACTGCGGCTGCTGATGCTAGTACTATCTGTGCAATGCATGTGAATGTACAGTATAAGAATTTAAGAATTAACAGTATGAATACATTTTCTACCATATATGACTTTTGAACTTCAGCTATCAGGATTTTAGGATTTAAAACTGAATTTAGCATGGGATTGGAAAAAAATTATTTGATTGCGAGGTACAGGGTTTGGGGGGGAACTAAGCAAGGGCCAAGAGAGTGTGGAGATTATCTTTTGTTGTTAATGGTTTGTTTCCAGTTGTTATAGAGTGGGATGGGGTATTCCTTGCAAGGCTCAAATGGGGAGACACAGGCGCACAAAAAATAAGCAAAGCACATGCAATTTATTAAGCTACTAATTCCGAGCACAATGGAGTATTACACATTACAGTATATACATACCAACCCAACAAAGATGAAGACCCACAGTCCCAGGTGTAGCATCGTGTGGTGCAAGAGGCAGTCGGCAGGCGCAGCACTTGACGTGGGTGTCCCCATGGAAGCAACAGTGACCTTATCGATGCACCAGCCCGAGGCCCTCAGGAAAAACTTGTTTCATATTAAAAGCATATTAAATGGCTGATAGCAGTAGCAAATATCCAGTATCAACTGTCATATAATATGATTTTGTACACTGCTGACAGAAAAAGAAACATCACTATAATCCATCTGTTTCAGCAATCCTTTCAGAAGTTACTGAGATAACTTTTGGAAAGTCAAAGCCCCAACAGGTATTGTGTGTCCAGGCCTCCTCATGATTGGTCTCAAATTCACCCACCTCACTGAGAGCATTTTCAATTACTTTCTATATGTACACCAATTTCATTTCCCCCGCCCCAGTCTTGCCACCACCCAGATTCAATAAATTTATTTTGAAAAGTCAGCTCTGCTACTAGCCTGTGAAGACACAAATCCAAAGGAAAAATTGCTTTCAAGGAAGTCAGTAAAGCGTGTGCTTGCAGACATTACTCATGCATCTTAAGAAAGCCTACCTACAAGTAGCAGAACCATAAAACATTACTTCAGGGGTAAGTGCTCTCCTTCTCGACTGGCTTGGACTTTCCCAGCAGCACAGCACATCCTGAAACACTGTGGTGCTCCACTGCCTTCTCAGCACAGCTA
Organism: Hemiprocne comata; assembly: GCA_020745705.1. Classification (NCBI taxonomy): domain Eukaryota; kingdom Metazoa; phylum Chordata; class Aves; order Apodiformes; family Apodidae; genus Hemiprocne; species Hemiprocne comata. The sequence goes on along the minus strand of CM036616.1, from coordinate 41,552,264 downwards.
CCCAACTGGCAGCAGCATAGGAAACGCATAGTTCTGTTCATACAACTACAGATTGGCTTCTTTACCTCCGTCCCAGTTCTGGTCTGTTGTCTCTTGCATTTGCGTCCATAGGAAGCAATCAAGACCTTATCCTTCACCTAAGAGGGAAAGACCTCTTCTGACCATCCCTGTCTAAAGTTACTAATTCAACAACGCTCAAGAACAGAGAGGGGAAACGACCCTGACGTGCCAGTTTCTGCCTTTCTCCGATAAAGCAATTTATTGTTGCAGAGGCAGTTTGCCGCTGACAAGCTTATAACACCAGCAGGGAAAGCTGTAGACGGCGCAGCGCTTCGCAGGGCCTTTCGAAGGAGACCAGTTCCCGCTCGCTGACTGCCTGACACTCGTCTGGAGCTCAAGCTGGCCCCGCATCATGAGTTTATTACGGTTTCATTGTCACGTCCGCCCCCGAGCCCGGCAAGCCCGAAGAAAGCACTTAGAACAGCCACCTGCTCCAAGAGCTCAATTGACCCCCACAGAGCCAGGTCTGCCGCTGTCGAGGCCCCGGCCGCCCCATATCGTGAGAGATGCGGCCCCGCCGCCGCCAGCCCGCGCACCGGCTCAACAGCCACTCACCACATCTGGCCGCGAGGGCGCCAGCGTCCTGAGGAAAGGCTGCGGCGACAATAACCCGCACCGGGCTGGAGTTATTTCGACGCTGACAGACCGACGGGCCACCGGGCTCCCTCCCCCGAGGGCTGTGAAGAAGTGCCCAGCGGCCTCCAGGGGCAGCCGTTTGCCGGCGGAGGGGGGAAAGCGAGGGAGACCTGGGCGGCGAAGTCAGTTCCCCCGCGAGAAGGAAGCCGAGGCGGGCAGCCGGCACTAGTCGCGGCGGCGTTCCGTACTTAATGTCTCTCACAGTCATGTCCGCATCCTCTCCCGCTGGCAGCTCCTCCCTGGCGTGGAGCAGCTTCACAGTGGACCGCGGTAGCTGCTGTACGTGCGGAGACGGAGCGGCCATCTCCGCCTCCCGCCTCCTCCTGTCAGCTCATGGGGAAAGAGGCTACGGCGGAGGAAGATCCGCTGAGGACGTTTCGCAGCCAGATCACTTCCACGGCTCAGACGTCTCTTGGGCAACCTGCACCTCCGCCTCATCCCCACCCTCGAAGCGCGCCTCACACACCTACCGCACCCGAGCACAATAAGCCGGGCGGGGCGCTGGCGGCAGCGGGCAGCGACACCTGCCGGCTGCAGCGGCTCCTCCGCGGCGGCGGCGGAGCAACCACTCGCAGCTGCCGGTCTACCTAGGGCGCCCCCTGGCGTCCGGGGTGCGGCCGCAGCGGGCTGGCAGCGGGGCGCGCAGGGTGGCGAGGAGGGGGCACTGCCGCCGCACCGCGACACTTCGACACCGCCATACCCTGACACCGCCACACTGCCCAAGACTCCCTGCCACCGCCAGCTCAGGCCGGCAAAGGCCCATGCTCACCGGCCGCGGCAGCTGGCTGAGGGAGGACCCGGGGCCCTGTCGCAGCCGGTGGGAAAGACCTCGTTTCCGCAGGCAGCTCTCCTGTTGGCATCGGGACTGGAAGTTTGTGGCAGTGATTTAAGGAGGCAGTTGACTAAACCCCAGATAATTTGGCTTTTCTGTCCCTGGCGTTTCCCCAACTGCTTTATTTTCTATGAGTGTCAGGGTGTAACGGGAATGTTAAGTGATAGGTGACACTATTTCGCCATTAAAGATTTTCCTAGTGCTTTTTTTCTTGTTGTTCATGTTGGGTTTTTTTAGTTCCACCAGCAAGCCTGGTAAAAGGAAAAATAAAATAAAAAAAAAACAAAACTAAAAAGCCCCAAACTCACAGGTTACTTTGGTTTGTCAATACTTGAATATTTGGAAGTTTTCCGAGTTTAAAAGTACTGCAGAAAGTTTAAATAAGTTCACTCCAATCAATGTGTTGCTATAGCAGCTTCTTCAGCTGTGTTTGCAGTCTTTTGATATTGGTGGAAGAAAATACAACCTCAAATTACAGCTTCTGCAAAGGATCAGTTAACAAACCCTTCTTCTGAAGTGCATGCTAATGGGTATTCAGATATTACTGTTTACAGTAATGCTAGTGGTAGCTCTCTCAGACTGCTTCAACAACTCAAGTATTTTAGATATGCTTCTGCCAGTAATAGTTAATAAGGAAAGAAGAGAAAGAATCTGAGCATGCCTGTGCTTTCAGCAAGTTGTCAGGACTTTCTAACCAACAAATCTGTCCAGCAGCAGAGATGTTAATACTGACCATTTTTAGCAGCAGTTTGGCCAAATGCGGCTAAAACAGAACTGTGCCAGGACAACATCTATTAGTGTGGCTCCATTGTGGGGAAAGCCAACATCCAGCTCCAAAGAGAGAACAGCTTGAGACAGCTATTTTTTTATGCCACTTCCAGCTAGATCTCCAAAAGTATGTCTGCTTTATTGACTACTAGTTACCTAAGTAAGTACTGAACTATGTACTAAGTACTATGTCTGTCCTAAACTCTGATAAGGACACCAGCAGCAGATTTTGTGTGTAATGTGCTAGTAGAAAATGTGTATATGCAGAGTGATTCTTACCAGAACAGTTATGCTTATAAAATTGCTTAGAATAAACTGACATCTGCAGAACATTGTGGTCAAGGGGAGGTTGTTTTGTCTTTCAAATAGAAAACTCCCGCTGCTTAGGTTAATTAATGTATCAAGGAAAAGCATATACAATGGGATTTAGCAAAATTTGGAGTGAGATCAGCAGAATTGATTCAGAGAAAACTCTCTCTAGCAGACTGCTAACAGTGCCAAAAATTAACATTCAGGGTCAAATTGGATGGGACTTTGTGTAACCTGATCTAGCTGAAGATGTCCCTGCTCATTTGCAGAGGGGCTAGACTAGATGATCTTTAAAGGCCACTTACAAACCAAACTATTCTATGACTCTATGAAAAATGGATCAAGGTTTCTTCCCTGCCTTAGTCCAATGATTTTGTGGAAAAATAACTGGCTTAAATTTCAGGTGGCTTTTGGCATAGACCTTGATATGGAACTAAAGAAGTGTTGCACAGTGCATTGCTGTAGGCTGTATGACATTTCATGTAATTGAACACTTCAGGTAAGTCAAATTAAATACACTTAAAATTAATCAATATAGAATGTCTTACTTATTTTCTACCATCAACATTGTGCAGAAATGACCTTACAGAAGTAATAAAAATAAGCTTCGCTTATAACCCTTCTTACACTCATGTTTTCTTACAGTACCAAATATTTCTGAATTTCTCCTACGTTTTAGCTGTGCTTCCTGCTTTGAGGTATGGATCACAGTACTTTGGGATGCTGAGCTACACTTATATTGGCTAACAAACTAAACCCCTTTAACGGTATCAACAGCAGCAGAGGTTGAATTTATAGCATCAGAATGGTTTGGGTTGGAAGGTGCCTTAAAGATCACCTAATTCCAACCCTCCTGTCATGGGCAGAGACACCTCCCACTAGATCAGGTTGCTCAGAGCCCCATCGAACCTGCCCTTGAACACTTCCAGGGAGGGGGCTTCCACAACTTCTCTGGGGAAGGGTCTTTCTGGTAACACTGTCAGTGGAAAAGAACTGAGTAATGTAGCCTCTTGGCTACGTTAGTTGGTGTGGGCTCCTTCTAACAGATTGTTTTCTTCTGCATGTGTGCTGTAGCAAGACCTGTTCAGTCACAGCAAAGCACCAGCTAGGAAATGAAGTCTTGGTCTTGATTAGCAACCCAGTTAGGAGTATTCTGTAACACAGGTGTGGCTGGTCACTGGTGGAGATGATTTATTGTCTTGCTTGTTCTAGCATCGACTACTCAGTGGGTACTCCCGAGTTAAAATAACATTCTGTATTTCTTTATACGAAACAGTGTCTGCAGCATGTACTAGAAACCCATAAGATGCATGATCTGAGAAGATTAAGCCCTTTATCTGTTTTGTGAAAATCCCAAAACATCCAATGCACTAGTATTCTACAGAATATTTAGAGCAAGACTTGCAGATGTAGGTTTTGCTGGTAATGAATTTACATCACTAATTGCTGGAGGCCAAAGTCTCCACACCTCCTCACTGACTGCTGTTAACTAGCTAAATGTGTAGTGGGAAATTATTGTTAAGATTGAAATTATTAATGATATTAAAATGGGTATTTACAGCTAATTAATTGAATTGACACTTCAAAATATTAGTTTCTTTTGTAGTCTGAGACACTCGCTGATTAGTTCTGTTGCTGCTGAAGAAAAAAAATGAGGTCTTATTTAAAAGGCATAAGTTGAAATACTTCTCTCAAAATCAATTGTACCACTAGCTCCAACATCTGGCAATATAAAAACTAAGGAATTCAGTTATGTTTGTAACAAGAAAACAAATTTATTGATTTTAAAAGACAAGACACAATTTTGTTTTGAAAAACACAAGAAAGCTAGCCTGAGTTCAAGTCTGAAATATTCAGAAAAATCCTACTGTCTTTAGTATGTTCCAGTCATTTTTTTAAACAACACACTAAAAGTTAATATATATTTTTATAATTATAAAAGTTCCCCAGTTATTGTACAGTACACGATACAAATTGCCCACGAACTATTATTTAGCTCCTGCCAGTTTTGAGAGGACATGATATACTAAAAGATTTAGCATTTCTCACAAAAATCACATCAGGAAATACGTATTTACAAAATCAAATACATTATACAAAAAAAACCATCACGTTATTCTGTAAAGATGTTTTCTTTAAATAATTAAAAAGTATATTCAACTGTAGTCCAAAAACTGGAAAAGAACATTACATTATCTCACACATACAACCTACAAAAAGTTGCTTACCGCATTTACATAATATATTCAGTCAACTGCAAAACAGAAGTTTGAATATGTCCTAGTGTTATGGTGTTTCTGTGCTGTGGGACTGAATAATGTAATCTGCCACTTACTAAGTGAAATTTAAATGATGGCACTTAAAAAAAAAACATGTTATAAAAGAAATGCAACAAAGGAAGTTTCCTAGAAGGTAAGAAAGCCCTGAGTGATGATAAAATTACTGATTGGTAGCTCTAGAATTAACCTAATTAAAGTTTACCACCTCAGGCACAATTTTCCAAGTTTTGAAAGGCACTCAAAGTTTCTTTAACAGCCTCGTTGGTTTATTAACTGTAAATCCAAATTTTCAGTGAAGATGAGTGGAGATGGGCAACTTGCTTTGGTACAAAGTGGTATTTTCCTAGCGTATTTTAAATTGACTAACTGGGTTACTTTAAGATGGATAATTAATGTTCAAATACAAGGCATTCACTTTAATACTGTATTGAAAAGAACATTACTTGGGGAACCTTTTAAGTATTTTTTGTGTAAAAAGCTTTTGCTGGTATTAGTGGGTCAAAAAGAATTGAACTGAGTTCCTGGTAAACACCAATCCATGCGAGGTTGTTCCTCCTCAGTCGAAATTCCTCTAACAAAGACATTTATTATTTCAGAGTAAAATCCATCCAGAACTGAAAACTCCTGTAAGATGTTTGCACCACAATCAAGAAAGTGCTTAAGAACATACAAAGAACGTTTTCCTGATTTAGATTTAAGTGAGGCTCATTTGATGCTTCTAGGCTTGTTCTGGGCCTTCTTTTCTACAGAGAATTTCAGCCTTAATGAGCAATCTAAACAAACCCTACCAAATATTTAAGTACTCAGGGCTTCCAATCCCACAATGCTAATTTATTTTTTCAACAGGAAAGGGGAAAAAAAATCAGAATTAAACAATAGTTAAAATGATCATTTTCAAACTAAGGCATATTTTACTTCAAACAAACACTAGGCAGTCACTTCGTAAGTGGCTTTTACTATTTCTTACTTAAACTAGTAAATTAAACTCAGGTCTACTGGCACATAAAATCACTAGCAGCAATGATCAAGGCATGCAAACTCAGAAGCATTTACAGTAAATTATGAATTTAAAAAGTTGTTAAATTAAAACCCTTTGAGTATTGCATTTATGTTATTAATTATGCATGAATTCGCATGAGCTGAATAAAAATGCTTATAATTTACCTGCACTTACACTACTGATGTAATTCCATTAATTAAGACCCTTTTCTTTTGTCCTCAGCTAGACTTAAATAAGTACAGCTGCACTTAGTGTTTGCTAACTGATTGATATTGCAAGAAATCAGTAGAAAATGTACTATCACTTAGTAAGGTGGCATGTCTGTCTGTAAGATAAAGAATCTCTACTTGCTAACTACACTTGTTGCCTTGTTCTTGTAAGCAGTATTTGTAAGAACAAAGGGGCTTTTTAAAATGGCAAAAGGCTTGTGCAATTTCTAGGTTGCTTTTAAAATTCTGACATTCAATAAAGGGCTATCCAAACTGCACCCCTGTAGATGAAGATGAATAAAACACCTTCACCCTTAGCTAGCCATTATTGCAGTGACTGAGTTTTAATATTGAGAAATATCAACATTATCCCCCATATTTTGTACTTGTTTATCAAAAACACTGCCAAAAATTTAAATGCAAACATACCTAATATTCTGAAAAATGTATTTTTCTTCACTAAGCCTTCTTTTAATCCTAAAGATTCTCTTTTACAGTACTAGAGGATTCCAATACTAACCTACCTTAGGAGATTTTCAAAGAAGTCTGAATACATTTTCTAAACCTTTATCTTCTAAAGGCATCTTAAAGTAGTCAACTGCATATCTGCAGAAACATATATTTGATCTTCTTTATATATTTATGCAAATATGAAAACAAGGGAGCAGAAGTACTGTTTTCTTTTAGACAGTACACATCAATGGCAGTGAGTATTTTGCCTACATCTATTGAGCCTACTATAAAAAATAATTCCTGTATAGTATGCAAGTATTTACTTGAGAAAGAATAATAAAAAACATCTGGAACACTACCAGTTATCTTGAAGTATATGCTCAATGGACTAATTAAATGATCCAAAAAGCTTAGTTCGCTACAATGCTCAAAGGGTTAATGCAAGGCATTCTATCAAATTAATTTTCTAATACTAGAACTAAGCACTGTGTGTTTATGCTTCTATTCCAGTTTTTATTGTTTGTTTGTCTTAAATCACCAAACAAATTAGCAGAGATACTACGATTCCATTTATTGATTTGTTATAAAGTGTATACAGAGAGGATGTCCTGTTAGAGAGACAAGGGCCCAATTTTCAGAAATTCAGAGTGCTCTTTCAAATGAATGCGTTAAACTCTGAAATTATTGTTGTGTATGAGTACCAAAACATACTTATATTACTAATATATCTATTTTTTGTCAGCATTTTTATGGCTATTAATGGTTGTTATTTTGTAAAAACATTCTGAATTAAACTGGATTGCAGTGCATCTCTAATACAAATTTTTTTCTAAACAGTGCAGATGTCAATTGGTGAGAATGACAAAGAAATCAGAACATTTCTCCTAGGCAAAACAAAGTGAACAAAGTAAGTGTTTCAGATATTTTAAAATAACTTGTTTTAAATCAAATTTCTGTATAGACCTATGCATTCCTGAATGACAGAACATTATATTTCTTCTCACTTTAGAACTAAAGGCAGTAATGCTGTAAATCATCATTTTATAGGTGAATAATTTAAAATTTATTTTCCAAATTTCAATGGAATTTTTTAAAATGAAGGTGCTTAGAGCATGCTACAGTACAAGAGCAAAACACAGAAATAACTCAAAACAGAAAAAAAACCCAAAACCTTTTAAACTGATCTACCATGAGAAAGATGAAAATGTACCAACACGTTTTAATAAACATAAAACTTTTGAAAATTGGGCCCTGTGTTTTGAAAAGGTAGTTCAACAACACCCCTTCCCTCCCACTGTTCACTGTGCTATTTGTGCTAATCTGGGAAATGTCTCTAAAATAATTATTTTGGATTCCATGTCAAGATTAGATAAACACATATACCAGATCAACTCTTCCAATGCCTGCGCTGTGGACACATCCTACACCTCTCCAGAGCACTAACAACACATTGCAGAGCTGGTATGGCAATGCCACTGCATGCTACACATGATAGAATATGGACTGAGGTATTCGTATCTCTGTAGTTTAATGATTACTAAAACCCAACTATTAAATAGCAAGAGTGTGCAAAATGTTTTCTCTAAGAGTTTGATTAAAATTTCAGTAAATGCAACAAACACAACAGAAGACCCCCAAATCTCCAAGTATACAATTCAGCTCACAGTATCATAGTTCTTCTAAAAGAAATCTGGTAAAATCTTCAGAATTTAAGGATAAGAATACGGACTCCATTCAGTTTTCTCCAGCCGGGATAGTTCCAATTTGTTTTGGAACTCATTCTTTTAGAAGCTATGAAATACATTCCATTTTTGTATTCAGATTTTTGTTCAGTTTTCTTTTGCACTTTGTGAACAGTGAACAACTGAGTGGAGTGGGGAGCTAAATAATGAAAGATACTCAGGTCCCACCTCTTTTAGCAATCTAGATTTACTTATTACAATCATACTCTTTTCTCACCAACAACAAATCCAACATTAAACCAAGGAAGTACAATAATAAGAAAACATTACAGGTCTGTCAACACAAAAATTGAAATAAGTACTACAGTATTAAAAAAAAAGCTGAAAATAATTTAAAAAAAAAGTTGAATTAGTTCAGTTTATTTTACTTGTAAACATCTTATAATGCACAATGAAGGGGAGGAAATATTTATCACAGCTTAGTTTTAGCATTTTTGGTGAAGGGTACAGATGTGCTGATTTCCAAGGAAAAATCAGGGCACACTGAGCAATATAAGTGAGAACAAAATCTATAATGAGATTCAGTGCATTTATGAGTTCAGAAATAATGAATATAAGCCTCACTTTCACTTTTTACTGAGGCAAAAGCCATCTCCTGACATTAGTAGGAACTATGTCTACGTAGAATGAGCAGGATGGGTTCGCCCCCCCATTTCTGCAAAGGTATTAAAATTTAATTTTGTACACCAATAATGTTAGGACATTTTAGTTGATGTGCAGCTGTATTTGGAGCATATGTAAACTCTAGCAATAAATTTGTTTGCTTATAAATATGCTGTTCATTTTACATGCTCTTCTTCCGTTTGGTATATGTGACTTTAAAGTCATTTTCAGACACCCTAGATAAACCAAAATAAAAGGAGCCCTAATTTTCTTACAGAGTCTTTTCTGTAAAGTTGATCTTCTTGTGCTCTCCCTCACTTCTTGGCTTTTTTGCTTATTTAATTCCACTATGTTAGTGTAGCAAATTCATGTGTCTGCATAATGAAATGTTTAAAAAGAAAAACTTGAGTTGTTTAATGTCAATTAATATGGTCTCTATAAACTGTCTTTATTTAACCATTAAAATGTAATATCTGGCTGATACCCCACAAAATATAGAAATTGAAAACATGCACTGCATTATGTACCTGCTCATTTATTTCTTTTTAGTTTTTGAAACTAAAAGTAGACAAGGGTTTAGAAAATATATAATCATGCTTGGGACTATGGTCAACCTATTTTGACATTTGAAGTTGGTATTAAAGCTAGTTTTGCTTTCCAAATTCCCAAGCAAATTTTATTTGTAATAAAGTGAAATCCAGCTAGAAACAAGAAAAAATAGGTTTATTGTAATTCTAAGAGGGATATTAAAATCATTTAATAATAAAAAAATCCTTTTATTCTTTTGAAGGCTATGTAACCTGTCCTTACTTCTTAGGGAATTTGAAAATGACAGGCACACCTTGTTGAATTAATTTAAGAGTTAAGAATAACAAAAAGTACTAAGTCTTAGCTTCAGTTCTGTTTAAGGCACCATGTAATAGCCGAGGTACAATGATCCCTGATGTACATTCTTAAATGGCAATGGTCCATCTAGCCACCTATTCAAATTCTACACAATTGGGAATAAGTACAAGTGAGGTGTGCCAGTTACACTGCCTTATCTAATTTTTTGTAAAAATTTAAATCCACTTTAACAACAAGGAAATATTTTTGAAAGGAAAATGATGCAGGTTGCTACATTCCTTGCATTCTATAAATCATCTTTTCTAAGAGCAGCAGATTGAACCACTAGTAGGAAAAAGACCTGGAATAGAAGAAAGTCATCCAAATGGAATGTTTTCCTGTATGTCCAGTTCAGCGTAAGTAGCACGTACACTTAAAATTAATAATAATAATCAAGTAACTTCTTTCTTAGCTTCAGTTTCTAACAACTACAGTACCACTCAACAGCCAAAAGCACCTGTTCAGTGGCCCAACATATAGAATCAGTAGTCTTCAAAACAGAGGAACTGGTATGCAAATAATATCTGGAACTGTTGATTTTAAAGGAAGCTTGCATTGTTTACACAATGGTCACACAATTAAGTACATTTATGATGTACACATCACCACATTCTGTTACAATTCTGTCACTTTAACTAATTTCTTTCTCACAGAAAGAAATCAGGAGATCTTCCCAATCCTCCAGCATTATTACAAAAAATCCCCCTGAATGCTCACAATTTTATCAAAATAGTGTCTTCTAGTTGTCCAATGAAAAGCACCTTTTATAACAAATTTGATACATCTGCTGTCAAATAAGTATGCCTCCAGTGTAAATCAAAGAAAATAGTTCTTTTGATATTTCACAGAAGTGCACCTAATTAAAAACCTATGTACATGAAATCATCATCATAACTAATAATTAACATTAAAATATTTTTAAAAAACTATGAAAAAATTTAAATTATTGTAAGAGGACAAATACATTAACATTAAGCTTTGCAAAAATTTTCCTTGCATTTGATACTAAGAAAACTATTTCTATTGAGCGGCCAATGTAAAATGATTCTGTTTACAAAAAAATCTTTTTTTTTTTTTTTTTTTTAAAACAGACCTGGCAAAATACATACACCCATTCCATTTAACAACTTCAATAAAATAATGTTCAGCACAGCTAAAATCTGACAACAGTCGAACTTCAGACTTATTCTCTTTATTATTTTTTTTTTCATATTAAACGCAAAGGACTAATGGATTGGGGTGTGTGTCGGGAGGGGGAGGTTTCATATTAGACTGCAGTATAAGTGTTTCCAGTAGCACTGCATTGTCTGATAGTCTGAGTAGTTGCAACAATGTGCTCATTATGAATTGGGTTCAGGAGGTTCTGCTGTACTCCACTCTCAAGCACTGGCTGCATGCAGCCCACCTGGAACGCCTGGTTTAGCTCTGTTTTCTCCCTCTTGGCTTGTGGCTCTCCATTTTCATCCAGCTCTTCATCTATTTCACTTTCAACTTCACTGCCCTCATCTGCACAAACAAACCACCAGGAAACAAGCATGAAGGGAAAAAATTCTAATACAAGGGCCTTTACTTTACAAATAACAGTTGAAATACAAAAATAGAGGGACGATTAGCGATCTGATAAACACAAACTGAAAATTTAAAATTTTAATGGAAAAAGTCAATTATCTCAAGTAGGTAAACAGACTTTCAGCTTTGGTCACTTCAGTTACACACTATTGACCCTCTTCATTACATACAGGGAAACAGAAGAAGATATTTGGGGTGACTTGACCCCAAATTCTAACATACGTTAGAATATGTATGCTCACTCAACTAGTCAGTATAAGAATTTATTTCAAAACATGGTATGAAGAGATTATAAGGAACTAATTTCTCTCAATGCTCTTCACTGACAAGCTGTATGATAACTACTTGCAATTCTGCCTTCTTCACTTTGCAAAACATTTATGCTGAAGATAAACGTACATAAGGATACTGCTGTCTTTCTTCCCACAGCTGTTACCCATCTCAGGATGACCTCTCAGATACAACTACATTCTGCATAAAAGTCAGGAGTATTTCTTGTGTCTATATTAAACTCATTTAAAATATATTCTTATTTTAAGACAGTATTCTTGTCATTATTATATGCTCTATATTACATAGCTTATTATATCAATATTATAAACATATACATGCACTTTAAAGCATGGATACAGCTACCAATTCTGATTTACTGGATTTTTAAAATATAAGGACTTATTTCGTTCAAAGAGACACATTAGCTCTCTACAGAATGATATACTGGAGAGATGAGAATGCTTACCTTTATCCATATTTCCAGGGGACACAGCATTTAAATCACCAAACTGCAAAATAAACAACACAAAAACTAGACACAGTCTTAACCAAATGTGAGCTTAAGAGTATTAATGTGATGGAGCGGATCCATGCTCCACTGGTTTGAGGCTAGCATTCAAACACATGATCGTCTTGACTGCAGTCACATCCATAGTTCAGCAATCAATTTTCCATTTCATCCTAGTCTTGGATTATTAAGACAATTTTCATTACGTAAATCCTCAAAAATTAAAATGGGGAGGTACAAACTTTTAAAAATTACTTTGTCAGGGCCTTTGTTCCTTCAAATGAGCTACTTCTGTACTGTATAAAACTTTAAATTACGACATATATCCATTCTGAACTGCAAATATGTTAACAAAAAGCTCTTTTTAAAAGTTCCCAGAGACAAATTTAATTGTTCTGGAATAAAGATGAAGTTGTGTCAGTGTTGCAAATCTACCTGTACGGTAGATGAAAAGCACTGCTGAGAAAGGTCCAATTAACTATCTAGCCTATTTTCAAATGTATCCATTTTCCAGCACTTTTGAAGTATAATTCCTTGATGACAGTTCCTGCATTCCTCACTGTTTCACTCAAAATAAAAGGTTCGATGAACTACTGGGAAAAAAAGAGGGATAAGATAAACTTTGCCTTGCAGATGCCACAGATGACTATAAAAATAACAGTTATAAATTGATACTCTTGTTATATTTTTTTCAACAAATAATATTTGAACAACATTTATGAAAATGAACTGTATTGCAAACTTCTGTGTATGTCTGTGTTGCTTTTATTACATGCACGGAAACAGCCGAAATTCTGCACATAAGCCATCCTTCTGAAGTCAATTGGGGTACTCACCTCACTTGTATTAATGTCTGGGAACTGAAATCATGTGCAAATACATCTGAACAGATCCCTGTTTTTCCTATTACTTTCCTATTACTCTGTCCTTTATTATGTTCACATAAAATATTCAGTTGTCAAAAGCTGGAAAAGGGTTTTACATTCATCAATATTTTTCAAACTTTTCATGAATCTGTAAGCAGATTTGTAAAGGAGCAAGCTCATTTGGAACTAACTGTTTGTTAGAATTCAGTGTGATTTTAGTACTCTGACAATCAACCAATGAAACAAGTTTGAAACTGTTGCATTTGCAACCCAATCTATTGTTACATTGCAGAACATCCTACAGCTCTACATAAATGTTTAATAAAATTGCAAATATGCATACCCTAGTTCATCATTAAATCTGTCAATCTAGTCTCTTACATATTATCTTACCTCTCCCATAACTGCAATAGGTGTCTCTCCTGTTGCCTGAGCAACACGATGTTCTACTAAGTAAAACATGTATTCATCGTAAAGCAAGCGGATCAGATGAAAAGAGCCAAAGCTAGCAGCACTGCGCAAGGTTAAATCTCGGATCACCATGGAGCTATTAAAAAATAGAAAAAAATACATATTTATGTATTATATGTCACGGTCATTCTAACACTTATCCATGTCAGACATTTCATCCCAAAGCCAATATTCTCAAAAGTAATGATACCCACAAATGTCTGATTTACGGTATTTTCTGAAAGAGATGCCCAGGAAAGGCAACCATTTCCTTCTCTCCTTTTTCTGAAGTTATTGGACAGAACATGAATATGAAAAATATGAAAATAACCAGACTGTGTTGTTTCCTGTTTTTCTTTGTTTTGATATATGCATAACTATCAATACTTGAGCATGTGTAAAACTTAACTTGAAAGAAAATACAAACAACTGACATGATATGAAAACTCTTCAGTGTTAAACAAACTAATGTTTAAATATTGTCTGCTGTGTCCACCTTCCCAGTACGAAGGTTTTAACTCCATGATTTTAGAACGTTTAAACTTAAATTTACAAATAGATAGGCTTGAGTGTACACATTGTACTGACAAATTTGTGTATCTTCAGCAAGTAGTTGCTACAGTAATTTTCAAAGAATGAGGTTTACTCGTAACTTTCAATAAGCAGCTGACATGGAATGCTTGCAATAATGTTCTTTTTACATGTGAGAAACAAGTTTTGGCTACCATATCTAAGAAATGTAAATACCACAGTGTATAAATAATATTTATTAAATAGTATTTAAAATATTGGCTTAATAACTGTGTGGTTATTCAACCAAAAAAATTCATCCTATCTTTGAAACTCATTACAGAATTCCATCTGCATTAATTTCTACCTGGCCTTTAAAATGATAAACAAGGTACATTTGAGTCCATGTTGATCTAGAAGTGTCCTGGGTTGAGCCAGGATGAAGCTAATTTTCCTTTAACTGATTTTTTTTTCCTTCAGTAAGCTTTCTTTTAACTAGCAACAAGTGCTCCAGCTAGTGGACTGATAACACTGGAATGTTTATGTTACTGCTGAGACGAAAAGGTCAGTTTGTTCCTATCCGTTCCTCACCTCAGCCATTGAACAAATGACTGGCAGAAAGAATAAGATGCCAAACAGATGGGAAGGTAAACCCCAGAATCTCCCTAGAGACAACTGGTCACATGTTGCAGCCATTAAGAGGAGACCTCCTGCTACAAGACAGCAGCAAGAGAAACAGGACCCACTCTGACGTCACCTGTGGTCCCTCTTGCATAATTATTTTAAAGAGGACATGAAAATCTGGGACAATAAACCCACTGCTGTTCTCCAGATACACGTGCAAGAGCCACTAAATAGAACAAAGGCAGGAGATGGTTCTTCCAGGAAGAAGGCTGCACAAGTCTCCAACCAGGATGGTGCTTCAACCTCAAATGCTCAACGTTAGAGGTGCCCTGCCTCCGGCCAGGAGGAGGAGGAGAGGGACAACCGAGTTTACTGGACTTTGTAAAAGCCATCCAGCTGGCTTTGGACATTGCTGAGCAAGAGGGGTGGCCGAGACTCTATCTCTACACTGACTCATGGATGGCAGCAAATGCCTTGTGGGGTTGGCTAAAGCAGCAGCAGCAGAACAACCGGTCAACCTATCTGGGTTGCTGAGCTGTGGAAAGACATTGCAGCTTGGATGGAGAAACTGGTTGTAAAAGTGCATCATGTAGATGCACACGTACCTCTGAGTTGAGCCACTGAGGAACATCGACACAACCAACGAGCAGATGAGGCTGCTCAAGTGTTCCAAATAGACTTAGACTGGGAACATAAGAGTGAACTCTTTTTAGCTTGATGGGCCCATGACACTTCAGGTCATCAGGGCAGAGATGCAACATACAGATGGGCTCGTGACCGAGGGGTGGACTTAACCGTGGACACTATTGCACAGGTTATCCATGAGTGTGAAATGTGCTGCAATCAAGCAGGTGAAATGGTTGAAACCTTTGTGGTATGAGGGAAGATGGTCAAAGTACAGGTATGGGGAGGCCTGGTAAATTGATTACATCACACTGCCTCAGACCCGCCAGGGTAAGTGCTATGTGCTTACAATGGTGGAAACAAGTACAGGATGGTTGGAAACATATCCTGTGCCTCATGCCACAGCCTGGAACACCATCCTGGGCCTTGAGAAGCAAATCTTGTGGAGACACAGTACTCCAGAAAGAACTGAGTCAGACAACGGGGCACAGTTTTGTGACTGACTGGGCCAAAGAACATGGTATTGAGTGTATCTACCATATCCCATACTATGCACAAGCCTCAGGGAAAATTGAAAGGTACAATGGTCTGTTAAAAGCTACCCTGAAGGCAATGGGTGGTGGAACTTTAAAAAACTGGGACAAAAATTTGGCAAAAGCCACCTGGTTAGTTAATACCAGGGGATCCATCAATCGGGCTGGTCCTGCTCAGTCAGACCTTCTACACACTGCAGATGGGGATAAAGTCCCTGTGGTATTTGAAAGAAACCTGTTGGGTAAAAGTGTTTGGGTTTATCCTGCTTTAGGCAAAGGTAAACCTGTCTGGGGTGTTGCTTTTGCTCAGGGACCTGGACATACCTGGTGTGTGATGATGGAGGATGGTGAAGTACAGTATGAACCTCAAGGTAATCTGACTCTGGGGGAGAATCCTTAATTTGACAGTTGGTAAAATATAGAGCCTATATGTAATATATGGTATGGATTAAGGGGTGGAATGCCCTGGGTTCAGCCAGGATGAAGCTAATTTTCCTTTTACTTTTTTTTTTTCCTCTTCAGTAAGCTCTCTTTTAACTAGCAGCAAGTGTTCCAGCTAGTGGACTGATAACACTGGAATGTTTATGTTACTGCTGAGACGTGAAGGTCAGTTTGTTCTACCCAGTGAATCTGCCACTACAGATGCTACTGAGAGCAGGAGAGTTGTATCTGTGACCCCCCCATAGGGGAGCTGGACTAGACAGACAGCAGAACTGACCAAAGGGATTCCATTCCATATATCTACGTAAGCTCTGAGGAAGGTCAGAGATCACAGAAGACAATGTCCTTCCTGCTTCTTCTTCCCTTCTCTTCCATCCATGGCTGGCGTCCAGGGAGGACTCCATCCATCCATCCATCCATCCCTGTCAACCTCTAGGCTCAGGCACCTCATAACTCTACTCTTAGCCCCTGTCTGCTCTGCCTTATCTCCTGCCTGCGGGCTGGGACATTTCGGGACTGCTCACAGCTCAGGAGAGTGCCGGGGAGTTGCTGGGGGTGGGGGGAGGCAAGAGGCTTTTGCACATTCCTGAACATACTTGTATATAATTGTACATATAATTAAAGCTGTCTAATTTAGTTTTCAATCCAGCAAAGTCTCTCTCCTAATTCTCTCTCTCCTTCCTTACCTGGGTGGGAGGGGGAGAGGATCGAGAGCATTGTTTATCTCTGGTTTAATTGGCGATCCTGCGTCAAACAATGACAACAAGTAGCCTAGAGTTCAAGGTTAAGAACAACAATTTTCTGTAACCGCCCCCCCCCCGCCATGTGTTTCAGGACTGAGCAAGCCAATGTTTGATATTACATCTGTCAACTTTACTACAGTGAACAATTCAGCAAATAATGGGATAGTTAGAATGTTCTATTAAATACTACCTGTAGAAAGACCATTTTAACAGAAATTGCCGTGCTGCTTTAGGAAAGCTGGGTCTTCCTTCATATGGTTTCAGTGCTTGCATCATTACATTATCAAGCCAGGCAGCCCACTGCTCCAGAGTGCTCTGCTGCTGAAGAGTCATCTTGAAATCTGTTTCTAGTCTCTGAACCATGTTGTCATCACACTGGCACACCCAGGAAGCCTGCTCCTGTTACAGTACATGGCAACTCTTGAATTCACGATGCATAAGCCAGAGCACCAAATGTAATTCTTTCTCGAAGGTTAAGCAATTCAATGGATGAAAAGGACAAAAGCCATTTACCAGGCAAACTAAGAAGCAGTTTTTATTTTTATGTCTGTCTTAGTTTTGTTGAAAGCAAAAGAATGGGAGAAACATAACATAGAAGACATCAATAAAGAAACGAGAATAAACAATAAAAATTACGCAAGAATGTTGTAATTTTCATGTGTCCTAACAAATCCTTTTTCTACTGAAATAATTGGGACTTGTCAGTTTTTTTCGGGGACTACAGGCAGGTTAAGCAGGAAGTACAGTTTAACGGGGGCTAAGGTAATAAAAGAGGTAGCAAGAAATCAAGTGCAAGGTTCCTTTCATTCAGAAGAGGTTAAGCTTAAAGAAAACTTCTGTTCTATCCTCTTATATAAGAAAGCTTTGTATGTAAACAAGGATTGTCTTGTTTGCTGACTATAGGCAGCAATCAATTACACATTACCTAAAGTAGGACATAAACTGCACACAAATGGAGAAACACACACTGCATACAATAATAAGCAGTTTAGTCAGTGTTAACAATTTTAAGTTAGACTAGCTGGTCAATTCAGAAACTAAGAGACAAAAAAGAAGGCTCACTAAGTGCAAGCCATGTCCTCAAACTGTAGCTATAATGAACATTCACAGACTCTGTATCCATGTTCACATATTAAGATACTTAATACACTGTATCTTTGGTCAAGTACTCTTGACTGACTTTTGATAAGATTATTAACAAGCACTTTGAAATACTTAGAAGAAAAAGAGACAAACTACCACTAATGCAGAACATTTCACTTTGCTATGCAAAAGGAAAAATATTTTTCCTCAGAGAAGCAGAAGCATGGAGAGAAATTAAGCTTAGTGAAAATATAAACTCACATTCTCTATCTAACTGTAAACTAGTCTGAATATGTACTAATAAAATCAGTAACTCAGGAGATCTTGTAAATTTAAACATAGGTACTTACATAAAGTATACTAATACTAGTCTTCGAAATAATGAAACAGTCTCTACTAAAAGCAATCTTGTGCATTTAATAGCTCTTAGAGAGACTCAGAAGCTATGCTGCTATCAGAGATCTGCTATCAGACATCTAAGATATCATTTATGTTATTGCTAAGACATCATCCATGGTACCCATTGTAAGAATGTATTTACTCTACATTTGCATAGAAGTTCTAAGAATATGCACACTTAAAGACAGTAAACGCAAACAGATGAGGGGTCAGAACTCTTACTTTCCTGAAGTGTAAGCTGTTACATTTGGACTGAATCACTGCATGTATGAATCATCAAAATGTTTTCACTTCACTTTCTTGACAGAATAATCACAGCTACCAATAAAGTACAAAATAATAGAGGAAACAACTTTCCCCCCTGCAAAAAAAGTCTGTTATTTAAAGTTAAATTTTACCTGAACATTGGCAAAATCAACACGGTTAAGATCATTGAGCATCTGGTTGATTTGAGAAGTATTTTGAAGTACAGCACGAGCTGCTTGAGCCAGGTGATTAAGAGATGTGTATCTTCGCAGAGTCTGGGCAAAGGCACTTACAGCGGCAACCTATGAAGAAATTGATTTATTTTTAAATATCATACATTTTATCTGTAGAATAATACTACAGATCTAGTCTTTACGTTCATTCTAATATTCTTTATTAATGAGCCCTCATATGTGGATTATGTCCATGTAGCAGACCAGATAATGTCTTCCTTACGATTTTTTGACAAAACTAAGTTACTTCCTCTCCCATTGTTTGATGCCTGATGCTAAACATGCAATTCAGCATTGAAGTTAAAATGCTACTGCTTTTAGATGCTACTGCCCACTCGGTTTGCCATTGCAAGAATAAACTGTAACAATTTTCTCTACCTTGGTTTGTATCATCCTCTGTGGAATATTGTTCATGGCATTTGAAAGCCAGCCTTCAAGGCTTTTTGCAAAATTGCGAATGGCTTGGGTCAAGGCACCTGTGTATTAAAGAATAAAAACAGAATTAAAGTAAAGCAATGTACCTGTCTTGAAATGTTTTGCATCCTCAATACTGAAGTACTCAATGTCCAGGTCCACTGCTTTTGCTCACTAAAAGGCAAATGCAGTAGAGGTTCAAAATGCCTCATGCAGATACAGGCTATACAATACAGATTTTAGTTTTGGTTTCATAAGCAGTTCTGACTTTGTCACCTAACAATCTTTTAATTACTTTGTGACCAGCAGTATGGTTTGGGGCAGTCCTATAAAAGAACAACAGTAACTGAAGTGGGTATTGTGATGGAAATTTCTATCACAAACTTTGGGACTTCCATTTCATCTAAGCACCTCTTTTAAAAAGCAAAATTCTGGAAAAAATTCCAATTACTGGAATACTGTGGTTTCCATAAATGAGCCCAAAGTAACCTTAAGCCATGTCACAGTGCTGCCTACTTCAGTTTTAAAGAAAACTCAACATGCAGAGCTTAAGGGTATCTATCATCAATAGGCAAGATATAGGAGTGTTTTTCACTGACAGAAAGTGAGATTATTCAAATGGCTGTGCAATCTGTGTGCATTTTTTTCTACTATAGCACTCACAGAACTGCTGAGAGGCTGTCAGAAATTCAGGGAAAAACTGAAGAAGCCCAGTAATCTGCATTACTCAAAATATAATTTTAATTTTTCTAAGAAGGAGGAAAGGAAGTATTTTCCCAAGGAACTGTGCCTGGAGAAAATAAAATGATCTCTCGAGTAGTAGAAACGTCACTTTCCCATACCTATCACTTGCTCATTGACATAATAGCATCCACTCAAACAGCTGCAAAAAGGACGAGATAAAAAGGAAAAAAACCACAGGTTTCTAAAGACAAGTACAGAATTAATGCAACTACAAAAGAGCAGAGGAAAAAACTACCGAAGAGGAAATCATCTTTATTTTCAAGCTATTTTAGCAACATGTGAGAAGCAGTCCAAGCGAAGATTGACTGGATTCTGTTTGTAAGGCTGAATACTCTGGTAGAGAAAGAAATTAATGCTAATAGAACTTGTCTTTGAGAAATGCTCTTTTACCTCTTGAATTATTGATGATCCCTTATTTAACAAAAAAGTAAATTTACTAAAAGAAAAAATGCATTTTTAATCTCTTTCACATGTTTTCACATTTGCAGTGATAAGCAGTAGAATCTATATCAGTGAATTATATAACTGACTACACATTTGGATGCTTATCTGAACACAGTTTGATCTTAAAAAATATCTGTATTAGCTGAATACTGTATAGGAACAGGATTTCTTTTTTCCCCCTTGATGTTTTCACATGATGAACAAGCCTTTTTCTTCAATTCTGTTAATCACCTAGCTCACTTGTGCTGCTTTGTAAAGCATTTCTGTGCACTTACTAATTAACTATGCATTCACTCACACTTTCTTACCTATAGAAATAGAAAATGCAGTGTGGGAGGAATAATGTAAATATTCTATGAATGATGCTTAAATATTTAAAGAAAATATTACTACTTTTTCACTTCTAATTCACTGTCCTGGTTTGAGCTTTGCAGATACATTAAATACTGAATTTTTCTCATACTACATTGTTAAGACACATCTAGCCATTACCAAAACGTCAAGTATCTATCATCCTCAAAGCCTTCTTTTAAGTTCATCTGGCTACCATCCAAAACCAAAAAAACCTTTCCAAACAATCACATGATGAGTATAGTTAAAGAAAAAGGCCTGAGTTAGTCAAGTGTTACTAGACACACAATAAACGATGTTGTATTGGCAGTTACCAACAGAAGGTTTGATTTGGATAAGCACCTAAAAATCTTGAGCTCTCAGCTGAAAAACCCTCTGACACGCAAATCTCATAAAAACAAGGCTTTACAGCCTTTCCTGTAAAGTTTTGTCTTCTGGGAAATGTGTAATACAGTGTGGAAATATGTTTAGCAGAAATGCTTCACCTATGATAGAAACTCACAAGAAAGTTTTTTTCTTTCCATTCTGTCACTTGTCAAGCTGCAAAAATTCTAGTCGAAAGCATAATAGCTCTGGTCTGTTGCCAAAGACATTAGTTATGGTCTTAATTCCTGACTCAAATGGACAGCATTTAATTTTCTTAGTAAAAGGAGTTTTGCCATTTTATATACAGCAATTTCTCATTCTTCTGTGGGTGCTAAACATTTCAGCCAACAAATTTAACATAGAGGTTAAAAATAAAACATATTTTTCCTCAATGGTAATTTTTTTCTACTCCAGTAGCAAGTATCCCACAGCTCAGTAGGAAGACTTTTCTAGAAGAAAAACACTGAAAATCTACACATGAAAAAAGAGAAACCTTAAAAAATCATGTGCTTACTTCTTTAAGCACTTTTCAACTTTGTACTTTTTACAATTCTGAGCAGCTGTTGCTGGTATGTTTCCATTTATCCAGGAAAAAAAATCATAAACAAGCTTTTGATGAAGCATTTACAGTCCTCTTTCCTCTAAAGAGACCAAACTTTACTATAAATGCTGTTTTTCCACAGAAAATGAAGAATTCGTCTGCTTCTCCCAGCTCCATTATTGTCATAGTCAACCATTAAGCACAATCTCAAACCTTCCTTTTGGTGTCTTGTAATGGCTAGAGATATTTTAATTCAGAAGCAGGAGTTAAAGCACTAATATTTTAAATATTTAACAATAAAGGGAGAACTTGTATGGACCATCAGTAATGAAAAGCTGAGTAGAAAAAGCTATTAAATTAGCTGGTCCTAAAAATAAAAATAAGAAAATACATTAGCTGTCTTCCAAAGATAGCTCAGTGGATGGACTTCTTGAGCAGAAAACCACTAGACTGTTCACCAAATAGATGCAAAAGTCTCTTGGAATGAATTTCTCCTGGGATCAGATTTTGTGTGTGTGCATCAAGAAGCCTGATAAGCATTCCAAAACCAGGAATGTCAAACATAGTAGGTATCAATTATTCTAGAAACAAAGAAATAGCATGAAAGGGACCTGACACTTATAGTTATTGATATTAAATGATTGTGTCACATTTCCTTTCTGTACTGGCAATGCCCAATGCATCTTACGAAACACAGCAAGAAGACACCCCGAGCTAAGGAGCTATCTGCTAAAATCTTCTTGAAAGACTGCCAGGCTGTTCTGGAGAAACAAATTAAAAGCTAGGTGAAAAGTGGGTGTGATGAAAAACCGTGTCTGCAACAACTTTTTATTCAGAAAATAATGTGCTTTTGAAAGACAGAGTTTTAATTCAGCCTATTAAATATTGTAATTAAATTTGTGAGTTTTTTAATCATTGCGTATTCACTTAACTGTAAAATTAATATCCCACTTCAATTGTCATCAGATGGAAAAGTAAAACATCAAATATAAAACAATGCAAAACAATGTATACAGTAATGGTTGTCAATAATTGCATGTATTCGAGAAAACATTTTTCCTTTATTCTGCTACATAGATGAAAAGATAAGCTATGTCAATCTCTACCAAGAACTTGCTCTTTCCTTTAATAAAAGGTAAAACTGCATTTTTAAATGGCTGATGTTCAGATTTTATACATTTCCAGTAAAAAAAAAAATCTTTAATCATATCTAATTTACTAAAACCTAATTTTGTTTCACTGACAAGCAAAAAGTCAATGTTTCTGCAAGGCAGTACCTGCAAATATTCTTACAAAGTACTTATTACTGCTGAAGTGACTATATCAGAAGTTGTTCACAGCATGAAAAAATAACTTTGTTAGCTGCAAAGCTACTTAAGGCCCTATATTGCTAAAAAATGTTAATCCAACTTTATAAAGTGACTATTGATTTTTCATATAAAGGCTATAATATGTAGGAGTTTTTATGTTCTCCTCAACATGAGGGTTACAGAGCACTGGAACAGGCTGCCCAGAGAGGTTGTGGAGTCTCCTTCTCTGGAGACTTTCAGGACCCATCTGGATGCATTTCTGTGTGACCTGCCCTAGGTGGTCCTGCTCTGGAATGGGAGTTGGACTTGATGAGCTCCAGATGTCTTTTCCAACCCCTAACATTCTCTGATTCTATGAGTTACGAGGTTTATAGTGGGTTGCTAACATGATTTCTTTATGATTACTACAACATATGCGAGACAATAAATGCATTCTAAAGGAGTTCAATTTTCTTCACATAATTTCATTTTCTACCAAAACCAGCCATAAACATGCACTGCTGAAGCAAGGACAGATTCTAGTAAAATTAAATTTGAACAAAAAGCTATACTCTTGAATGACTTTTTAAGGCAGGACATATAAAAGAAAGAACAGTAGATTGGAATAATAAACTGGACTAAAAATGTCTGAGTTAATTTTTAATTGCCTTAACAGTCATTAAAATTGATTTCAGCAGCCACTGATAGGAAACAAAAGATAAACTGTCCCAAAATGGAATCACAAAGATCATACTTTTTTTTTTTCCAGAATAATCAAAGATTAATATGTAATGTTTAAACTAAAAAATACTGAATTTAGTGGAAGGACTGACTGACATTAGTGCACATTGGCTCAGGGCCACAGAACTTACATCTATCAGGTTAGTCTAGAGCCAGGGTAAAAGGAAAACATTTTTATCTGAAAATACAACACACAGAGAGAGAAGTACCTATGAAACTGTATCTTGAAAACTAGATCATCCAACCACACTAAAATCCTCATTTACTGTTAAAATACAAAGCAAAGCATACATCAATTCTCAGTGCAACTTTGTACACAACAAAACTAAGAATAAATGATACACAATAGTTTCCTAACTTATAAACTGATTCCCAAAGCTATCCTGTGAGGCATAAGACCACTGCCCCCATACACATGCATACACTGAAATCCTTACAAATCGTTCTGGTGTTCAACTTACTAGGAATAGGTCTAAGGACGTCAGGAATGAGAATCTCCACCAAAGCCTGGTACATCACATGGTCACAGTTACACATCCATTTCAGAATAGATTCATTCTTGCACAGAGTAATCAGCTTTGCTTTTGGAAGTCGACTTTCTATTTCACTCAAATTGCTGGTGTGAAAAAATGTAGCAAACGAATCAATGTTAATGCATTTAGAGCAGCTAAAAACCTGCACTGTGTGTTAAAATGTGTTATTTTATAAAGATACCACAGATGTCTCAACTACACCAAACAGAAATTCTTCACGTGTTGTGTCACATAGAAGTGAATTTTAAAAAATGCCCCCTTAGCTCTGCTACAGCCCATAAATTACGCAGAGATATGAATTATCCTTTTGGCTTAAAAGAACTGGACAGAACACTGGGAAAAGACACCTTTACTGTAGTTGCCTAAGCAAAACAAAAAGTGTATGACAATAATTTCAAGACTACACTTTGGTATACACCCCGTCTACACAAAATGCCAGACAACATAAATTTAATTTGAAAAATTAGCATAGGAAATAATTATTACTCTGCAGGTATAACCAGTAAGGTTTTTTTTATGTGTATATTGTATTGTATTATAATGAGAAGCAGTAAACAAAGAGAAACAGCTGGAGCATCTTGGCTATGCAGACAAGCTGAGAGAATTGGCATTGTTCAGAATGCAGAAGAGAAGGTTCTTGGGAGGAGCTACAGCAAAGCTGGGGAGGGACTTTTTAAAAGGCCATGGAGTGATAGGACAAGAGGGGATGGTTTCAAATGGAAAGTGGTGAGGTTTAGGTAAGATCTTACAAAGAAATTCTTTCCTGTGAGGGTGGTGAGACAGTGGCCCAGGTTGCCCAGAGAAGCTGTGGCTGCCTCATGCCTGGAAGGCATGAGGTTCAAGGCCAGGTTGGATGGGGGTTGGAGCAACCCGGTCTAGTGGGAGGTGTCCCTGCTCATGGCAGGAGGGGTGGAACTAGGTGACCTTTAAGGTCGCTTCCAACTCAAACATTCTGTGATTCTGTGAAACATTTACTGACCTTGGTTCAGTAATTGTAGTGCCATCAGGTGGAGCAGAGGGAGAATAGCGCCAGAAAGTTTGCCACAATTTTTCTATCAGGCTAAATTGAAGATTCACAACCACATCCAGTATTGCCTGAGAAAATACAACACAAGTACAGATTGTCTTCCACCCAGCTTCCCTGCACTCCCAACTCCAACTAGATGTATACATTTTTTCCTTAGTGGAAAAAATTTAGTGGAGCAAAGGCAAACTACATTTCTCAAGTTACAAATAATGTCTGGTTTAATACCTTTGATATCCATAAATTATCCAGCGCTATAAACTGGTGTGCATGGACACCTGAGTAAGGACAAATGCACATGCATGTAACCCTCCAGAAATGAGCATGGCCTGTGTAAATGTATCAGAGGAATTCACCCAAAGAAAAGGAAACTTGCCATGTTATTAATTTTGGTATTTCAGTATAGGTTTGAAAGCACCTTAAAAAATAATTTTAAAAGAAACACTGCACAATATCAAATTGGCTTAAACCTCTTAATGTTTCTTTAAAATGAGACAAAAGTTACTACTTTTAATGTAAAAAAAACAAAAAAAAGAAATAATAATTTACACATCCTATTGACTAAGGCAAAGATTTGCATGTACAATCTGAAGTCCAGTTTCTCTAACACTTTGAAAACACACAGAACTACATTCGACTCTCAGTGTCCAGTATATATAACTTTTTTCTCTGTGAATGGGACCCTCCACAAAAACCTTTTTACTAATGGCCAATTAAATAAGCAAAATATTCTGGGGTAAAGTCACATGGCACTAACATGGCTGCAACATATTTGGCATTACTGTCTTGTACTGACATTCAATAAAAGTCATGAACTTTAAGAAGTAAATGGTTTCTAGGAAATACCTCACAGTGCTCTCGATAAAGACTCTGCAGTGATTTTATGTCCTCAAAGGTCGTACCATCTGGTAGAGAAGATATTTCAACTTCTCCAAATTCTGGAAGTACTCGAGATGCATCTGTTTCCATGACAACATCATGAAAGAGGGGTACAAAGCACAGTTCCAGTTACAGTATGATTGAGAAAAAAAATGAAGGATTATGAAAAGAAATAAATTCCAAAATGCCATAATGTTTAAAGAGAAAAGTCTTTCATACCTGTTGTATGTTAAAATTGCAAACAAATTCAGCCAGCATTTTTTAATCAGACAGAAATATAAAGTTATCCTTGAAGACATTAAAAGACGTCACGTACGTACTACATCTATACAGAAAAGCTAACACACACATTCAAAATATTAGAGAATGAAAGAAAATATCTATGTCAGTCTATGAAGGATTAATCCTTGAATAGTTTTTTTCTTGTTCCACTGAAAAGTTTCTATGTAGCCAGGTATGATGCGGTTTAGGAGACTCAATATACATTTTTATTTGAAATTTACTTGAGTTTCAAGTAGATCCAATGTTTGCTTTTATTATTTGTCATAAATGTTCCCAAGAAACAAGCTGATAAAGAGAAAAATGCTGGACTGAAAGGTATCTGCAAAGGAAGATTCAAAACGTTTCAGTGCTAGCCTTATGTTTCAAA
The DNA here is from genome assembly GCA_020745705.1 of Hemiprocne comata. Lineage (NCBI taxonomy): Eukaryota > Metazoa > Chordata > Aves > Apodiformes > Apodidae > Hemiprocne > Hemiprocne comata. Next base: position 41,525,411 of record CM036616.1, on the reverse strand, counting down.
TTATTTCAATCAGAGAGAAATTATGCCAAAGAATTTGGTGCTGGAAAATGCCAACCAACCAAACTTACACCTTCTGCAATAACACAGTCAAAGGGTCTTTCCACATAAACAAATTACTAAACTAACATTTGTTTCCATTAGACAGAATACATGCTCATCTGGATAAATGGAATCCCCAATGTGGGCATTTTAAAACATGAACTTTGGTGTTCCAGTTAAAAGTATTTGGCTCTTTTCACTTACAACACTATCACACACTTTCAAAACAGCCCACTGGATGACTAACCTGCAATAGTAATGCAGTGCCACTGCCCCCCACCCCCCACCCCCTTTTATGAAATAAAATGCACTCTAATGCACAAGCAGGGAAAGACTTTCATTGCAGGAATTTCAGTATGCATGCCTAATACAACTTCACACAGCAACTGCATAGTGATTTATATAATATTAAATATATCATACAAATACAGAATTTGCGTATTTTTTCCTTTTTATACTTACACGATGTATAGTAAGTAAATATTACTTAAAACTCACAACATGTCATTACAGAACATGTCATGTAAGTGCCTTTTTGTTCTGTTGTGGATAAAAGCTTTAAAGATGGCATGATAACTAAGAAGCAACTACTGTAGTTGTGTGACTTGATATTCACAGTGATAATGAAGTTAATCTTACTTATTTATACAGCAGTACAAAATCTGATTTTTTACCTAAAAACTGTTGATGATGTTGACTTTGGGCAATTACAGTTTGTTCAACAGATGTGCCTGTCTGTTGACCACTTCCTGTGAAGCCATCCCCAACTCCATCCACTTTCTGCATAGGCTTATACCTGCAAAAATATCAAGTACATAATTATCCTTTTTGTTAATTTCTTCATAAATAAGACCATACAATCTATGTTTGCTCTGATTTATGCATCTGTGTAAACAGAATTTACACACTTTTTAAAATTTTGTAAATAACAAAAGACACAATTACTAAAGGAAGCTATAGCATTAACAATGTATTACAGAATTCATAAAGGTGATATTACAGTACCACTACCAATTTCCTGTGAAATTTAGCTGAGGAAGAGCATACCACAAGACCAGCTAATTTACACCAAAAGGAATAAAATCTTTTTATTTCCAAGTAGTTTAACTTCCCAACAATTACGTAATTCAAAAATTGTTTCATTACCTGAAGAAAAAACAATACTGCTCTCAGAAGACATTGACAGACTCTTCAAATCCAACAAAATTCTCTCATAAGCATAGAAGGCCTGAGAACACTACTTGGAAACCTAAATGCTGCACTAATCAACACTCAGAATCTTTTGCAAAGGACAAAAATCATCTTAATACAAATGGGGATGCTGGTTTGGATGGTGAAGAGTTGTCTTGACAATCAGTCTGACAGGCTGAAGATCATTCCTGTCACTTACAGTACAACTGAGAATTTTTTCTGTCCCAGGTCTTAATGGTAACACTGTGGACACTTTGTGCTTTTGAAACTGAATTGTAGCCACTGGAAAATAAAATAAGAGAAACCCCAAAGCTAAATAAAGTCTGTTTTAACAATCACTAAAATTAGCGTTGTTGTTCAGACTGCAAAACTCCATGGTAACTTCTGAAATGTGACAAGAAATTCCGATCTTGATGCATCACTTTGAGAAGCAGTTTAATCAGTTGGGAACATTGCATTTGCAGTAAACATAAACAAGCAGCGTCTCACATAATTACTGAGACTTTAATTTAAAAGGAAGTTCGCATGAAAAACATCTGTTCAATATTCTGGGCACTCCTGACATGAATCTAAATACACAATAAGAATAGACAGAGAGAAAGCATACTTTTCAATAGAAAGAATTCTGGCCTGATTAACAAATAGTTTAATAACTTTAGGAATTTCAGTGCTTGGGAAAAAAGCACATACCTATCCCATCTCTAGGGCATTTATATCAAGTTTCATTTTCAGCAATCGTCCAATGTAAAATCCTATTAATGAAACTCTAATAAACTTTAATAAAGAATAAAATTTCATCTCTGGTATCATGGTAGCACTGAAATCCTCCAGTTCTGCTTGTTATTACATGATAAAACTAACTGTGGTCTAGGCAATTAATCAGGGAAGAATTCTTGCCTTCTCCCTCATTATACATTATGATTTGTCCTGGTTTGAGGTAGGATCAAGACGATTTTCTTTTTACTGATATTTTATTTTTCTGCAGTGAACTCTCTTTTAAGTAGCACACTTGCTGAAACTTGCTGAGAGACCAAGGACACGTTGCTCTGCTGCTTCAGACATTAAAGGAGCAGAAGAGCTGTATCTACAACCCTCCTGTAGGGAGGAGCGGCCTAGACAGATTGGCAAAATTGGCCTACATATACATATACATATACATATATATATATATATGTATATGTATATATATATATGACAACTTCTTAAGTCAAGAAATTGACAGTCCTATCTGGGGGGATACATTATTGGACCTGATGGTCACAAATGTGAGTGAACTCATTGGGAACATCAAAGTTGAAGGCAGCCTGGGCTGCAGGGATCATGCACTAGTGCAGTTCACTGTCCTAAGGGGAATGAGGCAGATGAGAAGCTTAGTTAGGACTCTGAATTTTAGGAAAGCAAACTTCCAGCTCTTTAGGGACTTAGTAGATAGGGGCCCACGGGAAACGGCCCTCAGGGACAAAGGAGCAGAAGAGAGCTGGCAGACCTTTAAGGATGCTTTCCATAAGGCACAAGAAGTCTCAATCCCCAGGTGTAGGAAATCGGGCAAGGAAGGCAAGAGACCAGCATGGCTGAGTTGAGACCTGCTGGTCAAACTGAAGGACAAGAGGCACCTACACAAGCAGTGGAAGAGGGGACAGGTTCCCTGGGAAGAGAATAGGGACACTGCCGAGTTATGTAGGGACAAGGTCAGGAAGGCCAAGGCGCAGCTAGAACTGAACTTGGCAAGGGATGTAAAGAGTAACAAAAAGGGCTTCTACAGGTACATAAACCAGAAAAGGAAGGTTAAAGAAAGCGTACCCCCCTGATGAGCAACAGGGGTAAACTGGTAACAACAGATGAGGAGAAGGCTGAGGTTCTCAATGACTTTTTTGCCTCAGTCTTCACTGGCAACCCCTCTCCTTACAGCTCTCAACCTGATGGCCCACAAGATGGAGACCAGAGAGACAAAGTCCCCCCCACTGTAAGTGAGGACATGGTTCAAGACCATCTGAGGAACCTGAACATATACAAGTCCATGGGACCTGATGAGATGCATCCCAGAGTGCTGAGGGAATTGGCGGATGTACTTGCCAAGCCACTCTCCATGATATTTGAAAAGTCATGGCAGTCAGGTGAAGACCCCAGTGACTGGAAGAAAGGACATGTCACGCCCATCTTTAAAAAGGCTCCATCCCTGGGGGCGTTCAAGGCCAGGTTGGATGGGGCTCTGAGCAACCTGGTCTAGTGGGAGGTGTCCCTGCTCGTGCAGGGGGTTGCAACTCGATGGTCTTGAAGGTCCCTTGCAACTCTAACCATTCTATGATTCTATGATATGTCCCTCTCAGTATAAACTCAGGGATCACAGAAGTCAAGCCCCTTTTTCCTCCTCTCCTGTCCATGGCTGCCATCCAGGGAGGACTCTATCTAACCATCACTGTTGATCTCTAGGCCCATGCATTGCTGACCCTCATATCTCTCCCCTCAGCTCCTGTCTGCTCTGCTGCTATCTCTGGAGGCAGTCTGGGACCTTCTTGGGACTCTCCACAACTCAGGGGAAGTGCTGTGGGAGTTGCTGGGGGTAGGGTGAGGCAACAGGGTTTTGCACATTCCTGCATGTATTTGTATATAATTGGAAATATTTTCTTTTATCATTAGTTTTTAATTAAAGCTGTCTAGTTTAGTTTTCAATCTGGAAGCCTCTCTTCTTATTCTCTGTCTCCTTTCCCTATCTGGGTGGGAGGGAGAAGGGATGGAGAACACTGTTGTCATTGGTTAATTGCTGATCCTTAGTTCAACCATGACATAATTACAAATACCAGACAGAAGATCGACTTCTAGAAATAATCTATAAATCTGAACCTATACTTTAAGGTAGTTCCATTATTCTCTGCAAAATATATTATTTTATTGACACTTCAGCTCCTGAAATAGTATTCCAAACATTTAGAATACATACAAATAATACTCCTCAAAGAGTTCTCCAGTTATAAAAAAACAACTTTTAATTAAAGTATAAAAGCCAACTTAATCTTTTGGTGCTAGGAAGCAGGATTATGGACATACTTAATACACTGTTGCTTCTATATAATATGCTGGGCAAAATTCTTTATTCTGGCACTGTGACAGATAACTCATCACAGGAGTTAACCAGTTTCAACAGCACTAGAAAATTCCTTGCAAAATTAAACTGAAGAATGAAAAAAAGGAAAAAAAAAATTTTCAGGAGCTTCAGATGAAACAAGCAGTAGTGGTTAGCAATTTTAGATCTGTAAAGAAATTTAAGAAATGCAAATTTCATGTTTCTGCTTTTAAAAGATCTCTCCTTCATCCAGTAAGCATTGTTGATATATGTCTCATCTTGAAGCCTAAGCAGAACTTCCAAGATTTTAAGCCACAATCACCTCAGCATCATAACCATACTCTACACAAAATATTTGTGCTTGTTCAAGAGAAAGACAAGAGACTGTGATTTTTTCTGAACAACACCATTAGGAAATTTTTTAGTAGTTTATCATACAAGTTTTCTTACTATTATTTTAGGATATTGTGTCCTAACAAACTTGCAGTCCAGTTTAACACATGTCAGTATTTGTTGGGCTATGATACCTTGCCCACTATTTTCAAAAAGAATACCACTATAAAAATGCATAATTTCTCTGTTGCCCATAAACCTCAAAAGATCTGATAAATATTTGATGCTTTGGACTCACAGTGGCTTGGTTTAAAGGGAATGTTTGAGTGAATATCCAGGAAACATGATAATACACAGAAGTGAACAGTAGAAAAATACAGATTACTTTCCACACAAAATAAATACACAGGGTAAACAACGTATGCAATTAATGATTTCTGGTTACAAAAATAATACATTTATTATAATATATGCTATAATGTACATCAGATGACAATACATTTATTGTATTTATTAAAAAAAAATCTTAGTTGAATGTTCAGCTCCCATAAATGAAAGCAAAAAGGTAAAATCATTGTGTGCAAGAACTGAAAGACATATCTGAAATTAACTTGGAAAGCTGGAGGTTTACTTCTGGAAATAGAATTTAAAACATATACTGTTATGAATGCACTAAGAAAAGACAAACTTACCTGTATCAATTTCCCTAGACTAAGACATAAAGATAATTCAGGTTCTGAGCCACAAGCTTCTACTAATGAAGAGCTAAATAAAAACAGGCTAAAAATGGAACTTGACTTTATGAACTGTATCTTCGATATATTTCCTTTAAATGGCCTGACAACGGATACTTGCGGGAAAGAGATTTCGTAATAAAATTGTACCTTGAAGTAGCAAGTGTTTAGCGCCAGAGTTAAAACTGTGCAAATACATATGGCATAATATTTACTTTGGATATTACTTTATTTCTTCCTAACAGTCTTTCTCTGATGTCCACTCACTATTTTTGGCTCAGAACATAACCATTTAAATATCCTGTTCTCTTCTATGAGCAGAATGACAGAGGCAAGCCAGGCATTTCTTTGCAAGTCTGAGCCATGCAACAGGTCCAGCTGAAAGGCAGGCTGTCAGCTAGTATCTTCCAGCCAAGACTAGTTGTTAACTGTACATTTCTGCAGTTTAAAGGTGCTTCAAGTCTCTTGACATGTGGTGGTTGTTGCCAAACCACTGCCTCAGCTGCAAGATAGGACTGCTAGCATCTGTGATCTGTAGTTACACTGTTTTTTCTTCTTACTGGAACAAAAAAAGTACTTCCACAGCTCACACTGATCACAACCAAGACTAAGCAACTAACAGCATTACATTCCATCAGAAATGTATGTCTGATAAATCTCAAACCCTTGAGCTCAAGCTCAGAACCTTGAATATGAACATAAAAGAGCACTTCAGGATATTCCAGTTATGCAAACAGAAAAGGTGCATGACCCTCAAAACAAGAAAAGGAATGAAGAAAAATTCTCTGTACCATATGTTACGTCTACATTTTTTTCCCAAAAGAACTAGACAGGTTTATCCAATCAGATGTGTCTGATAGAGGTGACAGAATTGATATAACTACACAGAAAAAGAATATTGACGGCAACTTACCACTGATTTAGAGGCCACAAGGAACATTAGAAATATTAACAAAGCTGGAAAAAAAGCCTCGTTACCCTTACCATGCAAATTATAATATTCAGTTTTTTAGCTACCTCTTAATAAATCCTTTTAGAATTCTTCAATACACTAAGATAACTATGATAAAAATACAGATCGACATACATATATCAAACACCGAAATTAGATACTAAGCAGGTTCTGGCAATGTGGAAGAAATTTTACTTCAAAAATACAAATTCACTTTTTAAATTGTGCACTTAAAATTTTAAATCAAGCAGTTTTTATATTTAGTATTTTTTTTCCTCCAAAAATCCTAGCTTCTGAGGGTCGCAAAAAACAAGCATATCTCAGTTTCCATTAATATGAATTGAGCAAAATACAGAGGCATTTTTATTTCACGAAGGACTAATAATCCTTGACATTTTATGACCAAAGATACTTCAAAATTAAAAACTAAGGCTAAAAAAGAGAGAAGAATGGACCAAAAGCTCATGATTGCTGCATGCTAGAGTGGCTGTAATCAAGTAAACAGGCTAGATTGTGCAATAATTTAATATATTTGTAAAACATTATTCTAAAATTACTTGAAATCAGCGCATTCCAATGAGACAAAAATGTTCTGGAATCATCATGCTTGGCTTTAAAAATGCCTATTTGTATTAGAATTTTTTTTAGTTTTCTGGTTTAGATTATTATGAATAAATAAGTTAAAGCAATAGTGGCTCATTAGTTTCCATTTTTCAATAGAAATTTCCCATTTTTTATTGGATAAATATCTTAATTATGAAAAATTGTATATTCTGTTCAGTATTGCTCGTATGTTTGACAGTATGCAGAGCAGAAACAATATACATTTTTCACAGTGCAACTGTCAAAGTCTGGCTAGCTCCTTGATCTCTGCTTTTTATTTATTTAGCATGCTGAGATTTTGGAAGGACAGAAAATATTTCACTGAGATCTATGCATCCTGAACTACAGGATGAAAAAAGATCCTCAGAATGACTTTGTGTGAATAGTACACAATAGTAGGACAATGTGAACAATGCTTCTATTTCTAGGGTGCCCAACTGGACATTGCAAGATTCTGAGAGTGTAAAGAGATCAGCCTGTCTTTTGTCTCAAAAGACAAGAAGGTAAGTAATGCAAGTTCCTGAGCAAAGAGATAAAGCTTCATCTAGGAAGGTATATTGGAATAGCTGCTGTCAAGGATTTAATAACAAAGGCATTGTTATTATTAAGATATAATACCATGGTGGTCTTTTCTGCAGTCAGTTTGCACATAGCTGATAGAGGCTTCCACTTTTCTCCCTCTCCTGTTCTCCTCTGCCTAATTTCTATCCTCAATTGAAGATAATGCATAATGAACTTTTCTACTACAGCACAGTATTTTTCATATAACAACTGCCTATTCAGCATAATTATCCAGTGCCCTGTAGTTCCCATCCTTCAGCAATACCTTTACAGGTTTGCACAGCAGAGCTTAAGATTGGTATGAATGCAGTATGAATGGGAGCATGCTTGAGCATTGCTGTGTGTGAATGTGCAAAAACAGGGGTTAAAGGAAAGGTATGTGCTAACTGCTAAAAAATGACATGTGTGATTTCACACATATGGTGGTGTAACAAAATAATAAAGCAAAATAGTATCTAGTCATAGGAGTTATATAATGAAAGTTCAAAATCCCTTTGTCATCATGAACCAAGAATAAGACAAGCGAGGTGACAGTTATTAGATAACTGGCATAATTTCTCCAGAAACAATATAACAGCAACAATTCTAGTTATTAGGGCATGTCTTGGTGCATACATGTGATTTTGAGTGTGAGTGAATGAAATCTGTAAGTGTATGAGCCTGAGTGGGTAAAATAAGCTTGCTTAGAGATTTTGTAAATATTTATCACCTTTCATTAACCATAATAGGTCTAAAGATGTCTTGCTTGATATGCTGCTGTTCTAACTATGATTTTCATGAAATGGCACATCTTAGATATTTCACTTTAGGGTAATACGGGAGATTAGTGACATCAGTAAAATAAAAATTAATTTTAAAGAAATGTCCTGATTGTGATTTTTTCCCTATAATTTTCTGTGCACTATAGTTTTCTGTATGCAAATTCACACATTCTTTCATCACCAGCATAGCTCTTTGTGGTTTCCTTTCAAATACTTCTGAGCTTTCATAGGATCCTCAGGAACAACAGACACTGAGGGAAAATACTTAAATCAACTTACAGGCAAACCATTACGGTCGCATTCATTCTTCACAGGGAAAGGAAAGAAACACCAAACTCAACCATAAGCTCTCTTACAAGCAGTTTATATGTAAATTAATATAGTAATGTAAACAAACAACAACATTTGAAATACAAGTTCTTACTGCTTTTCTTCAGCTTATGGGATAAGAACTCAAGATACTTAAGAAGCATCTATTCATATCATACTTCACTTTATTGATGTTACTTTTTGCAAATTTAAGACAATTTTTAGGTATAAATGCTTTCGTGTTGCCTGATACCTAACTTCAGTGTTATTTTCCACAGCAGTGAAGGTAAACAAAAGTTGCATTAAAATTTCAACTTTTCCACGTAAGGAAAAGTAATGCTTTATGCACTAGAAATATTAATAACTACTGATGTTCATTTCACACTTTACCTCTGTTTCTGCTGCATGGGCTGCTGTCTCATAGCCATATATTGCATGTCCTCTTGTAGGCGATTAAGAGGAGAGTCTGGCTTGACACGAATCCCATAGTAATGATATTTGGAGTTTCCCCTTTACGAAAGAACAAAAATTAAAAGAACAGTAACACTAGTTTTATGTATCTACATTACATTTACTCTACAATTTTCATTGACTGGAAAATAATACCCACGAATTGAGCTGAACTCTCCTTTCATTACCTGCTTTACATGAGTGTCATTTTATCACCTTTGGGAACTTAATTCACTTTCTTAAACAAGTATTATCCAGCATTATCATTTGTAATCCACTTGAGCAAGAAACATAAAATGCAAATAAATATAACTTATCTAGTTATAAAGAAACACAATTCTTAGTAATTTCCAAACAGCAAGCTACATTTTATCTGTAGTCATAGAAATCTGCAGTGTATTTATCAAAATGTAAACACATAACAGTCAAAAACAGAATAAGTAAAAGTATAAGAACATCTGGAAAAGCATAAAACTGTTTAAGAGAACTGACAGAAACCCACTGTGATATTTAAATACAGATTTTATTTAATTTTGACTAGCAGACAAGTTTCTTATAATTTTAACTTGTATTTTCTAACGTAGTTCAGGATTTCATTAACACAAACCTAGTTCCAAGTCTTCTGGTCCGTAATCCCATGAAGATTGACCGTATGAGTTTTCCAAAGGAGGCAGCATTGACTGGATCCAGTTTGTGTTCCTGACAATGTCGTAAGTAATGGTTGTAAAGGGTGCTTCTTGGAAGGCTCACTCCTTCTGCAGTTTCATAGTTGTCCAAAAGCCATTGAAGCTGTTTCACATACAAAACAGAAAAAAAAAAATCATTTTTACTTTATCAAAAATATATTAGCCATACATCGTTAACTTCTGACAGTTTTGAAACTGCTCTTCAGGTATATTAAACAATTACTTCCTTCTTCAGAGATTCCTTAAATGGTAGCTATTCCATAGTGCTTTAAGATCTTCAGAATTACCAGGAAATAGCAGAACTCATTGCACTTGTGACCTCAGATAAGCGTCCACTTCTTACAGTATTTTTCATTCAGTACCACACACCAACACTTGATAAAGGTATCTATGTTTTTGGAGACAAACTGTTAATAATGCAAAGAAATAATAATGAATGTAATTCAAATAAATTACAGAAAAAAATTCCTTGGACTAACAATCACTAGTTAATCAATTTGTAAACCTGGAATATTATACTGTTTTTATTTGCCTGATATTTAACTGAATAGGATATTTTTTTTTTACTCTCAGGCACATAAAAGAAAAAAGCTATTGCATGTAAGTCAAAAAGCAACCTAGATAATGTTGAAAATAACTGGTATATCTATAAAGCATTAGGGTAGAATCCCTTTCAGTTGTAGCCTGTTTGCCTTTGAATTCCATGAGGAACAGAATGAGATTGTTGGAAAAATACTCTGTGTAATTGTGGTAGGTAATTTTAGATACATGCAAGAAAATACTTTTTATATAACATCATTGGACTGTAAGTAGTTCACAATCAGGAAACAAATCAACCCGTGACTAATACACAAAAAGTAAAAATGACAATTTAATACTCCTATATTAACATTAAAGGAGAATGACAAAATAGATAAAAAATACTATAGGATCAGGATGCATTTAAGTTCCGCTGTTTGTTTTGTTGTTTGGGGTTTTTTTAATGCTAATATTTTCCTTACATTTCCCCAGTAATTGCCATGGTTTCAATTCCCTGTAATTTTCCCTTAGATATAGCTTGAATTATTCACAATTTTAATTTTCTCTTTGAATTTCATTTCTGTTTTCCTAACTATTTATACTAAAATTGTACAGTGTGAATCACAGAATCCTAGGGGTTGGAAGGGACTGCAAAAGATCATCTAGTCCAAGCCCCCTGCCAGGCAGGGTCACCTAGAGCACATCACACAGGAACTTGTCCAGGCAGGTTTTGAATGTCTCCAGCGAAGGAGACTCCACAACCTCTCTGGGCAGCCTGTTCCAGTGCTCTGTCACTCTCACAGTAAAGAAGTTTTTTCTGATGTTTACATGGAACCTCCTATGCTCCAGTTTGCACCCATTGCCCCTTGTCCTGTCACTGGACGTCACTGAAAAAAGCCTGGCTCCATCATCCTGACACTCCCCCTTAACATATTTATAAACATTCATGAGGTCGCCCCTCAGTCTCCTCTTCTCCAAGCTAAAGAGACCCAGCTCCTTCAGCCTTTCCTCATAAGGGAGATGTTCCATTCCCTTAAGCATCTTTGTGGCTGTGTGCTGGACTCTTTCAAGCAGTTCCCTGTCCTTCTTGAACTGAGGGGCCCAGAACTGGACACAATACTCCAGATGCGGCCTCACCAATGCAGAATAGAGGGGGAGGAGAACCTCTCTTGACCAACTAACCACAACCTTTCTAATGCACCCCGGGATGCCATTGGCCTTCTTGGCCACAAGGGCACATTGCTGGCTCATGGTCATCCTCCTGCCCACCAGGACCTCCAGGTCACTTTCTCCTACACTGCTCTCCAGCAGGTTAGCCCCCAACCTGTACTGGCACATGGGGTTGTTCTTCCCCAGATGCAAGACTCTACACTTGCCCTTGAATTTCATCAAGTTTCTCCCTGCCCAACTCTCCAGCCTGTCCAGGTCTCGCTGAATGGCAGCACAGCCTTCTGAATATTCAAGCTTGCTAGGATCAGAGATCTTACCAAAACTCTGGATTTAATTTGATTGCCCTGTGAAAATGTGAATGGATGATGTTGTGTCTTTGTTGTGGTTTTAACCCAGCAGGCCACTAAATGCCATGCAGCCGTTTGGTTAGTCTCCCCTGCCTCCCTGGGGAGCGGGGGAGAGAACTGGAAAGGTGAAGGTAAAGAGACTCGTGGGTTGAGAGAAAAACAATTTAATAATTGCAATAAAATAAAAATTTAAAAAACAACAGAATATACAAACAAGTGATGCACAGTGCAACTGCTCACCACCTGCTGACCAATGCCCAGCCCAGCCCTGGACAGTGATCCCAGAGGAGAGAAATCCCAGAAGAGAGAAAAAGCTTCCTGGCCAATGCTCAGCTATATACTGAGCACGACACTGCATGACATGGAACATCCCACTGGGCAGCCTGGGCCCTTTGCTCTGGCTATGCCCCCTCCCAGCTTCTTGTGCACCTGCACACTAGCAAAGCCCTTGGTATCTGAGTAGCAACCAAAACCATCAGTGTATCATCCACACTCTTCTCGTACTGAATCCCACGCTAAATCCAAACCATAGCACTCTCCTAGCTACTATGAAGAAAATTAGCTCCATCCCAGACTAAACTAGGACAGTCTTCAAAACTTATTACAAACTTACTCTCATGAGCTAGATTGACTTAAATCCGTAATAATTTTCAACTAGTGACAGCAAAGCAGTAACTAGTGTAACCAAAACACAAATTATTAAGCAACAATAAAAGATACACATGGTCCACATGTTATTTGTTCCTTTGCAGCATTATTTTCTGTTAGAGCAGCGTTTCAGTGTGCAATAGTCATTAAATATTTCAGTCTTCACCTTTTATTTATCACAAAACTGTTCCGTACAGATAATAACAAACATACTGAGTTTATAGCTATGTTTTAATCACATGAAGAAATTCAGCATTACTACAAAATTTACTCTAGACTATTCAAACACCATTTTCACATCTGCTTTTTATTGAAAACATGTCCAGAACTTTTCCATGTTTCTTAAACATAAGCTCTAGAAATATATACAGAAGTGAGATGCAAATGCTTCCAAGACAAATTCTCAGCTCAGTTTGAGGGTAATATTGTCTTTCAAATAGACAAAATGAAAAAAGTACAGTTAATCATCTTTGTATCAGTTACCGTATCATTATTTTAAATATCTTAACATTCACAAGTCATTCCAAAATGACAATCTGTCATTTTGTAATAAAGCTGAAGAAAAAGTGTAATTGTAAACATTCACTTTTATCTGAATGTATTAAACATATTTCATTAATGATCTGACATAAATCTGTCTGGGCTTAGAAACAACGGCAATTGCATCTTTCAACCGTTGCATTTTGTCTGTATTTTAAATCTATTACTACAGCTATATTTATAATATATGCATTTATATAAAATGTGTCATATATTAATAAACCTATAATCTAATCAGAAAATATATGAAATGTGAAGTATTTCTGTTTTCACCAAAGGGAAAAACTTTGCCAATCCCAGAAGACTGACAAACAAAACCCAATTATTTTCCAATTAGGTTCTGTATGTAGCATTAAATATATTTTCCTCCAGATGGCTTCTAACCTATTATGAATCACTTTAAGTGCACTTCAGTAGTAATATTAATTTCTAGCAGATGATATTTCAACCATAGTTTGTATTATTCAACACACACACACAAAAGAAATAAAAAGATAAGTGCAATATAAGAACTTCTGCTCCTGAGTGGAGTTACTTAGTAGCAAAAGCCCAAAGTCATTAATTGCAAGATTATAGCCTGGAAAATAAATTGGAGTTAATATATGATTTTAAAAGGAAAATTATCTCCAAACATTATAAAACTATTGTAAAACACTGTAAACCACTTATTTTCTACCAAGATGAAATGTAATTCTAAAAATGAGCTGTTCTGGTTTGAATTATATTTTTTAAATTTGAAGTACAGACCATTCGGTATGGATAAGATGGGTAAAGGTATCAAATATTTGCAAAGTCAGACCTGTTAAATTGACTGTAACTTCAGTTAAGCTGCAATGTTTATAAAACTTTAAACTATCAATTAACTAAAGAGTAAATACAAGAAAATGGAGGAGAAATTACAAACTTCTTAAAATGAGCACACATAAAATCAGGAAGAAAAAAAAAAAAAGAAGTCCTAGAAAATCTCATAGAGAAATTGTAGGGCAAAATTCCCAATCCCAAAACTAGTACTTCCCCACAAATTAGTGTATCACCTGCAAAGTAAAAGTTAACGAAACACGCAATTTAGAATTCTATCTTAAAACTTATTACATGTGATTATTTTAATAAATGCCAAACCAAACAGAAGTCAAAATCAAGAAGTTTAAAGAGACAAAGACCAAACCTATACTTCAAACTTCCTCCATACTGTTTCTACTTGAGCTTAAAGACAATAAGCATTAATTTAAAAATAGGCAAGACATGCAGCAAGTTTGATCTAGATTTTCAACTTCTTCCAAACTTATTAAGGCTGGGGAGGCCTGATTGCCACAAAAATAGGCACAGGGAGGTTTTGTTTTTTTTTTTTTCCCCCTGAGTCAAAGATATATCCCTGTAAGAATAATCTGTAAAAACCCTTCACAGTCAAGAAAGAATATTATGTTGGATGTGAATCTCATTATTAGGAACACGTGAACAGTGCACAGGAGAAGGAATGAGTGGAACATAGTTTACTGGGGCACAGCAGCTCATCTTTTGATTCTTCTTGGTTTTATATCAAGATTCTGGACTTCACAACAGGATTAAACACAAACTAATAAACAGTTCAAGTGTTCCAAGTCTTAATACACATTGCTGACAATTTGCAAAAAAACCCCTTATGGTCCCTTTAAAAATTACATTTAAATAATAATTCTAATATTATCTGTCTAATACTATCTATTATTATTTAAATAATAATTTTAATAAGGTCTTCTTTTCAAAACAATTATTTTGTGAACCTCTAGAAGTCTGCTGTATAACATTTTGTATAACTTTTTAAATATCATTTTCCTTTTTCAATTTTGGCATTTTCTTTTAAAAAAAAAAAAAAAAGAGAAAAAAGTTTACTTAAAACATCCACAAAAAAATTCCAGCTTTGACTTTGAAGTAACCAGACCTATGCAGAAAAAAATGAAAAACTCAAACCCGCTAAAAATATAAATTTTAAATTTGATTTCTGGGGGACAGCCTTTACCACCATATTCTTAAATTAAGAACACAAACAGAATTTAAATTTCTTCTGTAAAACAATAGAGGAATTTGAATTTATATAATTAGTAAAGCTGAGAAAGAAAAAAGAGGTAAGATGAATACAAACTAATAAACATGGCAAAAATACAAAAACATGAATACCAAGCAAAAAAAAAAATTTCAAGAAAGACTAGCAACTTACAAAGCCATATGATTATTTATATAGTAAGTCTGAAACTAATTTTGGAATTTTTTCCTTTATTTTAGACTTATATATAGTATATTTATCACAGTATTTAAAGATCGTATTTTTAACCAAGTAACTTTAGCTTTGTAAATGTTAAGTTTTTAACTGTAAGGTTTGCAGAATAAGAACACAGAAAAAGGCAGGTAAATAAGATAGGTTTGTGTACTTCAAATTAAGATAATGCTTCCATTTTTTTCCAGATCATCATCATAAGGATATTTAGGATTCTTAAGTAAGTAACTTCATAATGAACTCACTATTCAGAGCAAATGAAGAAACACCTGAAAATAATCTAAAGATATTTTTTAGGCATGCTGTCTGTTTCCTCTCTTCCTCTTCATGTGCCCTGAAATTAACATAGGGTACACAGACTTTGCTTTGTAGGCAACTTTACTTAAAATGTAAAAAAGCCAGCTAATTAAGAATTATTTGAACTTTATCTTGACATTTACACTACAATTTGCAAAACAGTCAAATGTTAACTTGTCTTAACATGTAGAGCATAGGAAACAGGTAACACTGTGCAATATACCATAAAGACATTTCATCTGACAAAGTAGAGCCATGGCAGATGTAGTAGAAGATTACAAGCAACTAAGACGAGAAGATTAATAGCAAGAAGTAGTAATAAAATAAAATAAAATAAAATAAAATAAAATAAAATAAAATAAAATAAAATAAACATTTAGAGGCAGGCTAAGCATGCAGAACAAGCAAGAGAGAGCGTATGTGAAGAAGAGACAACTTACATGGCTGTTGAGAAGAGAGCTTCTGTGAGTGGACAGACCATCAGACTTTTGCAGTGTCTCAATCGCCATTTCAATCTGATAATAGATGTCATTAAAAAAAAAGGACTCAAGACGAGATAGTAAAAAAGCCTGATCAGAGAAGTTTTGACAGATTGCTTACAGATCAACAGAAATGCTTGCTTTATTCCTGGCTAGGGCATATGTTCTAATAAAAGGCCTCATTCCAGAGTTCCAGTGAGCACAAACCTCCCCAATGAGGTCAGAAAGGCATTTTTCTTGTATATATGCTGTCAGATCACTGCCTCAACCTGCTTAGGAAACTAAATGAGTAGATTTACTGGTGGGCTTCACTGAAACGAAAATCACCCTGATTGAATAAAAGTATCATCAATAAAATAAAAAATAGGTAAATCTCTAAACAGAATTTTAAGAAATGCCTCCATGTATTTTCCCTCCAACTCATCAGAAAGAGACGTGCACAGCTTGTAATAAGAATTGAATTACAAACAAAACTTTATCCCTCTGGAATCACAGAATCAAATCCCAAACCCAAATAATTCAGTAAGTTTTCCACCATTAGCTTCACTGGGACAGGGTATCACCCCTACTGCTCCAGAACCCTTTGAATATCCCCAGCTGTCAAAGTAAGTGCGAAGTAAGGAGTTATACAGACTGCGGGATCCAGCCTTTGGAAAAGCAGATTTTTTCATAATAATTTTGCCTTTTAAAACGGAAACACATCACTACTAAAATACAAAGTAGTATTTCTTCAAATGCAAATGTACAAATACTCTCACATCCATTCCCATTCTTTTCTTTTTTGATATCAATAGATATTTTGATCAGTTTGATTACAACACCACTGAGGAAAAAAAAAAAATGGAACCTAACAGTAATTTAACTGGGGAGCCAGAAGAGCAAAAACAACATGAAAATGACAGAGACAACAGGATGCACAGTAAGAAACGGCATGCAATTAATTAGCTACATTAAATGGCCAAAATAAAAGCAATGAAAAACACCACTTATACTTTTAAAAACACCTATTTTCTGTGGACATTTTTGAATAAGCCCTCCCTATCCTACTTGTGCTATCCACAATTTTAGTGGCATAATTTATTAATATTGGCTGAAATCACCCTTTGTATAGCAGAAACAGAAAAATACCACAGTTGATATTTGACCCTACTGTACATATAAAATTAGCTTCTTTTTTTACAGGTCAACTGACAAGTTTATTGTAATAACTCTCAGGAGTCACCTCTTGCTACTCCCTTACAACTGTTTAATATACAAGCCATTTTATAAAATGAACATTAAAAATACAAAGTTGCTATGTAAGAAAACATATGCTTACATGGCAATAATATGCCTTTTTTTTTAATATTCTGATCTCTTCTTGCTTCAGTGGAAAACACTATGAGATCAAAGTCTTCAGTCAGAGAGGAAAGATCACATTTTAAAACCATGCTGCATAATAAAAACTGCAACCTTAAAACATCATCATAGTAAAGGTTAACCTACTATATACTGTAGCCATAGAATTTCCATTCTTAACATGATGCTGCAATCAAGCAATGAAGACTGTATACATAGGTAAATTCTGAATCGTAGGTTTCTTGTTCCACTATGCACAGTCCATAGCAATACTATAGCACTGAATTTACTCCTAGTGCTACTCACTCCCACTACCGCACTACTCACATTCTGTTGCTGCATCTTGTGGCCTTGCTTTTTCAGAGAAGGAGTCTGTTACAAAGTAGTAGTAATTGCACTTAAAAGAAAAGTGGTATTACAGATGACACTCATTCCCTGCTGCCATATTTTTTCAATGCCTTTTGTTGCTATACAATGAGCCAAATAAAGAAAATGTTTTGTAGATTTTTTGACATTTGGGGGATTTTTGTTGCTGGAGTTTCTTTTAGAAGTAGATTTTGCCAATATGGCAATTGAGGACAATGAATCTGTGTTCACTTTTACTGAATAGCATAAGTCAAGTACTGTTAGTCACCACTAAAAGATGATAACCCAGCTGGGCTGCATCAAAAGTGTGGCCAGCAGGTTGAGGGAGGTGATTCTGCTCCTCTGCTCCACGCTCATTAGATCCCCACCTGAAGTACTCTGTCTACTCTATTCAAAATAGCATTTAAGCACATATGCAGATTAATTACGTAGGTAATACAGTGGGCTTTATTATTATATTTTTGAAAGAATATTAAAATAATTTTAACTTTTACAATTATATTCTGCAAAAATACAAAAGACATCCTTGTGTTTTTAGCAATAAAGAGTGAGAGATTCCGGCACAACTAACTACATGTACATCTGAAATTCTAAATGACAACACATATTGCACATTCATTTATTTGCATGTGATCACTCATACATTTCTCATATTCTTCTCTTAACAAGACTAAAACCATTATTTATTAAAACATTCTGACTGGTAACTGAAATGTACACTATCACTTCCACTGCAACTCCAATCAACCATGTTAAATGTCACACTACTTGTAGGTAGGTGTATGGTTTGTATAGTAACATAATTACATGCAGACAAGAAATCAGAGCTTGACAGCTATTAAAACTATGATTGAAGACTTCTTCACTTTATGTTGTTTGACAACTAAAATACTGCCTTATACTCTGACATATTTGTAAATAATTAAGGGTATTTCCCCAGCATTAAAAAATTCAACAGTTTAATCCCAGTATATGCATTCAGAATCCTACACTGTCCCAGCCTTTATGTGATCTACTGATTTGGAAGTTATTAACTATTCTTGTTAGTTTATGTCTTAGTGTTCATTAACATGTTGCTAGATAAACAAATTACACATAATAGTCTTAGATACGTATAGCATAGACACAGCAAATACCTATCCCAAATGCACTTTGAAAAAAACTGCATTCCTCTTAGGAAGAAAAAATCACACTTTTTCACTATCCAACTAATTAACTAACAATTAAACTAATTAACAAGAAGTATTTATAGTAAGTTGTTCTGAGATGGTCAGGACATAAAGAAGTTTAAGCCCTGAGGTTTTGTGATTAATCTGGCTATCCTTCCATTTATTTTATCTGCTTGTTTCTGCAAACTGCCCTCCACCAGCAACACAGCTGGCTACTTTAGGTGGTATCTTAAAATTCAATATATTGCTGCATCATGTTCAAAAAAGATAGCTTCTGTCCCTGTCTCTACAGGCACTCCATTCACAATGTCTTTTATCCACTTCCAAAGGTTTGCCCTTTTAGGTTTTGAAGGAAGTGAAATTCTAAAGCAGCTTTCCACACATACTCCATTATGAAGGAATTACTAATTCATACGTGTACAAGAAAGATTAATTTAGTACAGCTAGCTACTTGAGACAACTGTGCTTCCCTAAAGTAGATGTATACGCATCATGAACTAATCTGAAGCTACAGGATACATGGACTCAAGGCTTTTGAAAATGTGATGCTTTCACTCTTTTTTAGGATGCCACAAACATGCATTATTTAGGGTGGCTTTCAATTCTGTTTCAGGACAGAGTTCTCGTGGTATGTCATACTGTTTTCTGAAACATGCCAGAGGATTGTACTAGGCAGACAAGCTTGCCCACAAAAAATGAGCTTGAAAATTAAATACTATTGAATACACTAAGAGAACTTGGGTCTAGCCTTTATAGCTGGAAGAATAAAATTTAAAAGGTTTGCATTCCTCACAAAAGACAAAGCAGTAGCAGCACTTGTAAATAAGTTCTATGAAATTTGGCTCAAGAGAATGAAACAATACTATAAAGATAGAAAGAAAGATACTCTTTAAAATCTGGTGGAATGAAAGGAATGTAAATAAGCAGAAAGCAAAGAACATAAAAAGATGTTTAAAAAGTGTGGTATTTTACATATGCTGACCTTAAAAGAATGCTGACAAATCTCATGAAAGAAAAGCTTTTTTTTCCTTCTCAAATTTATGAATTTGTAAATATAACATCCAAGTTTAATATACCAAACAGATACAGCTCAAAATACCTGCTGCAAATGCACATCTCCAGCCTGACATGTATGCAAGGCATGCATAGTAACTAATGAATATAATATGGTCTCTAGTGATCACAAAAGAACATGAGTCAACATGGGGAAAAAAGGCACACCTAACAGCCATAGGCTAGAAAAATAAAAAATATTTGGAGTTTAGGTCAGATTACTTTATCCTTCTTAAATTTTCAAATGAAAATTGCTGCCCACGCTTATCTTCTTTCCTGGAAGTCTTCAGACATTTAATCAAATTGACCAATTGATCATGTCTCCCCTGGGCATCCAGTTATTTGTATACTTCATCTCTATTATATAAATCTTCAAACAGATTATAAACTTTTTTCTTTGTGGCCATTTTCCCTGCATTTGGTAAAAACACTTGAACAAAAAAGAAAAATATCCCTTGTCAGGCTGATTATACAGCCTATTAAATATATTCATTCCACCTAACACTGAAAAACACATGGAAGCACACTGGTATTACTCACACCAGAAAATCAGAATTGAGAAACTAAAAGGGAAGTTTAGTTCATTTTAATATTAAAACCAAATTTGAAAATACTTAAAGGAAGAGAGCCTTAGAAAGACGCAGAGTGGCCATTTTAGAACAAATGTCTATTTAATCAGAAACAATACCGTTATTTAGAAAGGTGATGCCTCAATGCCATTAGTAATCAGACTGTTGTGAGAACATTAGTATTAAGTCATCTTGCATCCAACCTTATGCAATTTTAAATAAAAGGAATTAACAGAAATTCTAACAAAGATAATTATTTTTAATATCATATGATTTAAAAAAATTGTGTTTCTTACAGTATTTTTCAATTAGTAATTGGAATGCTACCTTGAAAAAAACCTGAGTTTCCAAAAACACTACATCTTGATTTCTGATAAGCAAGGAATCACAGAATTGTCAGTTGGAATGGACCTCTAAGATCATCTAGTACAACGTCCCTGATAAAGCAGGATTGCCTAGAGCACATTACTCAGGACTGCATCCAGGTGGGTTTTGAATATCTCCGGGGAAGGAGACTCCAACAACCTCCCTGGGCAGCCTGTTCCAGGGCTCTGTCACTGTAAAGAAATTTTCCCTCATATTTAAATGGAACTTCCTATGTTCCAACTTGTGCCTGTTGCCCCTCATCCTGTCACTGGGAACTACTGGAAAGAGCCTGTCTCCATCTTCCTTGCACCCACCCTTTAGATACTTGTATACAATGATAAGGTCTCCTCTCAGCCTTCTCATCTCCAGGCTAAAGAGTCCCAGCTCTCTCAGCCTTTCCTCATAAGGGAGATGTTCCAATCTCTGAGTCATCTTTGCTGCCCTCCTCTGGACTCTCTCCAGTAGCTCCCTGTCTCTCTTGAGCTGGGGATCCCAGAATTGGATGCAATATTCCAGATGTGGCCTCACCAGGGCAGAGTAGAGCAGAAGGATGACCACTCCTGACCCACTGGCTACACTCTTCCTTATACAGTTCAGGATTCCATTGGCCTTCTTGGAGACAAGGGCACACTGCTGGCTCATGGATAATTTACTGTCTATCAGGACTCCCAGATCCTTCTCCTCAGAACTGCTTCCCAGCAGGTCCACCCCTAACCTATATTGGTCCATGGCGCACTTTCTCCCCAGGTGCAGGACCCTACACTTACCCTTGTTGAACCTCATTAGGTTCTTCTCTTCCCAGCTCTCCAGCCTGTCCAGTTCACACTGGATGGCAGCACAGCCCTCTGAGTGTCAGCCACTCCTCACAGTTTGGTATCGTATGTGATACACGGTGTTTCCTTGTACAGGTCATTGATGAATATGTTGAACAAGACCAGACCGAGTATTGATCCCTGGGGGACACCACTGGTTACTGGCCTCCAACTTGACCCTGCTCCATTAATCACAACCCCCTGAGCTCTGTCACTCAGCCAGCTCTCAGTCCACCTCACTGTCCACTCATCTAGCCCACACTCAGTTTCCTAATGAGGATGTTATGGGAGACAGTTTCAAAAGTCTTGCTGAAGTCAAGGTAGACTGTCTCCTCATCCAGCTGCCCAGTTATGTCATCACAGAAGGCCAGCAGATTGGTCAAGCATGATTTACCCTTGGTAAATCCATGTTGACTACTCCCAATAAATCCCTGTTCTTCACTTAGAGATGACATCCAGAACAAGTAGCTTCATCACCTTCCCACGGACAGCAGGTGAGACTAACTGGCCTGTAGTTCCCTGGGTCCTCCTTCTTGCCCTTTTTGAAGACTGGAGGAATATTGACCTTCCTTCAGTCTTCATGCATCTCTCCTGTTCTCCATGATAATTCAGATGATGGAGAGTGGCCCAGCAATAACATCTGCCAGCTCTCCCAGCACTCACGGGTGCATCCCCTCAGGGATCAGTCCTCACTCCCATGGACTTATGGATGTCCAGTTTGGCCAAGTGGTCTCTAACCTGGTCCTCCTCTACCGATGGAAAGTCTTCCTCTCTCCAGACCTTTCTCCTTGCCTCCAGCATCTGGGATTCATGAGGGACAGATTTAGCAATGAAGACTGGAACAAAGAATGCACTCAGTAACTCTGCCTTGTGTCTTCCACCACTAGGGTGCCCATCTCATTCATCAGCAGGCCTACATTTTCCCTAGTCTTCCTTTTTCTATTGATATACTGAAAAAACCTCTTCTTATTCTCTTAAATGCAGTGGCCAAGTTGAGTTCTCCTTGAGCCTTGGCCCTTCTAATTTTCCCCCCCTTCACTACATCTTGGTATTCCTCATAGGTTGCCAATCCCCTTTTCCAAAGGCTGTAAACTTTCCTTTTCTTCCTGAGGTCCAGCCAAAGCTCTATTTAGCCAGCCTGGTCTTCTTCCCTGCCTGCTCATCTTTCGGGACCTGGGGATGGCCTTCTCCTGTGCCTTTAAGAATTCCTCCTTGAAGTATGACCACCCTTCCTGGGCTCCTTTCCCTTCAGGACTGTCTCCCAAGGGACACTCTCAACCGTGCTCCAAAACAGGCCAAAGTCTGCCCTTCAGAAGTCAAAGGTGGCAGTTCTGCAGGCTTCCCCCCTTGTTTCTTCAAGAATTGAGAACTCTTATCGCTTCATGATCACTCTGCCCAAGACAACCTCCAACCTTCACACCCCTCACAAGAGCTTCTCTGTTAACAAGCAGCAGGTCCAGCAGGGCACTTTCTCTAGTTGGCTCCCTCATCAGCAGTGCCAGGTAGTTGTCTTCCACACACTCCAGGAACCTCTGGGACGGTTCCCTCTCTGCTGTGTTGTACTTCCAGCAGACATCTGGGAAGTAGAAGTCCCCATGAGAACAACGGCTGGCAACTGCAAGACCTCTGCCAGCTGTTTATAGAATATTTCATCAGCCTCTACATCCTGGCTGGGGGGTTTATAACAAACTCCCACCATGATGTCTGCCTTACTGGCCCTCCCCTTCATTCTTACCCATTCTTACCCAGCAAATTAGATTTTGAAGTGTCTTTTATCTAAGACACAGTGAATAAGATTGACTTATTTTATACATTTTACTTTTATCCTGAAACTGTTTGCTTATCTTAAACTAGATGTATCAGAAATAGCTAACATCAATAATACAATTAATTTGCTTATTACAGAAGATAATATTTGATCAGTGAGGATGAATAACAATAAACTCGATGTTATTAATTGAAATGATTAAACAGAACTAGTAGCTCTGTGGCACAAGTCAAGAGAGTCTGTGATGACCATATCCATTACTAAGGAAACACTTATTCATTTCTATATCCTATGTCTCCATATGAAAATTCTCCAAACTAATTAAAAATGAGGAAATATCTTCTGAGCATTATACTAGTAAACCAGCCTGGATACATGTTAGTTTGATTACTCCAATAAATTCTCTATACAAGAACAAAAAATGTTAGGATAGTAAAGATCAAACGAGGATCACAAGTGAAACAAGCTCTACCTACCTACGAAGCAATAGAAATAAAATATGTCCTGGGTTGAGCCAGCATGAAGCTAATTTTCCTTTTACTGATTTCAGTAAGCTTTCTTTCAGCTAGCAGCAAGTGTTCCAGCTGGTGGACTGATAACACTAGAATGTTTATGTTTCTGCTGAGACTCCAAGGTCGCTTCTTAGCTCTGCTGCTACAGAGGCTACCGGGGCAGGAGAATTGTATCTGTGACCCCCCCTGTAGGGGAGCTGGACTAGACAGACAGCAGAACTGACCAAAGGTATTCCATTCCATAGATCTATGTACGCTCCGAGGAAGGTCAGAGATCACAGAAGACAACTTCCTTCCTGCTTCTTCTTCCCTTCTCTTCCGTCCATGGCCGGAGTCCAGGGAGGACTCCATCCATCCACCACCGTCGACCCCAGGCTCAGCCCTGACCCTCATAACTCTCCCCACAGCCCTGTCTGCTCTGCTGTTATCTCAGACAGGGGTCCAAGAGATTTTGGGACTGCTCACAGCTAAGGAGAGTGCTGGGGGAGTTGCTGGGGGTGGGGGGAAGCAAGAGGCTTTTGCAGATTCCTGAACATACTTGTATATAATTGTACATATAATTAAAGCTGTCTAATTTAGTTTTCAATCCAGCTAAGTCTCTCTCCTAATCCTCTCTCTCCTTCCCTAGCTGGGTGGGTTTATTTTTCAATTCTGAGTCAAACTGTGACAACAATTTATTGGCGCCCAATGTGGGGCTTGATTTTAAGCCCAGATCACAGATTTTGACTAATTGGGAATGTTAAAAATTCCATCTCTGATGGGAGGAATCCATCAGATGGCAATGAGCAACATTTCTGCTGAATCTAATGACGGATTGAAAACTGAACAGACACCTGGAATGTTTCTGCTGAACCTTCTTCCCAACATGCAATCGTACATGTGGTATGCAGCTGGGATCATACTGCTCTGTGTAGCTACTCTTGTTATTGTTTTATGGTGTATCCACAGAAGTGTAGCCATGATCAACCATATAATTACCAGCCTAGTGATCATAGGGTTTTTGATACTGATCTTTATGGGGGCACTGTATGTGTACGGTTATGGTACAGATCCCCAGGTGAATGAAAAGGTCTATGTTGGTAATGCTAGTAGCAGGTCCACTTTTACCTCTCCATTTTCTCTCAAGCTGAATCTCCCAGCTCTTGATCTGAATAGCATTGTTTCAGTAGGGATGCTTCTGCTGAATGTTTATAGTGTATTGTGGATGCATAGGGTGAGGTGTTGTTCTACTCACTGCCAATCCCCCACAGGCAAGGCTGCTGCCACCCGTGATGCTGCTACCACCACTGCTGCTGCTGCCACCACTGGTACTGCTACAAAAACAGCTGCTGCTGCTGCCACCACTGATACTGCTACCAAAACAGCTACTTCTGCAAAGATCAAGGCCAATCCCCTTCTATACAAACTAAGAATTAATCCTGTGACCAGAAGCAAAGCAAAGGCAAAAGGCTCCAGCCCTTTTACCCGTGCCTGTCTGAGAAATCCAGAGTTTCTTCAAACTGTTAGAGACTGAAACTGGGAAAGTAGACGATTCTAAATCAGATGATGGAGCAGGTACTTCTCAAGCAGACAAGAAATCAGACCACTCTCAAGCAGACAGAAAAGCAGGCCCTTCTCAAGCAGATGATGATGATGATCTTGTCCAGTCTTTCTCTCTAAAGGAACTGCGCCTCATGAGAAAGGACTTTACCCGCATTGACGGTGAGGGACTTCTTCCTTGGTTGCTCCAATGCTATGATAGTGGGGCTGAATCCTATGACATAGATGAGAGAGAAGCCAAGCAGTTGGGATCCCTGGCCAGAGATGCTGGTATTGATAGAGCACTTGGTGGTAAGACAGGAACTATCACCCTGTGGGGCCGACTTCTTTCAGCTGTGAGGGAGAGATACCTCCATAAGGGTGACATCGAACGGCGCCGAAGCAGAACACCCACTCTTGAGAGAGCCATCATGTATTTGAGAGAATTGGCTGTGTGAGAGGTGATCTATAACAATGGACTTACAAATCCTGAAGACGTTCTGTGCGACATGCCCATGTTCCAGAGGTTTGCGCAGGCTGTACCAGCAGCACATGCCCATATATTCTCCTTCATGGGATGCACTGATGACAACACAAGACCAACTGTGCGTGAAGAGCACGACCATATGGACACATGATCTCTGATTCCCATCCGTTCCTCACCTCAGCCATTGAACAAATGACTGGCAGAAAGAATAAGATGCCAAACAGATGGGAAGGTAAACCCCAGAATCTCCCTAGAGACAACTGGTCACATGTTGCAGCCATTAAGAGGAGACCTCCTGCTACAAGACAGCAGCAAGAGAAACAGGACCCACTCTGACGTCACCTGTGGTCCCTCTTGCGTAATTATTTTAAAGAGGACATGAGAATCTGGGACAAGAAACTCACTGCTGTTCTCCAGATACACGTGCAAGAGCCACTAAATAGAACAAAGGCAGGAGATGGTTCTTCCAGGAAGAAAGCTGCACAAGTCTCCAACCAGGATGGTGCTTCAACCTCAAATGCTCAACGTTAGAGGTGCCCTGCCTCCGGCCAGGAGGAGGAGGAGAGGGACAACCGAGTTTACTGGACTTTGTAAAAGCCATCCAGCTGGCTTTGGACATTGCTGAGCAAGAGGGGTGGCCGAGACTCTATCTCTACACTGACTCATGGATGGCAGCAAATGCCTTGTGGGGTTGGCTAAAGCAGCAGCAGCAGAACAACCGGTCAACCTATCTGGGTTGCTGAGCTGTGGAAAGACATTGCAGCTTGGATGGAGAAACTGGTTGTAAAAGTGCATCATGTAGATGCACACGTACCTCTGAGTTGAGCCACTGAGGAACATCGACACAACCAACGAGCAGATGAGGCTGCTCAAGTGTTCCAAATAGACTTAGACTGGGAACATAAGAGTGAACTCTTTTTAGCTTGATGGGCCCATGACACTTCAGGTCATCAGGGCAGAGATGCAACATACAGATGGGCTCGTGACCGAGGGGTGGACTTAACCGCGGACACTATTGCACAGGTTATCCATGAGTGTGAAATGTGCTGCAATCAAGCAGGTGAAATGGTTGAAACCTTTGTGGTATGAGGGAAGATGGTCAAAGTACAGGTATGGGGAGGCCTGGTAAATTGATTACATCACACTGCCTCAGACCCGCCAGGGTAAGTGCTATGTGCTTACAATGGTGGAAACAAGTACAGGATAGTTGGAAACATATCCTGTGCCTCATGCCACAGCCCAGAACACCATCCTGGGCCTTGAGAAGCAAATCTTGTGGAGACACAGTACTCCAGAAAGAATTGAGTCAGACAACGGGACTCAGTTTTGTGACTGACTGGGCCAAAGAACATGGTATCGAGTGGATATAGCATATCCTGTACCATGCTCAAGCCTCAGGGAAAATTGAAAGGTACAATGGTCTGTTAAAAGCTACCCTGAAGGCAATGGGTGGTGGAACTTTAAAAAACTGGGACAAAAATTTGGCAAAAGCCACCTGGTTAGTTAATACCAGGGGATCCATCAGTCGGGCTGGTCCTGCTCAGTCAGACCTTCTACACACTGCAGATGGGGATAAAGTCCCTGTGGTATTTGAAAGAAACCTGTTGGGTAAAAGCGTTTGGGTTTATCCTGCTTTAGGCAAAGGTAAACCTGTCTGGGGTGTTGCTTTTGCTCAGGGACCTGGACATACCTGGTGTGTGATGATGGAGGATGGTGAAGTACAGTATGAACCTCAAGGTAATCTGACTCTGGGGGAGAATCCTTAATTTGACAGTTGGTAAAATATAGAGCCTATATGTAATATATGGTAAGGAGTAAGGGGTGGAATGTCCTGGGTTGAGCCAGGACGAAGCTAATTTTCCTTTTACTGATTTTTTTTTTTTTTTTGGTCATGGTTTGAGAATTGAAAAATAAACCAAAGACAAAATATTACATTGCTCTATTTTGCATAGTTTAACAATGCCCTCTAGTAAAATTAAAGCAGACTTTGTGCTTTAAAATTACAGTTTAAGCTGAACCTTCTGTGTTTCAACTGGCTCTTGAATATTCCAGCTGAACCATACACATCAAAAGCCTAAAATTACAAAATCTGAGATAATGTTGTGTTCCTATTCCTTAGCAAAAAATGTACTTTTAATATATTCTAATGTCTCATACTCATATACTAAGCAAAATAAATAGAACCATAAGATAAAACTATTTTAATGTTAAAAAGGCAATTTAAATATTGTAATGTAACAAGCAGTATTTTTTTCTATTCTTAAAGACAAGTTGATACAGCAGTTACAGCAGTTGCTTGGAACAACACATGAAGGAAGAGTAAGATGTTGCTGAACATGTGAACCTTAGATTTTGCTAAATTTTGGCAAATTTTACTTCTCTTGGAAAAAAATCAACACCGTTTTTAATTCGCAAAATATAGCATGTAATTTTGGGAATATTCAAATAATTCTATGATATACAACTTCAAAGTAAGTCTACGACTCTTCATGTATGTTTGCAGGATGCATTTAATCCTTACTTGATTTCACATATCCTAAGACATATTTAAGATAAGTAAGAAGTGTTAAATGGTAGTATCAGTATTCTGATCAATTGCAAATATTTAGAAATAAGCTACCAAACCTACAATAATATTGAGCAAACAAACTGACCAAAGGCAGAGAATTTACAGATGTCTAACAATTGTGGTTTTCTTGTGTTTTCAGAAAAACTAAAAAATGTTAGAGGAGGCTGTTTCAGTTCCCAACTTGACAAATATTCAGCTCATACAAACAATTATGTGAGCATTTCCAAAGCATTTACTGATATTAATTGAACACAAAAATATAACCTATGAAATGTAAATATGTGCAGGCTGTCAAGGGAAAGTTCTGCCTTCACGCTTAAGCTTTCACAGTATTCTTACTTTTGTATGTATTTATTACTTATTTTACAAAAAGTACTATATAGTACTATTCTAACAACATAATATTGCTACACGTTCTGTCACAACAACCGTGTCAGTCTACAAGAACATCTGAGTGACTAAGAAACTAGTCTCAAAGATTTTGCATCAGTCTGAAATACTTACTGTCGCTGGGGAGGCCCGCGTTGTATGAGTCACTGAATGACCAGAATTTTCCATTGAATTGCCAATCAGATAGGTTCCTCCTGAGCTGCTAATGAGTTGTCCTCCTGTGACACCCATCTGAATCCCTCCACTGCCCACCATGCTATGAGATGAGACCACTGTTGTCACCTGTGCAGAACTTCCTTGAGTATCAAAATAATTTCCCCCAGTGTTCTGGCTGTACATCTGGGTTTCTGTGTAAGGATAAGATGTTGATCGGCTTCAAGAAAAGAAAACAAAAGGAAAATAAATTATTTGTATTGTTTGTTTAGCTGAGAGAAATGCTATAATTCTAGAAATGTATGTACAATAGCTATAAGCAAATTCAATACAATTGGCAAACAACCCCTGCCTTCTCAGAAAATAACATTTTATCAAGACAAAGCACTAAACAACTAATTCAGTGATGATGTTAAACCAAGTATTCAATTTGTCAGTCTTACCTGAAGAGAAGTATGACAGAAATTGAGCAGAAAGGCAGAAAGAACTCATCTAATTATTAATATATTGAAAAGCAATTTACAAAGCTCCATTTTAACTTTTCTTAATCTGACAGTAACATTTTGAATTTTAGTCAGATGTTACATGCTTTGCATGATGCGCATGTGGCAAAATTGCAAACAATTCATACAAATGTCAGCCAAGAGAGTCCAATGTTCAAAAATTGTCTATTGTTTTTCAATTCAATAAAACTCTTGGCTGAAGCTTGAAATTCTGAGTTCATTTTTATTTTGGGAAGTGCAATTATTTTCACAGGGTGAATTCAAAATTAGAAAGGAATTCATGTTATGATAAAAAACTGCATTTAAGAATAAAAGTGAAACAGACTATGACTTGTAAAAAATGTCACAAAGACGAAAGTTAAAGGTATGCAATAGTAACATTTTTTAGATCACTTTCAACTATGAAACATTCATGCCTCATTACCAGTTTACCGAACAAACTATTAAGCTACTGAAACCTTCTGTCACGTTTCACATTCTTAAGAACTTATCTTGAATCATTACTCTTCATACATTATAATGGAGTTTCTGGATGTGTATTTGTTCCCACTAAATTTGATCTTCAAATCAATGTATTTCAAAACTGTTAAGTAAAGAGCATTCATTATTTCAAAGGCCAGATTCCTCATTTTGGAAAAGTCTGTTTGGAAATTTTATCCTGTTCGTGACTGCTAAGTTTTGTACCGTGTCAGGCATGACAATAGAAAGATCAAAATACAAAAAACAGTCAGTTTACCCAAGCATTATTTTTCTTTTTTAAGCAAAAAATCTGTAATACTGCTTGTACTCAACACACATTGAAATCAACCATTTTGAAATTCAATGTTCTCCATTACCCTGGAGTTGCATATGCTGAGATGAACTTAGTCCAAGTAAATAAACTTTAGAGGTATTATGATACAGAGAAAACACCATGCATCTAACTGAGTTCAACAAAAAAAATCAGACGCTTTTGTCCAGTAACACAGGAATAGGAGGAGACAGCATCCAAGTTTTGTGAAGTTCCTGATTAATATGCCTATCTGGGAATTTGAAGTCAGGCTTTTTTTTCCGTTTATCTAGACAGGTATTAGTTTCATATCAATATATAGAAAGGCTCGTGTGAATATACTGTTTTTTGTTATGGATTTTTCATTATGAGAATGTAAACAAGATTAACTAATTAGTAAACAATGGACTCAGAGATACTGATTCCTTCTTTAGCTTCATAAATGGCACCTTATCAACAACCAAAGACAGAACTTTTGTTGTATTATCTATGGCCAAAACAATTTCTCCTTTCCTCTTCAGAAACTTGCAGAAACTCCAAACCTTTAGTTTTAAAATCCTAGATGTTTCATAAGCCTCATACTACATTATTTGTTTTCACTCATTCTTAAGCTACTTACACATTTTCCTTGTTATTTTGAGTATTTTGAAAGCCACAAGATCAGCTGCAATAAACTTGAAGTTAATCTGGAAGAAATGCCTTCTAGTTTACTGAATACAAAGCAAATAGTTCTTTCAGGGACTAATGCTTAAGCAGACAGTTACTCTACTAATATTTCCTTTGGAGAATTAAAATCAGTTGATTTTCGCACTTTAATACACTGTCTATGTGCTTCGGTACTGTGCAGGTCCTGAGTAATCTGCTTTATCAATCCAAGGTATCATTGTGATACTCTGTGATACCACTGTGATATTGTTTATCTTGTGATAGGCAAAATAGCTGCTAGCAGAGCTGGCTTTGCATCTGCCTGAGAATCATGTAATTTATAGAATGTGAACAGTGCTATGCAGCAGAGCACAATTTAGGGAATGGTAAACATGGAAGTTCAGAGGAAACAGTTCCTGCAAATGGGACTGAACACTCTGATTTCTCCCAAAATAGAAAAGAAAAACCTGGTTTCAGTATCAGGTACCAGTCAGGAAAGGAATGAAAGGACAAGACCATTTTTTGCCAGTAAAAATAGATGGAGCTAGTGGAAAATGACTGTCCAAAAGATGCAAGGAGAACACATCTCACTGGCAGAAGTGGAATTGAAGAGGCAGTTCTTCGAAGCAATACAAATCCCACAGAACACTCAAAATTTCATAAGAAAATTACGTCATAGATTTGACATGGAATGGGGACAAAAAATAAAATGCTTGTTTGCTTTTAGCTTGTTTAGATCTGTAAATCATGCATAGTCCCTAAATAAGGACTGATTGTATCGGAACACCCACATCTGCTTGTAACAGTGCTTAATATCAATGAATCAAGACCATTGGGGTACACCAATGGGTGATACTCCAAGATAAAACACTCTTCCCTTTATTCCAACAACCAGAGGGTTCTTCTAAAACACTTGATTATTGGACATGATTAAGAAACCCTCTAGCAGTAGAGATCAAAAGAGTAGTTAAAAGTGAGATAAAACCATTATTATTACATGCAATAATAATCGCAACTCAGCAAAGGATCTTTTAACAATGGAAAGAGAAATTTATTCATATGGAAATTAAAAATGCAGCTGGATGAGATGACTTTTTGGAAAGCAGTGCCTCAAAGGCTTTAGAGATTGCATAAGATAACATGATCCCTCAACCATAAAACATAAAAATATGTTACATCCTTTAGACATACCCAAGGGATTACCTGAAATAAGAAGTGATCTTCTATTTCTTCATAGTACCTGTAGCACAAACATGTAATATTTTCTCAAATAATCTGACATATATCATATAGTCAGTTCTTACCCACCGCAATGGTTGTAAAAGCACTTCTAGCTCTTTGTTTCTTCAACAGTTTCATATAAGATCATCTAGGGACTAAGTTGGGTCTAACTAAAGTCTTCAGGCTCGTTATGAGAATACCTTGAGGATATACAGTGGCTTGAGATACACGGTAGGCAACAGAATCGAAACACTGTGACAGTCAGTGTTTACTAGAATGTGGTATTAGAAAGTTCATCAGAGTCACTAATAAGCTTGAAGTCTAAGTAGTTATGCTGCAGAATCCTAGTTTCCAGAATTTTTACCTGTGCAATTTTTACCCTGAGAACAAGTCACACAAAGACAGACACAGCATGAATTAAATTTAGATTAAGCAAACCCAGAACATGTAACCAATGTTGAGATCTCACACTCAAAATTAATGAGACCAGCATGAGTTGGATGAGGATTGCAAGGTACAGAAGTTCATCACATATTAAGCTTTATTGCATACCCATATTTCATAATTTGCAATACATGTCAGAAATAAAACACATGAAGTTATGGTATAAAGTTGTTAATAAAATTATATTAATGGCACATGAAAACAGAAAATAACTAATTTCTAAGTTCAGTAAGCCCCAGTATTACCACACAAATTAAATGTTATGTCTTGTGCTGTATTACAGACACTAAAATAATGCTACTGAGCTTAAATTTTAAAGCCACTTTTGTCTCTTCAAAGACACACTTTGAAGAAAGGAGACAAATAAAAGCAGTGAGACAGAAGGAATAAAACTTGTTGTTGTACTACCTTTGTTTCAGTGTCTATATGTACACATGGGAAATAATTTATTCCCAGCTGCATCTATTATTTGGTTCTATGTAAAGGTCAAGAATCTAATCTATTGACTATTATAAATCAGTGTTCCTGCCATCCCATCATGTCTCAGTAATTTACATAGGCTGATCATGGCTCCAAATTTTCCTGGAGCAAGTAGTTAACGGGACAGGCTTATGTCTTCCATACTTAGAGTTGCCTAGAAAACACTATCTACAGACTAGTGCTGGTTTAATTCATGTTTAGGAAAAGTCTGACTTGTTGATTTTTCCATCACTCTGTGTTTGAGTAAAAAAACCAACAAACCCCAACAGATTGATTTCCTTTTCCAGGAACCAAGACATGCAAAGTGTCTTCAAATAAAAATTCTCAAATCAGGTTTGAAGTCCAGACAAGTTACCTCAAGTGCAGCTTGTGTTTGTTTTAAATTAGAATTTAACTTGAAACTATATTCCAGTAACTTCTGTGTCTTGCAAAACAAGTAACTAACCACTGACTTCTTATCACTAGCTGTTGGAAAAATGGAAGTCTTGGGTAAAATGCACATAAATCTATTTTTTTGTTGAAGATGTATACCTTTTATACTGCAACTTCAACTACCAGCATCCCTTCACAGTGGCTGTACAAGAACAGCATCTTAATTAAAACAAGGAAACAATTCCATGTATTTTTTTCTGGAATTCTAATTCAAACAATTAACATAATTATAATCTTACTCAACAAATAATAACCTCAGAATTACTGTTGTGGGTTTTGGTATGAATTACCTATATAGCTCAGCAGACAGGCATGTTAAGAATTTTTTCACTGTCATCTCTGTAATAAAAGGTGACCTTCTATGGTACTTAATTAAGATATTCTTTTCTGGGATATAAATATGATAATCACTAGATTAAAATAAATATTTCAAGACACACTATTATTTATATACAGAGCAGCTAGTGTTCATGACAATGCTGTGGTATTGCAATATGGTTTTACACCTCCATGCATAAAAGTCAAGGAAGTTTTTCATGTAAGAACAGTATTTTCAAACTCCTTTAAGATTTTAGTATAATCCTATGGTCCTAAAGCTCATAGAAACTAGAGAGAATAGAATCTATGTAACACTGAGAGAAGACCTTGTCACAGCCAATGCATTGCTGCAGCCTGTGGAAGTGGTGTATCATAAGCAATGAGAAGAAGGGATAGAGCCATATACCCTAACACTGACACAAACAGAACATGGTAGAGCAATCAAATCATAACAGAGAGGGCTAAATCATATCTCACCTCCTGCCTCCCCACACAGAAATCTACTTCTGTAACAAGAATATTGATTCAGGGCTTTTTAAAAATGGACCAAATCCCAGTGAAGCAATAACCTTCTTCCACAAAAGCCTCCTCAGCTGAACTAAAGACAGAGATGGAAGAACTGGTAAGACAGTAAGTCATAATTTCCTTTCACCTTTATAAAAACGAAATGTTTAAAACCAAAGATCAAAACCTACACTAGAAAAGGGCAATTAATGCATCTATAACCAGAGAACGAAAATACACAGTAAGCAATTTTCTCTGTAGTAGTGTATAGCTGACCTGTTTTATGTATATAAATTTTCTCTATACAGACAACATAAACTATTATCAGCCAGAAAAAGCTTTATAAAATTCACCTAAAAAAGTTACATTGTTTCATATAAATAAATTCTTAGTTGTCACATTGAAAAAAATTAAATATGTTACTGATAGACATTCCTTGCCAATAAAAAAGAACTCAGATCTTCAACACTCAGTACAAGTCTTTTTCCATGTGGAAACAAAGCAATAAAAGCACACACAATGTACAACTGCAGGAAAACTCGGTAAACTAGGGAACAAAGTAAATGAAAACACAGGAAAAATCTTAATTCCCAGGACCTGTAATTAAGGCAGATAAAAGAACCTTAGTTTCAGTACATTAAAAATTCTGATGAAGTACTGCAGAACTATAGCTCCAGGAAATAGCTCCAAGCTCAAAGATGGAAGTGTCCTGAAAAGTAAGAAATCAAGTAAGAGAGCCAGGAGACCTGCGCGGTTGAGCAGGGAATTACTGAACAAACTTAAGTGGAAGAAAGAAGTTTATAGATCATGGAAGAAGGGGCTGACCATTTGGAATGAATTCAAGAATGTGGTCAGGAGGTGTAGGGATGCAACAAGGAAAACTGAGGCCTCCTTAGAATTAAAGCTGGAAAGGAAAGTCAAGGACAACAAGAAAGGCTTCTTCAAGTACATTGGAGGTAAAAGGAAGACCAGAGGAAATGTGAGCCCACTGCTGAATGAAGTGGGGGCCCTGGTGATGGAGGATACGGAGGAGATGGAGTTATTTAATGCCTTCTTTGCCTCACTCTTTACTGCTGATGCTGACCCTCAGGATTCCCAAACCTTCCAGACCACAGAAGTCAGGAGTGAGGAAGACTTTACCTTGATTGAAGAAGATTGGGTTAAAGATCAGTTAAGGAAACTGGGCATCTACAAATCCATGGGCCCTGATGGGGTGCACCCATGTGTGCTGAGGGAGCTGGAAGAAGTCATCGCTAGACTGCTCCCCATTGTCTTCGAAAAGTCCTGGAAAACAGGAGAGGTGCCTGAGGACTGGAGGAAACCTAATGTCACTCCAGTCTTCAAGAAGGGCAAGAAACAGGACCCAGGTAACTACAAACTGGTCAGCCTGGTGGACAAAAAGTTATCCATGGGACAACAATGCACCCTTGTGGCCAAGAGGGCCAATAGTATCCTGGGGTGTAAGAACAGTGTGGTCAGCAGGTCAAGGGAGGTTCTCCTCCCCCTCTACTCTGCCCTCATAAGACCACATCTGAAGTATTGTGTTTGGCCCCGGCCTCCCCAGTTCAAGAGGGACAGGGATTTACTTGAGAGAGTCCAATGGAGGGCTATGAGGATGATCAAGGGACTGGAACACTTGTCTTATGAGGAAAGGCTGAGAGACCTTGGGATGTTGAGTCTACAGGAGAGAAGACTGAGAGGAGACCTTATTAATGTCTATAAATATCTGAAGGGTAGATGTCAAGAATGGGCCAGTTTCTTTTCAGTGGTGCCCTGTGATAGGATGAGGTGAAACGGCACCAGGAAGTTCCACCTCAATATGAGGAAGAACTTCTTCACTGTGAGGGTGACAGAGCACTGGACCAGGCTGCCCAGAGAGGTTGTGGAGTCTCCTTCTCTGGAGACTTTCAAGACCCGTCTGGATGCATTCCTGTGTGATCTGCCCTAGGTGTTCCTGCTACAGCACGGGGTTGGACTTGATGATCTTCAGAGGTCCCTCCCAACCCCTATGATTCTATGAAATATGGTAATGCTACCATTAGGAGCATGTCAGAGGGTTTCTACTAAATCTGCAAGACTCAGCTAAACCCCTCTTTGCCACACTAGAATTATCACATAAATGACTACATTTGATCAATACATTATAATTTATGTAAGAAAAAAGTTCATGTTTAGGGGACGCACTTGGCTTTTAATATAGGTGCAGCCATAATATTCTTTACCTATTCTAAACTGCCAGGTAAGCCTGTACATGTCATTAACACAACAATGCAATTTTGTTTCAGGATAGTGTGACATGCTTGACAAGCAAAATTGTTATCAATCAGACACAAATGTAGACAACATAATTAACATATTATCGTATCATACAACATATGTGACAAGATGTAGGTTACACCCCTTGTATTATCTTTATGCTTCCAATTACAATAAAACCAAATAATGTTAAGCACAGACAAATCATGATATAAAAAAAGTGGGAAGAATTGTGCTGTAAGAACACAAGTTACGCTTGTCAAAGACCATGAAAACCTGACGAACTTCTCACTTCCAGAATCAAAGGAATGTGGTTACTCTTTCCTCATGTATATTCTAACTGCATCCTTTATTGCTATCATAGATGGACTTCAATCAATGCTAGCTTGCAAGTGCTTTATTTTGAAATAAAGAATAATTATTTCATCAGACATGCTGTAACATTTATTCCAGAGATGACTGTACACTGAATTATTGTCTTCACCCTAACTATGGGTTGCAGACTTTTTATTCCATTGCTAGAGCAGCACTGTCACTTGATAGGTTATGGGAGCATCCTGTATCTGATTTTGAGTTAGAATTAAGATTTTGATTTAGCATGGTCATAAAATAAATCAAACATATAACCATAGGAAGACAATCCAAAAGACAAACCAGGGATCACCCTAGTCAATCGCAAAGTTTACAAACCTAATCCTACTTTCTGAAAGGTTTCATTCATGGAGAGTGAAACCAGTCTGCATTTCTACTAAGAATTTTTGAAGACTATATATTGTGAAACACATTTTCCCTTATACCTTTTTACTCCAGAATAAGAATGGGAAAATGTCATTTACGTAAATTAAAGTTGTATGTATGACATGTTATAATGCCATTTATTTGATAGGTGAAGGAGAACAGGGCTCTAGGTAGCTGACAGCTAGCTTCCTTCAGAGCCTGTTTTTGTTTGCTGTTTTTATCATTACCTAAGTTCCATGGTTTACAAAAAATTGTATTTCTTTCTCCTTTTCTTGTTTTGCCACTGGATTAGCTTTTTCAGAGCCATATTAATGTGCAAGTGACACTTTAGAATTTTTGGAAGTGAACAAAAAGCTGACCATATCCCTAAAAAATGCTGGCATAGACTGTGTTGCATTCTGCTGTGACAGAAAACACAGAGGCCAGCCCCTCTTCTGCTAAAAATATTTAGGTAATTGTTCAGATTGCAGTTAATCTTCTTCTGTTCTTCCTACTGAAATCTGTGAAAGATGAGCCCTGTGGATCCTGACAGATTCACAGACGTGTGCGGCAGCCAGTTTGTCCAGTTCCTCCCACTCCAGAAATTGAATGAAACCATGAATGAAACCATAATCTTTAGAAAGGTTAATGTTCCTAAAAGTATTGAACAACAAATTGGCTGTTTACAAGGCTGCTGTTTAAAACAACATGAGTAAATTCTTCTTCTACAGGAGGGAAAGACAATCAGTATTAGGCTCACCTGCTAAGGAGAGCTTTCTTACTATGTTAAGGAAACCTTTTATATCCCATTGACTTATTTTGCAGAACCTGACAAAGGGATTCAGATATAGAAATTCAATAAAATAAGGAAAACCTGAAGCTTTGTAATAAGCAGCCAGTAACATCTGTTTCTGTTTTTTCTAAGGGCTGTGAGCAGTCATGTAGTACACATCTTGTACACTGCCAAAACTGCATGTGTCAACAGCTCACTTAAGAACTTGTAAGTGATAAATGAAAAGAGAAACTTGAATAATAGCCTATTTAAGAATTACCTCTTTTAGTGGCTAACACTAGACTATGCTCATGGCAATGAAGTCATGCTGCCTCTAAGTACTGCTGTACAGGACACGCTAGAAATCCAGTATGAACTGAAGTCAAAGAGATGCGCTACAGTTGATATCCCTAATGCATTCTATGATTCTTTGATGACTCTTCTTGATCTCTTTGCCAGCAGAGTGCAGGCCATAGTTCGCTTTCACTTGGAAGGGTATGCAGTACACCTGTAATCAATTGCCCCAGGGGTGGAAACATAGCCCAAATATTTGCCACGGTCCCTTTTTTACTGCACATTTTAAAGACTAGTTCAGGCTTTTGCATTTACAAAAATCACGTCATGAATGCTCTAAGCAGGAATGAAGGGACCCTGCCTCTGGCCTGCTGGGGGAAAAAGAGACAACTGAGTTTACTAGACTGTGTGTGCAACGTCCAAGTGGAGATCAGTGATGAGTGGCATTCCTCAGGGGTTGGTATTGGGACCAGTGCTGGTTAACACCTTTCTCAGCAACTTGGACAGTGGGATTGAGTGCACCCTTCCAAGTTTGTTGATGACGCCAAGCTGTGTGGTGCGGTCAACAAGCTGGAAGGAAGTGATGCCATCCAGAGTGACCTTGATAGGCTTGAGAGGTAGCCCCACAGAAAATGCATGAAGCTCAACCAGGCCGAGTGCAAGGTACTGCACCTGGGTCAGGGGAATCCCAAGCACAATTACAGGCTGGACAGATAATGTGTTGAGAACAGCCTTGAGGAGAAAGACTTGGGGGTGATGTGTGGATGAGAAGCTCAACATGAGCTCCCAATGCATGCTCACAGCCCAGAAACCCAACTGTATCCTGGGATGCATCAGAATAAGTGTGGCCAGCAGGTTGAGGGAGGTGATTCTGCCCCTCTACTCCACCTTCATGAGACCCCACCCAGAGTACTGTGTCCATTTCTGGAGGCCCAAACACAAGAAGGACATGGACCCATTGAAGCAAGTCTAGAGGAGAGCAATGAAGATGACGAGAAGGCTGGAGACCTCTCCTATGAAGAAAGGCTGAGAGAGTTAGGGTTGTTCAGCCTGGAGGAGAGAGCTCCTTCCCAAGTAACCAGATCTTAATTCGACACTTGATTCAGCTTCAAAGCTGGTGGTGCCCCAGATCAGGAATCACACTAGGTTATCACCAGAGGTCACATCAAACCGTATTATTCTATGTTTGTAAACTTATCTATTGGAGAAAGGAATTTCATGATGGAAAAATATGTTCAGAGAAGCAGGAAAAACGCAATAGTGTGCAGAAAAGAGGCTAAAGAAGCAGCGAAAGGAGACAGTTACCCTCCTTCCTCTGCCTCTCATTCCTTCAGAAAAAAACCCACTCATTTTATTAAACACAGGAATTAAATTACATTATTACTTTATTTAAATAGTAACTATTGCTGCTGCACTTCTCTATGCATTTGCCACTAGGACTGCAGCAGAAAGACAGAAGGCCCTGTCTTCTGTCCTGAGGATGGAAGGAACATAGTACATCCCTTGGACAGAACTTACCCATGAACTGTAAGATACTTTTTCAAACAACACTATACTGTATATGTAACTTCATGTAAATTCAACTAAATAAACACAGGAGTTCTATTTACACAAAAATTCTGCCTTAATTTTGAGAATAAAAGAGCTTTGATTGAATCCTATTTCTTTCCCACTTAAAATACACTAGTTGGTAGAATCTAACTGAAAATATATATTTAACTTCACATTTTAATAAACATTTAAATGCCAATCATTCACCAACTTACATAGCTCCATTAGTGTAGACTGTGTCACTTCCCTCCACATACTGAACCTGGGCTGGGTAGACATGCTGTACCTGTTGCACAGTCTGCACTTGCTGTACCTGAAAACAAGAACACCAGAAATTTGGTCTACTGTAAAGAAGGACTGATGTTTCAGTGCACCTAATGGCTTCTAAACAATATGGCATATCTCTTTTCTCATAATTACTAAAGTATGTCATAGCAACAACAAAGAAAGTTACTCTTCTTACACTATGTTTGTGCTGTAAGTCTGGCAAATGAAGCCCCAAAATTGAAGATGCATACTCATGGAGCATACATACCTTCAGTGCTAAGACAGAACTGGAAAGCTTAATAAGGATGAAATGAAGTGTAACCGCTCTGAACCAAGCTGAAGAATTACATTGACTACAGAAGAAAACATCATTTGGCAACATGTGTGCCTTTTCTTATTCCATTTCAGTCCTGAACAGTACAAGCCTTAAAATCACATCTTAAATTAAATGTGTTGCAGTAAATTTAGAAATAAAGGTTCACATTAAGATGGTTTAGCTCTCATGTAACTGGAGTTAATCTACAATAATGTAAAGGTTTTTTTCCAGTAATTCTTGGACACTACGTGCAATCATGGACCAAAACCTCTATGAGCAAGCTCTTTCCCAGAGTATCATCAGCCATAACAAAGTCCAACAAAACCTGGTTTTACGTCAATAAGCTAAACAATAGAAGGCAGTTAGGCATGGATTATCTATCTCCACATGTATTGCTGAGATGGCATGCCTGTTTTGTAAAAGCACACATAGTCACACATCAATTCCTTTGATTTATATACTATACAGGGATGCTCCAGGCTACGCAGATTTCCTCTCTAGTCTCAATTTTTTGTCTTCTGCCACAGTAAAGATTTAGAATTCCATATTTTACACCTGCTGTTATTTAGATGAGCAATATTTTGGTTCAAGAGCAGTCCAGAATCTAGAAGAGCCAGAAAGACTTACAGACTTCACAGATTGGCACAAATTTGACTAAGCAACTAAACCAAGAATGTGACAATGCACATATTCAGTAAATAGACTTAACATAAACTACTTTTAAATTACTCTTATTTTTCTCAAATATTTTGTTACAAGGCAATGTCAGCCTGATCCAGTTGGTCCTAAGGAGACTGCAAACACCATAATCTCAGATAAACCTGTGTTTCATGCATTTGATGGATCATCTCCAAGAGCTCACTGAGAACACCCTAGTTTAATACCTTCAATTTTGCTGTACTTTCAAAAGTTCTGTACACAAACTCATTTTTCCTATAACATTCTTTTATAGTCTTGACTCAGGCTATGAAAGAAAAATCTAATTTTCACAGAAACCTCCCTTTAGGTTGACATTAAAACTGGAATTGGCCATGGCAGGGGGTTAGAACTAGATGATCTTTAAGGTCCCTTCCAACCCAAACCACTCTGTGAAAGCTCAAAAAAACAAAACATCCAAGGCTTGAAATGCAGCTATACCAGCATGGTTGAAAATCAAGATGTTTCTGTCCATTAACGGCAAAGAGACACAACATGATGGTGAAAATATCTATTACAATCCAAATTTCCCACATGAATCATTACATAAATTAACAAATATACCAGAAATACAATTTCTCAACTTCAAAAAATATACTTTAAAGATGTTTTCTAGTTACTAAGGCAAGGCACAGCTGTGTACATTTCCTCTCCCAATCATATTAAGTTACTAATAGAAAGACTCAGTTGTTAAAGTCAACACAAAGAAGGAGCTGGACAAGCTAGAGTAGTGGGCCCATGTGAATCTCATGAGGTCCAACAAGGCCAAGTGCAAGGTCCTTCTCCTGGGTAGGAGCAATCCTCACCATCAATACAGGCTGGGGGATGATGTGATAGAGAGCAGCCTTGCAGAAAGAGACTTGGGGGTACTAGTGGACAAAAAGTTGGACATGAGAAAACAATGTGCACTCGCATCCCAGAGGGCCAATTGCATCCTGGGCTGTATCAAAAGAAACATGGCCAGCAAGTTAAGGGAGCTGATTCTGCCCCTCTGCTTCATTCTCTTAAGACCCCCATCTGGAGTACTCTGTCCAGCTCTGGAGTCCTCAACATCAGATGGACATGGAACTGTGGGGACAAGTCCAGAGAATGGCCACAAAGATGATCTGAGGGCTGGAGCAGCTCTCCTATTTTTTTAATTTTAAAATTAAAAAAACATAAATAGCTGTGCTGTGCAAACATATTTTTCAACTAATTAAGGTACTATTTGCATCACCTTTGAATTTATAAATTAGATCAAATAATAATTTCATGGAGTGGGCTTGAAAGTTATGCCTTTAAGTGTGCTATTTATTAGTACCTCTCAGCACTCAAATTTGCCCATCTGGGACAAAACATGCAATAATTGGCTAAAATGTTCATGTGCATAACTGTGAAACATATATGCAATGTATTATAATAAGTTTTCAAGTCTGACTCTAAAAGCATTTTTTCCTCTTGGGTGACTCAAGTTCTACAAACTTCGATGAAAAGAAGAGGAATCGTTGTTGATCAGGTTATTACAGAGCACCAAACCGATCTACTTAACCTATACAGTGAGAAAACATCTTGAAAGCAGGCTTTGTTCTTAAAGCCAGTAATTTGTCACCTGCCATGTAATGGATACACTCCTTTTTCTGTCCCACTAGTACAGTTGGGGAAACTCTATACAAATGATGCTGTTGTCAGTATGAATTCCATGTTCTTGTCCAACCTCTCCAAAATGCACTTTGTTCCCTATTCATACACACTGGATATGACTTATTACCTATTAAAAAAATCCACACTATTTTTCTATTAATAAAGGAAACATTATGTTCTCCCTGCAACATGCATACTGGTAAAATCGAACTCTACAGCATGTACAAACACAGAATTAAAAACTTTGTATCAGTAAATGCAGGTCATGTCCCCATTCTATACAAGACACTATATTCTCCCATTATTCTTGGATAGAAGCTGCTACCATTTAAAAAACAACAGATTCAGCACAGTGTAAGACTTTTGCCACAGACCGACAGGATACTGCAGAGACAAAGTGCAATAGTGTGTATCAAAGCTTAGTGTGAGAAAACTGAAAAATTCCAATATTTATTTATTTTCTGATTTGGAACAACAAGAAAAAATAATTTGCCATTAATCAAAGTATCAAAAATGATAAAATTAAATTTCTAATTTATTAATATCAATTTCTCACCATTTAAATATAAATTCTTTATTAGTCTAATATGCAGTACTAATGGAAATTTCATTACTGTTTACACAACTGAGGCAACTTATTTTTTAAAACAACATTTAAGAATGAATAAATTACAGTGCTATTAAATCTTCTTGTCTATTTCTATAGATCAAAATGTTTTTTCCTTAAATTTTACCAAGGAAGTTCAATACAGAGGGGTCACTGAATTAGTTTTTTTTTTTTCCTTATCCCGTAATAAAAAAACACATTGTATTAAAAAAATATTATCAGTACTGCTATGGTTAAACTGATTATGGTGCCCAAGGAAGGCTTAGTCACAACACTGCAATCCAATGTACGTAACAACCATAAGGTAGAGAAAGTTAGAATCAAATGTTTTTCCTGTAGAGCAATGACAAATAAAATAAGGAAGTGGCCTTCAGGATAGCCTTGTATAAGAAAATTCTGCCATGCTGAAAATCTGTTATATGATAGCTCCAATAACAATTTTCTTTCCTATTTTACTTCATTTTGGGAAAAATGTTTTTACAAGATTAAATCTAGTGCCTCTGGATTTTCTTTTTCATCTTCAATGACATGAAGAAATTAAATGGATACATTTACTCTCTATGAGCACAAAGTTGTTTGAGAAGTTGGTTAAAATTAACAAGTTTTGTGGAAATTGAAAAAAAAAAAAAAATTCTCTTCTGTTTTATTTATCATTTTTCTTCCACCTATTTTTAAGCTCTTGAAGGAATTATATCAGCTATTTTCTTTTAGTTTTGGGGCAGAGCAGAAAGTGGAGATCACAGAGAGAATATTCAACAGAGATCTAAGCCTATATGGCCCTCTTGTTTTAAAATACACTCAGAGTATTAAATTATTTGGGGTGAAACTAGAAAACACAATCAAATATTTATTTAAAAGTGACAGTACACAAATTCAAAACCTGTACAGGACTGTTGTTATTATCTGTCCGGAAATCAGAAAATTAACTGACTTGTATAGGAAAGAATGTGTTAAGTAGGGTTAGACATAAGAGCTTTCATTCCTCTTGTTTCAGTGACTATAACCTGAAATAAAAAACTGAAATAGGATTAGAAGTAAGCAGCTGAAATGTTCCAGCAGAACAAGTGGCAAATGAAAACCTATTTCAATATGCATGTGTAATTATAATTACTAGGTG
The DNA here is from genome assembly GCA_020745705.1 of Hemiprocne comata. Taxonomy (NCBI): domain Eukaryota; kingdom Metazoa; phylum Chordata; class Aves; order Apodiformes; family Apodidae; genus Hemiprocne; species Hemiprocne comata. The sequence continues at coordinate 41,480,881 of CM036616.1, read as the reverse complement.
GGGGAAAGTAAAATTAATTATAATTATACTACCTCAGAGGAATCAATGAGGGTCTAAGTTATATTGTATATATGAGAGTTTGTCAACAAAAATTAAGCTCATAAAAGCATTCTGTAATGCAGAAACTACACTGAAGGATAAAAAATGAAATTCAAGTGAGAATTTTCATTTCCAGTAAAAAATGCTTATGTTCAAAGTACTACTAAGTAAGGAGTAGAAAAACAGGACAAAATACATAAGGGTTTTTAAACTCCATTTAAAAAAGAACATATAATTATCCACAGTGCCTATGCAAATGGCTTGTATGTGCATCATTTTCTGTTCTCAGAGGTAAAAATCATTTTTGTACCTTCATTAGTCTGGATTACTTTTGGCAAGCAACATATAAATAGCACATGCTGTAATATTCTAAGCACATTCATATTTATATAATGGCTAATGTCAGCTCATGATTATGTTTTTCATATGCTGAACCTGATTTTGCATTAAGAGCAATTCTGATTAGCCGAAGTCTGCATCTTCAGTTAATGGTACAAGGCTTTGTGAACACAATGGCCACCTTGTATGGCGCATATGAAGAAACGCTTTGGTCAACTTTTGATGCATGAGATATACTTTTATAAAAAATTATATTACTATTTTTAGTTTTATTTCTTCAATCCTTCCACAATGCATGGCATAAACTACAAAGTAAGGTTCATTTTTAATCCTTAGGAGCTTACTGCACTGTGCTAAAGAGTCCTGTTGAAAAAGCAATGATACATTAGTGAAAAATCCCCATAACTGAGAAAACAAAAGACTAAGAAAATCCCTCAGGCTATTAAAACCGAATTTAATTACACTCCTACCTTTTGGTCTTACTCTTGTTGCTTTTTGCTTATATGAGACATGTTTGTCCCCTTATAATTCCCCACTATCCCATCTCAACAATAACAGCTGTTGTCCTGCATGAAACCAGCTGCTACCAGTGCCACTTTTACCAGAGGGGAAGCGCAGATTTTCATTAACAAAACCCTTTTTTTCCCACTTTTGGACCATCTCAGCAGATTTTTATGAGCTCCATATTTGTACTAGTTCTATGCAAATTAGGAATTTGTTCTAGCTGAAAATGTCAAAAGTTACTCTTTTGCTCTTTGCTCAAAAGACAGGATGCTTCAATACAAACACAGATGCATGGAAAAGGCTCTTAGTTCACCCTTCCACTTATTCAGCTTGCTCTTCTTCATGGCAAAAGTGTTCAACTTTGAAAGTGGTATCATACACTTCATGAGCATAAAAAAACTCTCTGATGCTATGAAAATGACCCCAAATTAATGTATGCATGTCATTTAAGTATGGTGTATTTACAGGAATGGAAACACAGGAAACAAAGACCTCACAAGGAAAAAAGAAATACTATATACTGCTTTAATATTTTTTTTTTAATCTAAAATGGTATTATTCACTAAAAAGTACTAATAAAGTACTGTAAACATAATACAGAAGTTTCAGCTTACTCCAAATGGTTGCATTTACACAGACACTTATGTTACAGTATATTTGAATTTAACAAATTTCAAGAAGTGCCCTATTATTTTAGTAAATTATATTCTCAAAAGGATATACTCCAAATGTGCATATGCTCACATATTTAGGATACAGTTGATATTAATATGTATGTCTCTTACAAACCACCGAAAAAAATGAAGGCATAATTTATATACTAGGCACCTAAAAACCTACCTCCAACTTTCAACTTCGGTAACTCTGAAGGTGCAGAAATAATAAGCCTTCCTTCTGCCATCAAAAGAATTACTTCATGAAATTAGCACTCCTTCTCCTGATTTTCTCTAGGCTAATCAGCCCATTTCTACGAAATATACATCAAAGCCTGCAATAACTTTAAACAAATGCAAAGTATACGCAGATAATTCCTCACATACAATTTCCTCCACACAGTGATTGTTTCAGTGTTTGATACTACTTTTTTGTTTTGTTTTGTTAACCCTACAATTGAAATTACGTATCCCACATACATTCTTCATCACAGTTCCTGCTGGCATACCACATTCACATCTTCACTCTCCCTGTTCTCCTCACCACATATCCACTTCCGTAAACTATCCTCTCTCTCTACACAATCTCCCACACAATACCGAGTTTTAATCACTGCAGCACTGTCTACATTGGATTTCCTAACATTCTTGTTCAACCCCTGCAAAATTTTTACAAAACTGCTCTTCCTTGGATGGGTTGATCCATTAGCCTTCCTTTCGGAAACATTCTGCTGACTCCTACGGTCAGTGTTAAGAAGTCAACTGGAAATATCTATAATCTAAAATCCCCACTGCAAAAAATAATCCAAAACGATGGTATTCAATGAAAGGGAATACTTAGAGGTAGCAATACTAAAGGAGACACATGTAAGGTTGATCAGGGACAGTTTTACATAAAATTCCAATAAAATAACAATAAAAAACCAGTTTCCTGTTCTCATTAAGGTATGATCAAGCAAGAAAAAAAAAGATCTACTCCTGGGCTTCTGTGTTTTGACATGAGTATTACATTAATAAAGGATAGCTGGAATAACCTCTGAAAAGATACAGACAGTTGATGACAAAGATTAATGTGTTATTTATGTAGAGATAAAAAAAAAAGGAGCCAATTCTATCCTACGCATTTTCAGAAAGGTAGAAACTTTGCACAAGCAAAGTATATGAACACCAAAGTCCTGTTCTTTATTTGCTTGTGACACAAATAGAACAGAAATGCATAGGAGATTCTGTCCTTACAGTTCAATCAATCCAAAGATTAGAACTATACTAGTACAAAGTATCCCATATGCTACTAACTGGTTACCAATCTTCAATCCCTTACACTGATCAGTATTTCACATTAATAGAATTCAGTATGAAATATTACACCATCATATGTATATCCTGTTCGCTTAAAACAGCAACTGTGCAACACTACCAAATTGCCATCTTTTATCTTAAAAGCTGGAATACAGGAGTAACAAGGAACAAATAACAAACTACATATATTAAACATCTGTCATCATGAAAGAACATAAAAATCATACAAATTATCCAGATAATATTTCATAAAGAAAAAAAGTCTTGCACTTCACAAACCTTAAAAAAGAGTTAACCAGACAAAATCTCCTACAAAGGATAGCTAAGTCCAAGCATCATGGGACCTTCAATTGAAACTGAACACAGTATTCAAAAGCCTCTATCCTCGTCAACATTTGCGTAAAGAGAGACAGAGAGATATTTAACGGTCTGAGCTCAGGAGAAAATATTTCAAACAACTGTTGATTCACTAGTGGTGAATTCTGAGCAAATGCACAAGACAAATATTTAAATAAAATGTTTAAGTGCAAATTCAATGCTTTTCTGATTTATTTTGTTTTAGAGAAGCTTGTACCCTAAAAGATACATAAAAGTATAAGCAGGAACTATAGTGACAGAACTATGAGCAATTACAAATTGAGTCTGTCAATCTGGAAAAAATTGTTAGTGAAATGGATGAGACTGTGGAACACATACTTAAAAAGCATCACCTTGAATTCTAAAACAAACAAATGCTGAAGAATTTAATACAGGGAAAAGTTGGCACAGAATCAAATTACACTATCTAATGAACTATGTCCAGTTCTCATTCTACTGATTCTGAAACTGTGAAGTCAGTTTTTCAAGAAAAACAACATCAGATGTCACCCACAGTATGTGTCACATGGGCAGCTAATTTATGCGTATTCTGGAAAAGTCTCAGACAGGTGCCTCAACTTTCACATGCAGTCCCTGTTTTCTACCTCCATACTTCTCCTTTTCTCATCCCCATTTTCCTCAGTCACCACTCCTTTCGCAGCCTGTGGGTGCTGCATCAGTGAGTGACTGTCTCACACAGGTGAGCACTGTGCTGGCTGCTACAAAAATCTTATTTCCTGGCAAATGCAGTAATTAATTACCTATTGTCACACTGCAAATACTTTAAGGACATTGTGCAAAGAACTGCAGGTAGTCAAGTCTAAAGATGCCAAGGACAGTGCCTTTTGTTTTTACAATTGTATTGCTCTTAATCAAAGTCCAAATGAAAGGAGAAATGGTATAGCATAAATACCAGAAATACATTCATTATTTAAAATAAAAAATGTAAGTATTCAGTAACACACATGAAGTAAGTTTCTATGAGCTATTACATGAATTCTGTAATAACCTACAGTTAGAATCATGTATGTGTACTACTGGTGCTTGTCACACGCTTTGGTTAAGTAACAGATCCTGAAAACAGCTTGCTGTTCCATGGCTATTTTCATTCCAGTAAAATAAAATGGATAAAAGCAGAGCAGGAGAGTTCACTTAGCAGCCTTGTACAAAACCAAGTTCTTCACCACATTGTAAAGAACTATCCTTCCTGATTTTTTCTTTTTAATCTTCCCAAAACTAACAGCCACCTACCTGTTGCTGAACTGGTACTTGCTGTACTACCTGTGTGGGCACTGCTGCCTGGCCAGCCACAGATGTCTGTAAAGTCACAGTCGAACCTGTATCCGATCCGGTCTCTGATGTCTGCATCGTGATCTCTGAATAAAATTAAAACATAAAATTAGAAGGTTAGCACAATAATTTTTAAAATTTTGTTATTTACATTAGCATACTAATTTGTCAAATATTTCTATATAGATCTTAAAAGTAGCTGCTATCAATATTGGTATGAGTCAAAAGGGTTTTTTTCCCCCTACTAACAGATGAATTACTACAAATGCATTTTTATCTTATTTATTTTCACAATATCTTTTATTTACATGTGCAGAAACATATATCACTTCTCTGAGTTTTGTCACTTTAGGATAATTTAGAAAAATCAGCAGCAAATCTTCCCTCAGCTTGTAAATAAGTGGTCATCATTCAAAATTGTTTTTTTACCTGGCTTACTGAATTACACTAAAAACTCTATACATTCAAATTCCAAGTCAAACTTCTAGCAGGCCACAGAATGAAGGTCTGTAATCTGGAAACCAAACTCTGAAAAGCATTTAATGGCTCATAGTAAAAAAGCAACTCAAATAACCTTCTTCAGTAGAAAATATTAGAAAAACCACTGTAGTTGAAATCTGAGGACAAAAAACTTTTGAACACTAAAAACATACAGAAATACATTATGTGGTAGAAAAGTACCTAAAATTGTGACCCATATTTTTAAAGGGAACAATGGAAATTTCAGCAGAACACAGAAATGTTTTAAGAATCAAGGAAAATGCCTTAAAAATTAATCTTATCAGAAAGAAAACCCCGGATGACTTATGCCTTCATAGGAAACAGACTGAAACACGGAATTCCTCAGTTTCACTCTGCAGAAATGTCAATACAATTAACTGGGTGAAAACCCAAAATTAATTCAAAATCAGGAATTACACTTTGTTTCTTTCTTTCTTCAACTTTTCAGCGGAGGATGATTAACTGGTGAAAATAATAACCTTCTTCACCTGGTACCTTCAAAACCAACAACTGTATGCTTTTGTGAAGAATTACAATAAACAAATACAAATTACTAGTCTGTAAACAAAAAGTTCTGTGATCTAAAAATCTAACCGCCCTTCATCTCTATTAACCTGTATTAGCTATAGAATACTTCGGCAGCCTAAGGATAAATGCCACTAAAAATTAGAGAATCACAGAATCACAGAATCCTAGGGGTTGGAAGGGACTGCAAAAGATCATCTAGTCCAAGCCCCCTGCCAGGCAGGGTCACCTAGAGCACATCACACAGGAACTTGTCCAGGCAGGTTTTGAATGTCTCCAGCGAAGGAGACTCCACAACCTCCCTGGGCAGCCTGTTCCAGTGCTCTGTCACTCTCACAGTAAAAAAGTTTTTTCTGATGTTTACATGGAACCTCCTATGCTCCAGTTTGCACCCATTGCCCCTTGTCCTATCACTGGACGTCACTGAAAAAAGCCTGGCTCCATCATCCTGACACTCCCCCTTAATGTATTTATAAACTTTGATGAGGTTGCCCCTCAGTCTCCTCTTCTCCAAGCTAAAGAGGCCCAGTTCCCTCAGCCTTTCCTCATAAGGGAGATGTTCCACTCCCTTAATCATCTTTGTGGCTCTGCGCTGGACTCTTTCAAGCAGTTCCCTGTCCTTCTTGAACTGAGGGGCCCAGAACTGGACACAATATTCTGGATGCAGCCTCACCAAGGCAGAATAGAGGGGGAGGAGAACCTCTCTTGACCTACTAACCACACCCTTTCTAATGCACCCCGGGATGCCATTGGCCTTCTTGGCCACAAGGGCACATTGCTGGCTCATGGTCATCCTCCTGCCCACCAGGACCTCCAGGTCCCTTTCCCCTCTGCTGCTCTCCAACAGCTCAGTTCCCAGCCTATGCTGGTACATGGGGTTGCTCTTCCCCAGATGTAAGACTCTACACTTGCCCTTGTTGAATTTCATCAAGTGTCTCCCTGCCCAACTCTCCAGCCTGTCCAGGTCTTGCTGAATGGCAGCACAGCCTTCTGGTGTGTCAGCCACTCCTCCCAGTTTAGTGTCATTAGCAAACTTGCTGAGGGTACATTCTGTTCCCTCATCCAGGCTGTTGATGAAAATATTGAACAGTACTGGTCCCAGTACCGACCCCTGAGGGACTCCACTAGTCACAGACCTCCAACTAGATTCTGTCCCATTGACCACAACTCTCTGGTAATAAAGAGATTTATACGAAAAAAAAATCTACAGATACTTAGAATGCCCTATCAAGGTGTTTGTGTTTTTTCAACTGAACAGACCAAGACAGCTGACGGGAGAAACTATAATCTCCACCCCCAACCCACAAACAAATAGCAACCTCTGCTTAAAAAAACCTCTATAATTTTTTTGACACAGAACCATTCTTAAATATTTGTCTATTCAGAGGCATACCAAAGTATAGTCGGAGGAATTACTTAATGTACCAAAAAAACCTCGGAGCCTCTCAGAAAACTCCAACAACTTACTTGAGCCAGATGCAACAACAAACCTTCCTTTCAAGGCTGGGATTCACACCAGTTTAAGCTGATTTAAAGCTCAGTTTGTGCAGTCCCTCCCAACTACCTCTGACTCACTCTGCATTCAAATGTAGTCAGTGCTAAGCAGAAAACAGCTATAATTTGGGATGGGGGTGGGAGATAGGGCAAGGCCTTGCAAACCGGGATCATCATTAGTTTAAACTCCATGGAATCATGCCTATGGTACCCGACTGCTTCTGCTTAACTGCTTCTTCTGAAATATTCAGAAAGGCTGATAATTTATCAAATCTATTTGAGATTTACCAACAGACTCTCAGGGTTGTCATGTTGACTGAACCCTCTACTTCTTTACAGCATGCATGACAAAAATTAGGATACAAAATGAAAAGAAAAAAGGAATAGAACTTCACAGATGAGTACTGAAAAAGTTAAAAATCCTAACAGTAAAAATTGATGTCCACAGGATAAATATATAAGAGCTGGAAGCCACTGTGCTGGTAGAAAGCTACAACTTAGCTGCCATTACTGAATGTTGGCGGGATGAATCCAGTGGTGTCACGGTTTGACTCAGGATCGCCAATTAAACCAGAGGCAACAATGCTCTTGATCCCCTCCACCTCCCACCCAGCTTGGGAAGGAGAGAGAGGATTAGGAGAGAGACTTAGCTGGATTGAAAACTAAATTAGACAGCTTTAATTATATGTACAATTATATACAAATATGTTCAGGAATGTGCAAAAGCCTCTTGCCTCCCCCCACCCCCAGCAACTCCCTGGCACTCTCCTGAGCTGTGAGCAGTCCTGAAATCTCTTGGACCCCTGTCTGAGATAACAGCAGAGCAGACAGGGCTGTGGGGAGAGTTATGAGGGTCAGGGCTGAGCTTGGGGTCGATGGTGATGGATGGATGGAGTCCTGCCTGGACGCCGACTATGGATGGAAGAGAAGGGAAGAAGAAAGAAGCAGGAAGAAAGTTGTCTTCTGTGATCTCTGACCTTCCTTGGAGCTTACGTAGATATATGGAATGGAATACCTTTGGTCAGTTCTGCTGTCTGTCTAGTCCAGCTCCCCTACAGGGGGTCACAGATAAAATTCTCCTGCCCTGGTAGCCTCTGTAGCAGCAGAGCTAAGAAGTGACCTTGGAGTCTCAGCAGAAACATAAACGTTCCAGTGTTATCAGTCCACTAGCTGGAACACTTGCTGCTAGTTAAAAGAAACCTTACTGAAGGAAAAAACAAATCAGTAAAAGGAAAATTAGCTTCATCCTGGCTCAAACCAGGACAAGTGGCTACTGTGTGGCTGTCAATGGCTACATACCGTTCAGAAGGGACAGGAAAGGATAGGGGTGGGCACAGGAACATTCCATCCAGAAATGGAGTGTGAAGAGCTGTCACTGGAAAATAGCTGTGACCAGGTTGAAAGCTTATGGATACAAACTAGAGACTAAGGCAACAAAGGGAATCTTGTGGTTGTACTAAAGGCTGCCTGAACAAAGGCAGCCTACTGACAAAGCCTTCTTACTTCATCTACAGGAGGCATCATGCTCACACAATCTCATCCTGCTGGAGCACTTCAACCACCCCAACATCTGGAAAAGTAGCACAGCAAGCTGTAGGCAATCCTGGAGTGGATCAAGGATAACTTCTTAAGCCAGGTAATACACAGACCTATCAGAGGGAATGTGATACTGGGCTTGTTGGTCACCAATGCAAGTGAGCTAATCAGAGACATAAGGACTGAAGGCAGCCTGGCCTGCAGTGATCATGCACTGGTGCAGTTTGCAGTCCTGAGGGATATGGGTCAGGTGAAAGTAAAGTCAGGACTGTGAATTTTAGAGAAGCAAACTTCCAGCTGTTAAGGAGTTAGTCAGTAAGATCCCCTGGGATACTGCCCTCATGGAGGAGGGAGCAGAAGAGAGCTGGCAGATCTTTGAGCTGCTTTCTACAAAGTGTAAGAGGTCTTGATCCCCAGGTGTAAGAAATCAGGAATGGAAAGCAAGTGACAGGCATGGCTGAGGTGAGATCTGCTAGTCAAACTAAAGGGCAAGATGGAAATGCCCATGCAATCCATAGAAAGGATGGGTATCCTGGGAAGAGTATAGGGACACTGCCCAGTTTTGCAGGGATGGTATCAGCAAGGCCATGTTACTGCAGGAGCTGAATTTTGCAGGGGATGCAAATATTAATGAGAAGGGCATCCATAGGTGTGTCAGCCAGAAAGGAAGGTCAAAGGAAGTGTACCTCCACTAAAGAGCTGGCAAACTGGTAACAAAAGATGAGAAGGCTGAGGTACTAAATTACTTTTTTGCCTCAGTTTTCACTGGCAACCTCTCCAGTGGATGGACTGCAAGATGGTGACTGGGGGAGCAAAGACCCTCACCCTGTAACAGATCAGACTTGAGAGCACCTGAGAAACCTATACATAAGTCTACATACATAAGTCTATGGGACTTGCCAAGATGCATTCCAGAGTCCTGTAGTTGTGGCTGCAGTTGCCAAGCCACCCTCCATCACTCATCCCAGTGACCGGAAAAAGGGAAACATGGCTCCCATTTTTAAAAAGAGTTGAAATGAGGGCCCTGGAAACTGCCAACCTGTCAGCCTCACCTCTGTGCCTGGGAAGATCATGGAACAGATCCTCCTAGAAGCTATGTAAAGGCACATGGAGGACAGGGAGGTGATTCAAACTAGCCAGAAAGGCTCCAGCAAGAGCAAACTTGTCTGACCAACCTAGTGGTACTCCTACGATGGAGTGCCTACCTCAGTGAGCAAGAGAAGAGTTATGATGCCATCTCTCTGGACTTCTGTAAGGCCTTTGTCATGGCCCCGCACAACACAGAATCACAGAATTAGTTTGGCTGGAAAAGATCATCAAGTCCAACTATTAACCTAGGAATGTGAAATCCACCACTAAACCATGTCCCTAAGCACCATATCTGCACCTCTTTTAAATATCTCCAGGGACTGTGACTCGACCTGGGCAGCCTATTCCAGTGACTGACAACCCCTTCAGGGAACTAATTTTTCCTAATATTTGATCTAAACCTTCCCTGGCATAACTAGAGGCCATTTCCTCTTGTGCTATGGGAAACCGTGTTAAAAGCTTTACTGAAGTCTAGGTAGACAACACCCACAGACTCTCCCTCATCCCCTGAGCAAGCCACCTTGCCACAGAAGGAGATCAGGTTAGTCATGCAGGACTGCCTTTCAAAAGCCCATGCTGAATGGTCCTGATTGCCTGCTTGTCCTGTACGTGCCATGTGATGGCACTCAAGATGACCTGCTCCATAATTTTGCTGGCACTGTGGTTAGACTGACAGGCCAGGACACGTCCTTCTTCTGGCACTTCTTGCAGATAGACATCACATTCGCTAACCGCCAGTCAACCACGACCCCCCCTGGTTAGTCAAGACTGCTTATAGATCAAGGAAAGTGGCTTGGTAAGACCTTCTGCCAGCTCCTTCAGTACCATTGGGTGGATCCTATCTGGCCCCTCCTCTCTAAATTCAAAAGATAGATATGGATTTCATAGACAGTTCCTTGGATGAGGAATTAGGTGGATGGTGGCCACCATCCAGGGTGGCCAATAGCTCTATTTCTGGATGGAGATCAATGACAAGTCCTGGGGGAATTGGCGGATGTAGTTGCCAAGCCACTCTCCATGATATTTGAAAAGTCATGGCAGTCAGGTGAAGACCCCAGTGACTGGAAGAAAGGACATGTCACACCCATCTTTAAAAAGGGTAGAAAAGATGACCCTGGAAACTACCAACCTGTCAGCCTCACCTCTGTGCCTAGGAAGATCATGGAACAGATCCTCCTAGAAGACATGTCAAGGCACATGGAGTACAGGAAGGTTATTCAGGACAGCCAGCATGTCCAGGGGCAAATCCTGCTTGACCAAGCTAGTGGCTTTCTACAATGTTGTAACTACATCTGTCAACAAGGGAAAAGCAGTGGATGTCCTCTATCCGGATTTCTGCAAGGCATTTGACACGGTCCCTCACAGCATCTTTCTCTCTAAATTGGAGAGACATGGGTTTGATGGGTGGCCTGTTCAGTGGATAAGGAACTGGCTGGATGGTTGCATCCAGAGGGTAGTGGTCAATGGCTCAGTGTCCAGATGGAGATCAGTGACAAGCGGTGTCCCTCAGGGGTCTGTACTGGGACCTGAGTTGTTTAATATCTTCATCAATGACATTGACAGTGTCATTGAGAGCACCCTCAGCAAGTTTGCTGATGACACCAAGCTGGGTGGTGCAGTCGATATGCCAGAGGGACCTGGACAAGCTAGAGAAGTGGGCCCTAGTGAACCTCATGAGGTTCAACAAGGCCAAGTGCAGGGTTCTGCACCTGGACTGGGGCAACCAGAAACATCAATACAGGCTGGGGGAAGACATGCTAGAGAGCAGCCCTGTGGAAAAAGACCTGGCGTACTAGTGAATCCAAAGCTGGACATGAGCCACCAATGTGCAACTGCAGCCCAGAGGGCCAGCAGCATCCTGGGCTGTATCAAAAAGAAGTGTGGCCAGCAGATCAAGAGAGGTGATTCTGCCCCGCTACTCTGCCCTGGTGAGACCTCACTGGGAATACTGTGTCCAGCTCTGGAGCCTCCATCACAAGAAAGACGTGGACCTGCTGGAGCGTGTCCAGAGGAGGGCCATGAAAACGATCCAAGGGCTGGAGCACCTCTCCTATGAAGAAAGGCTGAGGGAGTTGGGGTTGTTCAGCCTGAAGAAGAGAAGGCTCCAGGGGGACCTGATAGTGGCCTTCCAGTACCTGAAACAGACCTACAGAAAAGCTGGGGAGGGGCTTTTTACAAGAGCACATAGTGATAGGACAAGGGGTAATGGTTTGAAACTGCAGGAGGAAAGATTGAGGTTAGAGATCAGAAGGAAATTCTTCAGTGTGAGGGTGGTGAGACACTGGAACAGGTTGCCCAGAGAAGTTGTGGAGGCTCCATCCCTGGGGGCGTTCAAGGCCAGGTTGGATGGGGTTCTGAGCAACCTGGTCTAGTGGGAGGTGTCCCTGCTCATGCAGGGGGTTGGAACTCGATGATCTTTTAGGTCCCTTCCAACCTAACCATTCTATGATTCTATGATAAATGGTGTCCCTCAGGACCAGTACTATTTAATATTTTCATCAATCACATAGACAATGGGTTCAAGTGCACCCTCAGGAAGTTTGCAGATGACACCAAGCTGACTGGTGTGGTTGACACACCCAAGGAATGGGATGCCATCCAGAGGGACCTGGGCAAGCTCGAGAAGTCGGCCCATGTAAACCGGAGGAGGTTCAACAAGGACAAGTGCAAGGTCTTGCACATGGGTAGAAGCAACCTACAGTGTCAATACAGGCTGGGGATTAAGGGATTGAAATCAGCTCTGCAGAGAAAGATTTGGGGGTACTGGTGGATGAAAAGCTGAACATGAGCCAGCAATGTGTACTCACAGCCCAGAAAACTGACTGTATCTTTGGCTGCACTAAAAGAAGTGTGGCCAGCAGGTCGAGAGATGTGATTCTGCTCCTCTACTTCACTCTTGTAAGACCCCATTTGGAGTATTACATTGAGCTTTAGGGTCCTCAACTAAGTGAAGACAGACCTGTTGATATGAGTCCAGAGATGGACTACTAAAATGATCAGGGGGCTGGAACACCTGTCCTATGAGGAAAGGCTGAGACAGTTGGGGTCATTCAGCTGGGAAAAGAGAAGACTCCTGGAAGACCTTACTGTGCCTTTCAGTACTTAAAGGGGGATAGAAAAAAGGCAGGGACAGATGTTTTAGTGCAGCCTTTAGCAATAGGACAGGGGCGAGAGTCTAAAAGGGGGTAGATTCCAACCAGGTCTAAGAAAGAAATATTTTATTATGAGAGTGGTGAAACACTGGAACAAGTTGCCAGAAGAAGTAGCAGATGTCCCATTCCTGGAAACATTCAAGGTCAAGTTGGACAGGGCTCTGACCAATTTGATCTAGTGGAGTATGTCTCTGCTTTCTGCAGGAGGGTTGGACCAGATGAAGATCCCTTAAAGATCCCTTAAAACCCGAACTATTCTATAATTCTGTGCTTCTATGTTTACTGTAAAATAGTAATTCACAATAAAGATTTAACACCAAAATCAGTGCCACAGTTGAGTATCAGTCCACCCTAACTTAAACCCAATAGTTTTTCCCTGAATTCCAATATTCATGAGAACATCTGACTTCCAGTATTAATATCTAGAAAAAAAAATTCTTTACTTTCCAATACATAATCATCTTAAAGTTTCTGCAGATAAATTCACAAGACATTGTGCCATATAAGACACACGTAAGGGCACTAGACCAAACTCATCCACAATGTAGATGTGTGAGATAAAATAAACTCAGGCAGAGATTTAGAAAACTACTTTTTGAAAAGGCAAAAAGGGAACCTATGTTTTTATACACATGCCTAAGCATACATATAGAAATAATAACCATAGCAGTGATTATTATACCTTTCAAAGAGAGTCACAGCACAGCACAATAGGATACCAAGTGATTTCTGGGGTTTCCAAAACATAAAAAATGACATAGACAATGGCAACACTCCTAATGGAATACTAATGACTTGAGTAGTTTAGTTTGAAACTTAAACACTGTAAACATTTTATAAATTGAAGTAATTCATGTTTTGCTCAGTCCTTGCACAGCACGAAGTCACTGCTAACAAAAAATAACTTAAGTTGTAAAAAGATAAACATTCTTAATGAAATTCAATGAAACTGGCTTTTAAGGGAAAATGTGAACTTCAAACTACATTTAACTGACTTGTAAAAGGTGTTTCACTTATGAAGCCAGATATCTTAATACGTAAATATTCTTCCTATTTAGAAACCAAAGGCATCTATTATTTAATAAATTCTAATTTCTTTATACTGAAATTATTTAGAAAACCATCCCTTTTTGTAATTGGTATTTTCCACAATCATACATAAAAGTCATTGGGCAATTTTTTAAGCAAAAATATTGAAAAAAAAAGTGTCGTGTAGTCACAGTGCTGTTTGGTCAAAACAACAGTTGTGCCCTTGAAGAAGTTAAAATCTTTCAGAAGCATCAGAATAATGCTATGGATATGTCTACTCACTTAGGGATGTACCTTCATCTTTACTCTCTACTTTTTTCTCAGACATTAGCTTTGACTTGGAAAACTACTTCAAAAGCACAAAAAGAGCCAGCTTGTCTGAGTAACTCTGCACTCACTCTTGTATGCAACCCAGACAAAAACATTGGCAAGCTGGCAGAACATTGGAAATTAAAAGCTAAACACTGAGTAATTTTCTAAACACTCTCTCTCCTATAAAAGCACTTCCAGTCAGTTTCAGAGCACAATTAAGCTGGTCTGTTTAAGCCACCAATTCCACCAAATGACCATTTAAGATACTGTAGCTCAAATGGTAAGCAAAAGTGAATCATTAAAAAGAATTAAAAGGTATGATTTTATTTATATTTAAAAGCCCTTAGCTTTACTTGACAGTAGGTTGTTTTCATGGTTGCAATGCAGAAAAATGTCAACCTCTGCAAGGGAGGAGGAATGCTACTGCAGTCAAATACAGTTTTGACCAGTGAGAGACTTCTTTATTGCCATAAATGTGTTAATTGCTATGTCACACACACATCAGGCAGGAAGCACTTGACCAGCTGCAATTCAAGATGCTCAAGAAACCAGAGCCAGGTACTCTCATCTAAGTGAAGAACATAATGTGTTAATGTCCTTGCAGCAGGTATCATGGATTGTGCCTCTCTGACATTAGCATTAGCACTTTAGGAAAAGGGAGCAGCTTTATCATAAAAAGAAAGGATACTCTGGTTGTAAACCAGCTAGATGTCAATCATGGTGAAGAAGCTTTTGAGATGGGCAGACTACAAGTGCCAGTGCCAGCCAACATTTTGCTGTTAGGCACTGAGGAATGCTGAACAGGTATAGTCAGGAATTGGGTATTCTCTGCCCAGTTAGGTGGGAAAGAACCTCCAGAGAGAACTTGAGAGACCCCAGAGAACCCCATGGCCCAGCCTAGGACTACCTACACATTGCCTACAGCTGGCACTGCTACACTGACTTACCAAACTTCAAACATGTCACCCCACCCACAGGACAGGGTAGCCATGTAATTTGTAACCTGTACATACATTTTTGATTGAAGTGTTTTGGTGACTAAGTAGATTTTATATCCACACTGTCAACTTGGTGGCAGCCCTATATTTAAGCATATGACTTGATGTGCTTCTCTACCTTGGAACTGTAGTACTGATAGGTCAACTGGATGCTCTACATCAGGTAGACCAGCACGGCTACAGCACAGCTGTGTAATATAAACTTTGCCATCAGTTTTGCCTAAGCAGAAACAAATCTAATGATTTAATATCAATTTATTCAGAAGTATTTAGGTTGCTTCCATACTTCTGCTCTGAGTCATAGTATCACAGAATCAGATTGGTTTGAGTTGGAAGGGACCTTAAAGTTCCAACCCCATGCCAAGGCCAGGGACACCTCCCACCAGACCAGGTTGCCCAAAGTCCCATCCAACCTGCCCTTGAACACTTCCAAGGGGGGGGGCAGCCATAACTTCCCTGGGCAAGTCTCTACCCTAAATGTAATGCTTTACTATAGCTCACAGTATATATTTTTCCTTGTACGTGCCATATGATATGTTTCACAGTCAACTTTTATCATTGTCTTACTCACTGGAAGTTTTTCTAGTACCATGTTGGTGAGGCAGTCAGCATCATTCTCTTACACTGCACCAATACTGAGCAGTTACATGAAAACATTTTTATAATCTAAATGAAATATCTTCATTTTTCACTGATACTGCCATGTATGTAAAGGCCCTGTAAGACATCATCCTTGACTAATGGGACTGTCAGGTGTATCACAAGTAACAGATGAATGTTTGACAAAGATCCTTTTTATTCTGGCTAATTAAGCAGTTGGACACATCCGTCTGCTAATGGTTTTGCTTTGTATAGCCAGTGCTTGTTGCATCATGTGAATGTAAACTAAACAGGCCACATTCTGAAAGAAGGCTAATTAACCCCTCCAAGTGGGAAAAAGATAATTCCCAAGCCCAGCTGCTGGATGTGACAAGATTAGTATTTCTTCAGTTTAATGGTCAGAACTCAGGCAAAGCTACTATGCTGAAAATGACCCCTTGCAAGCATATTCTGTGCAATTTCCTGTTGCTTTTTAAGTTCACTGAAGACTTTTTTAATATACTCAAATTCTCAGTCAGAATTTTTCTATTTCCTAGACTTGAAATAACAAGCCTGAATGATTTAAGAGTCTAACTTGCTCAATTACTTACCAAATGAGATTGTTAAAATGTGTCAGGTTCATGATTACTGTTGTTTTGTTCCTGGACTACTTCACCCTGAACTAATTTACTTTTTTTAAGCTACAAGAGTTTGCAAAGTTTAGTTCAACTACATAAGCTTTATTGTCTAGATCAAACAATGCAGCAGACTTTTAATTCAATGCAGAAAATGAAAGCCTGTAATTTACTTTCAAGTGCAGCAGGAAATTTCTTTTTCCTCCCCTAGAAGGCTAAATAAAACACCACATAAGGCAAAGTGAACTAGATCTCATAATCACATACTGTAATGGTAGCCTTTTAATGGTCAGAATAAAAAGCTAATCTTAAGATCTTATCTATTTATGCTGATGAATCACCAACATACTCATTAAGAACTTCTAGCAACATAACATGTTTCACAATAAAGGAAAACTCACAACATTAGGTTTCAAGTATACGGAATGCTTGGGTCCTGAACAATAGTGATGTCAGTAATTGAAGTAAATAAAATTTTGGGGGAAAATCACATAAAAGAGAACAAGGAGACATGTAGAATGAAAACAGAGCTTACAATGAAAGAGCAAGAATTAGAGAAAAACACGTCGCAAGTAGTCAGCAGCCCGTCCTTGAGACATAAGCCTGCAAGACACATGAAAGCGATGGGAAGGAGCACTCCATACAACTTACCTTGGCTATAGCCTTGAGCACTGGGTAGGAAACACTAACTGTACTCACCACATTAACACACTGTCAGCATATGAATGCCCTATAACACGCTCAAATACCCACCCATAGGCTAGAGGGACCCCACTAACAAAAAGCCCCCTACTCTGTGAGTATGCACAGTGAGATTTTTAAGCACTGCCACTTCAAATGGAAGTGAAGAAGTAGTTAACCAGTCATGTTTGCAATAGAATGTAATTAGAGATAAAGTAACGTTACATGTTTCTGTGTATAAAAGTAGCACTTGTGGTTTGGGAAGGTGAGCTTGTTTGTGGAATACCACCCTGCTCCCTCTTCTGCACAGAACTGGATATTAGAGCAAGTATCTTGACTCTGCGTGTGCGTTGGCTCACTGCACTCTGGGGAACGGGCGTCACTTTTGGGGCAACAGTATAAATGGAAACTAGTTTCAATACACTACAGTCTTAGGTAAGCATGTTTTTTAAATTTTTCCATAAACAAAAATTTTATTACTAATTGCCTTCAAACAAGTGAAGGTATGAATTCAAAGGAACCATTTATATGTGTCAGCAGCAAAGCAGAAGGTAGTTTATACTTCCTATTCACAGGAAGCAAAAAAAAGAAACCTATAAATAATTTTTAGATATGAATGTATTTTCATGTTAGAACATCAGTTTGTTACTAAACACTATTTTGATTGTTTTTAGTCTCACAAGGGTCTTAAGGATACCAAAGTAGGCAGCTAGACTCTGATGATGTAAGGCCTAGTTGCTAAATATTTCAGTTAGTAGCATGAATTTCATTACTCTTTTTTCAGCTTTTCACGGATCTATGGAAGGAATAGTTAGCTGAAAGGCACAGAATGAAGTATATAAGCTGATTTTCTGGATTCACATATAATTTCCAGTAGCAAAACCTTACAACAGCAAAGTAACAGAAAGGGGAAGTACAGAGAGAGACACACTGGAAAGAACTAATGCAAGTGGTAACTCTTGGTATCTCCTTCAAAGAAAGTTTGTAAGATAAAAAAAGTGTCTTGATGTCCTGCGATGAGCCAGGATGAAGCTAATTTTCCTTTTACTGATTTGTTTTTTCCTTCAGTAAGGTTTCTTTTAACTAGCAGCAAGTGTTCCAGCTGGTGGACTGATAACACTGGAATGTTTATGTTTCTGCTGAGACTCCAAGGTCACTTCTTAGCTCTGCTGCTACAGAGGCTACCAGGGCAGGAGAATTGTATCTGTGACCCCCCCATAGGGGAGCTGGACTAGACAGACAGCAGAACTGACCAAAGGTATTCCATTCCATAGATCTACGTACGCTCCAAGGAAGGTCAGAGATCACAGAAGACAACTTCCTTCCTGCTTCTTCTTCCCTTCTCTTCTGTCCATGGCTAGCATCCGGGGAGGACTCCATCCATCCATCCATCCATCCATCCATCCATCCATCCATCCATCCATCATCGTCAACTCCAGGCTCAGCCCTGACCCTCATAACTCCTCCCCACAGCCCTGTCTGCTCTGCTGTTATCTCAGACAGGGTCTGAGAGTTTTCAGGACTGCCCACAGCTAAGGAGAGTGCCAGGGAGTTGCTAGGGGTGGGGGGAGGCAAGAGGCGTTTGCACATTCCTGAACATATTTGTATATGATTGTACATATAATTAAAGCTGTCTAATTTAGTTTTCAATCCTGCTAAGTCTCTCTTCTTAATTCTGTCTCTCCTTCCCTAGGTGGGTGGGAGGGGATCGAGAGCACTGCTGTCTCTGGTTTATTTTTCGATTCTGAGACAAACCGTGACACTTGACAATCAGATTATTATGTACTTAGAACAGTATTAGTCAACAATTGTGATACTGAAATTTCATATTGCCAGCAGATAACAGGCAGTACCTGGGTGCTTAGGCTGAATGACTACTTCATAACTCTCTCACTTATCTCTACCTACTGTGACCTGCAGAAACTTCTAAATTGTATTTACTCTTAGTGAACAATGTATCAGTATTATACCTCAGCCCTACACATCAATACACTCAGCAACCAGAATACATTCACAAACAACAAACCAAACAAAACTTCTAAAAAGATTTTGTTGTGACAAGACTAGTAAGTACAACTATTACAAGAAACAAAACTAGCAAATAATCCAACAATTTTATTTATGCTATTCTAGTTCCTCTACTGGAGACTCTGAGTGGAAAAGCCCAGGAAATGTTCTTCATCCTAGGTGAAAGGGTGGGAGGAGGATGGGCACTAAGACTGCTTGTCAGAAATTGGTTGTGGAACTGGCACGGGCAACAGGGCTGTTTTTAATATGTCCATAAGACCCTCTTTGAGGATAACATCTGCTTAGGAGAGATGGGATCCACCTCACTAAATGGGGCAAAGGTAGACAGACGACCTGGTAAGAAGGGACTTAAATAAGAAACTATGTGGGGAAGAAAAGAGTTTCTAGCAACCCTGTGAAGAAGTGGTGGACAGGACTGTCAAGCAAAGGGCCTGGGGTGACAGGAATGAAAGGGAACATATAATCAACAAAACGGGGCTTAAACAGTGTCACCTTGAGCCAGTTGCATGTGAGCAAGGAAGCAGACACAAGGCATCTTTATGAGGAAACCCTGCAGACCCTCTCTCTGGCAAATCAGTATACTAAGGTGCCTCTCTGAAGTGCTCATACAACAAGCTGTGTACTAAGTGCTCACACACAGCATGGTGAACGAAGGAGGAATTAAGAGACCTGTGTGCATTTACAGGGCTTTAATCTTGTGATCACAGAGATGTGGTAGAATGGCTCACATGACTGGAGTGCAGCAATAAAGGGATGCAAGCTATGAAACTTTACAGTTTGTTTCTTTTAGAAATGAGTTTGTCTCTAGAAAACAACCTTCACTAGGATGAAGTTCATGGGAACTTCCTTGCTGGGATGGCTACTTTGTTGTGTTTAATCACAAAACAAGTTTTGGCAAAAGAATAAATTACTGAATGTTTAGTATGTTTTCCAAGTTAATGTTTACACTGTTATGTTGAGTGTACTATGGTTTTTAAGTCACAGTTAGTGAAGCATTATCCACTTCAAATAGTATTTGGGTACTCTTCCTATACTGAGGCACCCATCTTTAATATATCAACATAATATTCATGGGCTGGGATAAGCATGTTCACGATCTCCCAAAAATACCCCTATGCGGAGCAATAGTTACAATATTACGTGGAATTTCTCGCTGGAGCCAAGATCTTACTCTGCTGCACCACCACTATTAGCAGAACTCATTACAAAGTATAAGGCTACTTCTTCACACCTTTCAAAATACTTGACAACAAAATCTAGTTCTATGAAATTCCATCCTTTGCAGGATGAAATTGTTTTTGCCCATTGGTCCAGGGCAGAGTGGGAACAGGACATAATGTAATATTTCATGCACTAATGATCACCATTCAGGACACTTTGCCTAACAGCCAGTGCCTTCTGAGGATGAATGCGAATGCAGGAGCACCACCTGTACAAAACAGTTCCTGTCACTTCTGGATCAATTACATGGTTCTGAAAGTACATTTAGATTTTGCTTGAGAAGTGAGTTCTGGGGTTTTTTTATGCTGCAATCCTTTCATTACAACAGTGTGAACCTGAAATTAATGAAACAAAGGAAGAAAAATAGTTGTGAAAATGGAGATAGTGTTGTTTTCATCACTCAGTAGATCAAAACATAAAATGAAAAAGTCAAAACATTATAGCTGAAGACAACTACTTTAATAACAGAATGAGCAATATTTATAGGAAATACGTTTTGTTCTCTGTGTGTTACCTCTGTGTTATAAATTTTTTGTTTGTGATGTTTCCTGTGATATGGCTCCAGAGGTTGGAATGGTCACCTATGGCCTTCTGCCCAGGATCATATCTAGACAGCTTTTGAATATAATCAGGAACCAGGACTCCACAACCTCTCTAGACAACTTGTGCCCATCCTCGGTCACTCTCACAGTAAAAAAGGAGAGAACCTCCTGTGTTTCAGTTTGAGCTTGTTGCCTCCTGTCCTGTCACAGGATACCACTGAAAAGTTCAGCTACAGCCCACATCCTAACTAACCTGCAGCTGTTCTATAGCAGTTATTAAACAAACTGCCGCTGCTTATACTTATATTGTGATTACTCCAAAAGGCCACATAACACTTTATGCTTAGAAGTTATGATCTCAGTAACATGCTATGACATCTTCCAAATGTTTCACTTAGCCATTTCCTCACCATCTACAAAGAAGAAAACAGTACACATGCCTGGATTACTGCCATAATGACTGTGTTGTTAACTTCCTTTCCCCACTACTTCCGCAGCAGTAAAAAAACCAAATAATAAGACAGATGACAATCCAGGGTTTCCTTATGAGTAAAGATAGGGGCACTCCAAATAAAGAAATCAGAATAGTACAAGTAGAGGGAGAAACACAGGTTTCACCCACTACTGACCTCACCACATAAGATTCAGGTTCCCATCAATTAAATTTTCTAACCTAGAACTTCCAGTCACTGGATAGTAACAAGGGCTTAGAAGGATAAAAGCTGGTGAAAGCCCTTAAAGGGCTTCAAGTACAGCAATTTAGAGCTTTTCAAGAGACTAAAAGTGGTCCAATATTAAAACATTTCTTTTAAATTTAGGACCATCTATGGAATGAAAGATTAAACAGATAAAAGTAAAAAACACTATGTTCCTGCTATACTACATATTACAGAACAACAGTTCTAACATGAAATTCCGTGTCTGAGGGAAAAACAAAGCCTTTCCCTTTGTTCTGAACTACACAAAGATTACTCCAAAATTCATCCATCATAAAATGATTAATCAGGGATGCGTAAATCTCAATACTTCCAATTTCCTGAAAAGTTGAAGCAGTTCAAAGCATAGGTACTAGTCTTACAGGCTCACACATAGTTTACATGATCTTCATGCAGACAGTGTTGATAGTGATATTATAATCCTAATGCATACAATATTTAATTGAAGTACCTAGTGTATGTACTACAGTAACTGGATAACTATGCAATGGCACCCTAAGTATGCAATATCTTCAAAGTAAGTGAAATTCTATATTCTATTTTGCCAAATTTTTGAAAGAATTGCATTACAGTACAGTGGAAATAATGTATTATTTAAAAAAATTGCTGTTTCAGCAGTTAGTCTATGTCAAATTAAGTAAGTATATGCTAGAAAATTTCACTAATATGTCTATGTCAAATAGGAGTGGTCCTATTTCTTCTAGGTGATACTCTTTTCCTGACTTAGAAAGATACAGAATACTGCTCTGAGATTTGGGAATCTTAGTTAAAACAAAAACCTGTTGACACACTAGAAGTTACCTGGAGAAGAATGTTACAAACATAACAGAGTTTGGGTCTGGAAAACATAACAGAAAAGATGAGTTATGCAAAATCCATTCAGTTACTGAATACAGAAGTTACGGTTGTCTTATCTATGGAAATATCAAGGACGGAGATTTTAACAAAAATGCAGTAACTGGCATCTGTAAATAAAAACATTGGCTTAAAGCAAACATGCAAGCTAAAGCAAAACTTCTGCCTATTGAACTGGAAGACATGCAAATAGGCTTACAGGTGGGATATCTACAGGCTCACTGCATGGATAACTATACATAATCTGCTTAAACAACGAATAGACTGGATAAAATCTCACCAGGTTCTCCCATTCCTATCTTCCTCAATTTGTAATGTTATTTTGTAAGAGAAGGATGTTTGTCATGCAACTGAGCAGATGAGTCAGTGATTACTTTACCCTGCTAAAGATGGAGAGACCGGATGTATCTTTCACTGGAGCTTTTCTTCCCTGCAGTGCAAAAGCCTATTTGTGAAATGTACCCTTTTTTTCTTGCTCCCAGACCTAACACAGCTTGCTTTAAAACAGAAAAATGAAAAAATCTTGTCTTACACCCAGCCACATAAAAAGACTGTTTGAATTAGAATAGGAAGCACAGTACTTCATCATATTTCCTTGCTTGTCAGAGTCTGCAACTATTTGAAGGATACAGATGACTGGAAAGCAGTCCGCAAATAGGTAATATCCCTCTGAAGAAACCAGAACAGACCAACACCCGTGAGTTTGCCTTTGGATCAGACTGCTCTTGGCCCACAAAGAAGTGTTTAAAAGCCAGTGACACTGACTGGAACCTGAAGAAAGAGAAAAAATGCCAGCTTCCCATGTCAAAGAGCTCACAAGCCTGGTCATCTTGACATCAGAGACTCTTTAAGAACCATCAAAGAATATGGCCATCATAGCCCACAATAGCCATCAGACTTGGAGTACTGTAAACCTATGGCTTAATTAATGTATTTGATTAATGCTGAATTCTTAGCTTCTAAGAGACTGATTAACGAGTGGTTGAGAATAAAAAAAATGCTTGCCTGGAATTTTGAGACTAAGCTGGTTATGTGGCCTTTTAACAGCTTGTTAAAACCCAGAGATCTTATTTTGAAATTTGTGTACTACCAAATACATCTTTCAGAACTTTGCAGACTTGAAGATGCATACTTCATAATCATAAGAGGCCAGTAATGGTGCAGGATTCTCTCTTGGGCCTTTACTGTTGCACCTGTATGCCTATACAAAATTACTGTCACTGCCAGCAGATATTTGAAGGTGTGTATACCTTGGTTCAGTGACTGGTTCATGAGGATTGCATGACAGGCATCTCTATTCAAGTCACAAAACATGTGTTACGCTGATTCAACTAACTAAATCTTTTTAACCTTCAGTTGCATAAAACAGTATACTGCACAACCATTAGGGGTTGCAGCATGAATGAGATGCTTTAAGAAGATTTAGAATTACTTAGTAAAGAAACATAGCAGTTCTGGTATCTATGAATATCTGAAGGTTACCTGTCATCTGTAACAAAAGTTTCTGAGCTACAACTCAAAAATTAAGTCTCCTCCCATTAGAAACTTCTCCAGTTATACTTGTTTCTCTTAAATACCGCGTATTTGTTCATTCATACCAGTTCTTAACCTGTCAGGCATTTGATCCAAATACATTTGCTCTTTCCTATGCAACACAATTGTTGAAACAGCTTTATGATCTTCATCACTCTCTTTTCACAAATCTTGTATTTTGGCACTTTTTTTTTTCTTTTCCTGTAATGATGGCTATGCTACTGTGTGATTACATGGTGATAAAAAGTTTCAGGTGTTTCACCAAAGTAGCTCTATTTTCTTTTTAGGCAAGAAAAGAGCTGGGGTCTTAAATCTTTGGGTTTTTGGCACACAAGATTGCAATTATCCAAATCCACCTCCTAATCAGATTAGATGCAATCCTTTTAGTAACTTTCACTTTCCTTGCTTATGCTGTCATCGATAGCAGTAATTTTCCCTTGATTTTTTCTTCCTTTATCAATCGGTAGCTAGTTTTCCCATTTACTTAAAAATTATGGGTGGAATTATGTCAATCTTTCTCAGCCTTCTTACTTACTGATTTGAAGCTCTCACTATGTCATGGTGGAGTGAACTGCCAGTTCAGATGGCATCTAAGCTTTGAGATGAGCCCAGTCTCAATGAATTGCTGGCAGTAACTAGACATCCTATAAACTTGATGATAGAATCAGGTCTTAAAACTATTATATTTTATTGTACTTTTGTTCTTCCTATACAAGCTGGAAGAATCTGAGTAAAGTTTACTTCATGTTCTGTAGTACCTGACAGACTACAGAGGATATGGTTACTCTTAGCCTGTTTTAGAGCCTGTGTTTTGTTGTTAGTTGATTACCTTCTCCTTCCATTCTCTTGGTCTGCTTTCCGGCTCTACCACAGTAATGCTTCAGATAATTGTACTGCTTATCATAAACTAATACCCAACAGAAGTTTTTAAATAATTTTATTATCACAAAGATACATCCATTTTCATACAAAAGTTACACAATAACTCTCAAAAATTGAAATAATAAAATGTTAATATATTGTGACTTTGATGTAATATATTAACTTCTGGGTGTATTTTTATCTGATTTTTATTGCAGAGTACAGTAAGAGTAACCATAAATTAGTAACATAAATTAGTAACCATCTAATTTATGATAGCTTGTGCTAAAGGAAGTCAAAGCCTATTTGCTTGAGGTCAGATTCTACTTTTGCATTTTGTATACTGCTGGTGTGCACTTCCTATTAAAATCACCCACTTCCTCACTGATCTTTTTTCTCCTTGGTTAGATACTTAGAAACTGGTTAGCATTTATTAAAAACTTGATAAAACAGAAATCAAGATTTTTAAAGTGTATAGTATATCTGCATACCATAATTAATAAAAGGCAAGGAACAACTGCATTTGAAAAAAGTGTCATTTAAGTGTAATTTGTTTCAGCATGTTGAGTCCACAAGAAGTTCTTTTCAGAAGACTTGAATTCTTACCGAATATGCCCTCTAAAAATTATCATACTGGTTTACCCCATCCCTCGTTATTGCCCCTGGGAGTCACCATTTTGTCATTGCTGTCTCCCCACATGTGCACAGAGCACCCTAGGTCTAGCTGCAGCAGCCGCACTCAACAGTTTGCCCAAAGCAGGGTGGAACTGGATGTCTATTTCTGCTAGAGTCAGGGCCACCACTTTGCTTTGGCCACCATCTCACAAGAGGAAGACACCATGTCTGGCCACCTTGTAACACATGTCCTTACATATTGCCCTGCAACTGGCTGCCAGCACTGACAGCATAAAAGGCATGAGATCTCAGCACACTCTGCAGTTGGCTGCTTACTTCCTTTGGACCAGGAAGTTCACAGATACTTTACAAAGATTTAAAAATATATATTTTACTTATACTTTGATTTATCTTATGTATAGCTTTATAGTAGTATTATATACAATACAGATACATATACTTTATATAGTGTAAAGATATATTAATTATCTATCCACATCAAAGTGTATGCATAAGGCATGTAAAAACATTTGTTAGAAAGAGCTAAAAAAATTAAATAAAGTTTAGATGTGGATGGAAAGTAATAGCCATTCCAATTAAATTTCCAATTAAATAACAGCATGAAGTAGGTTGAGGGCCCCTCAATTCAAAAGTCCAGTGAACAAATTCCAATATATTTGGGGTGAAGGGAGGTACAAGAGGATGAGGAGGGCATATGAGCACGGTGGAGTGGGAAGAGGGGCACCATCAAGTAGGAACATCCTCAGGGGCTATGAGCTTCTCTTCAGATATGGCCCACCAAGGGGCCCCTGTGCATCCCCTGCCATGTGCAAGAAGGAGACAACCCTTGGAGCCCCACATCTGACACCAAACAGTCTGCCAGGGTGGCCATGTTTATTACTGGGGCAGCTTTGAGGCTTGTGCTGTGTTGCAGGGAACAGGAACTGCTGTCTGCAAAAGTGGAAATCCAGAACAAGAGGCCAGCTTCAGAAGAACATGGGTGTGGAGCCAATAAGGACAAGCACCAGAAGGACTCCTGAACAAATAGCACATGAAGCAGAGAAGCCGTCTGAGAGGTCCATGACTCTGGAAACAATTTCAAGTAAGTTTCAAAGAGAAACAGCAAGTGCTGGTGGGAGCTGCCTTTGCCTGCTGCTTTGCGGGAACCTTACACTTCCTTTTAACATTATTCTGAGGTACAGGCTTGTGCTGTATCTGTTTCCTTATCCTTAGGTTGATGTCCTTTTTAACATTTAATGAACATTTTAAAAAGCTCCAGCTGACTAACTGAGGAAGCAGAAGACAGAAAAGTTCATATCTGGGCCTGCAGCAGTTCAAGAATGAGCAGAAAAAGGACAGAGGCTTTCATGGAAAAAGAGGAAAAAACCCAACAAAACCTTGGAAAAGCCTGACCAATTACTCAGACCCATCAAAATCAGTTAATAAAGTATCTCTGTGCATAAATGAAACCACAGTGAAGTGTTTAATTTCTTGTATGTGTGTAACAACAGCATGACAATAGAGAGGTCCATGCTGCCACATCTCTTCAAAGACTTGGCTCCTCTGAGAGCTGTCATAGGAGAAGGTTTAGCCCCTTGTCTGTTGTTGGAAAGCTCCATAAATGGGAAGAGACCTCTGGAGGCCATCTCTTCCAAGCCCCCTACTCAAACAGAGCTACTTAGAGGCAGTTGCCCAGGACCATGTCCAGATGGCTTTTGAAGATCTCCATGGATGGAGATGCTACAAGCAAACATATTAATTGTGAAAATATAGTGGATACAACAGGAACCAGAGAGTGAATCTTTTAAAGTCTTGTAAGTATTGTCACCAAGTTTATATTTAGTGTCAGCTGAATTACATGTTTTTCTCCTGCCTTCTCAAACCAATTGAGGTAGTTGTGTCATCGTCTTGATTCAGCAAAAATAATCACTTGGGAACAAATTAGATTCTGAAATTTTAGCTGACTGTACGTATTTTAATTATGGTTACAGAGTTTGGTGTTGGTTTTTGTTTGTTTTTAATAAAAAAGAGAATTTTATTGACCTATCAATATCCATGGTACTCTTTAGTTTTTTGCTTGCAAAATTTGAAAGAAGACATAATTACTGGGTATAGGGGTGGTGTTGTTTATTTTGGAATAACACAATGCAATATAGCAAATCAATGTTAACTCACTTAAGCTGAAAGTAAATCTTGCAGTAGGTTGGCACTTTATTCGGCTTTGTAGTAGAAACTTTTAATTTCAATCAATAGAATTAAAGAACATCTGTTTGTGGGTTTATAGAAAATCAGTGTGCCTGAATTAGAAGAAGGCAGCAGTGCTGCAGGTGCTGCTGAGGCAAACCGTGGGACCAGTCAACAAGCTGGTGTCCCACAGGCTGGTGATCCACGGTTGTTATCTCAGGAAGTAGTGAGAAAATAGAACGTTGTAGGAAGAACTGAGAGGCACCGGCTGGGGGTGCAACGACACATGCGTCAGGGGGTGTAGACAGCGAGTGACAAAACATGTAGCCAATCATGTATAAGCTAAGAATGCATGTAACCAATGGGGTTTGTACTGGGGCGGGTGATTGGGAGTCAGAAGTGTATATATTGCAGCCATTTTTAATAATAAAGGTCTTCAGTTATAACTCTCAGAGTTGTGTGAAGTCCGTTTGTGAAGCGCCTCGTCATCCGTTCTTCACTAGAAATAAAAAAAACCTCTTTTCTAAGCATGATATAGTCAAAGTGCTACCTATCAATTGATCTCAGAATTTAAAACGTAAATATAATAGCTGCATTGCCATATATGCTGTGAGAAGTAACACTTCAGTGAACTTGTTTAAAACACATAGCTCATTATGTGGGGTCAGACAGGCAAGTTTTCTACTACAGTCAAGGAGCTCTCCCTATAATGATTGATTACCAGGTCCTCCTTCTTACCCTTTTTGAAGACCGGAGTGACATTTGCTTTCATCCAGTCCTCAGGCACCTCTCCTGTTCCCCACAAGATGATGGAGAGTGGCCTAGCTTCTGCCAGCTCCCTCAGTACAAATGGATGCATACCATCAGGACCCATGGATTTATGGATGTCCAGATTGCTTAACTGATCCCTAACGCAGTCCTCATCAACCAAGGCAAACTCCTCATTTTTCTTGACTTTGTCTGGGGCCGCAGGGGTCTGGGGCTCCTGAAGACAGTCTCCAGCAGTATAGACAGAGACAAAGAAGGCATTCAGTAACTCCACCTTCTTTGTATTCTCTGTCACCAGGGCACCCACCTCATTCAGGAGTGGGCCTGTATTGCCTCTAGTGTTAGTTCTGTTTGCAGTGCATTTGAAGAAGCTTTCTGTTGTCCTTGGCCTCTCTTGCAAGGTTTAATTTCAGGGAGGCCTCAGCTTCCCTAGCTCCCTCCCTACATCCTCTGACAACAGCCTCACACTCCTCCCAAGCAGACAGCCCCTCCCTCCATGACCTGTAAACTCTCTTCTTCCACTTGAGTTTGCCCAGCAGTTTCCTCTTTAACACACAGGTCTTCTATCTCCCTTTCTTGATTTCCTACCCGTTGGGATGCTCTGATCTTGAGCTTATATTGTAAGAACATTAGTTATATATCATGGTTTTTCCTCTGGTTGATCTGCTTACAAAAATTTTAAAAAAGTATACAGATGAGACCATTAACAGAAACTGAATTGATCAGCTTTCCGAGACAGTTAATGCAAGATTTAAAAACCAGGAGGAATTTTGTTAAATTCCAGCTTTGAAAACAGGAATTAGTAGAAAACAACTGCAGAAAAATCCATGTAAGAAAAAACATAACTATTATTTTCCAGAAAATAAAGGAAGAATCCATTCCAGAAACAAAATAAATTGGCCCACCAGGTGGCAGAAAAGGGACATAACACACAGACAAAAAAAAAAAAAAAATTCCAAGAAAAATTCCTGAATCATATTTGAAGACAAATATCTAGCTCTAGTAGCATTTCATCTAGTAACCTCACAAAAAAAAAAAAAAGATAGTTAGGGATAAAAATGAGGTCAGGTACCAACTTACTCATATGGCTTGCCTACAAGTTTATTACAGCATGGAAAGCTAGGTAGGTAGTATATTATATCATAGTAACCACACAATTTAAGAATACTTCCTATACAATTTTTACACAGGATAGTATCTAGATGTGCAGTCTAGTAAGCACAGCTATTTTCAGAAGTGTGTTCTTACTCTTAAAATAAAAACATCTGTTCCTAAGCTCTAGGGTTTATAGTAAATCTTCATTAGAGTGAATGCTGTCTAGTTTTAGTTTTAATATTATTTTATTAATATTTAATAATAATATTTAAGATTTAAGATTATTAATATTATTTAATATAGTGGTATTCCATTTCAGCATAAAAAAAAAAAATCAAGACTAGGGTCTAAATGTTTCCAAGCAAGTCAAAACCCAAAAAATAACATAGAACTTAACATTTCCTAACTAAAATGCCCATCATAATTATGCTCATAGTATCTAAATGATATAACTACAGAAGCAGCATGAAGAATGAAAAACATTTATTCAGTTATTCAACAGTTTTTAGCATAAAAGCTCAACAGAAGTCTTTCAATTCCTTGAAATCTTAAACACCAAGCGCACAAAAACGTAATAGGCTAACGGAGAGCTATTTCACTTGAGAATAGGCTGATACATCACTCCTTATTTCTAAAGCTAGCACCTGTTAGAAACATTACTAACATGTAGAAGTTTTTAATTCCAAATGCATGCCTGTATGAAATATACCAAACATCTCCTTTCTTTCCCACGTTCTCATGATTATAGATAGAGACAGACTGATACCTATACAAAATTTAAAGCACTACATATTTACTTAACTTGGCTCGTTTCATTGATTTTTCTTGTGGCAGTATGCAGAATTTTCTTCAAAACATGACACATTTGATATTCATGAATATGACTAAAGGTTAATTAAAAAAAAATTGGTTATGCTCTTTCTTATCTACATATAATTTTAAATGCTTTTGAGCAGATATCTTTCTCAGACTAGATCACACTGATAAATCTGTTATCTCACCATCAAGAAAAACTACTATATTAAATGTTCGCCTACAGCAGCTAAGCATCTGAGACTTATTTCTTAAAATTTAGTTAATGAAGATGCTAAAGGCCAACTCCAGTAGTATCACTGAAGAAAAGCTGTTAAATCAATCCAGCTCTTCCTATATCATGTTACTATCATGGAAAAAGATAAATGTAAAAAAAAAAATCACTAACTCTGTTAGCTTTTGAAATCTAATTATGAACATGTGAATTACACAGACCTAAATACACTAAGAACGTAGCTAAGCTGCAGCTAATCATGGAAGTTCTAGACCATGGAAAGCGTATTTTGGCCACTTACTGATTTCATTTTCAGACAAGCTGTGTTGGCTTATTATGCTGTTTCAGTAGATTTGCTGATTTAGACAACAGCAAGATCATTAGAAAAGGAATGCACTGTGCAACATGATAAAAATAAATACCTAATTGATTAATATTTAGATTATTTTAACCAATTTTTTAGATGCAGCCAGTGTACTAACCCACTTGCTTTTCCCATCACTTTCTAAAAACTTTAGAATTCAACCGTTTAACGAGTGATACAAAAGAGATGTCAGTCATCTCATCAGAGGGTTCAATTCTTTACTAACAACAAAAGGAAGTCCCTTCAGCTCTAGACTCTAATGATATACAAAACAATGACCATATATCTCCATAAATCATTTAATGGTTTACATTATGTTATATATTTCACTGACTTAAGTGTAGAAAAGGAATTCTAAATAGACCCAGCAGACAACATACTTCTATGTAGCCTCTAGAGTAGAAAGACCAAAACAACCCTTAGGGACAGTCCTGAACTATGCAGTGAAGATCCTTGCCTAAGAGTTGCGATACTTAAGTTCAGCATCCTGCTTTTTCACTTTCCTTTTCATGATCTTCAGTATGTCATTTTGCCTGCATGAGTTTCAACCTTCCCAACTATGAAATAGAGAAAGCTGTATTCCTCTGTCTCACAGACATGTCAGAAGAGGAATTTACGTGGACACCTCTGGTCCACTGAGACTCAGTAGTAAATTAATGGCAGTACACAGCATAAAGTCAGTCATTCTCAGATTTCTAGGACTGAAACTGTTGACTATAATGATTGAGCCCTGACAGGTATTTCCTATAAAAATATGCTCTGGTTAATGCTTATGACCAATAAATCAATTCCCATATACCTTGCCATTTAAATTCAAATAGCCCAGGATGGATACAAAACACTGATAGCAATTATAAAATCTCTAAATCTTAGATTTCCGAGTTAAAAGCAAATGAGCAGGAATAAGCTCATTGCTGACCACTGGATCACTTAGTAAGATACACAGTGAAAAAGCCTCAAGTATGTTGACAATGTCAGTGACCTTTACCATCAAAATAGCACAAACGAAAAGGAATTGTTCTACACGCTTCTTTCTAGACTACCACTGTGCTCTGCTTTCACTCTGGCATTTAGCCAGATTTAGCTCATAGGCTTTCAAATTTATTAAGTTATTTAACTGACTACATTAATTAAATAGAACCCACTGTCACAACTGTATTGCTTTGTTTACTTATATTAGTCTTTTACTAGCAGAGTCAAAACTATCATAAAATGACTTGAATAAACCAGAACCAAATAGCAACACAGCTTTAAAAGCATTCTAACTAAATCATATCATGTTGCATTCAGAATGAACTTCAGTTTTCTGCAACTCTTATAACTGAATAGTTTTATTATCCAATGCTAGAACAGCACGGAAGAAAATGAAACAGAGAAACAGTCAAAATTATCAATACCACTCTTCAACCAGTGTGGTACCAGAAAAGTAAAAGAGAACACTAGATAGATATCTATTAATCAGAAAAAAACACGGTTAATAAAATGGTGTAATACATGTGCAAGTGTAGAGTTTTGCATTTGGGGAAGAGAAACACCATGTACCAGTACAGGTTGGGGGCTGACCTGCTGGAGAGCAGTGTAGGTGAAAGGGACCTGGGGGTCCTGGTAGACAGGAGGATGACCATGAGCCAGCAATGTGCCCTTGTGGCCAAGAAGGCCAATGGCATTCTGGGGTGCATTAGAAAGGGTGTGGTTAGTAGGTCAAGAGAGGTTCTCCTCCCCCTCTATTCTGCATTGGTGAGGCCGCATCTGGAGTATTGTGTCCAGTTCTGGGCCCCTCAGTTCAAGAAGGACAGGGAACTGCTTGAAAGAGTCCAGCGCAGAGCCACAAAGATGATTAAGGGAGTGGAACATCTCCCTTATGAGGAAAGGCTGAGGGAGCTGGGCCTCTTTAGCTTGGAGAAGAGGAGACTGAGGGGTGACCTCATCAATGTTTACAAATATGTAAGGGGTGAGTGTCAGGAAGATGGAGTTAAGCTTTTCTCAGTGATGACCAGTGATAGGACAAGGGGTAATGGGTGCAAATTGGAGCATAGGAGGTTCAAGGTAAATATCAGAAAAAACTTTTTTACTGTGAGAGTGACAGAGCACTGGAACAGGCTGCCCAGAGAGGTTGTGGAGTCTCCTTCGCTGGAGACATTCAAAACCCACCTGGACAAGTTCCTGTGTGATGTGCTCTAGGTGACCCTGCTCTGGCAGGGGGGGTTGGACTAGATGATCTTTCGAGGTCCCTTCCAACCCCTAGGATTCTATGATTCTATGTGGAAGAAGGTATATTTTTTTTTAATGAGAACATACACCAAACAATTATGTCTCTCTTAAAATTGCATATGAAGAGCAGCATGGATCAAAAATGCAGTTAATACACATATGCCCATCCCCACACTGTATGTTTTGTGACCTGACCAACCTGAAGATGCAGACAAAATGGTAAGCTAGTGTTTTGTATCAGCTGCAGCTGTTTGACATTATACACCTAAATCCACCACTTAGGCAGGACTCTCAGACTCACTACAGAGTATTCTCCAAAACCAGTTTTCATTTATAAAAAGATCTTCTAGTTTTCAATATTATGAAGCTTATTTTGCAATATGAAAAACCGTCAATTAATCAAAGAGATGACGCTTGAATTTCATAGAATCATAGAATCCTAGGGGTTGGAAGGGACCTCGAAAGATCATCTAGTTTTTGACTCAGATTTTGTATGTTTGCACCCAGTTAAACAGTTTCCCAGATGAATTCATAATTTTGCTGTGACTGCATGCCTGCCTTCACACCCCCACTCCACTCCCCAGTCTTCAAGTCACACCAGGATTTCCTCTCAGTGCCTCATGCTTTCCCACTGAATGTGCTGTGCTGTTCAACTGTCCAGACATCAGGGAAGTCTGGAATGCAACAAAACCATTATATTAAAACTTACTGTCAGGAAGCAGGTGAACAAAAAGCACAGATTTTTGTTGATTTTGACTGATTCAAGAATTAGAATAGGCAATTAAATTGAAGACTAGAAATTCTCATTTTCCCTTGTACACAAAACGAAGAACAGACTTCACTGCTCCAACACACTCAACATGGAAGCTATTATGTGAGCAGTATAGAGGAGAAACAGTATACAAAAAAGACTACTCAAAATAAAAAAAGATTATGCTTAGTTACTATGTATTTTCACCAATGAGCCAGGACTGCCTGGAGATCTGTAGAAGTGGTAAACTTTGAAGTAGTACATTACCGCCACATCCCAAAGAACCAATCTCCAAAATGCTAGTGTTGACTTTCATGCAACTGATGGGTAAATTATGCCTTTTGATTGCTGCCAATGTCCCCATGTGCAAACTCGTTCATTTCACATAATGAACCAACTGTCTCTTTGGTCCTTTTGCCTGGTGGAAGGCAAGTACCTCAAAACTGCAAAAGAGACTGATAATACTACAGAATTATATAAGTAACACATCCTCAAGGGCAAATTACTGTAATAAGCGGGTTTTTCCTTCAGATGACTAGATGTATTTCACTGATGCAGACTCCTCAAAAGTGGTCTTACTGAAGAAGACCAATAAAAAGTCTCAAGTTAAAGCAAATTCAAAGGCAGCATCTCTAGAATTTTGTCTATGGAGCAGCATTTCTAGAAAAACACTAAAAGTTAAGCAGCGAATCTACACGTCTTCTGGACTGATACATTTTTAAGAGGCCTCCAAAGGTTTCTGGAAATGCAGCCTGACAAGGCTCAACCAAGCTTAAAACATTCAGAAAGCCATATTGATACTGTTTGAAGGGAGAATGTTTTCCCTTTTAACTCCCTCCTTATACAATCCATGTATCTTCAAAACTGCCTGAAAGACATTTACCTCTGAAAAAATGTATTACCTCACATTAGAACACCATGCCACCTCCAATGAAGTCACAACTACAAACACAAAAAGCATTTACAGTGACATACTAAAGAAAACATAAGAAACTAATATGAGAGCTTCTGTCTCATCAGGCAAAAACTGCTAATAACTTTCAAAGTAAGTAAAAACATCAAACATTACTGCATTGCTAAAATAACCTGACAAGTGTGAAAATGAAAAAAAGTAAAAAAACGTTAAAAGATTCCATTGCTGAAAAACATTCTGGTTGGGAATGAATTTAAGACACACGTCTCTCTGGGCTGAGTAACTGAACACTGATTTTGCTAGTAAAGACAGTCTCTGTACTGATGAAAACGACAAGTGCAAATTTTGGAGAGCACACTACAATCTTGTTATTAGAAAGAGTCAATTCAGGAGACTGTTGTTGTGCATTATCTTCAGAGAGACCTTATCAGTAAACTCAGGATGGTTCTAAGAAAAATGACCAGGGCTAAGGAGAATGGAAGGATCACCTTCTTCAGCCCACTGGCAATGCTTTTCCTAATGCAGGCTAGAAGGCTGCTGGCCTTGCTACAAAAGCACGTTGCTAGCTCATGGGCAACTTATCCACCAGGACTCCCAGGTCACTTTTGGCAAAGCTTCTTTCCGGCCAGTCAGTCCCCAGCACATCCTGCTGCATAGCCAGGTGCTAGACTGGGCATTTCTTCTTGTTGAACTTCGTGATGTTCCTGTCAGCCCATTTCTTCAGTCTGCCAAGGTCCCTGTGAATGGTAATGTACCCATTTCATCTATCAACCACTCCTCTCAGCTTTGCATCACCCAAAAACTTGCTCAGGATGTCCCACCATCCTTAGGTCATTAATGAAGACGTTTAAGAGTACTGGGCCCAGTATCAATCCCTGTGGCATGCTGCTGGTGACTGGCTTCAAAGCTGGCCTTTGAGCTACTGATCACAAAACTGCAGGCCTAGCAGTTCAGCCAGTTTCCAGTTCTCCTCAGTGTTCATTTATCTAACTTTGATTTCATCAACTTGTCTACAAGGATGTCATGGGACAGTGTCAAAAGCCTCGCTACAGTCAAAACAAACAAGTTCCTCTGCTCTCCCCTAATCCATCAAGTCAGTAATCTTATTGTAGAAGGCTATCAGGTTGGTCAGATATGATTACTTCCCAGTGACCTTCTTTTCTTTTATACAGTTTGGATATCATTGCCAGGATTATTTGCTCCATGACTCTCTCTGTAGTTAAGGTGAGGATGTTCTGTCTGTAGTTCTCTGGATCTTCCTCTTGAAGACAGGAGACCTTTGCTTACATCCAATCCTCAGGAATGTCCCCCTGATCACCATGACCTTTCAACCATAATCAAGAGTGAGCTGCCAGTGACAGCAACCATCTCTCTCAACATTCTTTTGTGCACTCTACCAGGCCCAACGGACTTGCGTATGTCTTATTTGTTTGAATGGTCATAACCCGATCCTCCTCCACAAGTGCAAGCCTTCCTTGATTGAGACCTTCCTGCTGGTCTCATGTATCTGCAACTCCTGAAGGCAGGTCTTACCGATAAAGACCAAGGTGAGGAATCCATTGGTTACCTTGGCCTTTTTCCATGTCCTCTTCCATCACATCCGCCCCAGATTGCATGCATAGAACTTATCTTCAATTACTGTCTGAACAATTCAATATTTGAGTAGTCCCTGAAGAGAGTGTTTAAAGCAACTTATTTGTTCCCTTGTGATCAAACCCATTGCAGGTTGACATCACAATTATTTGAATCATCCAGCTACAGTTGGAATTTTTGTTTGAAAAATACAGTTTACTTATTCAAATAAAAACTAAAGAATCTACTTTAGCCATGTCACGGTTTGACTCAGGATCAGCAATTAAACCAGACACAACAATGCTCTCAATCCCCTCCCCCTTCCACCCAGGTAGGGAAGGAGAGACAGAATTAAGGAGAGAGACTTAGCTGGATTGAAAACTAAATTAGACAGCTTTAATTATAT
The DNA here is from genome assembly GCA_020745705.1 of Hemiprocne comata. Lineage (NCBI taxonomy): Eukaryota > Metazoa > Chordata > Aves > Apodiformes > Apodidae > Hemiprocne > Hemiprocne comata. The sequence goes on along the minus strand of CM036616.1, from coordinate 41,444,207 downwards.
GTACAATTATATACAAGTATGTTCAGGAATGTGCAAAAGCCTCTTGCCTCCCCCCACCCCTAGCAACTCCCCCAGCACTCTCCTTAGCTGTGAGCAGTCCCGAAATCTCTTGGACCCCTGTCTGAGATAATAGCAGAGCAGAGAGGGCTGTGGGGAGAGTTTATGAGGGTCAGGGCTGAGCCTGGCGTCGACAGTGATGGATGGATGGATGGATGGATGGATGGATGGATGGATGGATGGATGGATGGATGGATGGACACCAGCCATGGACGGAAGAGAAGGGAAGAAGCAGCAGGAAGGAAGCTGTCTTCTATGATCTTTGACCTTCCTTGGAGCTTACGTAGATATATGGAATGGAATACCTTTGGTCAGTTCTGCTGTCTGTCCAGCCCAGCTCCCCTACGGGGGGGTCACAGATACAACTCCCCTGCTCTCAGTAGCATCTGTAGTGGCAGATTCACTGGGTAGAACAAACTGACCTTTGCATCTCAGCAGAAACACAAACATTCCAGTGTTATCAGCCCACTAGCTGGAGCACTTGCTGCTAGCTGAAAGAGAGCTTACTGAAGGAAAAAAATAAAATCAGCAAAAGGAAAATTAGTTTAATCCTGGCTCAAACCAGGACAAACCACTACACATTTGTCTTGCATACTTAAGAAATACCAAATGAAAGTGACAAGTGCAGGAAAGAACTGTAGTGTGCAGCCAGAAGTGACTAATGGTGCAATTTCGGAGCCAAACATTAGACATTTAGGGCATCTTTACCTGGTAAAAGATATTATTTCAAGACTAAAATGGTTTCATTTCAGATATTAAAACTAGCAATAACAAAGAAAGCCAAAATTAGTATTGGAGCTTATTTAGAAAAAAACCCCAATAAACTCAAACATACGGCACAATTGATGCATTAATAAATTTTGATCCAGTAGCTCAGCAAAACAATTTAAGGAAGCAGAAGTTGTTTAAAAGGACTGACGTATGTCTGAACCCACATTTTTTTTTTACTGAGCATTACTGCAGTTATGAAACAACGTTATTCTGAAATAATGACAGCAGATACTTCCCTTATGTTCCTCAATTTTATAAGGGGACTGGTATGCCAACTTCTTATTCAAAGGAACTACAGTGATTTTGAAGTCACATTTGTTAGGTCAATGCAACCTTCAATTTCAAAAAAGATTGTATCTTCTGTAGAAAGGGAAAAAACATCCCTAGCTACTAATGTATCAATGAATTACAATACTTTTTATTGTATGGTTGCAGGGTTTTAATTTCAATCATGTAACTGACTAGAAGGTGGCATCACTACTATTCCCATACACGTATAAGAACTGAATGGCATACTTTCTCAAGGCATGAGTAACCTTGTGTTACAGACTGTGATTTTGGCTTGGTAGTTACATTCCATGACCAGTTATGAGAAAATTAGAATTAAGTTTTCCTTATAGGTCAACACTTTTAGTCATTGTAGCAGGAAATTTCTGAGATTCTAAAAAGTTCTACAAATTACCCAAGTTCCAATCATAAACCTTTTTGTTTTAGTGTACTTCAAAAAATCAAATCCTGAGAGACAGCAATTCAGATATTATAACTGGAAAATTTTGGAAACAGAATTCCTTAATGACAATTTTCACATCAATAAATTAATACAAAATGGGTAGCAGCAAAAATTATTTTACCCAGAGAGTTACATTTAACGCTGTACCATTATGGTCAGCATTTTCAGAAGAGACAAAAATACTATCAGAAAATATAAACAAAATTAAATTAATGAATCAATGCAAGGAAGTATGAATGTGAAGCTGTATCAAATATTTAGCTATATTTTTTAGATACCCTCCTTTTTATTACAGTATTCTTTTGCCATTTTGCTTTCAAATGTCTAGTATTTTTCCTTCTCTAAAGCCTAAAGAAATCTGAGAGATACTCAATTGCCAGAAATACAGGAAAATTTCAAAGAAAATCTGTAAAGTTTGTATATCTCAGAATTTTCCAGCACTGAAAACCCTTATAATAATACTAAAACATACACATTCTGAAGAATTACTTTCCAGAAATGCCATGAGCAGCATATCATATACTAGCTCACTGGGGGACATTGTAGCAGGACACTCCATCTCTCAATATGCCTGCCTCAGCTCCTCTCTATGATTCAAATGCTTTTTGTCTCTCAGTTCTGCAGGCCAGGCCTGGAGTGGAAAGATTCCCATGAGAACAAACTCTGAGCTGGTAACAACCTTGAAAGGTACAAACAGAGGCCAAGTTTATGTTCATAACACCAGCTGCTCTCCAGTGTTGAAGAACACGGAGCCCAGCCCAGCCACAACTAGGCCTGAAACAGAGATAAAGTAATAATGAACAGATAAACAAAAGAGTTTGCTTGGTGGGGACAGGGCCTTCATGTTTCTTTTCTACTGGTTTCCTTTTATTCTGCAATGAGAGATGTTGCAGGTATGGCTAATGGTTGAATGACAGCAGTCAATCAACTTTATTCTATAAAAGTCTGGTCCCATCTTTTATTGGGGGGGACTTCCCATACACTTTCCCAGAAGGTTGCTGGACCTTCTCCTTTCCAGCAGGGACACCTGCCAGAGAGACTAATTATTGAGAATTATGATTCACACAGGGACATGCAGCTGTGTGGCAGGCAAGGGTGGGAAATACTAACTCTTTCACTGTCTTTATTAAGTGAAACTTAACAGTAAGTGATCTTCATCATTAAGATCGTAGAATCCTTTAAGATCGATAAGTAATGTTCTAGAACTAGTATAAAACTTGATAATAAGTAAGTTGCTAGCATTTTAATAGTTAACCTTTGTTGTTCGATCTAACTGTAAGTAGTAAAATTCACTGTTAAGATACCCTTTGTATTCAAACTTCAGCTTCTGTTCCAATCTCCCAATTTCCTTGTGCTTTTGCTGTACTTGTGCCTTCCACTTTAAAGAGTTAAGACCCCAATGTTATACGCAATGAATCTTGATCTGTGCATATATGTCTCGTCTGCCATCCGTCCCATCCACGACGGACACTGCCAGAAGTACTCCAATGATGAGTGAACACAGAGCCGGAAAGAATGAGCATAAGCAATGTACACATAAAACACAGACACCCCTCCTCAACACAAAAACTCAAGGAAACAGTTGCATTAAGCTGGCAACTACTCCTGCAAAGTAGCTGCTCTAGTCTACTTTGGACTTGTACTGCCAAAGGCCTAAACAAGGACCATTCATCTGACAGACACCACAACTCCTTCCTGTAACTGCAGTGCATACCAGGGAGGTTAGTATATCCAATCAGGCATTGCCCAATGGACCACACAATTTTTGGTGTCCAGAAGAAATGTGGTCAAGAATTAAGCTTTTGATTACTTCCAGTAAAACACACACACCTAACATTGTTTTCAAAAAGAGCTTAAATACATTAATAAATACCATTCACAATCAAACTTTGCAACACTTACTCAAAGTTGCACACATGTTCCCCAAACTAAAGGAGTTAAAGGAACCACCACATCTTTTGGGTACATGTTGATTGTCACTTAGACCTTTCAATTCTTACCCATCTCTATGCAAATTTCTACTTGTGCACACAGTCAAGTCCTTGTGAGGCCACTGTTGTAATTACTATTTCTCTTTCAGATAATACAAGTGACATACAAAACTGCCAGATCCACTTCCAAGGTCAGTACTATGAGTACACAATGTTAAAAATTAACCCTCGTTATATTTGAAGATTCTTTATGCTTTTTTATGAATATCACAATCCAACAGAACTTTCTGGCTTCATTTGTCTTTTTCTTCTTAGAAATTGAGATGCTAGAACTCTTACGAAGATTGTTTTCCAGACAGTTGGAAAGCAGGCATACAAACACGCTTACCATTTCTTGCAAATAAAACAAGTTGCTTTTCTAAACAAGAAGAGCTGTGCTGGATTTGAACCGAATAATGATCTGACTTAAGCCATAGTAAAGAAAACACAAGAGCTAACATGATGTTAAGATTTCTTTAAGTCAAGAGAGACACAATCATACAATGATGTTTTGTTATTTGAAGTTTAAAAAGTAAAACTAAAATAATTCAGCAAATAATTAATTTTTCAAATAATTCTACAGTTGCACAAATGTCCAATGGTCTCCTGAGAATCCTGCAGCCTTCCTCTACTAGTCCCAGGTTCACAAGGCAATTAATTTTGTTTTGCCCATATCCTAACACACTGGATATAGTTTTTGAACTAACAAACATAAATCTGCCAACCTGAAAATTCCATCTATCTCTTCAAAAGGTCATCAGCAAAGTTTATTTTTGTACACCTTTGTCCTGTCTAGGTAAAAACAGGGCTGATTCACAAAAATACTGCATCATAGCTTCCTACACCTACCTTTCGGGTACAAGTGTCGCTTTAAAATCTTCAAGAGCATATCAAGAAGAGAGATACTGACATACACAACATACAGCTTCCATGCACAAACAGCATCCTATACTTGTATCTGATTAAATGCTATGTTTATGTGATGCAGGTCCATTAAGCTGGGTATTAAGTATTTAATTAAGCAGAAAACCAGCTCATTTATGTTCTTCACTCTTCTTGGCAAATAATCGTCCCATAAATACAGTACATGATCCCACAGTGAATACTGTATATTGGTAAATTCATTCAAGAAGAATACCATACATGCTCTAGTAGCACATAAATAGCAGCTGGGTCCCAGAAATTTAATTACATTTTGTAGACATTTACACAAGAACATTTAATGCCAATATAGGGTTTTCCTTGAAAGCATTCATTACTTAGAACTCTTGACCCACAGAAAAATCTGTATTGTTTAAACTTTGTATAATTTTACACAGCATTTCACAAACAGTACTTAAAATAGCATTATTGCTTGCATTTGTTATTTTAGTAATGTAATAGTAATGGATAGTGAAGAAAGGAAGACAACACTATAAAAACTAAACAGAAAGCAAATGAAAATTTTGTTTCAGAATTGTTGCCCAGCCAATTATGTCAAGCAATGCTTTTTAACAGATATTAAATAAAGAAGATAAATAATCATTTCAACTTCAATACAACTGTTCTTACAGTAATTCAATATGAGAATAAACCATGTTTACATGAAATGGAAAACTCTTGAAATAATCTTGCATTTCAACAGCAGTAATTAGAAATTACGAGTAAGCACATAACACAATGTCACAACACATTAAACTGCATGAAAATTCAGTTGGAGGGAGAGGTGCACAGGCAAACAGGCTACACAGATTTTTTTGCCAAACTTCTTGTTACCTATTGTCCTTTGGACTTCAGTGGTCTACTTCCTCCCAGCTTATTTCTCTGCATTTCCAAACAATTAATTTCCTAAACTTACGTATTGTTATGTTTAAAAAAAAAAAAATAAAGTCAGGAATAAGTCTAATTTATTTTCTCTTTTGTTTACCTTCCTTTTTGTTTCTCAGTCCCCTAGATTTTCCATTGTTATGTGCTACAATATTCTATACACATTTGTTTTTCTGATCTCTCAGTTTTTACCTACCTTACTGATTTTTTATATAATTTCACTTTTATAAAATGCTAAAGTATTAAGAAATGCAAAGTATCCTTTCAGATGCAATTTTCAATTGAACTCCACTGAAAACATAGGAAGCAATGAAATACTCATTACTATCATATTTGGCACAGCGCATTATATAACCTCTGCTTTTTTTATTCTGAATGGGAAGATTTTTTTGGTTTTTGTGTTTTGGTTTTTTAAAACCACAAAACAAGCAGCCCAGTAGGTTAGGTCTGGATTCAATGGAAGTATTAACCTGCAAATCCAGTTATTCAGGTTTTTCCAATACGAAAACTATCAGAAAATAACTGTTCTAAGAAACATCTTCCAGTCTAGAAATACAGATAAGCACCAATACAACATGCAGAAATCCAGCTATTTTGGAGAAGGGGTATGGAGAGATGAACAAAAATAATGACGGCAGTTCTGGAAAGTAAATTACATCCTTACAAAAACTCTTCAAGCAATCTACGTAATTTGGGAATACATTATTTGCCATAATAAATACTGGATACTATCTTATAATGTAAGGTTAAAATGTTTCAGGGTCCTCTGAAAATGTCACAACTGTACTACGTAAAACAACTCAACAACCACAACAACAAAAAACAGAAAAACTTTAAAAGGGTATAATCTATTAATCTGAACACTGTAAAAGGCATTTTCTTGTTTTTATAAATTTCTGCTTCTTGTATACTATCTAAAATTTCATTATGAGACTTTAACCTCTTTTTAAATTATAAGCCTTCTGTTTGAAACCTTTGAAACTCTCCTAGCTGTCCAGCTGTGGCAGAAGTAGATATGAACCTGATCTCTTTCTATGACAAGATGACTTGCCTGGTCAATGAGGGAAAGGCTGTGCATGTTGTCTACCTGGGCTTCTGTAAAGCCTTTGACATTGTCTCCCACAGCATTCTGATAAAAAATCTGGCTGCTTGTGGCTTCGACAGGCATGCGCTCTGCTGGGTAAAACACTGGCCAGATGGCCAGGCCCAGAGACTGGTGGTGAATGGAGTTAAATCCAGCTGGCAGCTGATCACAAGTGGGGTTCCTCAGGGCTCTGTATTGGGACCACTTCTTTTTAACATCAATGATCTTGATGAGATAGAATGCACCCTCAGTAATTCGCAGACAATACCAAGCTGGGAGGGAGTGTTGATCTGCCTGAGGGAGGGATGCTCTACAGAGAGACTTGGACAGACTAGATCAATGGGCCAAGGTCAATTGTATGAGGTTCAACATGGCCCAGTGCCAGGTCCTGCACCTGAGCCACAAAAAACCCATGCAACACTGCAGGCTTGGGGAAGAGTGGCTGGAAAGCTATCCAGCAGAAAGGGACCTGGGGGTTCTGATTGATAGGCAGCTGAACATAAGCCAGCACAGTGCTCAGGTGGCCAAGATGGCCAATGGCATCCTGGCCTGTATTAGGAATACTGTGGCAAGCAGGAGCAGAGAGGTGATTGTCCTTCTGTACTCAGCATTGGTGAAGCCACACCTCAAATACCGTGTTCAGTTTTGGGCACCTCATTACCTCAAGAAAGGTATCAAGGTGCTGTAGTGTGCCCAAAGAAGGGCAATGAAGCTGGTAAAGGGCCTTGAGAACAAGTGTTATGAGAAGCCACTGAGGGAACTGGGGCTGTTTAGTCTGAAGAAAAAGAGGCTGAGGGGAGACCTCATTCCCCTCTACAACAACCTGAAAGAACACTGTAAAGAGGTAGACGCTGGTCTCTTCTCACAAGTAACTGGTGATAGAACAAGACAAAATGGCCTCAAGCTGCACCGGGGAAGGTTTAGAGTAGACATTAGGAAGAACTTTTTCACTAAAAGGGTTGTCAGACATTGGAACACACTGCCCAGGGAGGTGGCTGAGTCACCATCCCTGGATGTGTTTAAAAGTCATCTGGTTGTGGCACTTGGAAATATGGCTTAGTGCTGGACTTGGTAGAGTTGAGTTGATCTTGAAGGTCTTTTCCAACCTAAGTGATTCTGTGATTCTGCCACATAAATACCTCTGTAATGCACAAAATTGGTTAGTAATCCACAAATGCTACTCAAATGCTTTTGAGTAGATACCATACTCAGACTAGATCACACTGCTAAATCAGTTTTTAGAAATTTCCAGAGATTGAATGAGTTGATAGTCTAAATTACAAGCATCATACAAATTCAGAATGTTTTTCAGACTTACTTAAAGAAGGGAGATTTATAGTAGACATTAGGAGCAAATTCTTCACTATGAGGGTGGAGAAACACTGGAACAGGTTGCCCAGGGAAGTTGTGGAAGTCCCCTCCCTCCCTGGAAATATTCAAGGGCAAGCTTGATGGGGCTTTGAGCAACCTGACCCAGTGGGAGGTGTCCCTGCCCATACAGGGGGCTTGCATCTAGATGATCTTAAAGGTCCCTTCCAATCCAAACCTATCTGGGATTCTATGACTAACTCACATTTACACTTAAGGAACCCACACACCTAAAACTTAGCATCAGCTGAGCAGCTTGCCTGTAGACTGCTCAGATGACCCAAACTACCTTTAAAGTCATTCTTCTAGATTTGGAATAATAAATGCCATGTTTTAATATAATTTTCTAATATAATCAGATAAAACTATGTTGTTTCACTGAATATATGCAAAATATATCTCTGTTACCATACTAACACTCTTTGCAGTGATGTGGAGGACACTACCTACATAGTCAGGCCCAAGATCTATTTAAAAGAAAAGCTTTTCTCCAGAATTCAGTTTTCACAATTCCTTTGATAAAAGAAAACACTTGATCAACATCTGAATCTACTGAACCAGCAGAATCCAGTGAAACATCCCAAGTCAAGTCTGTAGCATCTAGTCGTTTACATTTCATAATTTTCTTTGTCTACACTGTGTAGCCCCTAGAGTTGCCCTTTTTCTCAGTAAGTAACGATGTCAGTTTTATACAGAAAAAGTAAAATTGTGCCACCTTAATGGACAAGTTACAAATACCTAACTTGGGCTTTCTGTTAAAGTAACTGACCTTTACCACAGTGACACTTCACCATTCCCAAAAGCAGACACAGGAACTGAAGATGGGTGTTTATCTAGCGTCGATCTACATCTTCACTCAAAGACCAGTGTCACAATTTTAAAGTCAGCCAGGTCAAAACATTTAAACTCAAATGTAATAATCTGAAAATACATCTATTATTATTTTGTGAGACAATTTATGTCGCTCATCCCAAAACACCTGTTTGCCCATGTATTTCCACCTTTCACACACTACGGGTCTTGAAAAAATGAAATACTAACAGATTAGTATGACATCAAATAAACTTGTCAGTTTATTTAAAAGTAACTTAATCTTATTCACTACCTCTTTTTACAGTATCTTCACAGGATATTTCCAAGCTTTTCTAAATAACATGTCAGAATTCTAAGGATTTAAAATAACCTATTGTATTGTGCATCTTATAGAACAAGATCTCTTTATATGGATTTTTTAAATCAACACGTGTCTCCAAAATATGAGAACTGCTGCATAGTATCCAATAGCTGAATCAAGAGAAGATAACAGAGCAAATACAAACTTCAGAAAATCCTGACTAACTAGCAACCACTCAGCAGCAGTAGCTGGTACCACATGCTCTAAAGATAGACCCCGCAAATCCAAATAGTAGACAGCTACAGAAAAATCTCTTTCGGGGAAGTTTTTTGTATTTTCAACTTCATTAATTCAGGTGTGACTAACCATATTCCTTCCATAATATGCATCTACCTGTATAGGCAGGGAGTCATAAGAAGCTCCAGCACAGATCAATTTATAAAATAAGTTGAGATTTACAAGCCATTTAAAGTGGATATTAAACACCCTCTTCCCTTGACAACTCCTTCAGTGTTTCTTTGTTTTCTCCTATTCTAAGCAGCTATTTGTTTTCACCCTTATTCTAAGCAGCTTCATCAGGGTTTCAGTACCAAAACTTTTTGAAAGTACATTCGTTTAGCAAAGAGGTTCACCACTGAGAAACAGAATCAGACTAAATTCTGACTAGTTTATTATTAAAAGAAAGCCATGACAACTGTTTGTACTCTTGCTTTATTATTACATCCGGCCTGGTCACTATTGGAAATTCAATCTAGTATTGTTGCTAGGAGCCTGTTGCTATGCAACCTAAAAGGGCTACCCAGCACTTTCAGGCTGAGAAGCATTGAAAACACCACAGGCCTCCCCCTATGGCTCTAACCAGTTTATTTAAATAGATTAACACTCTCTTCAGTCAACCCCCAAACCCAGGCATACCCTTAAAAAAAGGTACAATGACAGATATGAACAATGTAAACAGACAAGAAAACAGAAAAACTACACAAAAGCAATATATCTGATCTCTACTGCATGCTACAGCAATATTTCCCCTAACTCAGCATTTAAGTTACCAAAGTTAAAAACTGTAAACTTCAAAACCCTTCAAAGTTTAACTTTCAACAGCTAGTATAACAGAATTGTACAACATGCTCTGCACAGATATTTTATAATAACTTTGACAGAACAATACATTAAGTTTTATACTCTGGATCATAAAACAAGACTTTTTTCATTTTTTAAAACCCCTAAAAATAAATGTTAAATGTCATAGTAATACTTAGTATTTATTCTCTATATCATATCAAAAGATGTCCAACAGGCCTGAAAGTTAGTTTTCACAGTCAAACTGCGTTCTGCCTTTGTGTTTTACTGTCACCTTTACAGATTATGCAAGCCCAGTTAGACATCTATGTACATCTCTGCAGATTCATTTATTTCTGTAATAATCTTGCAAACTTGCTGGAGAATGGATAAGAAATTACATGCAGAAGAGCTGAACATCATGGCTTTTCTCCACTCTTGCTAATAATCTGAGTCTGTTCCAGACTGCATCAGAATTAAGAAAGCAGCGTCTCCTCCAGGTTGATCCTTTAAACAGATCCGTACAACACACTAGCACAGGCTGAGATTTTGCTAACAGGATGCTGGGAGCATAACATGAGTTATGACTCCCTCTTCTTCAGTGGTGGCATGTATTTTTGCTTACCTTCCCAAACTGTTTTGTTGGTATCTGTCTTTCTGAAACTTCTGTCCTTCTTTTGAGCAAGATGGACAGCCATACTAGAAAAAAAACCAACAAAACACACACAAAAAAACCCCATAACAAACAAATAAAAAACCCCCATTTCCTTAAGAGTCCAAAGCTAGAAAGAAACACATTGTCCCAAAAGTTATTGGAAATACTAACATCAATTGTCTATATAATAGCCATACAAGCCAGCACCACAAAATAAATTTCGGAAGTCAGATGAGGCAATGCTAGAGCTTGTCCTTCCCAAAAAGCTTTGTACTACTTAGTGGTTGAGGTTTTCTAGAGGAACCTTGAAAACAGTAACAAATATGAAGACTGCTCTGAAGACAAAAATCTCAGAGGGCTGGAGGTAAGACAGTGAACATCATCACGATGCATTCATTAATATAAATCTTCTAACAAGAATTTTGCTGCTTCTCCACAGTTCGTAAGCTCACAGAATCTTTCTCTAAAGCAAAGTCAAACTTCTCACCTATGTTAGGATTAGACACAAGTAACACTTTCCATCAACTTCTACAGTCAAAATCATTAATCTGAAGACTTACTGAGTATGACGATCCCCAATGCTAGTTTATTTTTTATAATTTTATTAAGAAAAGATCACTGTCATGTTAAGTTACCCTCATGATCATGACCTCAAAGATGATGTAGGCAGCTACCTCAACCACGGTATACCTAGAAAAATCTAAGCACATTATCATGGAATCACCCAATTGTCAGAGTTGGAAGGATCCTCTAGACATCATCCAGTCCAACTCCCCTGCTAAAGCTGGGTTGCCTACAGCACATTAGTCAGGACTGCATCCAGGTGGGTTTCAAATGTCTCCCGAGAAGAGGACTCCACAACCTCCCTGGGCAGACTGTTCCAGTGCTTTGTCACCCTCATCATATGCTGCATAACTATCTACTAGTTTGTAATTTAAAAATAGATAGTAGTTATCAGAACTACATTTTACAGTCAACATTTTTTTAGAGCTTGTTAAGTGCTTCTGTGCTGCCCAATTATTTATTATAAAAAGAAGGACTTACACAAAGAGAGCAGAGATCCAAAGCTATGTCCATCTATCATTTTTCCTTAAATGACCTTTCATAAATATGATGTTTCTTTCAATGTCACTGAAGCAAATGAATCTTGCAGACCTCAGCACTTCATTTACACAAAACAGACTAGAGCCTTGATTTATTAATCTGGTGAGACACCCTGGTTGTCTTCACAGACAGCTCAATAAAAGAAATTTGATGAGAATCTGGCAACAATGAGCTTAAGGCCTAGCCTAGAATTCTTCCATCCTTTATCATAGAAGATACCTCACCTGTAGGACTGGCCATCCAAAGAAGCTGTGCAAGCTGAATGTTCCCTTGGCAAGCGGCAAATTAGCTCCAAGAGACAGTTCCATATTATGAAGCTGATTTAAGAAGTTTATTTTGCCTCCCATAACTCTACAACCACTCTTCTTACTAACTAATTCACTATCACCACAATTCTAACAGAGAAAATGCACACAGAACTACTCCCTTGTTCAGAAGAAAACCATTTTAACGAATGACGTGAAATTGATAAGCTGTGGCTACTGCTACAAGCAAAAAAACCAGAATCGTTAAGGTACTTAGGTTGTTTCAGCCTTCAGAAATAGTGCATGGAGGTAGGGATCCTGCAGAATGTCCTTTCCACCAGTTTCTTCAAGTCTCAAATAACTTACTGTAGGTGGACTACATTCAGTTCTACATACTCTTTATACACATAAAAAAAAGAGTTATATATATATATACACTGTTAATCTGCATATTCATATACTGTATGTGCAAATATAGATACATAAACACACACATCTCTATACATAAAAAACTGTTGCTTCATGTGTATATAATAAACATACATCCAGCCATCCAAACTAAGTGGCATATGTTGTTACCCATACTTCACATTTCGAACATTTTCCATTATACCATTGCTTTCATTTCATCGCATCTAAAAAAAAAAAACAAAAACAAAAACCCAACCAACCAATCAACAAAAGACAAAAACAAAGATATGTAGTTCCTCTCACCTATAAGTAGTTTCAGAAATTAATGATCCCAGCAATGCTGAGAATAAGGTACAGGAAAAAAAAAGTTATTTGCCTGTCTTCACATACATATATTTCTTATGATACTTATAAGCCAGTTACTTCAATACTAAGCTTTAGTAAATGCACAAATTTCAACAGTAATTTAAATGTGGCACAGCCATGAAATTTCATTACCAGAAACTGGAAATATCAGGCTTTTAGCTGTGACACAACTAAGCTGCTGAATTTCTCTGGACACACTGTTCAGCAATGCACAAATTGCTCACATAATCATCTTTCACATTCTGACTACGGACACATGACCCTCCGATCAGTAAAACACCACTAGCTGAAGCTATGATTTTCCCCTAAACTGCCTTCCTCCAATTTTATTAAGGTATTTAGCCCTAAAGTCAATGATTGAGAAATTTTTGTTCCTATATCCCAAACATTTCCACAACTAATACAGAAGCAGTAGGAAGAGACGAGCAAGATGAAGAAAAGAACAAAGGCAGGATGAGTAACTGTAAAAGGCCAAGCACATAAGAGAGTGATCAGAAGAGATGTGAAGCAGATGTAGAAGAACAGCCATTAGCTGAGGCAGAAGTGAAAGCTAGTAGTGAAAAGCAAGAAAGATAGTAGGAATTAACGAATATAAATCAATGGTTCTCAGTTTTCTGAAAAATCTAATCTTTTCTGCTTTAAATCTAAAAGGAAGCAAAACACTTGTAAAGACACTGTCCATATATCCTAAGAATGACTGTAAAATTGGTGCACTGTACATAAGAAAAAAAGAAGCGGACACACTGCAGGCATAAATTTGCTTATCCCTAGTATAGAGAATATAATGACCACACAGAGAGGTCAGACGTGTATAAAATTTACAATAATAAAACCACATTTAATGTAATAGTAAACAAGACTAGGTATATTTCGGTAAATTGTTTATAGTTCTTACTGAAATGTAATACATCCTTATTATTGTCATTTGTCAAAACTATATTGTTGTGTTCAATCACTTATTTGCAAAATGTTACTAAATTTTCAGGGCCATAACAGCTATAAATTTCATATTCAGAAATTCAGACTTAGGAGGACGTAAGACTGAGTGCTACAGGAACAATGAACGTAGTGAAATAAAAATCTATGCCCCTTTCACTTTTTACATACCTGGGCCTAAAAAAATAAGGCTTTTTTATGTTACTACAAATTTTGATAAAATTAAAATTACAAAGGTTTTTCAGTATTATAATCAATTATACAAAAAGGAGATAGTACTCTTTTCACATCTCCAAACATAAAAGGATGGTCTTAAATAAGACCTGTATATTCCATAAATGGTCAACAATTAAGAAAGCTAATTTGGATTTCTTACAGTTCCACTGAAAATTTGAATTTGTCATTACAGTAATGAGAGTCTGAATTATCAACATAATAATGTAATCAAAATAACATACTCGATGTGAAATGAAAATGATGACTGTAAATAATTTTTTAAAATATTACACCTCTGTGTATGGACAATGCACTCAAATATTAAAACATACATTAAAATTTATCACATACAAAGGATATAAAGGATTATGAATATGTGTATAACTATTAATATAAAGGATTAGGAGAATATAGAACAACTCTTAAAGAAACCTGGATCTCTAAACACACATAACTTCTCATCCCACCATAAAAGGCTTGCAAACTGAAACAAAATTACCCAAACTGAACATTTAAAATCCTAAAACTCAGTTTTTCCTGAACTAAGCAACACTGACCTTAAGTACCTCGAAGCTGATAAGTACAGTTCAAGTTACTTAAATATTTAAAACCTACTGTGGATTAACTGTTCAAAACTCAGACCAAGAAACAACTCTGTGTGGAAAGAAGTGTAGAAAATTATGGCTCTTAACAGTATAATAAATGATGATACCTTAGGATTAGTTTCACAAACTTTTCAATAGTCTCTAATTGCTTAGCAGATTGTACATACGTTTGCCAAGAGAGATTCTAACAAACCCAGGTAAGCGGCAGCAGCTCCCCCTTAGTAAGCCCTACCAGGTGTGGGTGCTTGGCTTTGCCATTCCACAGAGCTGGCAGGTATCAAAAGGGTCTGAAGAGAATCTTGGTATGTGTCAAGAGAGCACAATTTTATAAATTCAAAGTGATTAAAAAGAAAAAAAAAAAATCACAACTGTCCTTGTTTGAGCCAGGGTGAAGAGACTTTCTTTTTGCTGAACTTCTTTTAGCAGCACCAGTGGACTGATAATAACCAAGGTCACTTCTGACTGTCTGCAGCCTCCCCCCATGGGGGAGCAGATTAGACTGAAGGCAGGATCAGCAAATCAGAATATTCCCTTCTCATCATATTTTCTCTTTTTGGCTTTCAGTATAGGTTAAGACAGCACAGAAGTCAAGCCTTTTGTTTCCTTTTCCACTCACTTTTCTGCTTACTGTTGCTTCTATCACCCTCTCTTTGACTCTCTCTCTTTTTTTTCCCATTTTTCTTCCCAGCCAACACCCGAGGGCCCCGTCCGTGCGCCCGGACACTCCCCCCTTCAGCTGGGAGTCACCAGGGAGAAGAGTTGCTGTGACAGTCGCTGGGGGAGGAGGGAGGGGATTGGGTGTTGCACATCCCTTTACTAATATATATATTCCCTTATCACTAATAATTAAAATCAATCTGTTTCACTTTTCAACCCAGAAAGCCTCTCTTTCTCATTTTTTCCCCTTCTTTCCCTACCTTGGGGGAGGGGGGTGGGACTGAGAGCATTATTGTTACTGGTTTGACTGCCAACCCAGAGCCAAACCATGACAACAACAACACCACAACAGCAAAACAAACACCAAAACACACAAAACCCAAACAACTCAAAATCTTATTTTAAGATATGCTCAGAGCTTCCCACTCCTCAGTATGATTTTTTTCCCAAAGTCTGGAGATTTGCCTATTCTCAAATTGCTAGTAAAAGAAACAGATTCTGAACTTCTCAATGCATGTTCTTTCCAATTATATAAAATTGGCTACAGGAATTTTTCTCAGAATACAATGTTTAAGTGTCAATTTTATGTACATTGACATGAAGCACGCTAAAGCACCCTGAGAGAAAGCTACAGATTAGCCAGCAAGCAAAGTGGCTGCTGGCAAAGAAGGACTCATGCAGTCCCTCGAAGCAGAGATCAGCAGCATTAGGCTTCCCTACAAACCAGCTGGATGTGTCAGCAGTACGTGATGCTTAGCAGCCTTGTCACACCTCACTATCTCAGGTAAACTGTTAAACATTAAACCACATGCCAGCCAGGTATACAAAAAGGAACATGAAAAACATAGTGGATACTGAGCAGCAGAACTTAGTAACTAAAAATTTGTGCCAAAAAGTACTGAAAATTTTAATTACAAATAAACATAAAAACATGTATCACTGCAAACAATGATAACAAGGCAGCAGACAAGGACTAAATCATAAACTACAAAGGAAGAAAAAAATGTTGACATAACGAAAGATTTAATGAGTGGTATAACTTTAATTTCCTGCCTCAGAAAAGATAAAGAAAGAAAAGAAAATGAACAATGAATCTTTAGGTATATATACAAAGAAAACTATCAAACAAGTATTCACAGAGAAATTGTAAAATTTTATACCCATCTAGGAAAAGCAACCTTGTTTTAAAACACTGCTTTATGTCTTAAAGATATTCTTCATCCTACCCCATCATCTGAATTTTAAGTATCTTTAAAAATTACTGCTTTGCTTTGTATCCATATATTTAAAGAACAATAATTGTTTGCTTTCCTTTGGAACTAACGTTAATACAGTATCAGGAAAATTATAATTTAATTTTACAATCTCATTCTGCTTTAGTAAAAGAATATGAGAAAAAACAAAGACAGATGGTAACTGACGATAAAAGTATCCATGTACTTTCCATCTGAACATAGTTATATGAGGCAACTAATATTTCACTGTGTTTATTATGTTCTTTCCTCTCGTTAAGAAATGTATATTGAAGTTAAGAGCAAATCCAGCAAGAGTAATTCTGCAGGAAATACACAAGAAACATATTATGTTGGAAGCGATGACAAAGAATTACTCACACTTTAAGAATATTACTTTACTAAACATGAATGAAATTCAAAATCATTCTGGACAACAACATTTAAGATACTCATTTTAACCTTGTTTGCTTTCTTCTGAGACTCTTCCCAACATTAGCTTTCACAAGCATATATTTATTCACAATACACAGTTACCATATATGTTTCAAAAAAAAACCTTGATTTTGGTGTCTCATTACATGATCAAATATTATTAATGTAAAAATATACACAAATTCATACATACAGAGATAAAAGAAAAAACTCCATAAATCAAACATGCCAAAAGACTCACTCCCACATGACTTTTTGTCTGCCTTGCACTCAGTTCCAAACAGTTAATTCTGTTCTGCTTTTCCAAACCAACACTACTCAGCACCTTAAAAGGCAGTGATTTGAACAAGTCTCAGCTATCTTAGCTGGAGAGATGTCATTATTTATAATTTTGTTCCATGTGTCACTTAAAACCAACCACTTCAACTTTTATTTCTAGATTAGAGGCAAATGTTTATAAACAACATTCTAAAATTATTAAATCCTCCTTAGTTATCACTACACTTCTCTCAGAGAAACAGTTCTCTAAGCTCTTAGCTAAGATCAACTCCAGAAAGCATGTCAAAACATGAAATTATGGAAGAAAACCACATAATAGTTCTTATTTAGCTAGGATTATCTCACATGGCTTTTTTCCCTCAAAAGAAAAACAACCAAGATTGAAAAAAATTAGAAGTATAGTGTAAAACCCAAATGAAGTAAAGAATACTTAACACCATACAGGCACATAGAAATGGAAAATAAATAAACAAATATTAGCTAAAATCTATTAATTATAAAAAAGAAAAGCATGTCATTAACCAAGCTAGTACTGTACAATACAGAAAAATTGTACTTAAAATACAAATGGAATATTGAGAATTGCACAACTGGATCCAAAGTATGTATGTTTGTTTCTTTTCTGGCTTATATGGTTACTGAAAGGTTACATTCCTAACAGAAATTTTCATACTACCTGACAAAAAGCCTGACGCTCAGGTAATGCAAATACTAATCCTTTCATAAGCTGGTTTAATGAAAGTTAATGTTAACTGATTTTTATAACTGTTTATTAAGAGTTATTTTATTAGGCTCTACCACTGCCTATATAGAGAATCAGAAAACAATTCAAATGTAAGAACACTCAGTGACAATATTTATAAAAGGTATGTCATAAACAGCAGAAACTGAATTTGATTTCTAAGTCTCAAAACAGAGACATAAGACTATGCAACTTACATAATTTCATTGTTCAAAATTGCCAATGAATAGTAAAATAACACTATTAAATAGATACCATCAGCTATTTAATTTATTATATAGGATCACAAAAATCTAAACGATGGCATGTACAACACCAACACTGAATACTACTTACACAATTTTTGACATATGCTAAAGATTATTCATTTTATTTTCGTACTGAAGATTTTTGTTTTGTTCAGGAACAATTATTTAATTTTCTTGGTATTCAATTTAAACACTGATTTGAAGAAATCAGACATGTAACCTGTTTGACAGATTGTTCTTAAAAGCAGGCATAGTAGAATAGAGGTACTTGGAAAAAATTACTGTGTTATGGTGTTACAACTTCTAGAACATTTCAGGTTTCACTGTGCATTCAGTTATTTAGTTCAACCAGAAAAAGGATTTAAAAAAAAACCAAAACAAACAATGCACAGCAAACGCCTTATGGAACTCTTCTATTCCTCTTCTACTGAAATTCTCAAATTGGAAGGAAGTAAGTTTAACAACCTATGAATAAAATAAAAATGCAGGTTCTGAATAATGTATTTTCTTGCTTATGCCTTAATAATTGAATTCAATTAAGCTAATAATGAAACCTCTGCATTTAAATAAAGGGATTACTTTCTAATACTGCCTTGATTAGTAAGACTATGTTTATATTACTAATAATGATAAATATATGTCTTTGTTTATCCCTCAAGGAGTGTTAAACAAGAGACACCTTATTTTTGCAATGGACTTTGGCATCTGAGTGCCCCACAACTATCAAATCCCAGCCAAAACAAACAAAAAAAAAATGCAAAAAGAACCACTTCAATCAACAGAAGCATTGATTCCAAAACTATTTTTCTGATTTCACCAATAGCGGTTACTGCTATACACACTTCCTTAAACCATTGCTCTTCATGTTTGCTATTCATTTTATATTTGCAGCTGTATGATAAAGCAAGTATTTTTTCTAACCCAACACTTCTTTATAGATGCCTAGAAGACTTCTTTGCTTCCCAAATTCTTTTTTGGACACAATCCAGTTCACAAATTAACAGGAATACAAGTAAGTTATAGGAAAATAGATATCCTCATCACAAAAAATGTCCTCTTCAGCTTCCTGGCCATTGTATTTGTTGCATACCACTTACAAAATAACCAGGCAGATAGCCAAATATAGCATGTTTTATCAGTGCTCCTAAACTAGTCTCAAAAATGCAGAGAAACTATCAAATTTATTTTAAATAATTTCCAATAAAAATTTTAGTTTGCTGCTTTTCATCTTTTTAGTTTCTACTTTCGCTGCAACAAAATAATTAAGAATAACAAATTAAGACCCTAATAAATGAACGCAAATAGAAGCCCACAGAAATTAACAACTCGGGTTTGGTTTTGCCAGCTATTCAACCAACGTCTTTCCATCTTTTTTTTGGTTCATGGTTGCCTTCTTCTGAAGATATCTAACAAATTTCCTTCTATTGCAATTTTCTCTTCTGATTTTCGCCTCTCCCCCCCCCCGGCCCTGTAGAGCTCCAGTGAAAATTCCCACGGTGTCATCATAAAATACCTTCTAGATAAATGCACAGAGTCGAGTCTATGTCCAATTCTAATTTTGTGTAATCCAGAGAATACAATGTTAGACCAAAATAACGTAACTGTAGCAATGCACTAAAGGAAATCGGAACACAAGAGTTCTATGTTTGTAGCAAGATAATCCCCTGGGCAAATCCAAACTATGTCTTTGTGATAGATGTCAAGACAAGTATTTTGTGATTTTAGCTCTAGATACTATCCCTCTTCTTTTACCTCCAGAGAAAGTAACAAATGCAACTAACAAATGGAACTGTCCAATCAAGAAAAAGAAGATAAACTAGATTAGAGTCTAGGAAATTCTGCTGTAAAGCAAGAATCACAAGTAGAACTAGTTTAGTTCAGGCTGTCAGGGATTTCAGGAGCTCTCAAGTTCAACTTCCCAAAGCAGGCTCAGATTTGGCACCAGACCAGCTCCTCAGGACTTTATTAGACTGGGCTTGAAAATCTCCAAAAGCAAAGATGGTAAAACCTTGCTTGGTCCCAGCTGCATTCTTAGGCTGTTCTCATGGGGAAAAAGATTTTCCTTATCTCCAGTCTAAACCTCTCGTTTCAACTTACAAACATTGTCTCTCTTCCTTCCACCATGCATTGCCAAGCCTGGCTCCATCTTCTTGATGGCCTCCTTGTAGGTATCAGAGAAGGCTGCTGTTAGGACCCCAAAATGACCTCTTCTCCAGACTGAACAAGGTCAGGTCTCTTAGTGTCTCCTCACAGATGTGTGAGCTCCAGCTCCTGTCTTAGCGGCCCCCTGCTGAGCTTACTCCAATTTACCAACATCATTCCCTTAATGGCAGGATGGTGATGGCAAAACTAGACATGGATGTAGATGTTGCCTAATAAGTGCGGAGAGAGACAGGATAGTAATTTCCCTCATATTCCTGCTCATACCCTCGTTTTTGCAGCCCAACAGATACTGCTGATCTTCCCTACAGTGAAGGCACACTGCTGGTTCATGTTCAACTCACTGCCAACCAGGGACCTCAAGGCCTACTCCACAGTGGTGCTTCCCAGCCACTCTGTTCTCAGACTGTAGTCTGCAGTGAAGGACAGTTAACAGACTATTTAAGAAAATATACTTAATACAGAAATGGAATTATAACAGTCAGTGATATGAAAACCACAAGTTTACCCATTGCCATAAAGCCATTTGACAAGGCTGGACAGCCTAGATTAAAAAGTGATGCCATGCTAGATTATTCTTATTCCTATGAAATTATCTGCCACATTTATTTTGTTAGTGGAGGAAAAAAATAAAAGAAAATGGATGACCACAGATGGTCAGCCTGCTGATGTTGAGCTTTCAAGAAATTAATCTGAGTCTGAAGAGCTACCATCCTTGGATCATAACACATAACCAACAACCCAACTATGCTGACACAAGAACTTTTGACTATCCCAAACTCAAGACTTTGCTGAGAACGTAAGCCATTAAGAGCTGCTGAGATTTACAGCACTCTGTTGTTCAGGTCCCAATCATATAACCTAGTATGTCATCCTGAAATCAAGCAGTGGGAACCCTTAAAAGGCAATCTTCCATATGCAAAGTAAACCTAAAACTTCCCTTCATTCCAGTTGCCTGAAATATGTTTGTGATACACAACTTGTGAATCAGGGCCACAAAGAATCTATCTTCATTAGGTCACACTGCACTGACATAATGATCTTGTGTCTAGCTCTTCCCTTAAGCAAGAAATGTCAGTTTCTTCAGAATACCATGAGGAAAAATATATACTAAAGTAAGGACAAGCAGTGAAGACTCTTCAAGCCCCTTTAAAGACAGGAAACTTGACTCAGTGGCTCATATCAGGATCATGGCAGGTAATTTTAGTGTCTGAAATGTAAAGCTTAGTAAGAGCTGCCTCCCCAAATGATACAAATGATACTGATACAAGATGGTAACTGAAATCTGAATATCCTAGACTGTACAAGCTCATGAGGTTATCCTGTTTGACTACTGACCATCTGGTTGACTTGAAAAAACAGCATTAAAAAAACCATACCAAACAGTTGCAACTAAACCAGCATAAAAACACAACCTTTAAAATACTAGGAGAAACTCAGTTCCATAACTTAGAATCCCTACTTTCATGATAAATTATGCTGTAGCTTTGTAGGACCAACTCTAGTTCTCACTCTACTGTAAATAAACTGTAAATAAACATTCCCTTTTTTCGACCTAAGTTTGTTAGTGAAGTGTAGTCCAGTCACAAAGCCTGAATTCTGTGCACCAGACTGAAGTTTGGAAAACTCTAAGCCTCTCTAATCTCCACATAGCTACTGACCCAGCACACTGAAATACCTCAAAAAATCTACTCATCAGGGCTATGCTCCTTACAGTACAAAGGAGTTTCAGAGAGCTGGAGAAGAACAGAGCAACCCAGGACAACCTTCACTCAGAAAGCATCTGGAAAGCTGGGAAAAGACAATACCACAAGGATCTGTGCTTTCATCTTAGCTCATTCACAGTTGCGTCACTTCAAAACGAAGAATCCAAGCACAAAAAGATTTCCCCAACTTAAGAGAATGAAGACTTATTTCTTTGCTTCATATCTCCACTCTGTAGCTAAGTATGTTTTACACCCTAAAACAACCATAAGGATGTTGTAGCTTTCACACCTTTCAGGAAGTCCAAATGGTAATCTTGAGGGAAGTTACAGGGAACTGCTGAAACTCTTACACAAAATCAACTATGAGGAGTTGAAAACTTACTGGTTTCTACATTTTTCCATGTACTAAATATGATACAAAACAATAAAATATGGGAGATTTCTTTATCAACTCTTTTCTCAAACTGCAATTTAGTTGAAGTAGTTGAACACCAAGTGGACCAAATAAAATACGAGAGAACTAATTACTGAACAGAAACCCACATGGTGACAGGACCTTTGCTACCACACACTCAAAAAACTCGCATGTCAATTTCACCTCATGGTCAACAGTTAACTTGGTAAGTCAGCTACAATACAGGTAGTTCAAAACCTTCTCACTATCCAAGGCTAATGTAACTTTGAATACAGCAAGATCTTTCTGCAGAAGGAATCCAAATAGTTTTCATAAAGCATATATTAACTTTATAAATGATTGTAATAGTAGAGCTATATTTAGTTAAACACTAACTTTCTACAACTTAACTAACTGTAAAGATGTGTATGATCTGATAATTAAATGTATTTTTAAATGGTGATTTTAGAACAACTCTTTTCCTAAAAAACACTTTGAAAAGCAAGCATGGTTTTTTTAATAAGGCAAGTTGTTTGAAGACATGGGTTTTTTCTTTACTGTATTTTTCCAAATTCTTCAAGAGGCTCAAAGCATTGAATCCCAGTAATAAACATGGTGCATTAAAACTTTACGAGAAATACAAATTAACAATCCTTTGTGTACAGCTACATGTCCTTTCTAACGGAAACTGCAATGCACACCTCATCAACAAGAATGTGGAGTAGGGAAAATTCTTCCTTCACTAAATCTGTAGCTCTGTTGACTCTCCTGCTTATATCAAGCTACCAAATAACAAAGAGGTAAGAATACCGCAAGCATCTTACTGGATTAAAAATCAGTCAGGGCTCTAGATGGAGAATTCTGATAACTTTTTGCAGCAGTTAAAAAGAAAGTGAATCTTCAAATTTATCAGAAAGACAGAAATCTTTCCAATGGCAAGAGAACTACAATTATTTTGTTACTTTTCCTTTCACTTACCTATAATGAGTAGACTTAGTCCTCCCTAGTAAACGCTAGTAACTTTTGTTAATTCAATTCATCTCAAACTTGCACTGTCAAATTACACTCCCAGCTGTTCGCAGTGCAGAATGCTACCAAAAGATAGGGAAGAAAAAAAAATAATCAGGTGATAGATGATGCACAAATCAATAGCAACTTTTGCAAATGCTTTGTGGATAATGTGCAACAGGTCACACCAAAAGACATCAGCTCTAATTCAAAATTCTGGTCTTCTAATTCACCAGCGAGTAAACTCTTCAGATAGCCTATAAACATCCAATATAATTGTCAGATTCAGGAAGCCACATAAGCGAGCCTGCTCTTCCTCCTCCCCACCAGACTTAGGTACTTTTGGGGAGCAAAAAGAAAATCGGACCAAAGATACTCCAAAAAAACAATATACAATATATCACCTGAAAATTCAGCAGACATGAACTAGCTCAACAGAGCTAAAAATGCATTTTCAAATTATCTCCACAGAAGTATTGTAAATAACCTTAATTGTTGTAATTTTTCTGACCCAGAATCCTATTACACTTTTTCAAATCTCTCGAAGTAGAGCGTAGTCAGCAAGACAGGAAAAGAAGTAATCAAACAAGAAAACTGAACACCTTGACTGAAGTAGAATAAACTGACTCAATGGCACTTGCAGAGTGACATACTGCACCTTTTAACAGATTTGCTTGTGTCTGTTCCTACCTTAAAATGTTGCGTGATTTAACTAGCTGAGTTTAAGTGTTTAGAAAGCATCCCTGAGGCGGTATGCAAAGAGAAAACACAGATTAATTATTATGAGGTAATAAAACAGAAGCGAGAAGCCATTTACTTGGCAGATAAACAGTAAACACGGCTTTGAGTCATTAGCTGTATTGGCAGCATCCAAAGCCTGAACAAAATCTAAAGACATGGTTCTTGCCTTAAAGACCTTATGAACTTATTTGAAATAAGATATCAGTAAGAAGAAACTGAAAGAACTAAATAAATTGTTTACTCAGAGTAGGTCTCAGAAGCTGAGATATACTCTATGTACTAGGTGTCCATGAGTGAATGAAATTACCTTTAAAAACAGTGCTAGATATTTTCTCCTCTCATTAGTAAATTAATAGAAGTCACAAATATTACAAGTATACAATCTTTGATATTCCCATAGCATTGTTATAGAAGTAATGTAAGAATTCAAATGACTAAGACAGGTTAGAAATAAATTAGGAATTTACAGAGGAAGTCTGAATTGCTACAATTTAAACTTCCAAGCCTCATTACAACTTAAAATATGATGCATCTGACACCACTTAATTTTTGGCCACTAAATCTGAAGTTAGGGGACCAAAGACAAACAATTTACCATGGTGGAACACAAAAAACAACCAAAGGTAGTATGCAAAACCAAGCAATGTAAGGTGTACTATCCCAGCTCTGGACTGCACCTTTTCATGTGCTTCTAAAGGGAAACTACAGTGACCTCGACACAATTATCCATCAACATGCACAAAAAAACATTGCCTTATTAATCTTAAACTCTATGGTAAAAACAACAGATATTCTTAAACTACAGGAGTTAACTCAATGAAGTTCTGATCTGCTGGGTTCACAAATCCATAAAGGAATTTTTGCCATTTTGAAACATAGTGGTGTTCATAAATACGTAGACACTATTTTTATACAGGGCTCAATGAAAGAATTTTTAAGATTTTCTTTCCTTTTTGTATTTCAAATAGCATAGCACCCTCTGGTGCACCTAATAGAAAGAAAATAACTAAGAATACCCATCAGTCATTGTTATAAAAAAGACCTAAAAATTAAAAAATGAACCCTTAGAAACAGAAAATACTAAAGAATTATTATAAATCAAATTTCAATTTCATTTATTCCTTTTAAAATCTTTTATAACTGAGGAAAGAAAAGCTCCTGAAGAATAAAATAAAATTAAAAAATAAGAAAACTGCAGGTATGATAATATAGAAAAGTATCAGGAAAAAAAAAAAAGATGAAGGTTTGAAACTAATCCTATGTTCTAAGTAGTAGGACACTTTTCTTAAAAAATATTGTGCAATGAAGTGATATAGTCTTTAAGAAAATAATAAAAGTAACTAATGAAACATTATGTTACATCAAGCAATGTATCTGCTCTTGGTCTTTTGAGAATGAAAATTATTAGGACTACAGCTACCCACACAGTCATAAACTGCTAAATTTCACACCCAAATACTCACATCTCCTTTAAAAGTCCAATGAGAAAAGAATTAAAAAGTAACATCATGGTACTACATGGAACACTTCAAACTCTGGTACGACATTAACTATTAAAACACACCTAGTTACTGGGAAAATAATTTCATACAAAAGTACATTTTACTAACCACAAAAGAAGATATCACCACCTGCTTTAGGCAGCTCTTTTGTAAACCTCTAGAAGTCTCAGCACAATGCACAAGAAATGAAAGTGACACCTGTTTAAATCAGCCATCTGTCCCTAACAAACTGGATTTAGCAAAATCAGTATATGTACTGCTCCTTAAATTTCCAAAATATGGGTATACATAGCATCTGTGAGCAAACAGAAGTATTGTTATGACTGACAATCAACTTTACCAGAAATATGTAAATAATAAATTTGTGGTTAAAAGAAAAACAATGTCTTAATGATTAAACTATTAATTTTAAAAGCCTCTTTCGTTTTTCAGCCCCCATTCTCAGCAAAAAAATAAGTAGTTTAATTCATAATCTAAAAACATACTGTTTTTGGTATTCTGATACATTCACTTGACAAAGACTTTGATTTTTAAATGGAACTCCAACTACAAGGACACTACAGTACCACCAAACTTATTTTTTATTCTGTCTTTATTTACGATGTACTCACAACATGTTTCAACTGAAAATAATTTTTAAATGGGACTTTAAGAGTAATGCATCTTATATTTTTAAAAGCCTATTTATTTTTTAAGTATTCCACAAGACAATACCTGCAGCTGGTAAGCTTTTGGAGACTGCAGGTAACAATACAACTAATACAGAATCTTTTAAGAGGAAAGAAAGCCTTTCAGAAGAGGACAACGTAAAGCATGAAAACCAGAAACCCCAGCTAGAACACCAAAACAAACTGCAATGACTAAAGATTATTTTGGTTTAGATACTTGCTTACATTCCAAGTGAGAAGAGAGGAAAACAGTAATAGCTTTCCCTCTCAATATTAAATTTAGTAAATGAAAACAAATGGCAACATTTATTTCTGCAGATAGTTTTGTGATTAACAAATTGCCATATCAGGCAGGGACAAGAAATGGGATAGTGCTAACAACGCCAAACCTAATTATCAGATAAAGCACCCTGACTTTAAACTCTTTAACAGCATTGTACCTTTGATTCCCATTTCATTTACCTACACTACATTACTGAAAGGGTTTCTCCACAGTAGTACAGTGTAGGTTAGCTCACTAACAGCACAACAGAGCATATTATCCGCATAGGCTCATTAAGATACGCTGAAACACAATTTACCATCCAAGTCTTACCAACCAATGAGTAAAAAAATTACAAGCCACTACATTTTCAAACACTGGTTAGCATCTCAAACACCAACTATTTTGATAGCTGTGGGCATTAGAGAAACAGAATGCATAAATGCAGATCTCCTCTGTGATCACTGCAGTATGTCAGAGAGAAGAGAGTCAACACTTTTCTCAGTGAAGTCCACAATACCAAAGAGGTGATTACAGCTGTACTATTACCTTCCAAATTGCAGTCACTGCGTGAAGAAATCATGGCTAAATAGTACTAAAAAGGTGTAGTTTTAGGCAAAATCATGTACTTTTAATCTGATTTTGAAGAAACATCTGTAAATCTCCTTACAGAGTTAAAACAAAGTATGTGCCACAGCCTACGCATGCACTTCCCTTTGCTACCAGGGCTCTGGAAACATGTTCTGCAAAGACAGATTGCAACACCCAGGAAGGATTCCACACTGAGTGGTACTCTGTTCTGCTGTAAGAGGGCTACTCAGGAAAGCTATGGTGCAGTACTCACATCCCCTCTTCTCAGCAACAGCAGATGCCAGGAACAATTTCACAACCAATTAATCGCGTAAACTATCCAATAAAACTAATAACAAATACATAGGAACCATTCTATTATTCTAAGATTTAAATGTGCCATATAACTGATACAGTACAGTACTGCAGAGTATAGTAACTCACACAAAATTCTTAAAAGCTTTAGAACTTTTTTGGCAGCAGGACCTAGAAAATTTGTAAACTCATAAAAAGATGACAACACAGAGACCTTCAGTCATTACTTAAAATTATGTACTTTGTTATTTCTTGTTGGCCGATGAAATAAATAGGCATTTTAAAAAATAATGGCAGAATCAATATGCCATACCTCAAGAAATATTATAATCAACAATGCACTAGCTACTTAGCATATTCTGTAGTTAATATACACTTGGAAAAATTGCCGGTCACATTCACTGGTTGTTCCAGTATATGGCAAATGAACATATTGCTTTTGAAATTTTAATGAGAAACCCTGCATTTTACACAGGGTTCTACAATATAAAAATAGACAAAGTGTTTATACAATTAAAATGTGGGCTTTAGATTAAAAATAAGAACATCCTTTCTCCTAACTATTTTATTAAAAAAAGCAATAACAACATGAGTCATTAGTTCAAAAAGAAAAAAGCTTGACACAGTAACACATGATTTGACAAGTCAAAGGGGAGAGTGCAACTGGATACAGAGATGTTAAAAGAGAATTTCATTGCCGTAATAGCTGCCATAATAGATGCCATAAATTCACTTTATCTAAAAGAATTAAACAAGGATATTAGGTATGATATGACACCACTGACAACACAAACCTTTAGATCTTAATAAGCAATAACAAAAATGACAACACAAACAAGCATTTTGGACTGGAAAAAAAGGCAAAACATCTTCTTTAACAACATGATTTCTACTACACCTCCTTGAGAGACAGAAATCTGCCTCTTCCCTCTTTCCCAAACGTACCCCCAAAATACAGTAGTCATAAAAAAATCACACAGACCTTCATTTTTTAATACTACTTCTTGTTTTCTCTTTACTGTGGAGCACACAAACTCACAGTAGTCAGTATCTTGAATTTCCTTTGCTGTGGAGAGTTTAGGGAAGCTGAAATGGATTCTCTCCACATGAACATAACTCACTGTGCATAAACTACATCTACAAATGCACTGTTCCATACTACACCACTAGTATGAAAGCAGCATTTAAAAAATTATCTCCTTCAGAAGGAGTGAAAGAAGAGAAAAAAAAACGTGCTTGTGTGTATGGGTGGGGGTATTGAATAAACAAAAAAAAAACACTTCACAATACAAAGAAAATAGAGCTGTATTAAAAGCAGCAATATTAATTATAAATAAAAGAAAAAATACAAGGTGACATAAAACACAGAAAGCTGATTTATACGATCGATAGCAGAGAGTATCATTAAAAGATAGAGCAAGTTCACAAAAATCTGCAACATTTAGCACTCGCATCAAATCCGAACAAGGCCCCAATTAAGTAAGAAGAAAAAAAACCCCTGCTCCCGGTGTGCTACACGATCGTCTCTGGCGGCATCTTTCCTCCTACCCCCACGGTTTTTCGTATTTAAAATAAGTAACCTTAGACTGTGTCCGAAGCCTCGTTCCCCGATTTCTACATTCCCCCATTCTTGAAAACGAGAGATCAAGAAAGATGCGTACCCACCGCGTCCAAGGAATTGTCCTGGAGGTCCCAGAAGCGTGCCACCGTCCCCATAATCGCCAAGCCTCTCTTCCTCCTCACTTCGCACGGCGGCCAGCTCCCCTCCCCTCCCAACGGACACCCCCATCCTAACGGCCCCTCTCAACAGCGCGCTCCCTGCCCAACCGCAAAGTGCACCCAAGGGTAGCGGGTCCGGGGAGGGCGGAGAAGGAGGAGGAAGAAGGACAGGGAAGAGAACGGAGAGGGGGGAGGTGGCGGAGGAAAGCAGCGGAGCTGGGAGGGCGACTCACGACGCCCTCGCCGTACCGCCACCAACCGCGCAGCCCACGGTAGCAGACCCGGCCCGGATGCTGCGAGGAGAGGAGCGGCAGCAGCTGGGGGAGGGAGAGTGGAGGCAGGGCCGGCGTGCGGCCGACAAGCATATTCACCTGGGCTAAGGCGGGCTGTGGTGGTGTTCCCGCTGTCGTGGCTGCTGGAGGTGGCTGTTGTTGTTGTTGTTGTGGGTGACGATGAGGAAGGCGGTGAGGAGCAGCAGCAGGAGGAGGAGGAGGAGCAGGAGAGGAGCGGTTGTTGTTGATGGGTAACAGTCGCCAGGACTACGGTGACTATGGCGCTTGATTCACAAGGCAACGGTTGCTATAACTCACAAAAGGGAGAGCTAGCGAGGGAGGAGGAGGTGGCGGCCCAGCCGGAGAGGCCCGGAAGAGGCGGGGCCTGTCTTAACTGACGGAGTCGGGGCGGCTTCCAGCGTCAGGCCGGACACCGCCTGGGCTCTTATGCGGCGCCCGGGCTGCCGGCGCGGGCGGGCGGGCGGTCGCGGCGACGGGGGCCGGCGGGCTGGTGTCAGGTGTCAGGGCTGCCGGCGGCTGGCAGCGCGGGGCCTGCGGCAAGGGGCGTGGCCGCGCGGGTGCTGCCTGGGCCTGGCCGGCCGCCGCCTGACGCCACTTCCGGCAGGCGGAGAGGAGGGGTCCGGCTGCGGCCTGAGGCCCGCCGCGGGGTTCCCGCTGCAGCCGCCGCTGGGAGAGGGGCTGACGCCAGGCGGGACGGGCAGGAAGTTAGGCTCGGTGGCGGCTGCTCTCGCCCTTCCACCGTATTCTGTCACTGGCGCCTCCGCATCTCCTTCCCTAGGAAAATGGCAGCAAGGAGTCGCTGGCGGTGGGGGAGCTGCCCGGCTGCCGCCATTTTGAGGCGGGACGAACCGGCGGCCGGGCCCGCAGCCGTGTTGCTCCCGGTGGCCGTCCAGGACTTCTCCGGCGGGGAGGCGCAAGGCCGCGCTGTGGCCGACCCAAGGCCGCGCTGTGGCCGACCCAAGGCCGCGCTGTGGCCGACCCAAGGCCGCGCTGTGGCCGACCCAAGGCCGCGCTGTGGCCGACCCAAGGCCGCGCTGTGGCCGACCCAAGGCCGCGCTGTGGCCGACCCAAGGCCTTGGGGTGCCTGGTGGCTGCCCATTCCAGTTGTCATTGCTGCTCCGACGGGCATCGAGCCCTGTGCAGGTAGTGGGGCCATGGAGGCTGTAGGTGCGGCGCTGACACACAGCGGTGAAAACCGACTGCTCTTGACAGTTTCTGCCTCTCTGTGGTCTAGCTGTGTACATGGGGAACGTGTAGGTGGTTTTCTGGCTGTATACAGTGGTCATGCATCTAATGGCTGATTCAGTGTAATTCTCTAGTTCCTGTAGTGGGGACTACCCCCTAGCTCTTCACTGACCTGCAGAGTGCCTTTACAGCTCTGTACATGGCTCTTCCTGTCTCTGTAGCCAGTAATGCTTGCTTATCACTTGTGTAAACCACTCTCGTAACTGTTTCCTATATACTGGTTTGTATCCTCAGGTGTTCTGTTACCAACACAGTTTTAACAACCTTGACATCCTTCTTACACCTACCACTATAAGCACCCTACATTTGCCTCGCATGCTTTGTGAGGCAACTCCACTACACCTGTCCCTGCAAGAGCAGAGAGAAACTGCTCTTAAATACCACAGTAGCGTTTTTAAAACAATAGACCCTACTGCAATTTTCAGAGCCCCATGCAACCATCATAGCCATAACAATTATGTACAGAAAATACTGAAAAATCTGTATGTGTATAAAAATAAACCCTTAACTGACAGATTTAAGTCTATGACAGAAAAGTCTTGAAGTAAAATTGCTACAGCTGAAGCTGTGTCTTGCTACGTCCTACTGTGGAGCCTAACCTTCTGGAGATGCTAAGCTAGTAACTGCTCTGCTGGGATCTTCAACCTCAGTGGACACCTGGGTGTTTTAAGAGCTCACACTCACGGATTTGCAACAGTAACCTTGTCAATCAGAAACACTAAAATGAAATAGCACCATAAGCAATATAATGTAGTAAAAATACATGGCAATACATTTAAGCATTCAATTCACTTCAAGGTAAAAGATTGATAAGCATGAGCAAATACAGGTAGTTTTATTTAGCTGGTAGTACACTGAAAGGCTTGATGATTTGTGTTTTCATTTAATTTTTTATGTGAAAAATGTAAAGGACAAAATGGACACTGAGTAGTTTTACTAGTAAGTTGTTGCCAGAGCCATGTGATGCCATTCCATGGTAAAGCTTCAGTGACGTTCGTCTCTTCCACATTGTTAGAGTGTTGATCTTAAGTTGTTTACTTCTTGATGCTGTTCTGGCTTTTCTGTTGTACCAATTGTCACTTGCTTACTTATTTGCTAGGCAAGATGAACAGGGTGAGCTGTGGTTAATGTCACAAAGTTGAAGGATAAAAGCACTGTTGATTTGCATTCTCCAATAATGGAATTATATGTATCTATCTGTGTGGAAAAAACAAGTCAAACCCAATTCAGCCCTTAGCAGAAACTTAAAATACATGCATATAAATATCACTATACTTCTTTCCTTGAGCACTGGAGTTGCAGAATATTTTTAGTCTATACCAGCATTCAGCCACTACATATATGATCACTTGTTGTGTCAGAAAGAGGGTATTAGATACTTTTGTTACAGGGAAATTATTTAATCTCTTCAGTATTTTGCTGCTTACATCTATGAAATTAATTTGCAGAGGTACTTACTTGGATCACTTAGGGCCTGGAAACTGAAGTATTTTTTCAAATAATTTCAAATACATTTCTACAAATTTTTATCTCAAAATTTTGTCAATTCAATCTTTGTCAAAAAAGTCTCCATTTTGAAAGATTTTTTTTTAATTTGTCAACAGTTACTCATTGCAAGATAATAAAAACATTCAATCACTTCATAGAACAACTGTAAATAATGACAGCCTCCCAAATTGGAATATAGAAGTACTATTGATTAAAAGTGATTGTATTCTTAAAAGATAAGTATTTTAAATGCAGAACATACTGTATATCTCAATGTTATGCCTTATGTGAATAAGGAATAATTAGAATATAACCAACGCTTTTCACCAGTGAAGTACAATAGCATTGGACAGAAGTTTCTCATGTACTTTGAAAAGTATAACTTTTTGTTGACAGAACCACAATTTAACACCTCTGAAAAATAATGGGTTTCATATACAGGAATTTATACTGCAATTTCTTGTGTTGAAAATTATAATGTAAGAAAGGCTGTTCCTTTTTTCTGATCCTACATTTCAAATGCTTTCAGTTTTTGATCTTCAACAACTTTATATTGCAATCCCTCAGGATTTTTCCAAAATACAGAAAATTATAGAGTTCAAACATTTCTTGTATGGTCACAACTAGCCTGTCTAGTAATCTCATAGAACATAGCCAATTTTTTATTATATCCACTTTACAGGTTGTTTGCATTTCCAAATAGTTTTCCGATACAGACTGTCATTTAGAAACATAGAATGATTGGTTTGGGTTGGAAGGGACCTTGGAGATCATCAGGTTCCAACTGCCAGCCATGGGCAGGCACACCTCCTACCAGACCAGGTTGCTCAAAGCCCCATCCAGCCTGGCCTTGAACACTTCCAGGGAGGGGACATCCACAACTTCCCTATGCAACCTGTTCCAGGGTCTCACCACCCTCACAGGAAAGAAGTTAATCCTAAAATCTAATCTAAATTTACCCTCTTTCAGTTTGAAACCAACAATAAGTCCCTCCCCAGGTTTCCTGTAGGCTCTTTCAGTTACTAGAAGGCCTCTATAAGGTCTCCTCAGAGCCTTCTCTTCTCCAGGCTGAAGAACCCCACTCTCTCAGTGTCTTCACAGGAGAGGTGCTCCAGCCCTCTGATCATTTTCATGGCTCTCCTCTGGACTTGCTCCTGGAGCTCCATGTCCTTCCTGTGTTGGGGACTCCAGAGCCTGACACAGGTGGGTCTTATGAAAGTGGAGTAGAGGGGCAGAATGACCTCCCTCGACCTGCTGGCCACACTTCTTTTGATGCAGCCCACAACACAGTTGGCTTTCTGGGCTGCAAGTGTACATGGCGGGCTCATGTTGGGCTTCTTCCCAACCAACACCTCCAAGTCCTCCTCAGGGCTGCTCTCAATCCATTCCTCACTCAGCCTGTAGTTGTGCTTTGGATTGCCCTGGCCCAGGTGCAGGACCTTATGCTTGGCCTTGTTGAACTTCATGAGGTTGGCATGGGCCCACCTCTCAAGCCTGTCATGAGGCTTCGAAATTTCTCCCTCATGCTCAAAGACCATGGCAGAAAAGTCTGTGTGTTGGATGCTCAATCTATTCTGATTAAATCAATCCATCCCAGACAATGACAAAGGATAAAGTAATTAATTGTCACTTTCTGTACTCTGGTGTCCTGTGGAGTCAGTGCAAGTCCTTGCCTTCACTAATCTATGGCTGTACTTCCTAACTTCTGTGAAGACCAAGTGAGCATCACTCTTTCTAGGGAATAAAATTCAGACAGCTGAAGTAGTGAATGAATGTTTTTTTGTGAATGTAAAACACAGTGCTCTTTGTGAGAACTGTAGTACCTACTCCACATGTGGGTAATTTTGGAGATTAATTTTAAAAATCTAATAAAGAGCTTCTCTAATACAACTATGCACCCTCAAGAACATATGCCTAGTAGGTCTTAATTTAAATTCAGCATAAAATTGTAAACCAAATCATCCACTTGCTTACATAGATTTGGCTTCTTTGTTGAAGTCAGATGGGGATACGTCATCATTAGGCTGGGCTGGAGTAGAGCAGCCTAGGGTCTTTTGGTAGGCTTGGCATTTGTAAACAACAGCCTTTGTTTGTGATATAACAATTTGTATATTAAGTTCGTTAGCCAAACACATGCAGTGTTGTGAAAAATTTGCAGTTGGAGTTGTGGTGTATAATAAAGAGCCCTGTGGCCTGCTTTTGGTATAAATATGTACAGTTTTGCATGGCACTTTTTCCCCCCATTGCAAAGATTTATTCAAGCTTCTTATGTGTATTTTCTTTCCTAATTTTTACAATCAAATTTGTCAAACTCAAAACCTGTTACATACTAAGGCTTCAAATCTGTTGCTATTTTGGGATTTACTTTTTCTTTTTGCAAGCATCCAAACTTACAAGCATGTAAAAAGACTCAAAAGTGCATGACCCCTTGTCGCGGGCCGAGATGGGTAAAGCTGCAACCCACTCCCCCTCCAAAGGGTACCGAGGGCTGAGGACCACTCCCTGTCACACTCACAAACAATGCTCAAAAATCAATAGGTTTATTACAGGCTCTGAGGTTTTGGCAAGTCCATTGCTACAGAACAATAGCAAATGTCAGAATATATATATATGAGAATCATACACAAAAAGACAAGAGAAATATCCCCCTTCCCCCCTGTTCTTATTCCCAGACAGGGATTAAAGGCCATTATAGAGTCCGTCTCTCACATCCCTCTGCTAGGAAGGCAGAGTCCCATTTAGTTGACTGAGGCTCTGTGGGTTACCTCAGCTCATTTGCACTGTCCTTTGATACCTCTCCTGGAGGCTGCTCATACTCAGTGCTCAGAGTTAGCACAACTCCTTTGTGTCCAAACCATGGGCTTGAAGGCTGCCTTGCAGATACTTGGGTTACAACACCCTGCCTGACATGAGGGCAGCTTGGGGCACACTAGTCTTTGGGGGCAGGCTCTGAGTTGTACCCCAGCAAGCCAGTCATGGGTTTGTGGAGATGGTGAGCCAGTGAAGATGCTGGCTGTTGTGGTGGTGGCAGCAGGGCTGTGAAATGGAGGCAGAAATGTCTGTCCCAGCAACAGTGGTCAAGCAAGGTGAGCTGTGGCTGCTAAAAATGGTTGTCTCAGGAATTTGACTGGGGGACTCAGCTGCTGAAATGCGACAAACCTGGTGCTTACTTTAAGCAGAAGGAGGCAGAAGAGACGAAGTACCTCCAAGAGCTTGATAACCAAGGTGAGTGCGGGTGGCACCATCAGTCTGCTCCGTAACTGTGGCTCATCACCCTAGAGGTGAAGCAGCCTCCAGTGCTTTGACAGAAGTGGGTGTGAACTCCTTCCCTGCTGAGAGCATCACATGAGCTTCCTCAGCAAGGGATGCCAGCAGTGCAGGACCAGCCATGTGAATACCTGTGGACCAGGGTAATCAGAGCCATCCTGAGTGTGCAGAGCCCCCTCACCGGGATGCTGGCCGTGGGAATGCTGGGCAGGAGCACGGGGTGGCAGTACAGCAGGCAAGCCAGCAGGGGGAAGGCCTGGGTACCGTGTCCCATGCCACAGCAACTGAGAAAGGCAAAGGCCAAAACTCAAAACAAAAGTGAATATTCAATAGAAAGACATTTCGGTCTCATCCCTCTTCAGGCTAAAGCCTTTTTTTCTCCACAGGTGCTGAATTTGCCCTATGATGGACAACAGATCTCTATTCAATGTGTTCCTGATTTTTTCTAGCTACAAATTTCAGATCCTGTTCCACTTGGCTGAGAACATATTGGCGGCAGAACGGTGTGGCCAATTCTTGTTCCTGCAGCTGCGCTGTGTTACCATCGAGTCTCACTGAGGTTCCAGCCACAGAACTGCTGAAGCATCGAGGCTTGCTCGCACCTCTGGAGAGTGCCCAGTCCCATCCCTGCCCAGAACAGGTCAGCCACAGAGGGTTGCTCGGTGCTCTGTCCAGCCATGTTTGAATATTTCCTGGGATGGAGACTTAACAGCTTCTCTGAGCAACTTTTTCCATTGTTCAACCAGCCTCACAGTAAAAAAAGTTTCTTCTTATGTTCAAATGGAATGTTGTGTCTTTTGATTTGTGTCTGTTGCTGCTTCTTCTATCAGTAGGGCCCACTGAGAGAAGTTTGAGTCTCTCTTCTTCATACATCAGGTATTTTTATACAGTGATAAGATCTCCTTGAGCCTTCTCCACGCTAAAGACACCCAACTCTCTCATCCTTTTCTTGTATGAGAGATACTTCTGTGTCTTAATCTTCTTTGTGTCCTTTTGTTGGACTCAATCAAATATGTCCATGTCTCTCTTGCACTGAAGAGCCCAAGACTGCACGGAGTACCTTGCTGGCAACATTCTTCCTAGTGTAGCCCAGGAAGCTGTTGGCCTTTGCTGCAAGGGCACATTGCTGGCTCATGGTCTTCTCATCCTATAGGCCTTTTTTGTCAAAGCTGCTTTCCAGGTCGTTGGACCTCTGCCTGTACTGGTGCGGGAGGTTATTTCCCTCCAAGTGCAGGACTGGGTATTTGCTTTTCTTTAATGTCATGATGTTCCTGTTGGCCCATTTTTCTAGCCATGTTTCCCAAATAGCAGCATTCATCTGTTTTGCATCATCTGAAAATTTGTTAACATTGCATTGTTGTCCTACCATCTAGTCCATTAATTGAACTGTTAAACAGTACTGCTGGACTCCGTCTCAATCCCTGCACCATACTGGTAGGGACCACCTCACACCAGCTGGACTTCATGCCAGTGGCCACAATCCTTTGGGCCTGACAGTTCAGTTGATTTTCAATCCATGTCCATTTTTGTAGTTCATGCTTCAACAGTTTGCCTGAGGATGTTACAGATGACAGTGTCAAAACTCTTGCTGAAGTTAAGATGCACAACAACCACTACATTAATCCACCAAGCCAGTCATTTTATTATAGAAGGTTATCAGGTTGATCACACAGGATTTACCCTTCAGAAATCCATGCTGACTACCCCCAGTCACCTTCTGTTTTGGTTTGAGCCAGGGTGAAGCTCTTTGCTGATTTTTTTTTCTTTCAGTGAACTTTTTTAGCAGCACCAGTGGACTGATAATAACCAAGGTCACTTCTGACTGTCTGCAGCCTCCCCCCCTACGGGGGAGCAGATTAGACTGAAGGCAGGATCAGCAAATCAGAATATTCCCTTCTCATCATATTTTCTCTTTTTGGCTTTCAGTATAGGTTAAGACAGCACAGAAGTCAAGCCTTTTGTTTCCTTTTCCACTCACTTTTCTGCTTACTGTTGCTTCTATCACCCTCTCTTTGGCTCTCTCCTTTTTTCCCAGTTTTTCTTCACAGGTGACACCCGAGGGCCCCGTCCGTGCGCCCGGACACTCCCCCCTTCAGCTGGGAGTCACCAGGGAGAAGAGTTGCTGTGAGGGAGGGGATCGGGTGTTGCACATCCCTTTATAAATATATATTCCCTTATCACTAATAATTAAAATCAATCTGTTTCACTTTTCAACCCAGAAAGCCTCCCTTTCTCATTTTTCTCCCTCTTTCCCTACCTTGGGGGAGGAGGGGGGTGAATCGAGAGTGTTATTGTTTTTGGTTCGACTGCCAACTCGGTGCCAAACCGTGACACCTTCTTTTTCTTGAAATGTCTGGAAATGATGTCCTGGATTATTTGCTCCCAGTTACCTTCTCTGGGATTGAGGTGAGGATGATCAGTCAATAGTTTACTGGATCATCCCTCAGGCCCTTCTTGAAGCTAGGGATCACATTTGCTTTTTCCCAGTCTTCAGAAAGCTCTCCCAGTTTCAGTGGCCTTTCAAAAACACTTGAGAGTGGCTTCACAATGACAGGGCCAGCTCCTTAAGCACTTGTGGATGTGACCTGTCAGGTCCTGTGGATGTAAGAGTATCCAGGTTGTTTAAATGTTCTCTAACCTGATTTTCCTCCATCGAGGATAAGTATTCCTTACCCTGGTCTTTCCCATTGGTCTTAGTGACCTGGGATTGCTTTACTTCTAAGGACTGGGGTGGTAGTGACTACCTTGGCCTTTCAAATGTCCCTTACTTATAGATCCCTGATCTATTAATCAGTGGGCTCACATTTTCCCTAGTCTTCCTTTTTCTGGCAGTGTACTTGCAGAAAGCTTTATTTTTCTCCCCACATCCCTCATCAGAGTCAACTTCCCTAACCCTTAATAAACACTTTTCCCAACATTAGGGTTTGCCCACTGATCCTTACTCATCAGCTCCCAGCCACCATATCATCCATCCCAAGGCAGAGATCCACGCATCCCCACTGCGCTGTCACATAAAAGATGATGTCGCCTCCTCACCTTCCCAGCCTGTCCTTCCAATGACCCAGCATCTGCCCCATTGCAGCACTCCAGTTGTGTGAGCTATCTCAACATTCTTTCTGATCACCAGTTCTTGTTTCAGACCTTGTATTTGTTGCATATTGGTGCTTTTGAGCATTAAATAATTGCCACTGTCATATACTGGCTGATGTATTTTCTTAATCTTTGTGAACCACAGAAATCCTATTGCGCTCCAGTACTTGGAATGTATTTCACTAGATATTAAATGCCATATATGTGATAATAGTGCAGTCTCACTTTCCAGCAATTTTAAGAAAAACAGGGGTATAATTTCTGAGTTTAGACATCCCTTCTACAGAATTTCATGTAAGGTTTTAGATGAACACATTTTAAAATGACCGTGATTAAGTGGATGTATCATGAATTAGAAGTTATTTCAAGTAACTGTAGCATGTTTTATCTTTTATTTTTGGCAAGATGTAGGGGGAACAGTAAGATCTAGAAGTGAAGTTGCTCATTGCCAACTTCAGTGTCTATTCTAATACAATGTTATCATCCAAAGGCGAACAAACACAGTTTTTGAAAACAGGAGAACAGAAGCATGATGAAGTGTAAAGATTTTTCCAGGATCACACACTGAGCCAACAGATGATCAAGAATTTTGGGTCCTTGTATTCTGCACCTTAGTAAAAACATTTAACTTGACCTGTAAATGGATAATTATTACACAAGTTTATAAGGCACTACTTAGAGGCAGAAATTCCATGTCCTCTCTGAGCATTATGATATCAGGGATCAAGCACTGTTATTATCTCTATGCCCATTCATAGATGCAACCTGCAAGTTGTGTTCAGTGGCTGCAGGGAGACAAGAAGCAATTTTAGCCTGAAGTCCAAAAGCCCTCAACTTTTAAAAGTGTATACATTCGTAGCCTCACTGCAGACAGAGGACAAGTAACTTGTCTCAGATTGTGGGTAGTTCTTGTCCAGAAAATGTAAAGGGAGTCATGGTGGAAGGAAAGGCATTTTCAGTTAGATCCACACAGGAACAAAAATGTTGTAAAAGTTAGTGTGCAGTATCTACCAAAAGCAGAAGCTAGGGTCTTAGCCTGCATATTGGGGGTGCCTATGCAACTCACAGGAAGATCTAGTGGCCACAGAAGGGATTTTTGGTGTTCTTCCTGAAGGCTGAAACCAATGCAGCTTTCAGCCTATGCACAGCTCAGTGTTGTGCACTTAAGCCTTTCGTCCTGGTAAAGCAACAACACACACCAGCAGAGCCATGACACGCTTGACTGATTCCCTCTGCTCACATTACTCAGAGAGTATTTGAGGGCAAGATTCTGGGAAGGGCAGAAAAAGCAGCATGAAGATACCATTTTCTGCAAATCAGAATGAAGATGCCTGTAGGAGGAGGGAGAGAACATGTCCTAAAGCAAAGCTTAAAAGCAGACAGAAATAAATGTCTCATTAGCAGCAGGTCTAATGCTTTTCAATGGTGAGGATCTTGGCAGACAGTTCTGTAGCAGGTGAAACTTCAAGGATAGTAAAAGAACAAAATAAAATATCGACATTTCTTACATGTAATATTTTTTTGCTATTGTAGCTTGTACCTCTTTTGGCATATGGTACTATTTTGCTGTGTGTTACCCTTGGTTGCAGGATGCCGACGTTGCATGTTGCTGTTGATGTGAACAGCAAAGACATTATGGTGATTATAAATGATGGGATGTGGGGGTGTCCTTCTATCCCTAACCCCACCTTTAATTATGAAAATATTTTGGCATAGTAGATCAGCTACTGAGGCAGCTCCAAGTTTTAAATTAAATTTTGAGTCTGGTATTTCTGGAATTCTAAGCATAACTGCAAATTTATTATTCTTTCAACCTTTTTTTCTAGGGAATATCAGAACAATAAGCATTAGGGATAATTCTGTTGTCCTGTGTATTCCTAGAAAATTAGGCTCTCTTTGCCTTTTAAAAGATTAATGTATGATTATCTGTACTTCTCTGTTTGTCTGCAAATCCAAAAAAACCAGGAGGATGCTTTCAGAAAAATCTAGTTTACATGTTTATGTAGTTTCTCAGTAGTTGAGGGAAATACCCAAAAACAGGAATCTAGAATGTAACTACTGTAAAAAACATATATACATTCTATTATGTACTTTCTTATAAAGTATCCCTTCTTGCACTCTTCTTTTTTTTTCTTTTTTTTTTTCTTTTTCTTTTTTTGATTGGGATTGTCTGTGAATTCCTTGGAGATCTCAGGATTATTCCTGTTCAGATAATTTCAGCTGAAATAATTTTTTCCTCAGTTTATATTTTTTTTATTTTAATATAGGATGCAAAATCAATGTTATTCTATTGGATTCTTCCCTCAGTATATATTGCATCTTCCTGTCTGGGTTCAAATGGATTTAATCAAGACATAGAAAGTTATTTCTCTGGTGTTGTCCTTTTTGATTAAATCTCTAGGCTTTCTTCTTAGGAAATCTATGAAGTTATTAGTTTACTTAGCACCACAGTTAATTTCAAAGTATCTTTTCACTGTACACCATATAAAATTTCAGTTTATACTAATAATTAAAGTACAACCCTATCTGAAATGTGACTACATAATATGGCATCTTTTTTATTAGACAAGGAGTCTGTGTGTACAGACAAGATACAGATGCTAGCATGAACCCTAGAGATCTCATAAGCAGTATAAAAGATGGGGGAAGAGCTAAATGAGAGAAGAGGAAAAACTAGACTTCACAGGTGTATGTAAGAGCTGTAGGAGTCCTTTCACTGAGAGAAAAACCTAGCAATTGTTGCCTCAAGAGAGAAAAGGATTAAAGGGAGAGCTCAAGGTTTTGCAGTGTTTGCTTGCTTTTATGCTTCAAGAGGAAGCAAATAAGTGGCTTGGGGCCAACTCTGGGTGCATTTAGCCATCACAGAAGGTAGCGTGCCAGGCATTGACTTCCTCCAGTGTCCCTTGGCTTTCTGTCCTTACTGGCACGTGTTTACGCCTTCTTAGGAAACATTTTGACAATGGCAGCTAAACCATGAATGACAGTGGTAGGAAGGCAGAGGCTGAGAAGCATTTAAGAGCCACAAGAAGTAATTAAAAGCAGAAGAGGAAAATACCTGTGTGATACTACAGGGCTGAGCAGCTACACTGTGGATGGTAGCATGCTGCTACCATTGTGGATTACTACATTAGAGAAGGCACCATTCTCTTAGCACCCTCCATTGCCCCAGTAAGTCTGCCTGACAGTGCCTAAGAATATTGAATCCATAATGCTGAAAGTAGCATCAATATTCTTTTTTCTCTCAGGTGTGTTTATGAGAGGAAATTTCTACAGGCAGTGACTGCAACCTGGCACACAATTTCTTTTCTAAACAGTAGTTGTTGGAATAGTAAAAAGGGAGAACAGGGAAGCCAGCTCAGCACTTTCCAGCAGCCTCCCCAGGGGGCTCTGATATTGTCTCAAAGTCATTCTGAGATCTGAGAGTGGATTTCCAAATGTGAGAAAATTGGAGTTCTTAGAGCAATCCAAAGAAAACTGAGCATAAAACTGTCAAGCCTTCTCCACCAAGCATGTGAAGCTTTAATAATGGAAAATTGCCCTTAAGGACACAGGTGGTTTCTGCCAGTCCTGCCTCTGCTGTTTCTAAAACATTGAAAAGCACTTTTTTTTTCCCTTTGAAAATTCATATTGTAACCTCTCTGTGAGTGTTAAGAAGGAAATGATGCAACTCACTTTCTGGTATGTTAAAATACCTATTTGTATACCTTTATGAACGTAACTAGCAAGTATCAATATAATACAGGCATTAAGGAAATGGTACTGCTGAAAAATAACTAGCGCTGAAAAAGCAGGGAGGGTGTAAGGAAGCATTTTCAGTTATCATAGTTGCAATTTTACCAAAGTGTCAATTTCATGCAAAAAACTGCTGGAAACATGTGAGATGTAATCAACACCTGTTATATGGCTGGACAAAAAAATACTGCCACAGTGTCCAAGATCAGCATCATCAAGTGAAAGAGCAGGGAACAGATCAAAACAAGTAGGCTTCTGATGGCTCTTCTAGCCTCCAAAAATGGCTATCTGTAATCTGTACAGATTCTATTCTGTCACCTGCTGGAAGAAACTGGGGGAAACTGAGTGACCCTTCCCATTTGGCAAGGCCAGCAGCCATGGGACACCAGCTACCTGGCAGGCCAGTGTTTGTGTCGGAGGCGACGCATGGACTTCACACAACTCTATAAGAGTTATAACTGAAGACCTTTATTGTTACAAATGGCAGCAATTTATACCCCTCTGACTCCAGATGTTCCACCCCAGTACAGACCTCGTTGGTTACATACATACACAATTAATATATGATTGGCTACGTGTCTTGTCACTTGCTGTCCGTGTCATGATGACCCAAGGTGTTTCGCTTCCCAGCCGGTGCCTCTCAGTTCTTGCCACAACATTCTTTTCTCACTACTTCATGAGATAACAACCGTGAGATAGGACACCTGCTGTTTGCTGGTCCCGTGGGGTACCAGGCTGTGAGACACCAGCTTGTTTACTGATCTCACTGCTTCAGGTTACAATTTGGTCAGCAGTACCTGCAACACTGCTGTTTTAATTCAGGCATATTAATTTTCCATAAATCCCATATTAATTTTCCATAAATCCCATGCTAACTTTCCATAAATCCCAACACGTTTGTACAGTCCACTAGCCCCCCTTTTGTCCCTAATTAGCAGCATCTATAGGAGCAAGAGTCAGAAAATGATATGCCAGCCTTGGGAGATGAAAATAAATAGTGGCAATGTCTAAGAGACTTCCAGCAAAACTATGTAAGAAACTCAACTTCAGTAGTCCTGATGCTGCTAGAACAATTTTATCTATTTTTACCTTTGGAAAGCTAATGTAGGAAGAAATATTTGGCAGCATAACAGTGTATAATAATATTTTTCTTAACAGGTTACAAGCCAGAAGGTGTCTGCTATAACAGAACATTAAGTTAGTAGTAATATTTCCATTTTCACTGGAGTAATACCATGTCATAAACTGCAGAGAAAAAGTGAAATGAAAGAAACAGATGATGAGAAAATGCTTTTTTCAGATCTTTTACACACTACTTGTCCCTATAATGGCATTGATGGATGCTGATTTCAAAAAATAATATGGCCAACCTGACCTAGTGAAAATAATCTAGTCAACACTCCTGAAAAAAGACTGGATTTGAAATCTTTAAGATTTTTACAGAGATTATGGTTGTGCAGCTTCAGTTTACTTTTGCAAGTATTCTTGAGCCATATGATCCCTGAAATGAAGTAACTTTTAAAG
The DNA here is from genome assembly GCA_020745705.1 of Hemiprocne comata. NCBI lineage: Eukaryota > Metazoa > Chordata > Aves > Apodiformes > Apodidae > Hemiprocne > Hemiprocne comata. Next base: position 41,400,433 of record CM036616.1, on the reverse strand, counting down.
GTCAAAATACAGCCTTAAAAATCCATGCGAGATGTTTCCTTTTGTTGCTGAAGCACAACTCTTTTAATGCTCAGCCTTCCCAAGACAAAGGAGCAGCCTGTTCACCCTCCTAAACACAATTAGTCTCTTGCAACATGTTACTTGGTCTTGTCTCTAATAACTTTACAGTCTTTTCTTCTTTTTGCTTCTTTATCTTCTTTACTCACCTCCTCTTTGCACTGTAGGCTCCCAGTGTACATTTTCCAACATCTCTTTTGTTCCTAACACTTCCTGTTAGCAGCATTTCACAGTGCCTGGTTCATGTTCCCCGTTGTGAGAGATGGATTCTATAATGGCATTGTTTGTGAGTGTGATGGGGAGTGGTCCTCAGCCCTCGATCCCCTGAGGAGGGGGTGTGGGTCGCCGCTTTACCCATCTCGGTCCGCGACACCTGTTCTCCTCCATGCATAGAATGACAGCCAGTGCAGGTAAATACAGTTCTCATTTGATTAATAACAAAAACCTGTAGTGAGCATTTTAGGATCAACTTAGCCTCTAAGAAAGCCTGTTTACTGCAAATTCAACTCTGCACTAATTTAGCACATATAAGTGTCCATATGAAAATTCTATGGCTCAGGACAAGCAATGCTTTGCTTTTATGTTAGTGGAGTCATGTCCCAGAATCATATAATTATATAATCATTTGGTTGGAAAAGACCATTAAGATCATCAAGTCCAACCATTAACCTTTCACTGCCAAGTCCACCACTAAACCATGTCACTAGGAATCACATCTACACCTCTTCTAAACACCTCCAGCGTTGGTGACTCCACTGCTATCCTGGGCAGCCTGCTCCAGTGCTTGACAACCCTTTCGATGAAGAAGGTTTTCCCAGTGTCATAGCTAAACCTCCCCTGTCACAACTGGAGGCCCTTTCCTCTTGGTCTATCTCTTGTTACTTGCAAAAAGAAACCAACACCCACCTCGCTACAAGCTCCTGTCAGGTAGTTGTAAAGGGCAATGGCAGGACATCAAAGGCTGCTGATGTAGTGCAGCAACTGGACTTGGGATCATTTTCAGTTCAGTTCAGTTCAGTTCATAGATGTAACCCCCATGCTTTTTTGCAGTCTGAATTTTCAGATTAAGTGTACTAGCTGACTCAATCAAAAAGCCAGCATCAGTTTTACAGAAATGTAGTGGAAGTGTCCATCCAGTTGGCTTTAGCCCTGCAAAGAGCAGTGGAAATGCATGGGCATTTCAGGAAAAAAAGGAGACTGTTCAGCATTACCTTTTACAATCCAGAATGGATACACCAAGGCTGTCTTTAGTGTTAAAATAAATAAATTAACAAATGGAGGTAAAGAGCTAGGATATTGTGGAAAAAGCTGGAGCCTATTCAGCTGCTAACCATAATAATTAATAATAATAATAACAACAACAACAACAACTCTAAATGCAAGCCAATGTGTAACTAACAAGCATTTAACCATGTCTATTCAAAGAAGATTATGACATTGACTGAGGGATGAGACAAATGAGTGCATTTATGTGGGCCTAAGGATAGCACTAAACTAGTTCAAACAGTTCAGGACAGAAAAAAACCCCAAAACACTGAGAGATTTTTACCTACTAAAAGACTATAAAAGTTTATGTTGGAGGAAGCCCTGCTAGGGCTCACTAAGGTTTAAGTGAATCATAGAATGCCAGGTTGGCAGGGACCTCAAGTATCATCTAGTCCAACCTTTCTAGGTAATAATATAGTTTAAATGAGATGGCCCAGCACCCTGTGGTTACCTTAGCATTTGATTTATGTCAGCCATTACCAGCTGTACTGTGTAAAGGGAATGCCTCATCAGCTGAGCCTGACTTTAAGCCCAACAGGCCACTTTGGAGCCCACTGTTCACTCCTAACTCATTTAAATCCCATATAGCTCCCAAGAAATTAATATTTGGAGTAACTGAAAAAAAACCCTACTACTGCTATGATGATTGCTGTTACTGCAGTAATACCAAACCCCAGCTCTTCCATAGCTCTTAAAAGAGTCCCTTTGCGTCGAAGATCTAAAAAAGCCAACTCATGACCAAAACACAAAAGGAGAGGTAGGCAAAGCAATATCAGATAACAGTGGGAATACTGTCATTTTATTACCCTTCTGATAAATTTAATTACATATTTGCTTCCCTTGAATTTTAAATTAAGCATGTTTATTTTTCTCCTTCTGTGACAATAGAGGAGACAGTGATATGAAATGACTGAAGGACTGAAATGTGGAGAGACATAGAAGAGATCTTAGTACGACTGGCAAAACTCAGTGTGTCAGAGTTAGGTAAATGATGAGGTTTCTTATGGGTCTTTCCGGTTTTTCTGGGAACGGACTCTTGCGGAGGCCTTGGAGAGCAGGGAGGAGGGGACAGGTGAAGCTATAAGTTGCAGCCTTTGTGGTCTGGCGCTGACACCACAGGAGCTGAGAAGCTTCCAAGGGGCATCCAGAGCCCCTCCTTCAAGCAGCTCCTGCTGTGAAAGGGGGCTGTGAAACAGGCAGCCTCAAGCACTGGTGCACTTAGCTAGTCCCTGCAGCCCAAGTCTGATCTTTTCCAATTACTTATGTGTTACAGTTAATATTGAATTTATTGTGCTAGGAAACCAGCCACAGATGTGAAATTAATAATGAAATAATTAGCTGATACATTATTTCATTTCCTTCACAGTATTAAAATGAATGTTAGTTAAGTAGTTGAGAGTAAAGGCCAAAATTTGATATTCAAATGGAGTGTGGCAAACTAGTTGAATTAAGCACTAGCTGTCACTAGGAAGCCTGACCTCTCTAGTCTTATAAGAGACCTCTGAGCTACCTGGCATCACAACCTGGTGAGCTCACATGTCAGAAGATCTTAATGACAAAACTGTCATTAATCCTGGAACAATTCAGACGTATATTTTAAAGAACAAGTGTGTGGGGAATTTTCTTGCAGAGCATGGGCATGTGAGCAATCCAGTCTTTGGTATGAAGGCTTAATTGTGCTACCAAGGTTTTAGCCTAACTATTGTTACTTCAAAAGCTGACTGAAGGACAATTACAGCATGAGAACAAGAAAATCGACGGAAGAAAAGTAACTCTTAGATGCAGAAGAAGAAACAAGATATCAGAAGATGGTGAGATCATGCAATGTAAGGGCTTTCTCGCCTAGAGCTCGTAACCAATAATGTATTAGAAATAGGCATGTGGACAGTAGCAATATACCAATCAGAACAGAGTATTGTTTGCGTGGACAAAGACATTTAACCAATAATAATGTAGCTCAAAGAGCATGTTATTAACCAAAAGTATATAACAAGACATTTTTGTTATAATAAAGGACTTTCGCCTGATCACATTGATCATTGTGTGTTAGTCCGTGCTCTCGCCGCACAAGTGTGAGAGACGGTTTTGGTTAAAGGAAAGAGAGGGGAGGGGAGAGGAGGGGAGGATCACAACTGCAGAACTTAACATGCAAATATTTTCAGTTCTATGATTATTTCCTTTTATACAACGAAAATTAAACAAATATTCACTTTGGCCTCCCAAACTTACAGAATCAAAGAATGGTTTTGAATCTTAAAGATCATGTAGTTCCAATCACTGAGCCATGGCCAGGGACACCTCCCATTAGACCAGGTTGCTCAAAGCCCCATCCAACCTGGTCTTGAACACTTCTAGGGATGGAGCATCCACAGCTCCACTGGGCAACTTGCTCTGGTATCTCACCACCCTCACAGGCAAGAATTTGATCCTAAAATCTAATCTAAATCTACCTTCTTTTGGTTTGAAACCATTTCCCCCCATCCTTTCATTACATGCTGTGAGAGCCCCTCCAGAGGGTGTACCCCAAAAGGGGACAATCAGGAAATGGTATAGCCAAATTGAGTGCTACTCCGGCCTTTTCAAGCTAGAGGAAGGCCCGGACAAACAGCTAAAAATCCAGGAACACATTGAGTCCATGGAGGAAAAAGAGTTAACAATGAAAACACCCAGTCCTATTAAGGAGGCCCCAGAATACAAAAGTGATATGACTAATGCCTGGTTCACAGACGTGTCAGCCAGAAGAGAGGGTAAAACCTGGTTTTTCAAATCTGCTGCAGTCAAACCCTCCACGGCTGAACGCATAATAAATCATGATAAGGGCAGTGCACAAGTGGGGGAGCTGGATGCTGTTCTCAATGTGTTTGTACGGGAAAAGGCCGCCAAGGACGCTGTGTACATCTACACATTCCTTTTCGGTCTTCAAGGGCTGTGTGGAATGGATAACTTTCTGGGAACAGAACAATTGGGAGATTAACAGGGTGCCAGTGTGGCAGAAAGACAAATGGCAACAGATCCTAAAAATTGCCAAGAAAAATCCTAACTTTCATGTAGGGTGGATTCCTGCTCACCAGACCAGTCTGAAAAATGATGCTAACAGGTGGAACAACTATGTTGATGAACTGGCCAAAATCAATGTAGTGGAAATCAGAACAGAAGAAAATCAGGAGTGGGAGCACTTGCTTGAATGGCTTCATTGTAAAAGGGGTCACTCAGGGATCTTTGATTTGTATAAGGAGGCACAAACCAGGGGATGGCCTGTTACCCGTGAACAGTGTAAAACAATCATTTCTGAATGTGATCTGTGTAAGATCCGGTTGGGGGAGCATCCTCTGACAACTGACACTCTGCATATTCGAGAGGGAAAGTCCTTGTGGTCTACTTGGCAAGTGGACTACATTGGTCCTTTCCGCAAATCAGGGAACAAACAGTATATCATTGTGATGGTGGAAGTGGTATCAGGTCTGACTTGTGCTGAAGCTGTTTCTAAAGCAAATGGTGAAAATACAGTTAGCTTCCTGGAAAGGGTATTTGGGGTATTACCTAAACCTACACATATTCAGTCTGATAATGGCACTCACTTCACTTCGCATCTGGTACAACAGTGGGCAAGAAGTGAAGGCATCCAATGGACATTTCATATGCCATACTATCCCCAAGCAAATGGGATAGTAGAACGTACTAATGGGTTAATCAAAAGCCTTATCCGCCCACAGGACTCCAAATGGGATGAAAGGTTGCGATATGCAGTCACCACCATAAATAACAGATGGGGGGTGAACGGGTGTCCTCGTCTAACTGCTTTCTTTCCTACATCACCCACTCAAGAAAAGGAGAAACAAAGAAAGCCTTGCAACAAGAAAAAAATCTCCCTACACACAGGACAAACTGTACTGGTTCACCTGCCAAATATTGGGAAAGTCAAAATGACCCTGCAAATGCCTGTGAATTCAAACACCTGGGTTGCATCTGACATGAATAACAAACAACTCAAAATCAGTACAAATTGGATACTTCACGTTGAATGAAGCAAGACAGATTGTAGAGATAGGTTGTAACTGTGTATCTGTATACTTGTGTATATGGCAATGTGTATATGCTAAACCAACCACCCAAAGAACTGGAGACATCCCAAGCCAGAATAGGGTCTGATCAGCCCGACACTGGTTTTGAGGGGTGAGGTACCTTGTGCATGCTATGGACTTGATCACCCCATGGTTTGCACAACGCCTCCTACTATACAGCATCATGTCTCCTATACCTATTTCCCTTTTGGGTTGTGGTCTGTAGATAAGATACTAATGGTGCACCAATATATTCATTATGGGTTTTCTATTTATATTTCTCTTATGTATTTTATATATGAGTGTGTATATATATATATATGTATGAGTTTATAAGTATATATGTTGTATAGGGAATTGTTCCCTCAGAAACATGCATAAAACATTATATACGTTGTTTTAGATGTGTAGATATGAAATATGTGAGATTGTATATATGTTTGTCTCAAACAGGGAAAGAGGTAAGAGTTTGGACAAGAGCCTACTAGGGTACAGATGTACATACATACACAGACACAAACATACACCACACAGGAACCAAGTCGCTGTCATAAAAGCCACGGGGTGAGATGTGAGAGACGGACTCTATAATGGCCTTTAATCCAGCGACATTCACTGACCAGTCCTGGCGATGCGCCCCCCCGGCACTCGTGGGGAGAGGACAGAGGTACCAGGCGCATGCGCACAGACTACAGACTACAGCTCCCAGGAGGCACGGCGGGGCCGGAACCGGGAAAAAAAGGGAGGAGCAAGAAGGCGCGCGCTCTGTGAACACACACGGATCCAGCCGCCGCGGTGAGCGTACCGCTGCGGAGGCTGCCGTGCCGTTACGGCGCTGCTCCCTGTGGTTGTTGGCGTGTGGACGTACCGAACGGACCGTTTGCCCAGAGTCTCAAGGGAAAGGACGTGGATCCCGACCAGGGATTGGCTTCGGCCGTACCCCGGTGGTGAGAATTGCGGACATCTTACTAACATTCCTACAAACATTCCTACATAATATTCACACATACCAGACACTCACTTCTCTTTTCCAATATTCTTCTATTTCCCAAAGGCTCTCTCCAGGCTTTCCCTCTTATCCCTGTCTGGGAACGGGAACAGGGGGGAAGGGGAGAGGTTCTCTCTTGTTTTCTGTGTGTGTTGTTATTGGCATATAGATGTAGTGTTGTATAGCTGTTGGTATATGGATATATAGGTGTGAATATAGATATAGAGGTAGACCTTGTGTGTGTTAGGTGATACTTTAATAAATCTATTGATTCCTAAGCGTTGTTTGTGAGTGTGACAGGGAGTGGTCTTCAGCCCTCGATTCCCCCCGAGGTGGGGGTGTGGGTCGCGGCTTTACCTATCTCGGTCCGCGACACATGCACTTGTAAGAAGTCCCTCCCCAGCTTTCCTGTAGGCCTTCTTCATGTACTGAAAGGCTGCTATAAGGTCTCCCAGGAGCCTTCTCTTCTCCAGGCTGAATAACCTCAACTTTCTCAGTTTTTCTTCATAGGAGAGGTGCTCCAGCCCCCTGATCATTTTTGTGGCCTTCCTCTGGACCCAGCTGAATAAGTCCTTGTCTTTCTTATGCTGAAGGCCGCAGAGCTGGACACAGTACTCCAGATGGGGTCTTGTGAGAGTGGAATAGATAGTTGGAATTACATGCCTGGACCTGCTGGCCACGCTTCTTTTAATGCAGCCCAGGATGCAGTTGCCTTTCTGAGCTGTGAACACACATGGCTGGCTCCTGTCGAGTTTTTTATTCACCAACACCCCCACGTCCTTCTTCTCAAGGCTGCTCTCAATCCACTACTCCTCACCCAGCCTGTATCCATTTTTGGGATTGCCCCGGCTCATGTGCAGGACCTTACGCTGGGTCTGTTTGAACTTCATGAGGTTCACACAGGCTCACCTCTCTAGCCTGTCAAGATCTCTCTGGATGGCATCCCATCCCTCTCAAGTATCAACCACACCACTCAGCTTGGTGTTGTCAGCAAACTTGCAGAGGATGCACTTGATCCCACCATCCATGTTACCAACAAAGATGATAAATAATACTCATCCCAATATGGACCCCTGATGAATGCCACTTGTATCTGGTCTCCACTCAGATACTGAGCTGTTGACTGCAACTCTCTGAGTGCAACCATCCAGCAGTGGTCGTTTGGCCTGGTAGCACCTTTGCCTTCTCTTGGGATTGGTGGTTTATTTGTAACAGAGCAAGTTCCATCCCTCTCTCGTAAAAACTCTACATTAGATTTTATTCTAGTCTCAGTCGTTAAGTATGCCTACTGCATCTACTTTCATTGCTGGGCATCTGTAATTGATTCTAGAATTATCCTTGAAGTACTTATAGTAATCTTAATTTCTACTCTAAATGTATAGTGTCGTATTTATCAGAAGTATTCACAGCACAGCACACTGTTAGAGCTCTTATTGCTACATAATACAATCATCACAAACAAGACTACATATGGGAAAGAGTTACCTGTTACAGTAACACACACTAGACACAGGCATGTCTAGTGAAAAAGAGATAGTCAGTATTATAAGGTGCAAGAATCCTCAGCAGGTATCTAGAGAATTTATATTTAATGTCTAACCAAATTAATGTGAATCAGATTTGCATGTAAGACATTATAATACTTCTGAGCTATTTTACAAAGGACCTGAAGGTAAAGTGATAGCCTCTTGTGCATTTATTATACTGAAACAGCCCTAATTTCTAAAGTATTGTCTATAGAACAAGTAATAGTAACATCTGACTCTACTTGGAATCTGTCTGTTTAGGTACTGTGCAGTAAAAAAATAAGCCATCTTAGAACATATTCATAGATAACAGGACTTCAAGGATTATCCTTAGCATTTTGGAGGATGTATGTATACATATGAAACTACACCTAAAACTGCTTAGAGAAATTTACTAGTAGTTTCATCAGTAGTGCAAATTACTGTATCACATATGCTGAATGAAATAATTCAACCCTTTCACAGATCATGCTCACACATAATGAAGGAAACGCACAGTTTTATCTATCTTTGGCATGAGATTTAAAAAATTAAGATAAAAACACATTAGAACAAAGTAAATTCCTGCCCCAGTTAATTAATGAATTGGGAGTAAAAGAAAAAGGGGAAGTACCACTAAGGTTGGAACACACAATGCTTTCTAGGACTTCAAGCTACAGAATTTTTCATTAAGAGTAAACATGATTTTTCCTATCTGCCATACCTTTTTTTTTCATTTTATGTCATCATCTCCACTCATTACAATGATAAAGCAATGGTAAGAAGCTCCAATTGATAGGTTCGGAATAAAGGCATTCAGTAGAGCTGAATGCTGTTCCCTTTATATTAAAAAGCCTTTATATTAAAAAGTAATATAGTAGTAGAACTTCTGTTATAAGGTGGGATATAAGCAGATAACAGCAAATTAAGAAATCAGGCTTCTATATCAATACAGTTTACCTAGCCAACTAAAATGGAAACCTCATAGGACTACTGTCTTCCCCCCATCTTTGCTGCTCAAAAAAATGTGATCTCAAAATTTCTCTGAAGTTTTCCAGTGTGATAGTGTACTAATTTTGATCTTAAATTCCTATCCCACCAAAAACTCTCACAAAAGAGATACCAGTCGTGGTATTAAGGAATATCACTGTTGTTTCAGATATTTATCATTATTAAAGTGAAGCATTTCATTTACACATTTAAAATTTACTTTTGGCAAGGCAAAAGTTCTACAAAGGAGACTTGGCTATTGAACATCAATGAATCAAGAGCTCCACACGTTTATCCATCTGCTTTTCCAATTGTTAAAATAAAAATAACAAATCTGAATGGGAATTAAAATGTTATTTTATATAACGTTTGCCCTTACAACAAATGTTTTTTGGAATTGTTAAGTTCAATTTCTTTATCTGAAATCTTCCTCACTGCTGATCTCATCCTGCAAACTTTATTCTCTTGAGATTGATCTTGAATAATAAAGGTACTATTTGACAGAAGCTTAATAAGACCTGTGCCTTTGTATTATCACAGTGTAATATTGGTGATTGAGTCATGTCCCCCAAAGATCCTGATGATATCTGGTGAGCTGTGGTGCCAGGTCCAGCTTGTTTCTGGCAGAAGAAGAAACAGAGAGATGCAGAAAAATATCCTCTGTGTTTTTCTCCTAATTTTCTGTCAATGTTTGGATTAATAGCTGCAAGGACATTACTGCAGGAGACTCAGTTCACAGGGATACACTTAACTTATGGACAACAACACCTGCAACTGAAAAGAAGTATTACTTACAGACTATCCATGTAAATTAAATAAGTAACTAAACAAACTGACTGTGGTAAGCCCATAGCCTCAAAGAGTAGCCTTGACCAGTAACCTTAGTCTCTTGATACTTTTCTAGTAACTACCAGTTGGATCAAGGTTAAATATAGAACAGAAGTTTCTTACTCAAGTTGTGCAACTGCTGGAGTATCCAACAGAACAAAAATAAAATTTTATCTCCTGGGCTGGAAGGAATGATCAGCCATAATATCTACTGATATTCTTGATCTTAAGTGAAATCAGTGCTGGCTAGAGACTCTTCACTCAAAGAAGCAGGGGCCTTGCCTCTGAGGCATTCATAAGAGAAGCCAAAACCTGGCAGGATTAAAAGAGACCATGTAGTCAATCTGAAAACATTAGCTGTGACAATGGACATGGACCTGTAGCTCAGGACCATCAATTTTACTTTCACTGAGGCCATCTATAGGAAAAAATGACAAAGCTGCAAAGTTTTCACTGTTGTCCACACCTTCTGATCTTAATAAGGCCAGAGTTCAGGAATGAGGGTGGGGTACATTTGAAGCATCACCATGTGCTTCTGCTGTCTGCTGTGCTTTTCAGTTTTGTCCTGCAGTGACTGGCACAGGTGCCTCCTATTTCCTGTTATCTGTGCAGTGCCCATTAACGTTCACTGCAGTGAAACGAATGAAAGGCAGCTTACCACATTTCCCAGGCCCAAGCAGGTGAATGGATGAATGGCACTCTGAGGGTAGGTATGTCAACCCTGCATCTCCACAGTCTATTAAACACTGCAGTGCCTTACTGCTCAGAGCTGCTTTCAAGCACCACCTGTTGTCACATGGGTGTGTATGCCAGGTCCTCATTAAGTGTGTCTTGCTAGGTTATTTTAGAAATAATAGAAAGAGAAAGGTTATCAGAAGACTTAATCCCAAAGGAGCTGCACTTGTAACCAGCATAGTGAAGTCAAGTAGCATTCTGTTCATGTTTTTGCTCACAATAGCCACAAATCAAACCCTTTTTTTTGCATTTTGCCCTTTCCATAGAACAATAAAAAAGCTTCAGAGATTTTGACTGGCTAATTTGCACAGCAGATCAGATGGACATATATGTGGTAATCAGCTTTTCTGAGTTTTTGAGGCATATTGGCAGAAAGATTAGAAATTAGGATGCTAGAGAAGGCCACATGGAGATGTATAAAATCAGAAGATGATATATGTTCTGTGTGCCTTGTAAACACTTAAAGGAGCTGATTTTACTGTGAAATCCATGACTCCCAGGGCAGGATCAGCTCTTTACTCATAGTCAAAATTACTCATCATAATATTAAAGTTTTGATATATCGTCTGCCATGTGAAAAATACAGAACTGTAGTCACTCAGCCAGAGTAAAACTTGAAGAGGGCAGTCAGAAGAGCTTCTCTGGGATATTTATTCAAGCCCTAAGAAAAAAAGCAGACATGAAATTCTTCATATGAAATAAACTGCTGTTCAGATGTGTCATACATTCTTGCCATGGTTATTCTTCACCTTATATGACTGATTCTCAGAATTCTTCATACCATATGCATTCTTTTAGTTAATCAGATTAATTAATCTCCATTTTAAAATAAAGACTGTAGACTGATCACAGCTCTCAAATATACTGTGCAACTTCAAGTCAAGAGATGATGCTGAAGTACTCTTTAGTAATGAATAGGTCATCTGCATGTTTATTTTACCAGAACAATAATGAAAGAAAAAACTGTCAGCCTGATTGTCATCTGCAAAGATGTACTTGATGTATCTCAGCACTGAAGATGATGAAAATAGAGATATTTACATTAGCACCACCTTCAGTCCAAGCATGAATAATTGGGTGCTTTACTACTGTGTACAAGATGCTCTGGAGCTAAACATATCACTTTAAAATTATACCATTCCTCATGACTGGGAGGGGGGGAAACAAACTTAAAAAACCCCTAAAAAACAAAGCAAAAAATGAAACAAAACAAAAAAACACAGAAGAAGAAACAAACAGCTTGTGCTGACAAACTGTCAATTCTGTGTTGTATCTTCTTCTGCCTTGTGCACTTTGGTAGCATGATGTAAAAGTAGCATTCTTGCATGTTCATGTTTTGTTTGAGGACCATCTCCCAGGGACTGGGAAGAGCTGAGTAAGAGCCTGCAAATAAATCCAACTTCCTACTGCAGAGAAACTTCTCGGCCGTATGCAGGAAAGACAGCTCCTCCTATTGACATTTCTGTCTGTCTGCTTTTTAAAGGGAGGGGAAATTACTCAGACGTGACATCTAGTCTCATTTCCCAGTGGAAATGCTGTTTTGCAGCAACACCAAGAAGGTATTCCTAAGCTTTAAAGCTATGGGTCCACTTTAGGGTAAATTTTCTGTCTTAGAATGTTTCAGTCATTCTGTAGATTCACAATTTCTTAAGATATGACTTTCCAATAGTAGGAGATCTACCAAAAGCAGTACCTTAGTATTTTAAATCAACTACTGATTTGAACCATACTCTGTCCTGAAATAGCATAAGTGTATCTGTTTGCTTTTGATTAAGTCATACTTTTTCTGTGTTGTAGGTGCTCAAATACTTATCTTTGTAACCTAGAGCATGTTGTGTCTTTTAAAAGATTTTTTTCCAGAAACTGCAGAATTTGTCACATTTGTTTTCAATGCAATGCTACTGCACATGGTCCATCAGGATTTTTTTGAAACAATACTTAATGCACGCTCAACCCAACTGAGGCAAATAGTGCTCTACTAAGGTGGCATCAGGATTTGAATGTGGATGACTCACAACTTCTGAGCAAAACTTGGTCCATGACCTCACAAGGACTTGTGCTGACGGGTGTTGTGCAAGTCCGAGTAACTGAAAGCACATCTTTCAAGTGGCTAGCTGTGGAAAGGATGAGAAAATCTGCTGTGCCCTGAAGAGTCTAGACTGACTGCTGTAATAAGATGTTTGGGTGGGAATGAGAGTTAACTGAGCTTGATCTGAATACTAATGTATCTGTAAGTAGGGTTGACCTGATTTCTACTAAGTGGATAGGAAATACACTAATGCAACTTTTATTCTGCTTTTTCTAGGAGAGGGTAGGGAGGAGGGATACTGGTATTGGTATCAAATAAACACACATACATGATCTTGAAGAAAAATAAAAAAAATTCTATATGACATACTGTGATGGTTAAAGTCTAGCTGGCAACAGAGACCCACATGATAGCTCACTCATTCCTCACCCACAGGAGGATGGGTTGGAGAATTAGAAGAAAAATGTAAAACTCAGGTGTTGAGGTAAAGACAGTTTACTAGGATAACACAAGGCTAGAAGAAATAATAAGAACAGTAATACTAATAAAAGAAAACGCAAAGCGATTGATGCACAATACAATTCTCACCACCTGGACCCAATGCCCACCACACTTTCAAGCTGCAGTTACCCTCCCTTGGCCAATCCCTGAGTATCTATACTGAGCATGATGTCATATGGTATTGAATACCCATTTGGCTGGTTCAGGTCATCTGAAAATGGCTGAAAATTTTTCATGGCTGAAAATTAACTCTATCTTAGCTGAATGAAGGACACTCACTTATCGTGCCCCCAGATTTCACAGATTTTTAGTAGTGTGGCTTAAATCACTCACTTTGAAAAAGTTAACTTCTCAGTCAAAACAAGGTTGTCTTGCTGACTTTTGTTCCCTGTGTACTCTTTTTCATTATTTCAGTCTTTTGTTCACAGTCTGATTTATACTTACAAAGGTGAAAATTAGTTTATCCAGTATTAGTGATAAAGTCTACACTGTTCAGTCCCAAAAAATATCCAGTAGATGGCTATTCGGCTAAAAGAGGCAATTACAAGTGGCATACTGATCACACCTTGCAACAATTAGAGTCTCGCTTGCTTCAGTGAAGATCTGCAAAGGCAGCAACAAGACACTATCATAGTTCCTAGTATGGCGATCTAAGTATTAGCTGGAAAAGCAACAGAGTTTGTCAAATGATAAGAAATAATCTGGAGCTCTGAGTGTTTTCCTCTAGGATAATGCCTCATTCCACACAGAAACAAAGTTCTCAGGCTGAATCTGTATGTAAAGATCAAAATTGTAAACTGTCCTCTAGATTGAGGGCTGGTGCCTGAGAGCTTCACTAGCAGAGATATTACTACAGGAGTGCCTTCAGTCGTTACTTGAGAAATGACAGAGCAGAACATCTCTAGCTGGGATGTCCAAATGGAGGTCAATGACGAATGGTGCTCCACAGGGGTTCCTATGGGAACCAGGGCTGTTTGACATATTTGTTGGTGACATGGATGGTGGGATGAAGTGCACCCTCCCAAGTTTGCTGACCACCACACTGTGTGGTGCAGTTAGCAAGCTGGAGGGAAGGGATGCCATCCAGAGGGACCCTGATAGACTTGACAGATAGGCCCATGCAAACCACAAGGTTCAACAAGGCTGAGAGCAAGGTCCAGCACATGGGTCAGGGCAATCTCAAGCACATTACAGGCTGGGTGAAGAATGGATTGAGGGCAGCCCTGAGGAGAAGGACTTGGGGTTTTCATTTGATTGGGGCATTCAATTGATTAGCTGAGTTAAAGTCTTCATTTTCAGAGGGATAAGGAAGCACTGGCTTTTTAAATTTTTTTTTAAAGCAGTCTCACAGAAGCAAGACTGATGTTCAGAGTGATTTCACAATGGATCCAAGTCAAGAAACAAGGGATTAAAAGTGACTGCTAGAAAGGAAGATGGAGCTTGATGGTAGACAGACAGATTATGGAGCTAGAGGAAAAAAAAGATGACTCCTCTCTAGAGTAGAGTTTGTAAACACCACTGCTCAACAAAACAGGATTTTTGCATGTTTTATTTATATTTTTCACCAAGACTTACCACATTGTGTCACTAGTTTTTTTATCAAAACAGAAAACTCTCCTGCAGATCTCCTAAAATTTCCTGTTATGCAAAAAAAAAGGTAGTAATATTAGCAAAGGCTTTCTGAGACACACTAATTTTAGAAAAATCAGATGCAATGAATGCCCTTATATTTCTTTCTCATTCAGTTTCTGCCTCTTACAGCTCTTCCAGGTTTTTATTCCTTTCCTCCCTTGTGCAACATTACTATTTTCTCTTCTTAGTAAGCGAGTTAAGAACTTGAATTTTGCTGATGGCTTGTATTATGTTATTAAGTCACAGTGTGAGATAGTTTAAGTTACTTTAAGTTCACAGAGCCCCAGAAGCTACTGCTGCAGAAGAAAGTGTAAACTCATTTATAGGACTGAAATGAAAATGGGGACAGTGGCCTATTGTCCACAATAGCTGGATTTAACAGCTTCTGAAAAGCTCAGGAAATTACACCATTACATCACTAGCTGTTGAACAATTCCTGAAGTTGGTAAAAGTTTGGCACAGAGAAATAACGATGACTAAAATCTTAAGTAAGTTTACCTTGTATGGGCTATTTTATAACTTGTCAAGAAAATGAGAGTGTAAAAAATATTTCTGCATAGGTTCGTAAAAATCCATTTTTTTTTTCTGTTGTCTGCTTCCTCTCACCCCCCAAAAGACATAAAATTTTATGGTTTTAATTTGTACTCCTACTTTGCCAG
This sequence comes from Hemiprocne comata, assembly GCA_020745705.1. Taxonomy (NCBI): domain Eukaryota; kingdom Metazoa; phylum Chordata; class Aves; order Apodiformes; family Apodidae; genus Hemiprocne; species Hemiprocne comata. The sequence goes on along the minus strand of CM036616.1, from coordinate 41,385,182 downwards.
GCCTCAGTTTCTTGAGAATCTTCAAACTACCAACAAAATGAAAATAGTTTGTTAAATCTGAAATAATATTTCAAATCAGTGACAAAGAATCACACTCTGAAGTGTGTACACATCTTAAAGTGTGTGCTCTATCATGGTTTAAATTCTCATTTGATTTTCAGTTTTGTTTCCTTGGTTTATTTTTTTCCATTTTTGCACATAAGATTGTTGGTGGTTGCCATGGTAATTCTAATTGATTTCTTTTTACTGTTTTTGAAGCCTTTCAGAAGAGAAGCTCTTCTTTATACCCATTTTAATTACTGCAGAACAAATGATCATACCGACTGCTATTCAGGTCTATGATGTGGCACCATCTTCAACATAGTCTTTCTTCTAGATCACCAAATTCTTGTTACAACTAACTCATGCATATACTTCCTAAATAATAGCTGAGGTAAGACCTTTCTTACCTATCCACAGAGGTAAGAAATGTCTTTTGGGGCTCAGAGCCATCCTAATTTTCAATTGTATTTATGTTAACACTCTTTTGTCACTGAGCAAAACAAATGTTGTTTCCACTAATATCTCTTCAGCGTGCTAATGCAAACACACTTTTACTTACTTGTGGTTTAAATCACTTACCTGTGCCCTGCCACACTCTGGAAATTTCTCTCTTTAACCAACCACAAAATACTGATTTTCATTTTTATGACTCCTTTCAGTCTTACACCCATGTTTTACTTCTCCACCCTCAGAAATTCACCTCCTTGCTTAAATTTGCCCATCATAGTTGCCTTTGCTGTCTGTTATTTATATATGCAAATAAACATTTTCACATATTTCCTTACGCTCAGAAAGAACTTTCAGTAGACATCTAAGGCTGATGTCCATTGCAAATGTAATGAGGACATCTTAAAAAACCTCTGTAGAATTGTCCTTTTCATTCATGGCTTTTAAAATGCAATCAAATGTTAATATTTTTGTCTTGGTATTATTTCAGGCGTCAAACAATAGAAGGGAAACAGAACACCTCATGTATTGTGCTGCTGTCCACACTTCGCAATCTATTACTGTTAGTCTAGCTTTGTGTAATGTATACACACACACACACATAATTATAGCTACTAATAAATGTATATATATCTAAAATACATATTTATGTCTCTATCCTTAATTTTTTAAAGTTCTAATTTAAGTATATATTTAAATTATTTTATCTAATGAGAGGAAAAATATTAGGAGGAAAGTGATTATTTTCTTACACTTTTCTGGAAAATGGCAGAATAGAGCATGATTCCTGAACAGAAGAGCCTCAAAGTTTCTTCAGGAGAGGTGATAATTGCAGTAGTGCAATAGCACCAGAAGATTTGCAGATGCCTTTGACAACAGGCAGCATGTTTTTTCTTTATTCATTGTCTCAGAAAGGTGAAACAGAACCAGAGATTCATGACAGCTCTGCGGACTTCAAACCAAACCAACACAGAAACCATTCTCTTTGCTAAGCCACACACTTTTCTTTCCTCTAAAGCCATCAGTGCAGGTTAATGTTTGCTTTTCTCCTTATCCCTATCAGACCGGTGCAGTGTCATTTCAAAGAACTGTCTACCTGGCCTTCATTTACTCAGCTCTCCCCCTCAACTAGCATCACTTCTCATGTGCCACAGCAGCCACATGGAGGTTCGTGAGCAGCCCCTGAGAGGAAGTGTGTTTAACTTCCTTGTGCATGGTGGCTTATTGAGAAAATTCAGGGCTCCCTTGTCACTTCCCACTCTGAGAGCATGAAGAACAACAAATCTCTTTTTTGTGGCATACTGAGGCTTTGTTGCACTACAACCCCTCTAGTCTTGTTATGTTCTATTTGTGTAGCAGAAACACTCTCAGGCCAGTTATTATTGTACGGACTGGATTAGAATAGGGAATGATGAAGCTTTAACACCATTAGTCACATTATTGTTCAATATAGGAGGATAGTTCTTTTTAGATTCACAGAAGTTAACAAAGGGCTTTTCTAAACAGACCCTGGATGTCTTAAAAATAAATCTGAGTCTTTAATGCTCTGTAGTTATCTTGTCTGTTAGCTCATCTGTCACTTAATCTTTCATGTTTTCTCCGGATCTTTTAACTATATGGGGGGGGTGGGGTGTGGCCATTTAAAAAAAAAAAAAAAATTATCTTCAAACAAATTCTGAGCATTTTAAAATTTGTCTTTTTTTAAAAAATTCACTTGAATTAAACTAGTTTTGAATCTTCAGAGAAGATCACCGACTATTTTAAACTTGAAAATAGTACCTAATTACGTTACTGTGTAAGAGTTCCTGAATTTAAGGCAAAAAGTTTTTTTAACTTGCCTAAAGCACAAACTGGTAATTCTGTCACTTGCCTGTGTTAAGCTGTATACCTAGTTTTCCTCCCAAGACACAGCAGCATTGAACTGATTTTGGAATGTGGTTTTATGGGGGTGAATTTCTAGTTTTATCTAAGGAGTCAAGACATGCACTGGTGCTCATTCCCACACAGGATTAGATGTATTGGTTCAGCAATGTTGGTTTAGAGCTTGCCATTTGATTAATGATATGGAAGTCTAGATATGGTGATTAAATGTATATACAGTATGTACATTCAATAATTTACCAGTCTAAGACAACCCTCAAAGTAAAAAAGTTTTATCTTATGCTTAAATGAAATTTTGTACATTTCACTGGGTGCCCGTTGCCGCCTGTTCTGTCACTGGGCACCACCAAGAGGAGGCCAGCTCACTATTCTTTACTATCTACAACTGGTATTTATAATAAAACAGGGACTAAATCCCCCTGAGCCCTCTCCAGCCTGAACAGTCCCAGTTCTCTCAACCTTTCCTCACAGGGGACATACTCAGTCCCTTCATCATGTTCATGGCCCTTCTCGAAATGTTCAAGGCCGGATTGGGTGAGGCTTTGAGAAATCTGGTCTAGTGAGAGGTATCCCTGCTCATGGAGGGGGTATTGGAACTTGTCACGGACCGATTGACAGAACTAAATGATCTTTAATGTTCCTTCCAACCCAAACCATTCTATGATTCTGTATTTCTTTCACAGGCTGCAGAATAGATATCTGCTCCACCATGAACCACCATGGGGTGTAGGGGGATAACGTGCCTCACCATGTCTTCCCCATGGGCCGCAGGGGATTCTCTGCTCTGGCATCTGGACCATCTCCCCCCCTCCTCTTTGTTCACCTTTTGGCCACGAAGGCATGCTGCTGGCACGTTTTCCATTTTGGTGTTCCCCGGGATCTTTTCTGCAAAGCTTAGATGGATCACCTGCAGAAATGCTGTGCAGGGGCCCTGTAGGCTCCAAGTCTCTGCCAGCAGAGCTGAGGGAGTCCTTGCAGGATGTGGGGCCAGGGTGTATGTATGGGGCTGCCCAGACATTATGAGAGAATGTTGTTGAGGAGCTTGTGGAAATGCACAAAGCTGGTGCCAGTTTGTCTGCGGAAAAGCTAAAAAGCAGGAGATGGGGGTGGGTCCAGCATAATGGCAGGGGGGAAGAAGCGCGTTTCAGCCCATGGCACAACTGTGCTTTGCTTGAATGGCAGTCTGCTTCTGGACTGCTCCCCAAATCCCTGGATGCTTGGGATTTGAAGCTTTGCTCTCCAAGCCAAGGTATGGAAATAATAGAATCATAGAATCATAGAATTATAGAATGGTTTGGGTTGGAAGGGACCTAAAAGATCACCTAGTTCCAAGCCCCCTCCAAGGTCAGGGACACTTTCCACTAGACCAGGTTGCACAAAGCCCTGTCCAACCTGGCCTTGAACACCTCCAGGGAGGGGACGTCCACAACCTCCGTGAGCAACCTGTTCCAATGCCTCACCACCCTAGCAGTAAAGAAATTCTTTAGTAACGTCTAACCTAAATCTGCCTTGTTCCAGTTTAAAATCATTACCCCTTGTCCTATCACTACACACCCTCATAAAGACCCCCTCCCCAACTTTCCTCTAGGTGCCCTTCAGATACTGAAAGGCCACTATAAGGTCTCCTTGGAACCTTCTCTTCTCCAGGCTGAACAGCCCCAACTCCCTAAGCCTGTCTTCATAGGAGAGGTGCTCCAGCCCTTGGATCATCTTCATGGCCCTCCTCTGGACTTGCTCCAAGAGCTCTATGTCCTTCCTGTGTTGAGGGCTCTGGAATTGGACACAGTACTCCAGGTGGGGTCTCATGATTGTGGAGTAGAGGGGCAGAATCAGCTCCTTCGACCTGCTGGCAACACTTCTTTTGATGCAGCCCAGGATGTGGTTGGATTCCTGGGCTGCAGGTGTGTGCTGCTGATTTGTGTTGAGCTTTTCATCGATCAACACCCCCAGTCCTTCTCCACAAGGCTGTTCTCAATCTGTTCTCTGCCCAACCTGTCTTTGTGCTTGGGATTGCCCCAACCCAGGTGCAGGACCTTGCACTTGGCCATGTTGAACTTCATGAGGTTGGCATGGGCCCACCTCTCCAGCCTGTCAAGGTCCCTCTGGATGGCATCCCTTCCCTCCTGTGTGTCAATCACACCACACAGGTTGGTGTCATCAGCAAACTTGCTGAGGATGCACTCGATCCCACTGTCCACATTGCTGACAAAGATGTTAAACAGCACCGTTCCCAGTACCAACAACTGAGGAACTCTGGTACCGGTGGGCCTCATTACACTTCAGTGGCTTTTATGAAGCAGGCAACCTTTCCCCATAAGAGCAGAGCAAGCCCTTCCTGCCTTCCAGCTGTAGCCATTGGGTTTAAGGCTGGAGGAACAGGGCTCTTCTTGTTGAGAAGTGTCAGGGAAAGGCTCAGGGGGCTGTGACTGGAGAATGACAGGGGCCATTTGGGTGTGGAGGCACAAGCAGTAGGGCACAGCAGGGAGTGGGTTGTCAGCATGGCTTCTGCCCAGGGCAGCAGGCTTTGCTTCAGGTCAGGTGGCCCAGCTGGTGGCCAAAAGGCTTGGACAGCCTAGCTCCACTGCTTGGAAGAGCGTGATCCTTTTATAGTTACAATTTATGCAAATTAATACTGTGAAATACAATGTATATCAGTCATAGTGGTAGATTGTACCTATAGCACCGGAGTCACTTTGTAGTCTGTAACTTATAGTAAATTCTCAAATTAGAGTTATGGTCTACTATATATTTTGAGGTTTAATCTTCATGAAAACAAACCTGAATTAAAGCAACTGGCAGGGAAAAAACAAACCTTTAAAAAATATTGTTATACACACAGAAAGATTTATGCAAGCTTATGGCTTAACCCAGATCTTTTTCTAAAGAATAAACATATATCTGGAACAGTGTTCTGCATCTCTGAGACGTTTTTGCTGATTTTGCAGTTGATTTCTGAAAAGTGTTTAGATAGTATATAGAACTCCTGCTTAGAATTTGGCATGCTTCACATGAAAACAGGTATTTGATGATCTCTTCTCAAGGGTGTATATTAACAATGTCCCAGAGAGCTACAAGACCATTTATTATCTGTATTCCAGGAACATTGCAGGTGAGCATTAAGGTGCCTTCTGCATGAGCAATGGCCTCATAATAGGAAACCATATTGTTTGACACGTAAATGTACCAATCACTTTGGATTAACTTATAGATGACTTTTCATTTTGTCCTGGAGCTGCAAGCAGAATGTTGCAGCTGACAATCAAATACAAAACTTATCATCACCTTACCATTAAGTAGCATTGGTTGTCTGTTTTGTCAAAAACTTCTTGTCACTTAGGTTGTGTGTAAAAAAATTCCAGATTAAGAAGGGCATGAGAAAGAGCTAGCTTTAAAAGAGGGGAAAAAAAGGGGGGAAAACATTAAATGCTTTTGGGTACTGCAAGCACACACCACTGATTATTGTAGTTTTGCATTAACAATTTTTTATTCTTTTTAAGTACTCTGTGCAAATTCCATACAATCATCAGGGGGAAATGAAATCAATAATGAGTGAAGCAAGGTAATAAGGTAAGATTAAATATTTTACAATAGTGAAAAAGGGTTTTTCTCACTTTGCTAAAAAATAGACAATGATATTTGCAACAAAAATGCACTAAAATTTGGGGAATAATTATAATTTGTATTTGAAGTTTTTAAATCCTTGAAGAACAGTTTGTCACTGTAGAGTGACATACAACATCAAACATACTTCTGCAGAGGATTTCAGCTCAAATGTCTTAATATTGCATTACCACACGTGAAACAGCATGTTAAAATGAACACACACAAAGATGAGGCTACCTGGTCTGCTCTTATTGTTCAAACTGAAAGAAAAAGAGAGACAGCCAGAAAATCGGGTGAATATAAAAGGCATTTTTATTATGCAAGTTGTTACAAAGTATTTATAAAAATATGGGGGTTAGTTTGATGGTGTCCATGCCATTTTTTGAGATCAGGAAAAAATCTTATTACACCTACACATTCATACAAGTATCAGCACAAATTAATTTAACTTTTCCTTCATGGTGTAAAAAATACCAATGTTATGTCTTTGTTAACTACAGCCTATGTAGAGTGGTTTGTAAGGCAACAATTTATCTGATGCTATTCTTCTAAGGAGGACTTTATATTCTGTGTTGTTTTAGTCATTGTAAAAATTACTATTTTTAAGGAAAATGTCAGAGATAACTCTACATTTCACTGAAGTGTTCTGCAGAGCAATGCACAGCCTTATTTACAGTAACTGATTCTGTTTGATGAAGGACTTCCCATCACTAACACAGTACTCCAAAAGAGAGAGTGTAAGAGGCTTAGCACAGAGTGTAGTCAGAAGAGCTGGGATATACAGGGACAGTAGGAGCAGGAAGTGTCTGGATTGACAAAGTTCCATGTGATTGCTGTACCATTTAAAGCTTCCCTTTCTGTGGGTTGTAAAATAAACAGGGTGTCTGTACAGTAAATAATTTTAATCTGATAAATTGACCCACTTTTAAAAATAGGGATGCAGGAATGTAGTTCATTAGCTTTATATCTGCTGAAGGTAACTTAGTATCTTGTACATCTCTCAGGTCTGATGCTTGTCCAGCTGCAGTAAAGCTGTTTTGTTTGGTATGCCATAAAAAAGCTTCGTCCTTTCTTTCTGCTTTTTACGGGAATAACTTTTCTTTGTTTTTTGATTGCAGTGAGAATTCAATGGACTATTCTCCCAAGTGTGTCTGCAGCTATCATTTCAATGCAGTGCTTAGTTTATTCACCAGGGGTCATCAAAGGTCTGGATTTTCTTTGTCTACGGAGATGAACTGAATGATGACATTTCACAGCTTTCTTCAAGACTTGGCATCTGGAAATGTTTGTGTACCCTCTTGCAGCTCTGTTGCTTAGTCTGTGATAACTATGCAATGCACCCTGAAGACTTATTTCAAATATTTAATACCACAGTGATTGTTTGGAAGACACCTTAGCCTGAGAAGCATTTTTTTATGCACTATTATTTTTCTGTTAGTGGCTGTAAATTTTCCTTGTGTGATATTTAAATTAAACTAATAGAAAATACAGGAGCAATAACAATTACTTGTTCCTTGCAGATATTTGTAAAAGTAATTGTGGGATAAAGTGTCAAAACTTGCTTTAGGTACAAATCTGGTTTTCCTCTGAATTGTGGACTGTTCAGACACCAGAGAAACCAGACTTTTCAGATCTGACTACATTAAAGCCTCTCACAAAGGCAGCAACAATAAAGAAATCAGGTATGATTTTTCCTAATGAAGCACTTCTAGAAAATATTTTTTCAGTGTTGAGTAAAATACATACTGCTGTGGGTAAAAGGTGCAGAATAACAGGAGTATAACATGCTGTCTATAGGCTTGTCACCACTTTAGGTTTCTGTCCTTATCTAGCTAATAATACATATTTTTGTCTACATAGATCACCCAAATCAACAAATGCTTTTATGATGAGAAGCTTGATAGGAGAGGGGGGGGGAAAAAAAAAAAGTAAATACTAAGATAAGAGAGCTATGTATAAAGGAATACTTAAAATAAGGCAAAAAAACACAAAAATCTTCCTTTTGAACAGTTTGCCTATGTTCTTTATGTACCATATGTTGCCTGTGGCCTTTTTTAGAGTCTCAAAAACATGACATACTGCTACATCAGATTCACCAGGATGATCATGTCAAGCTCAAGGTAACCAGACAGAAAACTTTCATACTTTGGATGAGATCAGTGCAGCAGTACTGTTTTAGGCCAGCTGATTAACCATTCCTAATTCAGTAAAGGATTCTTGGGCCTGTTTAATGAATATTATTAACAGCTTGTTTGTGGACATTATGCTAAGTAGTTTTTTTTTTAAAAAGCCTCTTTAATGGGCAAGACCAAGAGTAAGAGTGAGGCAGGATACAACAGTGAGTAAAATACCAGCACTGATACTGCTACACCTCTGTTTTCAGACTAATTTCAATACCTTTTCTAACTAATAATCCACTTTGCTGGAAAGGTAATGGGAGATAATTTAAATAAAAAATTAGACCTTGCCTGATTCTTATTTCATTTGTCTTAGTATGAAATAAGGATGTCATCAGAAATACAAGCAAGAAAAGGTTCAGCAAATACAGTCTCTGTGACTTAGTATCTGTCACGAAACACAATGAATATAAGGAAGAACACCTTAAGAATTTCCCATCAGTTTTTCCCATCTGGTCTGATCTTTACCCGCTCAGAATTCCCCTCTTACACTTTGTGTGTATAAATATATATATATATATATATATATATATGCAAAAGGTAGCAATGTATCTCTTGCTTTCAAACAGGAAAACACTAATTACTGTACTTTTAATGCCATAATGGTCTTGAGTTGGAGATCACCCTCTTTGATGCTGTTGATAGACAATGTCATCTTGTAAGCGGAAGTGTTTTCCACAGTAACCCTTATAGAAGACCAATACTCCAAAATGACATCCATGAAAAAATGTTTTTCCAGCACTTTCTTGCCTGTTTTTATCTCCCAGATCTCAGAATCATTACTTGGCAACACTAAGGAGAACTCTCAGTTGGTGTCAGTACTCCTTATACACTTGTGAAGCAATTCTGCCTTGAGAAATTATGGCAGCAATTAACTACTTTAAGGCTCTGCTAGTCTCATCTTTAGTAAGCAGGCCTTGCTTAGCTTAGCTATGAAAATTCATTGTTTACAAATTCAATTTGTTGCAACTTTGCATTGCAAAATTTGGAAGAAGGGAGAAGGCCACAAGCTAGCAGTAGATCTGCACTCAGCTCAGATCTTGACCTGCCTTGTTTTATATCTGAAGAACTTCTACAGACAAGGAGCAGAAATACATGCATGCCAGGTTGCAGAATCAAGCTCACTAACTCTACCAGAGTGTCAGTTACCAGCAGAACCAAAGCTGTATTGCATCATTTAAGAGAGATGTCTGTCAAACTTGGGTTATGCTCTCTGGCTTCTTCTTTTTGGTCCTAACAAAGCTTAAACTCAATTCTTTCACATCTATGTTGTGGAAAAATGTTTCTTCAAATCAGAAATATAATGAATGATCAAAAAAACATCATTCTCCAAGTCTAACTGCACAATATTCTTGACAGTCATTCCCTTTTCATCTTCTTTCATATTCAAATTCAGTGAAGAATGGCAACTAGTCAAATAATTTTTTTTAAGCAAAGGGAGAACTTCATATTATTCTTTAGATCTATCTCTGTGACAGCTCATTTGTAACAACAAATTTGATCTCTGACCTAAGAAGGACTCAAGGCAATGTATCATTAACCTGTACAAAACATTCTGGATTTACAAACACTAGTAAATGGGTTTGGGTTTTGGTTTGGGACAGGGGTGGTGGAGGTGGGGCGGTTGCTTTCTGTTGTTGTTATTGTTGTTGTTGTTGTTTGATTCCTGACAGGCAGGAGGTTTGTCTTTACTCATTTTTCATCTATTAAAATGTACGAAAGTAGCACCCCGCTTCAGTGTTATCGGTTTACTTTCCCATTTCATTGTAACAATGGGGTATGCTACAGACAATGTGTCCAAAGTTTCAAATTATCCATGAAATCTGGAGTGCAATAATACTGAAGCTGACAATTTGAGGTATGAGGGTGCTTCAATTTGGGGCTTTACCATCCCTTGTCGCCTTTGGAATGGGTGTGAGTGATTCAGTATTCATTTCTTTCTTCAATGTATTTAGAAGACTGTTAGAAGGGTTAGGTAGCATTTGTGTCCTTTCACAAATGTGTGTGCTAGTATGTAATTCCCTGTGCATTTGCCAGAGTAAAAAATATTAGGAAGTCCAAAGAAAATTACAATAGCAACACAGAATAATACCTGTTATCATAAAATTACTCTCCCTGAATAATAAACTGTTTCACAATAGCTTGCCATGCCTCATAGGAGAACAATACTACAATTGAAACTGCTCTGCAGAGAGAACAATGTCATGAAAGCAGGACTTATTTAGATGCTTTTATTTATTTGTCCTGTTTAATAAAGTTGTTGCAGCTTTCTTAGCTGAAGCTCCATTTAGAAAGCAATTAGTATATTGATTTTAACACTGCAATTTTCCTTGATTACTTTTAGAAAACTGCTGGCTTAAAATTATTCAACTTTAACTTTCATACACATACTTTTTTTTAACTGGGAGAAACAACAATAAGTGCAGGCGATCAGGCTAAAAGCAGTGTCTAAATTAGTTGCTGCAGTTCTATGTGAACATGTAGAGTAGAAGAATATCTGGAGGGTTTTCCTTGGACACATGTGGAAGCCAGAGTAAGTCAAAGAGGCAGTTTACCTTTTAAAAGTAATTAGCTCAGTATACTGTTATCTCTTAGGGATGGATTATATGAGGAACAGCTAAATATACCAAAGCCAAACTTTTTTAAGTTTGCAGGAGGACAAAACAAATAAAATTACTTGTTCAAAGAAAGCAATAGCAATTACAAGTTTGATAGCACGACACATTGATTAGTCATAGTAACACTTCCCATTCACAACCTTTGATGACTCGTACAGTAAAATTCTCTAGGTTTTTGTTGTGGTTTGTCTTTCTGTTTTGTTTTGGATTTCTTCCCCCCTAGGTTATTTGTAGAAAAATGTGTAAGTGGCAAGCAATGCAACAGCACATTTTCACCTGCATCATATATCCTTACCTTCCTTTCCAGATAACTTTGAATATAAAGTGTTGTTGAACTCTGACAAATCTTCTGTTTTCATAATGTGTTTAAAAGTAATTTTCTAAGGCATTTACTTTCAAAAGCATATAGGCACCTGTCTGCTTCTTGAGTTGACTTCCAAGGCAGAAACGCATTTAGAATTTAAGATTAGTGGTTTATTCATTGAGTAGTAATTTTAGGTAGTGCAGCTGGTACCTTTCCAGCTTGTGCTGTTGTTTCCTCCAAAATGTCCTCTTTGACTGATAGTTTACTGTTATGGTATGGCAATTGTATTTCTTTGATTTTAAGTAGTGATTCAGTTAGAATCTGCTGGACTTTCTATTAGATTTGCTTTTGGGGTTTTTTTCATAAACAATTACTAATTCTGCTGTTTGCAGTACTGCAGGGTCCTTCGATATTTGCTCATTAGCTGATGGAGTCTATATTTTAAAAAAATTTAACCAGGAAACTCACAGTGCCTTTCCTAATTTTCTGTTATTAAGCCAGGCACTATTTGTGTTAACACTATCTAAGCAAGTTTTTAATAATAAATCCAATGGCAAAAGTGAGAGGGGAGACACTGGAAGTTTTATGCCAAATGCTACACTGAAGCTCCTTGCGTTTACTTTAAAAGTAGTTGCTGCACCTGTACGTAAAAGTCCTGACATTGTTAATTGGTTTTGTTAGCGCGTAATAACATTTCAAGTTGTTCCAGGGATATGATGTTCATAAATTTGATAAAGAGTCTGAAATGCTTTCTTCAAACCCAGCATCTATGGTGAGATATTTTTGCTATTCATGTCCTGTTATTTATATTGCTAGGATGAAGATGTTCTCAGTCAAAAAACTAGGCTGCTCTTCACCTACAATGCTTCCTTTATTCTGCTTTTAAAATTCTCCTGGTGCTATACTGATAAGAAATTAGTGATTTTCCTGTTTTTCTTCTTCTCAAAATTTCTCACCACTTCCCTAATCTTGATCTTGATCTTCACCTTAAGCTTTCCCAGATTTTAATTTTCTATTTTTACATCCTTGTGACTTAGTACAATCACTGGTTTGTTTGGCTGTTTACATTCTTCTACAAGGTGATCACAGGCTGTTAGGGTTTTGTTTTGTTTTGGATTTTGGGTGTTATTTGTTTTGTTTTGTTTTGTTTTGTTTTTTTACATTGGGCATTTAGTATTATTTGAAACATCTGTTTGTTTTCTTGTTTGAGGTCTTTCCAGACTTCCCTGTTATGGCAGACAGTGCAAGGTTGCCCATTAAAAAATTCCTAAGTGAGATTTCACAACTTCACAGCCAAAACTCTGCAACACCCTGGGAATACGATTCATTGGCCTCTGATATGCAAATGTGTCGTCAGGAGATGTTCCATTCAGCAAACAAAGAGAAGAGAAAACTGAAGTTAAGAAAAAGTTATAGTATGTTACCCCCATTTATACAATGGAGGAAAAACAGATAAACTTGAGCTTCTAGAGAATAAGATTACAGATGAACACTGTCATCAGCTCACAACCCAGAGTCAAGCTTGTCAAATTGTTCTGCGGGAGGAAAGTGTCTTCCTGCCTGAAAGCTGTTGTCCAGTTTTATTTCATGGAACAGGAAGGAGCATCATAGCATGCTGAGTTATAATTCACATTAAAAACAAGTCTTGGCACCTTTGTCAGAGTGCACTAGCCACATTGTGTGCTTCTCCATCCAGAAGAAGTTGTACCTGCATTTTTTGTCTTCATTATCTGCTTCCAGCTTACCCAACCAAAAAAGTTCCCACTTTGACATCTGTTTCTGATTGCACCGGATCTGTCCTGACTTCTTTTGACAGTGTCCTGAAGCCTATTTTTCTATATGTTAATAAGACAGTATTTTAAGATACGTAAGTGTAATTAATAATTCTGAATACGGATGCAGCTTAAATATGGTCTGACCTGGGGGTCCAGACAAAACCTTGCTTTTCCACTTCAGAGATCATCCAGGGAGGACCTAGAGATGTGGTATCTGCCTGCCCCTGTTAACTTGACATTCTGGGGTTGACAAGTGGGCCAAGCACAGAGTTTCAGTGGCAGCAGGTAGGTCCACCCTGTTCTCTGCTCTGAAGAAGTTGTCCAGAGCCATGTTCTGAGGTGCTCTACAGCAGCTGAAAGAACGTGTCAGCAGGAAGCAACATTTCTGGAAGGCTGCCTAGGCCTATGGTAGTTATAATTATATTACAGCAGACCTATACCAAGTGAGCTGATGATTTGTTTTATTTTTAAAGGAGAAACTGGACATTTTCAACTTGCAACAAAATGGTAGAAACACCTCCAGCCTACTCAGCTTTGAGGCAGTTTGCATGCCTTCTGAAGCTCTTCACACACAAAACTAGGATCCGTATCAGTGTTTTGGCATCTTAACCATAGACCAAGCTATAGGACATTGCCACTCTGCAAGACACAAAATCATACCAAAAAAAGACTTTGAAGAAACTATCAATAAGTAAGTCTTACATGAAAAGATGAAGTTTCATTGCTTTCTCATGTTTTTCTTCTTTGTGTGAAGTCAACCACCTCCAAAAAATGCCATTATGTGGATTAGTAAAGAGTATCTTGAGTAACCACTGGTGTGCTGTAATCTTCTGGCATGAAGTAAGATTCTGCAATCAAAGGCTGGAGAGAATTTTTATTTAATAGATGTATTCTAGTACTAAATTGTTTAGGGATTTTAGAAGTCAGCATTAATAATTTTGTTTTGGTTTGGTTTTTTTGTTTATTCTTTGTGGTGTTCCCTCAAAAGTGAGGGAGTATTTTGATCTTCAAATATCTTTATATTTTTTCCCAAATAAAAATGTTGTCCTCTTCTTACCAGGAAATTGAACAGTCTGGTATAATAAGGACTGATCACAAAGAGCAGGTGTTAGAAGTTTTAAGAGAGTTTTAGGAGTGAAAGAGCAGAGTATAAAAGTTTAATGCAGAGGTCCATTACAATACAAACTCTGCTGTGTCTTGTTCTTCCGTTGGAAACAGTAAATAAGGGAAGGAATTGAGAAATTTTTTTTTTTGTTTTAAATTACATAGTGAAGGAAACAGAACAGAAAGAAATTACCATTAGGGAAAGGCCATTGCAAGTAAAATAGGCCAAGTTTAAGGTATGATTTAGTCTTGTGGCTTAGTCAGCAAGAATTATGCTTACAGACCAATGGTAGTAAAGTACCTCAGAAGTTTCTGTGAGGCTTTTGCCAGTAAAAAATAGAAATATTTCATTACAACTAGAATGAAATCCTTCACAGTTGAGAAAAATATATTGTGTGTGCTTGGTCAAAAATGTGCATTTGCAAAAATTTGTTTTTGAATAGCTGCAACTGTTCAAAAACTTCAACAGAGGAGAGAAATAATAGGCTTCATTTCTTTGAGATAAAAGGATAAAATAAAAATCCAGCATTTCTTGGAATTTTTCGGCTGAGGTCAGAATGTACAATGAGAGAACTGTGAAATCTGGATCCAGTTTTACTATAACTGGTCGTGACTCAAAACAGCCAGAAATTTCAGTAAAATATTGTTTTCACATAACTTGTACTGGAGATTTTTATCTTTGAATTCTATTCCAAGTGCAGCCATCCTACAAATACATACAGCCAGTTTGCACTGCTTTACAGTACAAACTGTACAAGAATATGCCTGGAATTAAATCTAAACAGTTCTTAGAAAAAATAATTGAGTGACACCACTCCCAAATCTAGGGTACCTTACCTCAAATCCAGGACCATCAAAATTAAAGAGAGGAAGTCAGCAAACAAAATTAGCACTCTGGACTGAGAGGGTTGGCAAATTTAGAAAGATCACATACCAATGTGATGAGGCACAGCTTCAGGAGTGATGGCATGGTTTCTGGGAATCCTATGACTCAGCAAGGTTATTTAAGTTGGCATAAGATTGGATTTTTTAAAGAATTTGTGTATTTTTGCATGTCTTGTGCAACTGCCACGTGGTACTATGGCTGTTTCTCTGAAACATAGAGGGACCTTATCCCCTGTTTAACTGATGTGTACATAATTTTTCTTGGTTTTATGTACAGTAATAAAATCCCTTGAATGGTAGAATGAACAAATGCTTGCAGCTGATTTGCTGCTGGAAATATCCCCATTGCTATTTTCACTTTTTGTTTTTGGAATAGTATTGAATTAACTCAGTGGCCAGTATCAGCTCAGATGGGGCTTTTTTGTGGTTGCTTTTTAAGTTGTTTTACTGAACAAAGAGTAAGAGTCCCTGGAGTTAAAAAAAGCATGAGGAGATTTTTCCTGACATTCCCAAGAATGTTCTAGAAACCCAAGACCCTGAGGGATCAGGCAAGTATGGGACTTGGATCCCTCCTCAGCAAATGCAAAGCCTAGGCAGAACCTGCTGTTACTTTTTGCAGCGCTCTCCTCTTGGTGCAGCCAGATGGAGGGTATAAAGCCGCAAGGGTATTTCGTTCAACTCCTGCATTTTAGACAACAGGTTTTATTGTTTCAATATGTTACTCCATAATGAAACTTAGCTTTCCTGAAGAGTAGCTCATATGTCCACCAACATCACTGAGTTTTCCTCAGCTTCTAACCTTGTAGTAACATGAGTAGCTCATAAAAGATGGCATCATTATTATTAGAGTTGATTGATGGTGATGACCTTGTATAAAGACACTGAGTCCTGAAGATAATCTAAGCAACATGTCTTTCCAATGTATCCTCACTTCATAAATGCAGACTCACAAATGGAAGTCATCTTTGCTCTGCATCAGGTCTAGATTCTGCTTCACAATTTTTTTTCCAAGCTATGGCATTCATGTATCTTTGAGGGCCATCACATTTAAGGTATGCAAAGAATTCATTAAGAATATGACCTCTTGAAGAAGTGTGGCCCGGGATCCTTTTACACTGTGTTGTTTCTGGAGTGCCCTTGCACTGCATTACATTCTGTCACTGTGCAAAGATGCATGTTTGGAATTCCCAGGTACAATTTCCAGGATTAATTACTGAAGGCTGTAAGGAGACTCAACAAAGTAAAGAACCTCCTGATTCTTGCATGTAAAATACAACTCTGCAGCAACAGGGCTTAAAAAACTTACACAGGTTAAATGATGTACAAACAGGTGACATTACTTCTAACAAATTTATCTGCCATTTTTTACCAAATGCTTCATCTCCTTTGGTGAGGAATAAGAGCCTATTTCAGTAGCTCATGAAATACTGTTCCACAGAAAGCTTATGTTATCCTAGATGTCTGGGTGAATTATTAATGTGGCATCATGTCAGGTGCTTTTAGTCCCCTTTTCCTCTCACTCACTTCTGATAATAAGTTGAAACTCAGCATTCAAGAAAACTGCCTTTGTTAAATTCCTGCAGGATGAAGTAAGGCTACAGGATTAATTTCAACATTTACAGACCCACACACAGTCTAGCAGGGAGCTGCCTTCAGAGGTAGAAAGAGTAGATTACTCTCTTTTTCTCTCCTTTCCACTCAAACCCAAGTACCTTAAATTTAGATGAGCTTCTACTGTGGCACTCACTAGGTCTCTTCTGTTTTTCATGCTCATGGTATGCTCGCTCTCTCTGAAGTTTAGCAGAATCACTCCTTGTTCACTTCAGTGCAAATTGGGCCTGAATTGAAGTTAACATTTCTATGTCACACTTCTATAGACTTTTCTATTACCCACCCACTCGAGCAAAAAACTGGAACAGAGGTTGACAGATGTTCTTCCCGACTCTGGGGTGATATTTTTGCTAATTCCTGTGTAGAGTGAGCTTCACAGTGAATCTCAGGGTATTCAGTAACTGCCACATCAATAACAAGGAAGACTGCATACCTGGTATCAGTTCTTTCTCAAAAAAATAAATAAAAAAAAAAAAGTGAAAGAATAGAGAGGTATAAAAGAATAAGAACCATTAAGTGCAAAATTCTGCCTACTGCTGTGGTTTGTGCAGTCAGTGATATCAGAGAAGAGTGGATGTATGACTCTGCTGTGTCAAAATATTAGTAGTTCACAACCATGGCAACTTGCTATAAACTGGTACATATGGTACGGTGCCATTGAAAATTTGCTCAAGGGTTTACATGGGATTGGAACAAGGCTCACAAGTCCTGTGAACATAAAATCAAGGTAAGCGAGACAAATTTAGAAGGCAACAAACCACCACTGGAAGGTCTTCCCAATTAAAAGCAACCTGTATCTTCCAATAAGGAGTAGTTTCTGGTTTTGATGATGTTTGTAATGGCTTTACTTGGACTGAATCTATATAATTGATAGTCTTATAAATGTTACTGGCAACTACAATATGCAATTAAAATTAATGATGTATTTTCCTCTTGTTTTAGGAAAGAGCCTCAAGACTTTTGAAAGCCAAAAGCTTTTATCAATTCCTGCATGTCCTCCTCTGCATATATATAGTGTATAGGTGTATGGTATTATGACTGTTTTATTCATTCCTTCAACGTTTTTTAATGAAAAAATACTGCTCATAGGCCTCTTGAATCAACATTTAAAATCAGTTTCAATTGTCTGTGATCAGTTTCCTCCCACTGCTACTTTGCAATAATGATAATTCTGGTGGCAACTGAAACCAAGTTCTTAGGACCCTTTCATTACAGGCTAAATGTTTGTTACTGTTTTCAAGTGGGGAACTAGGTTATATATTTATCAACTCCTTTGCCCTTTGATTCTTTAAAGACTTACGTGTCTACAACATACTTCATCCTCATTAAAGCAATGACACCTCCCATGTCACAGCAGACTCTACTTCAGATACTAAACAAACAAGGAGATGTACCACTGTTTCCCAGTGGATCTTGGGAAGAGCAACATAACACTGCTGATTGTGTTTGGCATTTTCTAGCAGCCCTCTGAGCTTGATTCCACAATTAGAATCATAGAATCATAGAATGGTTAAGATTGGAAGGGACTTCAAAGATAATCAGAATCCAAACCCCCTGCTATGAGCACGGACACGTCCCAGTAGACCAGGTTGCACAAGGCCTCCTCCAGCCTGGCCTTGAACACCTCCAGGGAGGGAACTTCCACAACCTCCCTGGGCAACCTATGCCACTGCCTTACTACCCTTATAGAGAAGAATTTCTTCCTGATGTCTAACCTAAATCTCCTCTCTCTCAGTTTAAAACCATTACCCCCCCCCCGCCTTGTCCTATCACTGCCCTCTCTGGTGAAAAGCCCCTCCGCAACTTTCCTGTAGACCCCTTCAGGTACTGGAAGGCTGCTATAAGGTCTCCCCAAAGCCTTCTCTTCCCCAGGCTGAAAAGCCCAAACTCCTTCAGCCTGTCTTCATAGCAGAGGTGCTCCAGCCCTTTGATCATCTTCGTGGCCCTTCTTTGGACTTGCTCCAACAGCTCCATGTCTTTCCTGTGCTGAGGGCTCCAGAGCTGTATGCAGCAATCCAGGTGTGGTCTCACCAGAGCAGAGTAGAGGGGCAGAATCCCCTCCCTGGCCCTACTGGCCACACTTCTTTTGATGTAGCCCAGGATGTGGTTGGCTCTCTGGGCTCCAGTGCACACTGGAGGCTCATGTTGAGCTTCTCTTCTACTACCACCCTCAAGTCCTTTTCCTCAGGACCACTCTCTAGCCATTCTCCCACCAGCCTGTATTTGTGTCTGGGGTTGTGTCAGCCCAGGTGCAGGACCTTGCACTTGGCTTTGTTGAACTTCATGAGGTTGGCATTGGCCCACCTCTCCAGCCTGTCAAGGTCCCTCTGGATGGCATCCATTCCCTCTAGGGAGTCAACTACTCCATGCAGTTTGGTATTGCCAGCAAACTTGCTGAGGATACACTCAATCCCTCTGTCCATGTCTCCAACAAAGATGTTGAACAGCACTGGTCCCAGTACTGGTCCCTGAGGAACACCACTTGTCACTTGCCTCCACTTGGACATTGAGCCATTGACCACAACTCTCTGGGTGCAGCCACCCAGCCAATTACTTACCATCTGTCAAATCCATCTCTTGTCAGTTTGTAGACCAGGATGTCATGTGGGACAGTGTCAAATGCCAAATAATTCCAGGTAGATGATGTCAGTTGCTCTGCCACTATCCAGCATCTCTGTAGCCTTGTCATAGAAGGCCACCAAATTGGTCAGCCATGATTTGCTCTTAGTGAAGCCATGTTGGCTGTCACCAGTCACCTCCTTATTTTCCACGTGCCTTAGCAGATTTTCTAGGAGGATCTGTTCCATGATCTTGCTGGGCCCAGAGGTGAGACTGACCAGCCTGTAGTTCCCTGGGTCTTCCTTTTTCCCTTTTATAAAAATAGGGGCTATGTTCCCTTTTTCCAGTCAGCAGGAACCTCACCAGACCACCATGACCTCTCAAATATGATGGACAGAGGCTTAGCAACTGCATCCGCCAGCTCCCTCAGGACCCGTGGATGGGTCCCATCATATCCCATAGACTTGTGCACCTCTAGATGGTCATGAACCTGTTCTACAGTGGGGGGTGTTTCCTTCTCCCAGTCCCTGCTTGCACCCGCTGTGGCCTTTGCAATGAGACTGGAGCACTTGCCAGAGAAGACCGATGCAAAGAAGTCATTGAGAACCTCAGTCTTCTCAATATCCTGTGTAGCTAGGTCTCCTGTTTCCTTCAGAAGAGAGCCTATATTTTCCTTGGTTGTTCTTTTATCCCCAACATACCTATAGAGGCTTTTCTTATTGCTCTTTACATCCCTGGCAAGATTTAATTCCATCTGGGATTTGGATCTCTCCTTACCTGATCCCTAGCTGCTTGGACAACCTGTCTGTAATCCTCCCAGGGTACCTGCCCTAGTTTCCACCCTCTATATGCTCCCTTCTGAAGGTAGAGCTTTTCTAGGAGCTGCTTGCTCATCCATGCTGGCCTCCTGGAGTTTTCACCTGACTTCCTCTTAGTTGGGATGCATTGCTCTTGGGCCTGGAGAAGGTGATCCTTAAATATCAGCCAGCTTTCATGGGCCCCTCTTCCCTCCAGGAAGGTATCCCATGACACTCTCTCGAGCAGATCCCTGATGAGAATGAATCTGCCCTCCTGAAGTCAAAGGTAGTAAGCTTACTGCCAGCCCTCCTTGCTGCCCTAAGGATCTTGAACTCCACCACTTCATGGTCATTACAACCTAGGCTGTCCTTGAGCATCCCTCACCAGCCCTTCCATGTTGGTGAGAACAAGGTCCAGCATAGCACCTCTCCCTGTTGGTTCCTCGATTATTTGGAAAAGGAAGTTGTCATCCATGCACTTTAGGAACCTCCTGGATTGTTTGTGCTTTGCAGAGTTGTCCCTCCAACAGATATCAGGGTGGTTGAAGTTCCCCACGAGTCCCCCATTAGCTTAAACTGTATAAAGTAATTGGATAGAAATTTGATGTCAGCCTTCAGGTGATTCAGTTGTGGTACATTTTGAAAAAATTGGCAAAAAGCACTTGCACTTATCTGTGACTTCTTTTTGCTTTTAGGTAAAACTCAAACTTCAATTCAAATTTAGACTTGAGTATGATTCTCAAGCAGGATATACAACTTAGGGCAGCAACAGTTATCCTACTTACCTTTTTCTGCAAGCAGAGGTACCATTCACATTATGCAGCCCCACAATGAGCAAAATGTTCAGTGTTCTTTGTCAGGAAGATTTTCTGAAAAACAGAAGAGAAAAGATAATATAGGAAAAGCTTTTTTTCTCTCCTTTCTTGGTATTGAATTTGGCATAAAAGAATATCCTAAAGCCATTAAACACAAAGAAACAGTGGTAATAATAATAAACATCAGACTATCCAGTGGGAATTAATTTGATGCAGTCAGTTGCATTCATTGGACAAAAAACAGATACTAGGCTTCTCCTTTAGTTTTTCTCTAGTTCAGATGGTGAGGAGTACATCCAGAAGCTTTGGCTTTGCTCACTAAACATGATCTTTCCAAATCCAGTGTAAAACCCAGCAGGTCAGCTTCTGGAGAATCCTTTTTGTGGTGGGATTTTCAGGCGGCACAGAATCACCAAAGCCATTGATCTGTGCAGAAAGAATATCTGGGAGAGGCACAGATTGTGGTTGGCCCTGGGCCACACAGGTCTTCAGTTTGCTTCAGCAAACCTTTTGCCATTAGGGTGCAGGTCCACCACTCACAATCCCTTGGTCCAAAGGGGCATGAAGATCTCTTTTAATAATAATTTCCTTTAAGGCCCTTGAGGCCTTTGTTTCCCTGCTAACAACCTTCATCGCATGTGATGGCTTGAACAATAGCCTTGCATGAGGCCGTAATTTATACTGTGAAAGTAGCAGCTCTGTCAGTAAGGCATGAAAAACTTACCAGGCCAAGCAGTCTGGCATCAGCTTGTTCCTGTATGTTAGACATCCTGTTGGAGGTCACACAGTCATATGAAAGTAAAATGAGGAATGATGGGATTGGCTAACTCAATTATTTTTGTCCTTTGAGCCATTGAGCATAGCCTCATTGGCTATCCTGTTGGGGTTAGGGGTTAAGGAAGAAAGTATGAAGTAAATGCAACAAAGCTACTATTATCTGTGTCTCTTTTAGCTAAAAACGACCAACCACCCGCCCTTTATTTCAAGTATGTAGTAAGATCACCACAGTGGATTTGAGCGCCTCTCTTTTCTTTCTGGTTCGATCTTTAAGTAGCATTTACATTAGTCAGGTAATCTCACCGTATTTTAAATAATGCTTCAGCTTTGGTTTTGAGTAATTATGATAGAAATTACTGGTATTGTGCAGATTCTATTTCAGCAGGTTCCCTAAAATTAATTTTATCACTTTAATACAGTTTCTCTTCAATATGTATCTAGATCACAAAAGTGCTACTATATGTCATGCTTTTGTGGATTGTCGTAACAAAGTCACAAAGGGAAAACTGGCATTGAAACTTGACAACTTTTACCCAGCATTTTGTTCTTTGATTTCTAAGGAATAATTGGCAAAAAAATGTGTATGATAGAATACACCTTCCACGGATTTTAGGCTTCTGGGGTAAAAACCTCCATTTTGCAGAAATATTTTTACTCCTCCTTGGTTAAAAGTCAAATTGATAATTAATGAAGTTTTAGTGCAATAATGCTGTCATCTAACCCTATTCCCACGTCCTTGATTGATAAGTTGGTCTGAAATTACTGTTACAACTTTTGCCTGGGAGTATCACTCAGGCACTACAAATTTAACCTCTATTAAGGGAAAGTATCCCTCTTCTTTCTCCAATCAAAGAGACAAGAAGTAAGTGCTGTGCCTTTAAAAAAGTGCACTAGATTGAGACGGACAGGGAGGGTCCCAGAGCTAGGGAAGCTCGAAGGAGAGCAGAGACCCGACAGGAGCCTGGCATCGGCAGCTCTTGCGAGAGGCCGAGAGGCTGACATGCCCGGGGGCGTTGCCGGGCCAACCGCGGGAGATTTAACTGGTACCATCGCAGAGCAGTGGAGGGAGCCGGTCGCACGGGTCAGTGCCAGGGGAGGAACAGCAGCTCTGCCTGCTCGACAGGTGAGCCCTATTGGTGGTTGTCACCCTCTTGGAAAGACAGCTACTATGGTCTCCACCCAGCAGAAGGCCATGCGCTCAGCACCAGTCAGGGTGGCCATGGGAACCCAGACAGAGAACCCGTGGAAACATGCAGTTGTGCAGGTGACAGACCAGGGAGTGTAAGAGCCTTTCGCCGGCAACGAGTGGCAGTATGACAACTTCTGTGTGCCCTGTGAGCAGATGCATGATCTCCTCTGCTGAGTGGCAGAGTTGCAAGAAGTTGAAAGGTTAAGGAACATCAGGGAAGATGAAAAGGAGATAGACTGGTGGAGTCAGGCTCTGCGCTCTTTGAAACAGAAATGGGAGCACCCATCAGAAAGTATGCAGGATCAGGGGACCCTGTTTCTGCCCCTACCAGCCCAGAAGCAGTAGCCTGGATGAGGGGAGTGAATGGAAGCAAGTTTATAGTTGTGGCAACAGACAAACTGCTTCCTTGCCCACCTCACCACCCCAGGTGCCACTGAAAAACAAATATGAGACTCTGGTTCAGAAAGACCAGCCAAATGAAGATGTGGACGTTGGGCAGCCTACACCAGAGGTGTGTTCACAGTCAGAAAGGCCTACCACCCGCATTACAACAACATCCGCAAGTAAGAAAAGAAGGGTTATAGTTGTAGATTACTCCCTTCTGAGGGGAACAGAGGGTCTGATATGCCGGGTAGAGCCTCCTCACAGAGAAGTCTGCTGTCTTCCTGGAGCCTGGGTTAAGAACATCACTAGGAAATTTCCTAGTTTAGTACAGTCCTCAAACTATTACGCACTACTGATCTTCCATATAGGTGGAGAGCAAGCTGAGACTTGTAGTCTGAGAACAATCAAAACGGACTTTAGAGCACTGGGATGGGTGGTGAGAGATTCTGGGGCACAGGCTATCTTTTCCTCTCTTCTTCCAGTTGCAGGCAATGACACTGGAATGAACAGAAAAATTAAGTCTGTTAATAGGGGTTTTGTAGCTGGTGTCACCAGAACAATTTTGGCTTTTTTGACAATGGGATGGCCTGTACAGCACCAGGATTGCTGGCACCTCATGGGAAACACCTTTCTCAAAGGGGGAAGAGGACCTTTGCACAAGAGATTGCGGGGCTGATTGACAGGGCTTTAAATTAGGTTTGAAGGGGGGAGGAGGATCTAACTGAACTTGCTAGTGAGGCTCCTGGGTGTAGTAGCCCAGCATCTGTGGGGCAGTATGCTAGCATTTTTGAGAATCAGGCGGCCTGCCTTCACCCCTCAAGAGGGAAAAATAAGTGCTCAACTCCCTCTCTGAAATACTTATAGACCAATGCATGTAATATGGGGAATAAGCAGGAGGAGCTGGAGATCTGCATTAGGTCGCAGGGCTATGATATCATTGCAACTACTGAGAAAAGGTGGCACAGCTCCCATGACTGGAATGTTGTCATGGACAGCTGTGTGCTCTTTAGGAAAGACAGACCAACATGGTGAGGTGGTGGAGTTGCTCTTTATGCGCCAGAGCAACTGGAATGCATTGAGCTCTACCGAGGGGGGGAGGAAGAACATGTTGCAAGCTTGTGGATAAGAATTAAGGGAAACACAAATGTGGGTGAAGATGTTGTGGGTGTCTACTATAGACCAACAAACCAGGAAGAAGATGTTGATGAGGCCTTCTACAGTCAGCTGGAAGTAGCCTCTAGATCACTCGCCTTAGCGCTCATGGGTAACTGTAATCACCCTGGTATTTGTTGGAAAGCCCGCCCAGCCAGGCATGCTTAGTCCATAAGACTCTTGCAGTGCATGGATTATAACTTCCTGATGCAGGTGGTGGAAAAGCCAATGAGGAGAAGTGCACTGCGGGACCTTGTATTAACAAATAAAGAAGGGCTGGTTGGGGAAGTTAAGTTTGGGGAGAGCCTTGGCAACAGTGATCACAACATGGTAGAGTTTAGTATTCTACAAGGAAGAAGCAGGGCAATAAGTAGGATTGCAACCCTGGACTTCCAGAGGGCTAACTTCATACTCTTCAAAGATCTACCTGCAGGAATCCTGTGGGCTAGGACTCTAGAAGGTAGAGGGGAGGGCCCAAGAGAACTGGTTAATATTCAAATATTCAAATATTCACTTCCTCCAAGTTCAAGATAGGTACATTGCTTTGAGTAAAAAATCAGGTAGAGGAGGAAAGTGACCTGCATGGATGAGCAAGGAGCTCCTGAAAAAAGTCACGTGGAAGAAAGAATTTCACAGTTTGTGGAAGAAGGGACTTGTCACTTGGGAGAACTACAGGAATATTGTCAGGGTATGTAGGAAGGCAGCAAGGAAGGCCAAAGCCCTCTTAGAACTAAACCTGGCAAAGGAAGTAAAAGAGAACAAGAAGGGCTTCTTCAAATACACCAGTGGTAAAAGGAAGAATAGGGAAAATGTGGGGCCACTGCTGAATGAGGTGGGAGCCCTGGTAACAAAGGATGCAGGGAAGGCAGAGTTACTGAATACCTTCTTTGCTTCAGTCTTTACTCCTAAGACCAGCCCTTGTGAATCCCAGACCCTGGAAGTAAGAGAGAAAGCCTGGAGGAAGGAAGACTCTCCACTGGTCAATGAGGATTGGGTTAGAGATCATTTGGTTAAACTGAACATGCACAAACCCATGGGCCCCAATGGGATGCACCCATGTATGCTGACAGAGCTGGCTGATATTGTTGCTCTACCACTTTCTGTCATTTTTGAAAGATGGTAGAAAATAGGAGAGGTGCCTGAGGACTGGAGGAAAGCCAATGTCACTTCAGTCTTCAAAAAGAGCAAGAAGGATGATCCAAGAGACTACAGACCAGTCAGCCTCCCCTCTATCCCTGGAAAAATGATGGAGCAGCTCATTCTGGAGGTCATCTCTAAGCACATAGAAGAGAAGAAGGTTATCAGGAGTAGCCAGCATGGATTTACCAAGGGGAAATAATGTCTGACTAATCTGATTGCCTTCTATGATGGTGTGACTGAAGGGGTAGATGCAGGGAGAACAGTGGATGTGGTCTACCTTGACCTTAGCAAGGCTTTTGACACTGTCTCCCATAACATCCTTGTGAGAATGCTCAGGAAGTGTGGGGTAGAAGAGTGGACAGTGAGATGGATTTAGAACTGGCTACACAATAGAGCCCAGAGGGTAGTGATCAATAGTGCAAAATCCAGCTGGAGACCTGTAATTAGTGGAGTCTCCCAAGGATCAGTGCTGGGTCCAGTCCTATTCAACATCTTCATCAATGACCTGTGTGAGGGAACAGAGTGTATCCTCAGCAAGTTTTCTGATTCACCTGAAGGCTGTGCAGCCATTCAAAGAGACCTGGACAGGTTGGAGAGCTGGGCAAAGAGGAACCTAATGAGGGTCAAGAAGAGTAAGTGTAGAGTCCTGCACCTGGAGAGGAACAACAACGTGCACCAGTACAGATTAGGAGCTGATGTGCTAGAAAGCAGCTCTGTGGAGAAGGACCTTGGAGTCCTATTGGACAAGTTATCCATGGGACAGCAATGTGCCCTTGTGGCCAAGAAGGCCAGTGGTATCCTAGGGTGCATTAAGAAGAGTGTGTCCAGCAGGTTGTCACGTCCCACAAGGTGGGTACAGCACTGTTGTGTCCCACGAGGTGGGTACAGATCACCAGAGGTGGGGGCTAAAACTAAATATCACGTCCCACAAAGTGGGTATGGCTAGGGTTGCCCACAGATGGGGGTTGACCCATGGAGATTTGGATCCAGTCCTCCTCTCTTAATCAGTCTCTTTTAACAAGCCATTCAGCGAGATTCAGCTCGGGAATACTCTGCGCAGTACTCTAGGAGTAAGACTATTACCCAGGAGGCTTTCACAAAACACACCTTTACTTAAGATTGAGTAAGACTGTAAAGCTTGTCAAGAGGAAACACAACAATATCACTCTCAAAGCAACAGATTACAACTAGCAGAACACAGGAAAATGGTACTCTGAAAACAACAGGTTACAACTGGAAAAACTTAGCAAAATTAGAAATACTTTTACCCCTATGTGCTGAGAATAAGGTTAGAAACAGAGAGAGAGAGAGAGAGATATGAAGAGAGAGGCAGAGAGACAGAGAGAGAGAGAGAGACAGAGATGAAGAAAGAGGGCATAGGAAAGATATTATCACCCTTGGATCCAGCGACGATCTTGGCATGATGTTGTGGTCCTTGGATGGTGGGTGGGCCCCCCGAGCATTTTGAGTCTGCCTCTTTTATGGCACCTGGCCCCGCCTCTCCTGGTGAGGCTCAATCTACTTTGTGCAGACTCAGTGTTGGATGCGGGAATGTTCTGGAAATGAGTCAGTGGGGCACGGGGGTCCAGGTGATCACTTGGCCATCCCCATCCAGGTTGACCGAGCAATGATCTTTATTTTCACACATGCACTCTGTCCTTAAACAGGAAATTGGTCTTTCGCAAGATGGCACTGTGCCTCCACAGGGCTCCTCTTGCCGGCCACTGCTCCTTATCAAGTAGGGACAGTGTCCCGTTTACCAGGGTGACTGCCAAAGGAGGGGCTCCCCTTTCAAGGACAGTGTCCAGTTAATCAGGGTGGTTACCAACCAAGGGGCTCTTGCGAGAACAGGCTCCAGGTGGTTATCAAATGAGGTCTCCACCTGAGCACAATGTCCATTTCGTCAGGGCAGCTCTTTTCAGACAACTATTCTTTTCAGGACTCTACACAGGTCAAGGGAGGTTCTCCTCCTCCTCTACTGTGCCCTAGTGAGACCTCACTTGGAGTATTGTGTCCAGTTCTGGGCTCCCCAGTTCAAGAGGGACAGGGATTTACCTGAGAGAGTCCAACAGAGGGCTACAGGGATGATTGAGGAACTGGAACACCTGTCTTACAAAGAAAGGCTGAGAGACCTGGGGCCGTTTAGTCTAGAGAGAAGACTGAGAGGGGATCTTATTAATGTACACAAGTATCTGAAGGGTGGGTGTCAAGAAGGAGGAGCCAGTCTCTTTTCCGTCATGCCATATAATAGCACAAGGAGCATTGGATGCAAACTAGAACACAGGAAGTTCCACCTCAACATGAGGAAAAACTTATTTACTGTAAGGGTTACAGAACACTGGAACAGGCTGCCCAGAGAGGTTGTGGGGTCTCCTTCCCTGGAGACTTTCAAGACCTGTCTGGATGCATTTCTATGTGACCTGCCCTAGATCCTGTGGTGGTCCTGCTCTGGCAGCGGGGTTGGACTCGATGATCTCCAGAGGCCCCTTCCAACCCCTAACATTCTGTGATTCTATGATAATTACATCTGCATGCTATGCAAAGGGGTGGGTTAACAAAAGAAATCACAATGCTGTCAGTCTTGTTATTGTGATTTTTAAATATGTCAGCCACAGTTCTAGCAGCAACTTTGTTCTGTGTTTTTCCAATAGATTCATGCTGGAATTTTCAGAGAATTAGGAGGCCAGGACACTCTGGTTTTTCATGACCTTAATCAACATCACTGTATCCATTCCTGGAATAGCTGAAGTCAGATAATTTGCATGTGTAGCCAAGCCTGAATTGTGCTCACTGACTGGCAGGTTCCAGTACATTTTTGGTCAAAAGGGAAAAATGTAAGATATTGATGAAATGTGTTATATTTTCTTCTGTCTACCTGGATGTACTTGCAGTGCTCTGTCCTGTGTACCTAGTTGCAACTATGCGTGAGGTTTGCATTTTCTAATTGTAACAAATGTATGTTGGAACTTTTAACTAGACACATAGAAGGGCGTTCTTTGTTACTGTTCACTGAACAAGCCCATCTCACTTGTGAATCATTAATGATACTGACTGCTGGGCAAATTTACTTTGGTTGTAAATCTATAAATGGCATGGGAAGATGTGGTAGAATGATTTTTCATACTTAGCTTTTAAATGAGAACATTACAGTTGCCAGAAAGGTAGAGGAAAAATATAAAATAACATTTTGGAAGGAGACACTGCAACCTTAAAAAGCTAACATTTTTTCATTCTGTAATATTAATTTTACCATTCTGTTTTCTGTAGCTATATATCGCAATGAATGAGTATATAGAGTCATGCAGAAGTTGTCTGCTTTCAGACTGTCCATTATGGGAGAAGTTTTTTAAAGTTGCTTCTTGGGGAGGCTTATTTAGAGTGGCTTACAAACTGAGTTTGAAAATTAGCTATGAAATTCGAAATGCATTTGATGTTATTCGGTGTGATAAAATGATCCAAGGTAGGAAACAGCAAGTGTGAATGTGAAGAAGCATTTTCCTGAGGATCATGGCCTAGGAAAATGGACAGTTGTGTTTTTATACATATTCACTCTATTACAAGGTATCTTGTAATTACATGAAGTTAATATGGATACATCCATGTTCGGAATGGAAGAATGCTGTTTGGTATTTTACACTCTTGTTGAAGGAGATAGCTGTTTAGCAAATTGAGGTTTCTTGAAGTATTTTCCATTAGAGCAAAGTTGGTATAAATTCAGGAATACATCCTGGCTTTGGCATAGGTGTATGGGAGAAGCAACAAAATAATAAATACCACTTCTCTGCCCCTGAATTTTTATCCCATGAAAAATTCTGATGTTTCAAAATGGAGTTTTGTTCTGAAATATGAAAAAAACCCCAAGAACCAACACTTTATAGAATAAAATGTTCAGGCAACTTTCATTCAGAAATTATATTCTCTGGAGGAATATAGTTGTTACGTAATTTCTTTACTAAACTTCACTATTTTGCTATAGCCGGGTGTGCAGGACATAATCACAGAATCACAGAATCACAGAACTACCAAGGCTGGAAGAGACCTTTAAGATCATCAAGTCCAACCTATGACCAACACCACCACACTGTCTAGACCATGGCACTAAGTGCCACATCCAGCCTTGCCTTGAACACATCCAGGGACAGTGCCTCCACCACTTCCTTGGGAAGTCTATTCCAATGTCTAATCACCCTCTCCGTGAGGAAGTGCTTCCTCATATCCAACCTAAACCTCCCTTGGAGCAACTTCAGGCTGTGCCCTCTTGTCCTGTCACTGGTTGCCTGGAAAAAGAGCCCAGCCCCCACCTGACTACAACCTCCCTTCAGGTAGTTGAAGAGAGTGATAAGGTCCCCCCTGAGTCTCCTCTTCTCCAGGCTAAACAACCCCAACATCCTCAACCTCTCCCTGTAAGACTTTCCTCTAGTCCTTTCACCAGTCTTGTTGCTCTCCTCTGGACCCGCTCCAGCACCTCAACGTCCTTCTTGAAGTGAGGGGCCCAGAACTGCACACAGGACTCAAGGTGAGGCCTCACCAGTGCTGTGTACAGGGGGAGAATTACATCCCTACTCCTGCTGGCCACACTATTCCTGATACAAGCCAGGATGCCATTGGCCTTCGGGGCCACCTGGACACACTGCTGGCTCATGTTCAACCAGTTGTCCACCAGCACTCCCAGGTCCCTCTCTGCCAGGCTGCTCTCCAGCCACTCTTCCCCCAGCCTGTAGTGCTGCCTGGGGTTATTGTGGCCAAAGTGCAGGACCCTTCACTTGGTCTTGTTGAATTTCATGCCATTGGCCTCAGCCCATCAACCCAGCCTGTCCAGGTCCTCCTGCAGATTCTTCCTACCCTCTGGCAGATCAACACTCCCCCCCCAACTTGGTGTCATCTGTGAATTTACTGAGGGTAGACTCCATCCCCACATCCAGGTCATCAATAAAGAAATTGAATAGGACTGGGCCCAGTACTGATCCCTGGGGGACACCACTGGTCACCAGACGCCAGCTGGACGCATCTCCATTCACCATCACTCTCTGGGCCTGGTCATCCAACCAGTTTTTGACCCAGCCAAGGGTGCACCTGTCGAAGCCATGGATTGCTAGCTTCTCCAGGAGGATGCTGTGGGAGACTGTGTCAAAGGCCTTGCTGAAGTCAAGGTAGACCACATCCACACACTTCCCCTCATCCACTAGGCAGGTCACCCAGTCATAGAAGGAGATGGGATTAGTCAGGCAGGACCCTCCTTTCCTAAACCCATGTTGGCTGAACCTGATCCCCTGGTTGTCTTCCACATGCCACTTGATGGCACTCAGGATGATCTGTTCCATAACCTTGCCAGGCACCGAGGTCAGGCTGACAGGCCTATGGTTCCCCGGATCCTCCTTCCAGCCATTCTTGTGGATGGGTGTCACATTGGCCAACCTCCAGTCATTTGGGACCTCCCCAGTCAGCCAGGACTGGTGATAAATGATGGAGAGCGGCTTAGCCAGTTCTTCCACCAGCTCCCTCAGCACCCTAGGATGAATCCCATCCAGACCCATGGAATTGTTGGGATCTAAGTGGCACAGCAGGTCCCTAACTACTTCCTCCTGGATTACAGGAGGGGGATTCTGCTCCCCATCCCTGTCTACCAACTCAGGAGCCCAGTTGTCCTGAGGGTAGCTAGTCTTTTTGTTAAAGACTGAGACAAAGAAGGTGTTAAGCACCTCAGCCTTTTCCTTGTCCTCCTTTACTAAGTTCCCCTCCTCATCCAATAAGGAATGAAGATTTTCCCTGACCCTCCTTTTGTTATTAATGTATTTATAAAAGCATTTTTTATTATCCTTTACAGAGATGGCTAGTTTAAGTTCTAGTTGAGCTTTTGCATCTCTGATTCTCTTCCTACATGCCCTTACAATATCCCTAAATACTTCCTGATTCACCTGCCCTTTTTTTTTTTTATTTCTGAGTTTTGCAATAGTTAATAATGAAATAATGAAAAACGGATCTAGCTCAGGAACCCAGAGAAAAGCATAAGGCTTTGACGTATTTCAATCCATGAAACTCCCCATTGCATAGGGAACTTGTATACTTCTTATTTTAACGGTGCTCTCTCCATCAAAAAGAAAAATTGAATTCTGAAACGCTTTAATTCAGCAACTCTCAGTTCTTCATGGTGGCTTGCAGGATTCTCCTGGTATGAACAATGCTGAACCATGGGGCGAATTTCTTACATTAAGTTAAAATGTAAATAAGAACACACTAGGCAAAGTTAATTTTTAGTAAAGCTCTACTAAGCTTACATGTACACAAGTCAGTGAATTTGGGCTTACTAGTTTTTGTTCTGCTCATGGTTGACTCAGAGCCAACCTTGCTATTAATTTCATAGTAAAATCAGCTTGGACCACTATTTCAGTGGTCTCAGCAAATACATAACAGGATTTTTTGCATGTAATTAATTTGTTTGTATTTTTTCCTTAGATTTCTAGTATAACTTATGGGTGTGGTAAAAGGTAACCTCTTATTTCCTAAGCATGGAGGATTCTTAGGATGTGTTTTAGACAATTATTAGCATGCATCAACTTCTGTGTCTATCTTTTATTAGCATGTTGCCTAATGCACAGTAAAAATACATGCTCTTTTCTTTATATTAAGTGCTCTGAGATTACTTCTTAATTGCTTGAGTATGTTACAAACAATAACCATTCATAAAAGCAGAATGTCTTTACGTGTTCTATTGTAGAACCGCATGAACGAAGAAACCAATAAAAATTATCACAGCACAAAAATGTAATTAAATGTTCTTTTATTTGTGTCTCCACCCAGGGTGTAAACACGCACTGAGGCATCATTTTATCTCTATAAATCTCTAGCCTCACTGCAACAATAATTAAACCCAGACTTAAAACTCTGACCCAAGTGTTTTTTAGAATAAATCTCTGAGGTTTTTGGGTTTTTTTCTATTTCTGTTTCTAACTATACTAATCCATACAAATACTAGTAGTTTTATGGTGAAGGACAATGGCTGGAGCAGTATTCTTTAAAGGCATCTCACAATAAGATGTTCTACTGGTCATGTCAATTTTCCAGTTTTATTTCATACCATGCACCTTTCATTTTTACTTTTTACATGAAAAAGAATTCTAAGGCACAGGACAAAAATAACTTACGATTATATGAAAAATAACTCTAACCAATTATAAAATCATACATAGTAGTAGAGAAAAAAGTGTAACTAATTATTTTTTAAATTTACTTTTTCATGGTATGCAACAGATACATCTTTAGAGCAAATGTTACCCAGACATACAGTACAGCAAATGGAGTTTGTATCTGTATATGCAAGTATGTGTAAATACATAGAATACTCTGTAAGGTTTAGGAAAAATATACTCCCACTTTCCTTCCTCACCAAAATGTTTTGTGTATAAAATATTACACAAAATGCTGCTTCCTGAACTGAATAAAGGGCATAAACACCCAGCCAGCTATTTTTAAATTGTGGTCTTTCTCTTGTGCTTTATTTGTTCCTAGGAAAGAATAAAAGACAAAACAAGATGAAATAAAATTTCACACAAACAACAAAAAAGTGCTGTGTAAAAAACTTCTGCTATAAAATTTCACAGGGAAACCAGCAAATAGACAGTCAAAATGTAATTTTTATACTCATACACATCTCTTCAGAGAAAGCTGAAAACAAAATATAATGTGACAGATGGCCTTAGTACTGTAACATTTCAGCATCTATGTATGTGTGTATATACATGTATATATATATACATAGAAAGGGAGATCCAAATACACACACACTCACATACACTCACACACGTACATATGTGCCTTGCAACTGTATTTTAAACTCCAGTGTAGACCCATTTCTCATGCAGATATAAATAGACCATTTGCATATGAAAACAAACTATAGAACTGTATAAAAGAATGACTGTAAAAAATTTCATTAGAATTTTTAATGTTCATAGTCTAAAATAACTTTATCTCTTAGATATGAATCCCTTTAGAAAATTAACAATCCAGCAAGTAGAGTAACAACATAAAAATCACTGAGGCATAAGTATTTGCATATAAGTGAGTAACTGGCATTATGCTATGTATTTTCACAAGCACCATTCTTCACAGTAACATGTGACAAATACAATTCCCTATTTAAATATCCAAAATACATGAGATAAAGTAGTTATTTTTAATATAATTGCCTTCAGTGATATAAGCTGATCCCCTAAAGTCAGGCAGACTTCTCAGAGAGGAGTGAGAATAATGCAATAATGCAAGAGAATAATGCAATTATCATGAAGAATCCTCTTTGACACAGAAAGAAACAAAGGCATACCTTTTTACAGACTGGTAGCCCACTCTCACGTGCCTAATATGACAGCACTCTAGCTCCTTTGTAAAATTAAGGCTCCTAGAAAGCTCTGTGTGTGTATATATACATATGTGTGTGTATATACACACCCACACACACATATATATATGTATATGAAAGAATGGATTAATGACTTGCAACAGTTTCCTTTTTTAAATGTAACTGAGGAACCCCCAGATTATGAATACTCTTTTTGAATTCTGCCTTACCGCTTCCCCTTTGGTCAGGATCTTTCATGATGTGTAAGCCCCCTTTCTTATGATAGCTTGTACATTCAGATACTAGAGAAAATATTTCAAAATGTTTATAGGTCAAGGCGGTACAGATCTGAAGTCAGTAGCAATATTTCAGTTTTGTTCAAAGTAATGGACAAATTCTGGACAACCATGTGGTTAAAAGAATCTTGAAGGATGTATATATAACACAAGTATGTATGTACAGATACATGCACGTGTACACACGAGGCCTGATCCTGCTCTTACTGACTTCACTGGAAAAAAACATAGTCCTTCACATTAGAAAACAAAGTCTTCAGCATGCCTAATTACTCCTGCTGAACAAAGTTCATGTGCAGAGACCACAGAAAGGTTCTCGGCCCGCAACAGGGTTTAAGATAGCACAAAATTAAAGCTTTATTAAAATGTGAAACTCATTGTTAATGCACTGGGCCAGATCATCCTTTGATGCAAAAGGACTGTCTTTCTGACTGTGAAGGTACAGCTGTGCAGGGAAGCCTGATGTCATTTAACTCAATGCAAAACACATATAATAACAACTAAACGTGCTATTGCAAGCTGAAGCAGAGGGACACATTCACTTGTGATATGAGAAGCAGAATAGAAGGGGAAAGAGTTTAGTACAGTATTATCTATATTTGAGCCATATTAAGTCCTTTACTGTACATAATTTATGTGCATTGTTTATCCATACTTTGCTTTTATTGAATGAAAATATCTCCATTAAATATATAGGCACATATGTTTGTATATAAGAATATTCTTCATTAATATAAATCTCAATAGTTTGTCAGTGTTTATAAACAACATATATTCATCTATGCAACATAATGGCAAATTAAATAATTAATTTGACCCAAACTGCACTCAACAGCTCTCAAAAGCTTCTCAGAGAAAGAAAATGTTTGCATGAACATTTTTTAAAATCCATCTTTCTAGACAAGTGATTTCAGAAGCATGGTTGTAGTCCAGACTGCAAGAATGAACTTTTGATTTTTGTCCTTCTAATTAAATCAGATCATGAGAATATTAAGATGCACACTACACAGTAAGAAGTCCACCAAATGGATGCACAGAGATTAATAACCTAAAACCAAAGTCTTACATAACTGTTGCTCTCAAGCTATGTAGGATCACAGCGATAAGACGTCTCCACTGCCAAATATTGCTTTTAACTCATACCCTTGTAGCTTTCATGAAGGGCAACTTTATCTACTTGCATTCTGGACTAAATTTGAGGTCTAGAGCCTGACATTGGGTAGGAAAATCAAAACCACCAAACCAGTTCAGTTTTCCATCTCTAAATAAGAGTAGCTCTTCTTCCTGAAAAGGTATTCTGGAAATGAAAAATGTTAGGGCAACTAAAAGTTAACTGAATCAGTATAGATGATTTTTTTAAAAAATCTGTGGAATTTAAGGAAGAATGTAGCTTCTACTGGGTATTTTAAACCTTCATACAGGGAACTACAGCACATACAGCAACAAAGCTCTACAATATAATTTAAAATCAAGAGAAAGTTAAAACATTTTTATCTAGCAGCTGTGCTAAATACAGACAAAGTCCATGTACCTTCTCATGTAGTGCATTTAACCCTTCTTACTCATTGCATAAAGCACTGCGTCAGAAGGAATATTGGAAAAATAACAATGGCCATATTGTATGGCTTAAAATACAGAGGGAAGGAAAAGACACCTAAACCTAGGCCTGTAAGAATCTTTGGCTCCAAGAAGAAGCCACACCAATGCCTCTATTGGGTAGTGCCAGGACATATGTCTTATTTCTCTCCCTTTTTGATGCTGGTCTGTGTTTCACTTTGGAAGCACCACATGCGAGCAGGCTGTGCAAAAAGCTGTGTGCCTTTGAAATGTTTGTAGTGTGCTCTGGTTTTATAATGCTGTGTTCTTCAGTAAGTCCACCCATTCAGCTTGAAAGGATTATAGTCAACAAGTAGTATTCTTACTCAGTCTGTGAACTCCCTTTGAGAAAACAAAAAGAAGAAAGAACAAAAAAAGAAACTGGAGTTGCTGTGTCCCAGATGAAAAGAAAACTATTGCTAAGATTTTGGCAAAGCTTGCTTTCTCCAAATATTCTCCTTCTCAGTTGTCTGCTTGATTACACAATTAATGCTTACTGATTGTTTTTTTTCCTCTCCATTATGTATGTATATCAACCTATATCCCCATACATACAAGGCAGCTTCATGGAGAGAAAAAATTCGTAGAGAAATATCAGAGGGGCAAGATGAAATTAATTCAGTTCTTCCAGCTAGACTTTTATTACTTCAGCCTTCAGTGTAGACAGAAGAAAGCTGGCTGGAACAACGATCCACTGCATTTACTTGTAGAAAACTGATGTCCTCTGGCATGCTGTGAGCTGACTCACCAAAGATACCTGTGGACCCTGCTGGAAAGTCATAAACTGGAAAAAAAAAACAAAAAAAACCTAGGATAACTAGGTCATGGAGAACGTCCTAATATTTATGCAGAAACCTGAACATGGCTTTAAATCAAACACACAAACAAAACAAAAAAGCCAATATATGTATGAAATCAATAATTCGGTAACTTACTGCTTACCAAGGGAGAAATTTCACTTCTGTCAGAATCGAGTCTGTAGTGCAACAGATTTCATCACAACTAATACTTGCCCATTGGATGGGTGCTAAAATTGTTACAATTTTTAAAGTAAATTTCATGCATGCTTATCGAATTTCATCATACCCAACACATGATAACAAAATATTGTAGAACTCATGCTGTAAAGCAGACCCTGGCACAGAAATAACTAACTTCCACAAGTCACAGTAGTAAGTACAAGAGCAACTACTTGCAGAAAAACTGCTTTTTGGATTACATCTTTACATACTGTGAGATGTCTCTTGGAAGGTACAGGTACATTGGCTTTTCAATGCACTATTCAATAATCAAGATATAAAAGAGATTTCAAAGTGCTAAAATCATCCTATGTGGAACGACAATAAAAGACTTGGGCATGAATTGCGTTTAGTCCCTAAGATTAGGCCCACTGTCTTGTGTTGATCCTCTGCACAGAGTTAGCTTTCACTCTTACAGATCAGCATGCAAGCCTCTTAGCAGAAACTATGTCAAGTGTGCAGAGGAAAGTCACAGATATGTGAATAAATTAAAGACTGAGAAAAGCCAAACATGCATAAGGTAAAATCAATGGTTTTAATAATCTGAGATCCCGGCTACAATACTACAGGTGAGTGGAGTGGCTGTGCAAATATCACACAGGGCTCAATGGGCTGTATTTCAAAAGCAAATATATGAACTAGTGACTGTCTGACCCCCAGAGATTAGAACTTTGAGGAGACCTCAACACTGCGCAGTCTGCGAACAGACCAGATGTTACTGTGACCTATGGTGCCTGGGTCCCCATGCCAACCACTCCATAAAGAACTGAAAACCATCTCTTCTTTGTGAAGAGTCATGTCTGTCATGACAGGTCCCAGCCACATACACAGCTCAAGCAGGTCTTTCAAAGTTCACAAACTGCACAACCACCCATGAAGTCCCCAGCTGTCATTTACCTGTAATACCAGTATGAGCTGATAAAGTTCGATGGAAAATGCCAAGCCCTGCCTGCCCCACTGATGTGGGAACTAAGCAGTCTTCAAAAGGAGGAACCACATTGCAAGAAACATCATGTTGTATGTACTTCTGAGTGTCAGCATAATGGGGGGGGACAGAAAGTCTGAAGCTGTCCATAAAAACCTACAAGGAGAAGAAAGTGGTCAGTAAAACACCTGAATGGAGAGAAAAGGGATAGTGTGGACCTGTGGCTGTGAGAATGATAAAAACCTTGACTGCAGTAGCACCAGGACTTCAATTATTTTCCATCAATAAAGCAGGTTTGATATGAAGCTCCCCAAGACTTTCTTCAGTTGCTACTAATTCTGAACACAATCTGCTTCATGGACATTCTGATTCCAGCATGGCTTCTGATAGGCATTGACTGGCTAGAAGCTGAAATTTTTCGGTAAATTTCTCCCATTTCTCTGCAGTCCTTCTGTCTGAAGTGGTACTCTCCAGATTTCACACTATGCTGCTGCCTCAAAAACCTAGGAAAATGTTTAATTCAAAATAAAGGAGGATCACCCAAATAATGTTTGAATAAAATCTGGGAGGCTGTCACTGATGCCCAGACAGCTGACTGATAGAGGGGACATGCATATGAGACTCAGAAGGGCTGCTAGCTGATGATCCATGGGGCCTGCTCTTTCTAGGTACAGGGTGAGAGTCTTACCAACTCATTGGTAGCAATGAGCCCGTATCATGAAAGAGAATTGAGACCACTGTACCATATGATATAAAAGATCCCCACCACGGTTTTAGTTCTTTGTTTTTTATTCCTGAAGTGATATTTGAGAGAGGCACATAAGCACTAAGTTCACTTTGAAGCCCATGGAAAAGTATATATTTATATAAACAACCATGCTTCTTGGTAAAACAGGGACACCTATGCAATATAAGAGGCACATCCTGATGTTCTGCAGTAGGTTGACCTGAAGGTTTTTCTCATGGAAGCAGGCCTTTTCTCCTTAAAACCAAACTTCTGCTAAGTCCAAGTTTTGGAGATTTTGCTGAGTCTGAAGGATGGCTTTTATAGCTAAAAACTGTGGTACACATTTATTTCTGTTTTCTACAATATATTCTTAGACTGCGTATTAGAAATGAAACAACTATCAATTCAGTATTACTACACCTATTTTTCTTTTAAGAAAAACTGTGAACCAAGAGCCTCTCTGCAGATGCTGTGGCTCCTTGCTCTCACCACTCTCCTTCCATGCATGAGGAAAAAGGAAAAAGACAGTGCAGTACCTTCTAGGTGTTACATAAAAAGGTAGCCCGTGACTGTCCAAAAACAGGCCCAGGAATGATCCAGTCTCTGAAGAATTTATTAGCAAACAGCTTATAGCCCAAGGGCTGCTGTGCTATTCTCTTGATGATTAATATGTTGTGGTAAGTCATGCCAAAAATCCCCAAAAAACCCCTTCCTCAGAAAGCATCTTAGGGAATTTCCTGTATCTCAAGTTTATTCCAAAGACACTACTGCCTGTACAAAAAGCTGATGTGCAGGGCTGCCTCCTCTAGCCAGTCTACTTAAACAACATTCATATGACAAAGTCCTTCCAACTGAATTTCCTCTTAGCATAGACAGATCAAGAAAAAGAAACAACAACAAAACTGTCCCTAAAATATTAAAAGCTTCAACGTCAGAAAAAAAAAAGGAAAAAAGGGGGAAGGAAGGATTGAAAAACTTCTTTTAATATGTCTGCTGCATTAAATGATCAACAATTAAACCAATCAATGTTGCAGAGTCCAGTTAGAGACCTGTGACTAGTGATGTTCCCCACTAGTACTGGGCCCAGTCTTATTCAACATATTCATCAATGACCTGGATGAGGGGATGGAGTGTATCCTCAGCAAGTTTGCTGATGATACCAATCTGGGAGGATTGGCTGATATACCTGAAGGCTGTGCAGCCATTCAGCGAGATTTGGACAGGCTGGAGAGCTGGGCAAGGATGAACCTAATGAGGCCCAACAAGAATAAATGTAGAGTCCCGCCTCTGGGGAGAAAAAACACCATGCACCGATATAGATTAGGGGTCAACCTGCTAGAAAGCAGCCCCATGGAGAAGGACCTTGGAGTCCTGGTGGACAAGTTATCCATGGGACAGCAATGTGCCCTTGTGGCCAAGAGAGCCAATAGTATCTTGGGATGTATTAAGAATAGTTTGGCCAGCAGGTCAAGGGAGGTTCTCCTCCCCTTCTACTCTGCCCTCGTAAGACCACATCCGGACTATTGTGTCCAGTTCTGGGCTCCCCAGTTCAAGGGGGACAGGGATCTACCTGAGAGAGTCCAACAGAGGGCTACAGGGATGATTGAGGAACTGGAACACCTGTCTTACAAAGAAAGGCTGAGAGACCTGGGGCTGTTTAGTCTAGAGAGAAGACTGAGAGGGGATCTTATTAATATATTCAAATATCTGAAGGGTGGATATCAAGAATGGGCCAGTCTCTTTTCAGTTGTGCCCTGTGATAGGAGGAGGGGAAATGGCAACAAGTTGCAACACACAAAGTTCCACCTTAACATGAGGAAAAACTTCCTTACTGTGAGGGTTACAGAGCACTGGAACAGGCTGCCCAGAGAGGTCGTGAAGTCTCCTTCTCTGGAGACTTTCAAGGCCCATCTGGATACGTTCCTGTGTGATCTGCCCTAGGCGTTCCTGCTGCAGCAGGGGGTTTGGACTCAATCAACTTCAGAGGTCCTTTCCAACCCCTATGATTCTATGATTCTATGATTCTATGATATAAACTCTGTACTGGAGATACTGGCTTACAGTTCAAGAACTGAAATTACTCCTTAGGCATCTGTTTACTGCCTTTTGGATATTATAAAAAAGAAAAAGGAGTAAAACTTTTTACTTACTTTTAGTGATGATAAATGTCTACAGATTTGACTTCAAAGAGCAGTTAGTACTAGGAAGGAATAAGGAATCCTAATCTGGATAGTTACAGCTCTAGTTCTTCCTTCCACGTGCTCAGGAATTAGTCTCAGTACATCCATACCATGTAGTTAGGAAAGCATATTTATACTAGACATTCAGTTTTCATGCCTGGGATCTACTAATGTCCATGAGCAAGTAACAAACCATGAGAAGTAAGCAAATTAGTGGACCATATTAAAAGCTTATCTCCCTCCCTAAAAGTAATGGGATGATTGGGTGAGCAGAATATGACAAAACACCTTCGTCTACCATTTAACAGTTCAGAAAGGACCAAGTATCTCAGAGGATAGGAGATTATAAGAGGAGATGATCCTTGGGCAGGAGTGTTGATCTGCTTGAGGGTAGGCAGGCTCTGCAGAGGGACCTGGACAGGCTGGATTGATGGGCTGAGGCCAATCGTACAAGGTTCAACAAGGCCAAGTGCTGGGTCCTGCACTTGCATCACAACAACTCGAGGCAACTCTCCAGGCTTGAGGCAGAGTGGCTGGGAAGCTGCCCAGATGAAAAGGACCTGGGGGTGCTGGCTGACAGCTGGCTGAATATGAGCCAGCAGTGTGCCCAGGTGGCCAAGAAGGCCAGTGGCATCCTGGCTTGTATCAGAAATAGTGTGGCCAGTAGGAATAGAATCATAGAATCATAGAATCCTAGGGGTTGGAAGGGACCTCGAAAGATCATCTAGTCCAACCCCCCCTGCCAGAGCAGGGTCACCTAGAGCACATCACATAGGAACGCATCCAGGAGGGTTTTGAATGTCTCCAGTGAAGGAGACTCCACAACCTCCCTGGGCAGCCTGTTCCAGTGCTCTGTCACTCTTACAGTAAAAAAATTTTTTCGGATATTCACCTTGAACCTCCTATGCTCCAATTTGCACCCATTACCCCTTGTCCTATCACTGGTCACCACTGAGAAAAGCTTAGCTCCATCTTCCTGACACTCACCCCTTACATATTTGTAAACATTGATGAGGTCACCCCTCAGCCTCCTTTTTTCCAAGCTAAAGAGACCCAGCTCCCTCAGCCTTTCCTCATAAGGGAGATGTTCCACTCCCTTAATCATCTTTGTAGCTCTGCGCTGGACTCTTTCAAGCAGTTAATAGGGAAGTGATTGTCCCCCTGTACTTGGCACTGGTGTGGCTGCACCTCGAGTATTGTGTTCAGTTCTGGGCCCTTCACTACAAGAAGAACATTGAGGTACCAAAGTGTGTCCAGAGACCAAGCAAGCTGGTGAAGGGTCTGGAGAACAAGTCTTACAAGGATTGTCTAAGGAGGGGCTAAGAGAACTGGGTTTGTTTAGTTTAGAGAAGAGAAGACTGAGGGGAGTCCTCACTGCTTTCTACACCTACCTGAAAGGAGGTTGTAGTGAGGCGGGTGTTGGGTGTTGGCCTGTTCTCCCAAGTGAATAATGAGAGGAAACGGCCTGAGTGCCAGGGGAGGTTTAGACTAGATACTAGGAAGAATTTCTTTACTGAAAGAGTGGTCAGGCACTGGAACAGGCTGCCCAGTGAGATGGTGGAGTCACCACCCCTGGAGGTGTTAAAAAAACATGTAGACGTGGCACTTCATGCCAGCATTATGGACAGTCTGAACCTGCACCAGGAAACTTAGAATAAACCTTATGGGGAGGTTTAGGTAACAATGGTGAGTGAAACATAGTCTTTGCATTTTATTTAGTAGACTTGCAAGAGAGTTCTGTGTACACACAATGAGATTAAATACTTAATTTACATATATTTAACAAGAGTTTAGATCAGGCAAGCAGTTACTTGAAAGAACACTGAAACAACTGTCAGTGCTGTGCCTGAAAACCTGCGTGAAAATAGAGTAGTTCGACCTCATATAAAAGAAGGAGGAAAAAACAAAAGAAGAAGTATAAGGGTGGTTCCTCTTCCACAGCAGGCACAATTTGCAGACTCTGTTCTCACTCCAGAGAGGCTAAATTCTCATAAAGTTCATTGTCTTTTGCAGGGACTGTGGGCACTTTGCAGCCCTAGCTGTATGACAATTATTTCAATCTTTTATTTTTTAAAGTTTAACTCTACCAAAACAGTCAGACTGGAAAGCTTGTTAGAAATTTGCAGCCTGTCAGTCCTTAAATACTCAGTCCTGACATTTAAGAACCAACCATAATAAAATTAAAGAAAAAACAACAGCCATACTAAACTTGACTTAGAAGCTACACAGCTATTGACAGTTTTGGCCTCCTTTAAAAACACTTCTAAAATCTACTTTTCTCCTAGCCAACAATAGGATGCAGTATGAAAATTTACTGTTGAGTCAGACTAGTTACCAGAAACAACCATTCCAATCTATAGTGGTCTGAGCCAGCTGGCAAGATCCTTCAAGACACATGCTGAAATATCTTTTCACATTGTTCTGTGTTCATTCTCTCTTTGTGCCTTTCTCACAGCATTCTGTTCCTGGTGCAGAACAATCTAGCAGTAACTTGACTATTGCTAGCTGCAGTCTGGCAGAAAAACTACTTACCTTGGGGTTGAGCTATTGTGAGTCACATCCTCTGTGTTTGCTCACTCCCTACTTAAGCAAAAGAATATTGTCTTGCAAAGTCTTACAAGCTTTGACCCATTGGTACATTAACATTGCAGAAAAAATCAGCAAATTTGGATGTGGAATGGGGCTTAGGTCCACATAAGGCATTTGCCCAGATGAGGGTTTCTACTGGGCCTTCTTCTTATAATGGTTGTAATGACCCATGTCTTTTGTCCTTTTAAATCCTCTCTGGACTGTGGGAGGGGGAGATGGGAACACAGTAGCATCCATCTGGCCTGTCCTAAAGAGAAGATGCCCAGGCAGTCATGGAGCTCACTGCACCTGCAACTGCAAGTCCTATGTGGAGCAGCAACTGATCCAAGGTGATTTCTGAGCCTCTGGGAGGCAGGATTCTTTGGAAACGGTTCAACTTTGGAGCAACTAGATGTGATTCTGGCTTCTACAATTACTGAAGCTCCCATGATCCTAACAAGAAGAGGGTGGTAAAGCCATTTATGCACTCTAATACAATTTTTGTTCCAGACAGGAAGATAGACCTTAATGTCTGGATGCCTTTTGGGAAGAGGAGTTCATGCCAAATATTCAGCAAAAAGGGAACTGAGTAAAATGTAAGGTACTGTGGAAACAGGAAGGCTAATCCGATCCCTTCATGCTCCATATGCTAGGAATTTATTGGACCTGCTCTGGCTTGTCTTTGCATATGTCATATGACAATAAACAGTATATTAATAAATTTCACCCTGTACTCCTTTGGCCCTAGATTATTAGTGAAACTTTAATCAGATAATAGAGAAAGCAAAAAAGAACTGTTTACATCCATTGGTAAATTTAATGCTCTTTTAGTAATAATCAGTACTGTACAGAATTACCAGTTATTGGAAGAAAAGCCTCTGGCTCAGATCCTGTCCACATGTGACACATACAGAACTCTCCCTGTCCACTCTCCACCCGGTTGAGAGCAATGGCCCACAAGATAGTGAGCAGTGGCAAGAAGTCCCTGCACAGCGCAAACGGCGTGGTAAGTGTGTTCCTGGGGTATCTGTTCCACCTCTCCAGGTAACCTTAAATAATAGATTCAATGCTATGCAAAGGGAGACAAATGGTGATGAGGACAGTTCACCAAACTTAGAGGTGCCTCTGAGGCCTAGTCAGACTGTGCCTCGCATCAAAACCTCCACAGTTAAGAAAAAAAGACGGGTCCTTGTCATAGGTGAATCGCTCCTAAAGGGAGTGGAAGGCCCTATATGCAGACCAGATTCACTTCTTAGAGAAGTCTGCTGCCTCCCTGGCCCAAGATTAAGGATGTAAGACATAAACTCCTCACCCTAGTTAAACCCACAGATTATTAACCATTACTTATCTTACGAGTAGGCAGTGATGAGGTAACCACCAGAAGTCTAGGGGCAATGAAGAGAGACTTCAGAGCCCTGGGTCGGCTGGTTAAGGGACCAGGAGCACAATTAGTGTCCTCCTGGATCCCTCCAGTTGCAGGGAATGATGAAGGACTAGCCAGGATGAGCCAGCAGATCAATATGTGGCTCCAAGCTTGGTGCTACTGGCAGGGGTTTGGCTTTTTTGACCATGGCTTGATTTACAAGAGAGCAGGTCTGCTGACTAGAGATGGGTATAGCTTATCCTGCAAGGGGAAAAGGGTTCTAGGACAGTAGTTGGCAGACCTCATAGACAGGGCTTTAAACTAGGTATGAAGGGGGGCAGGGGTGAAACTGGGGCCACTAGAGAGGAGCCTGAATGCATCATGCCAGTGCTTGTGGAGGAGGAGAGCGCTAGTAAGGTCTCACGATCTTGGTTCTTGGTGAAGAAGGAGGATGATATTAATTGTGGCAGGAGGAACAAAAGAATTGGTGAGAGGTTGGTTACTTTGGAAACATCTGCGTATGGTCTGGAGGGTATTAGGGCTTCTCCTACCCAAAAGGTGGCCCAGCTGAAGTGCATCTACACTGATGCACGCAGCATTGGTAACA
This sequence comes from Hemiprocne comata, assembly GCA_020745705.1. Classification (NCBI taxonomy): domain Eukaryota; kingdom Metazoa; phylum Chordata; class Aves; order Apodiformes; family Apodidae; genus Hemiprocne; species Hemiprocne comata. The sequence continues at coordinate 41,340,306 of CM036616.1, read as the reverse complement.
AGCAGGAGGAGCTGGAGGCCATTGTACAGATGGAAAACCATGTTATAGTTGCCATCACAGAAACATGGTGGGATAACTCACACAGTTGGAATATTATGATTGATGGCTACCAACTTTTCAAAAGAAATAGGCAAGGAAGGAGATGCAGTGGGGTAGCCCTCTATATTAGGGAGAGATATGATTGTCTAGAAATTAATGATGGTGATGACAATGTTGAGGGCTTACGGGTTAGAATCCAGGGAAAGGCTAATAAGACAGACATTATCGTGGGAGTCTGCTACAGACCACCTGACCAGGCTGAAGAGGTCGAGGAAGCACTTTATAGACAGTTGGGTAAGATCTCACAGTCTCTACCTCTTGTTCTCATGGGGGACTTCAACTTCCCAGATATCTGCTGGAAATATAATACAGCAGAGGGGGAACAGTCCCAAAGGTTCCTAGAGTGTGTAGGGGATAACTAGTTGTCACAGATGGTGAGGGAGCCAACAAGGGGAAGCACACTCCTGGAACTGATGTTTGTTAATAGGGAAGGTCTTGTGGGGGATGTAATGGTTGGAGGCCAACTTGGGCAAAGCAACCATGAAATGATAAAGTTTTTGATCTTTAGTGAAGCAAGGAGGGGAGTCTGCAAGACTGCCACCTTGGACTTCAGGAGAGCAGACTTTGATCTCTTTCGGACCGTGGTTCAGAGGGTCCCTTGGGAGGCAGTTTTGGAGGGCATAGGAGCCTAGGAAGGCTGGGCATACGTTAAGAAGGTAATCTTAGAGGTGCAGGGGCTGACCATCCCCAAGTCACAGAAAAGGAGCCGATGAGGAAGGAGACCAGCCTGGCTGAACAGAGAGCTTTGGCTGGAACTCAGAAACAAAAAGAAAGTTTATGGTCTTTGGAAGAGAGGGCAGGCAGCTTATGAGGATTACAAAGATGCAGTGAAGCTGTGCAGAGAGAAAACTAGAAGGGCCAAGGCCCAACTGGAACTAAACCTGGCCACTGTGGTGAAAAATAACAAAAAATGTTTCTATAAATATATCAACAACACAAGGAGGGCTAGGGAGAATCTCCATGCTCTGTTGGATGCAGAGGGAAACACAGTGACCAAGGATCTAGAAAAGGCTGCGGTACCTAATACTTTCTTTGCCTCAGTCTTCAACAGTAGTGTTCCCTGGGCACACTGTCCCTTAAGATAGAAGACAGAGATGGGGAACAGATTAGGCCCTATGTAATCCATGAGGAAATGGTTATGGACCTGCTTCACAAACTAGACACTCATAAGTCAATGGGGCCATATGGTTTACACCCTAGAGTGCTAAGGGAGTTGGCAGATGTGGTTGCCAAACCACTTTCCATCATCTTTCCAAAGTCCTGGCTAATTGGGGATATCCCACTGGACTGGAGACTAGCAAATGGGACACCCATCTTCAAGAAAGGCTGGAAAGAGGATCCCAGTAACTATAGACCTGTGAGTCTCACTTCGTTGCCAGGGATGGTCATGGAACAGATAATCTCAGGAGCCATCATAGAACATTTAGAGGTCCAACAGACAATCAGGCCCAGTCACCATGGGTTTATGGAAGGCAAATCGTGCTTGACAAACCTGATCTCGTTCTATGACAAGGTGACCTGCTTAGTGGATGAGGGAAAGGCTGTTGATGTAGTCTACCTGGACTTCAGTAAAGCCTTTGACACCATCCCCCATAACATCCTCATGGAAAAGATGGCTGCCCATGGTTTTGATGGACATATACTCTGCTGGGTTAAACACTGCGTGGATGGCCAGGCCCAAAGAGTTGTGGTTAATGGAGTTAAATCCAGTTGGTGGCCAGTCACGAGTGGTGTCCTCCAGGGCTCAGTGCTGGGGCCACTGCTGTTTAACATCTTTATTAATGATCTTGATGAGGGGATCAAATGCACCATCAGTAAATTTGCAGATGACACCAAGCTGGGAGGCAGTGTCGATCTGCTGGATGGTAGGAAGGCTTTACAGAGGGACCTGGATTGATGGGCTGAGACCAACTGTATGAAATTCAATAAGACCAAATGTCAGGTCCTGCATTTCGGTCACAACAACCCAGGCAACACTACAGGCTTGGAGAAGAGTGGCTGGAAAGCTGCCTGGCAGAAAAGGACCTTGGTGTATTGATTGACAGTTGGCTGAATATGAGCCAGCAATGTGCCCAGGTGGCCAAGAAGGCCAATGGCATTCTGGCTTGTGTCAGAAATTGTGTGTCTAGCAGGCCTAGGGAGGTAATCCTGCCTCTGTACTCAGCACTGGTGAGGCCCCACCTCGAATATTGTGTTTAGTTTTGGGCACCTGAATACAAAATGGACATTGAGGTGATGGACCGGGTCCAAAGAAGGGCAACAAAGCTAGTGAGGGGTTTAGAAAGCATCCCCTATGAGGAACGACTGAGGGAGCTGGGGCTGTTTAGTCTGGGGAAGAGGAGGCTGAGGGGAGACATTATCACTCTTTACAAATACCTGAAAGGATGTTGCAGTGAGAGAGGGGTTGGTCTCTTCTCACTGGTGACTGATGACAGGACAAGAGGAAATGGGCTCAAGTTGCGTCAGCGGAGATTTAGGTTGGATATCAGAAAAAACTTGTTTACAGAAAGGGTTGTTAGACACTGGAACAGGCTCCCCAGGGAGGTGGTTGAGGCACCATCCCTGAATGTGTTTAAAAGTCATCTGGATGTGGTGCCTGGGGACATGGTTTAGTGGGGGGGTCATCAGAAATAGGCTGATAGGGTTAGGATAAGGTTGGACTCGATGATCTTAAAGGTCTTTTCCAACCTGAACAATTCTATGATTCTATGTGGTCTAGTACAATAAGACAAACAAAACAGGACTGCCACCTTCCTTTCTCTCCTTCACACTCATGACCTCTGGGACACACTGCAGTGTCCTGTCTCATCCCTTTGCCTAGAGAGGCTGCTTCCATCAGTGGAAGAAAATAAAAGAAGTTGTTTTTCTCATGATGTGTTTCCTATGATATCTACTGTGATAATTCTCACAAAGCCTGATCAAAAAGCAAAATCCCAAGGCCTACAGAAGTCTAGTGTACTGTGTACCTTCTGTATGTAAATACGGCAAACCATTATACTTAAACAGTTGAGAGGAAACAGCATTACTGCTGTCAACACATTTCTGAAATGTTAAGGTAATTACCACTCTGACTCCATACCAGCTGGAAAAAAAACCTAAAAACAAACTAACATTGTTTTCAGCTGCTGTTAATTTTTTCTTGGCTACAGAAGCTTATGCTTAATTGAACGAAGAGGGAGAGAGAATTAGAAGCTGTTTACACAGTGCAAGTGGAAACGCAGCTGCAAAAGACATGTATGCTAATAAAAGGACTCCATCACTCCACAAGTGCAAGGGAAAAATATTCCATCCCTTGAAAACCTGGTAACACTTTATGTGTAAATTCAGGAGATATTAGAAGCATAATATTAGAAAATGAAAAGCAGAGGCCATGACAGAACTATTTGTGGTTCTATTTCAACAAGAGCTCTGAAAATCAGTTTGAAGAGAAACCCTTAAATCCATAGTAAGATTAATAATAATCAGCTAAGCTAAGAATTTTAAGGATGTCTGAAGGCAGCATCCTGAAGGCTACTTCACAGAGTCTTTCAAAAGGAAAGGTGCCTTAAAAATGTCAGCACCAGCCCCTGAAGCACTTAATTTAAGGCCAAGTAGCAGTGATAGATAACTAATATCAGTAATGACGGTTCTTCCTTCTTACCTTGGATGTGGAGGCTATTTGGTTGACAAGAAGTGTTTGCTGATGTCTGGTATGTCTTTAGAGGCATTCCTGCAGCCTGTTGATGGTGGGGAGGTTGTAGACTCTGTCTCTGCATCATGGGATGTGGAACTGAAATTCTCTGGGGGCTGATGTGGTGAGGAGAAGGAGCCGGAGCAACAAACCTAGGAGTTCAGAAACACAAAACTGTAAAATCCCCAGTAGGTAAGACCTAAAGATTGTTTCTGCTTTACTTCGATTACTATAATGTTTAGAAGTTTGCAGAGATACCAGACTTCCAAGAGTACAGTGTGCAGCCCAGATATATAAAAGATGTGTTTTTCAAGTGGTGAACTATCATTAAATTTGACAACTGGGAGATTAAAAGGCTGCATTGCTCCCTTATAATGGAAAACTCCTTTTAGCTTGTGTGGGTGGGCTTAAGTCTTAATGCCAGGAGACACCTCATGGAGGACCTGATTTCTGAGGCATTGCCAGCTGTCTTGTTGTAAGGCTTTCTATCAATGCTGTCTGTCAATAAGTAGCTTTCCTTCTTCACTGGAAGTGAGTGGTCAGTTCTGGTTGTTGGACTCTGAGGAATTAAATATTAGGCTCAGGTCCAGGTCCAGATTTCAAGTTCTAGAGATCTTTGTATGTTAAATAGAGCTATTTGAAAATAATCTGAAGTCAACATAATGTATATAAAGGCAAGTTTTAGATTGCTTCCAGTTGCGCAGAGTCTGACCACATTAAAATGTTGATCTGGATTCAAAGTATAAACTTACAGGCCTGTCAAAGAAGGCAAACCATTTAGACAGAACCTGATGGTGCAGCTGCCACAGAGGTTCATCACTTCACTGGTGTGTTTTGCAGAGCTTTGTCACTACTGGTGCTACAAGGATACACACCACTTTGATGATTTTACACAAGGGTTTTACAGACTTTGCAAATTTAACTTTTATCTACATTTCCTTAAAATTGCATACCTCAAACTACACTATAAATAGGTACTACAGTCATTTTTGCAGATGGAAAGCTGAGGTTATAAGGGCTCTGGTATGTGCTCCTGGTAACCAAATTAGCCACTAAGACCAATGGGATGTGATTTAAGTATCAAAGCCCGGCCTGTTCTCAGGAGTGGCTGAGTAGAACAGCAGGAGCAACTGCAGCAGCAGCATTACAGAACACCTTGGGACAGGTTATTACTGCATTCAAATCAAAGACACCTGAGACCTTTTATGCTGCAGCTCAGAAACAGTTTCTGCCACAAACTATCTGTGTGATTTTGACTTAATTGAAACCTATTAACTACTTTTCTGGTAGATCCATAATTTACATTTGGAGTATTGCAATTGTCAAGATGAACTCCGGATGATTTATTGCCTATTCAGCTTTCTTAGAGAATCACACTTTTAGGTGTACTAGATCGAGTTTGGATGATGTTTGTGCTGGTTTAATATTAACTTCATAAACATATGTCTTACTTCAGATACACTGTATAGATGGAGGAAATAAAGATGTTGCTACTGAGCCACTGAGTCTTTAATGTGTCAAATATTTCCTTGTTCCAGATAACCAATGCAGTGTAGTCTTAAAGATATACTATGGAGGAAGATAATAAAGCATGCATGTGTTTCACAATAATACTAGAGAATACTTTTTAAAAAAGAGAAATCAGTATTGTGATAAAAATGTCATGTTTTTAAACAGTTCTAAAACTGCCTCTTTTTATCTCTCCCTAAGTAAGGACCAGAGTTAGCTTTTTGCACAGCACCCAAACAGGAAGACTGTTATTTGCTATCAGAGATTAAGAGCAATGCACAGACAGTCTTTTATTACTACTACTATTTTAAAAATAATGGGATATCATCCTCTGTGTTTTCAAAATCCATTTGTGAAAATTAATAACTGAAAAATGGTTTTAACCAGCAACCAACAGCAGGGAAAAAATCCTTTTCAAAGCCCAAAGTGAAAAGCACAGTTTTACAGATTTCACTTTTGATTTAACACCTGAAAAACCCTCCCTGCACTACTTTGTATTGCGAGACAGGACTCCTTCTTGGTAGACTTGAGTGGTCTTTATAATGATTTATTAATTACTTCATGAATTTTTGGCTTACTCATATGGGTGACTATAGTTATCTTATTTTACTTCCCTTCTGCCTAACAAAACAGAAACTTGGACTTGTCTCCATCCCTGAATAAATCACAGGGTGTTACTGGGGGAACTGCAAATTTAATTTTGACCCTGAAACAATCAGGACCAGCTTGTAACCACTGCCAGCAAGAATTGTGGCCAAGCCCTGGAGCCAATGCAATCAGGAACCAGATTTGCAGAAAGCTGCCCTTGCCTATGCCTGCTGGTCACAAAATCAGCACAGGAATGTTTATGGAGCCATTGAGTAGCATCTCCCTATCAGTAGCTAGGAAAAAGTGTCCTGCTGAGGAATGATTAGATTTAGTAGCAAGCAAGACAGACAAAGTCATCAAAGCTGACCTGCTTTGATGAGATTAGTACTGATTTCAATACCATGCTGTTAAGGTTTCTAACTAAAATTAAGTTGCTTCTTGGATCTAAACTATCTGATTTTGACATTGAGTTTTGTACACAGAATGAAAACAGTATAAGATGCATCCCATGTTTGCTTCAGTGTCACATTAATAAGGCTTAATCAAGTCCGCACTCTCCCTCCCATCACCTAGGTGGAGAAAGAAGCAAAAGAAGCCCTCCAATTACTTCTCTACCCCATGGTACCTGGAGATGTGGGTAAAGTGCTTATTTCCTTCTGCTTTTCTCACTCACAAGCCTGAGTCTGCTGTCCAAAATGGAAGGGGCATGTGACTGGCCCTCAGACTCGGCAAAACAGCCAAGCCAGCTTTGATTTGCTTCAGTCCAACAAATGCAGACTACCACACGGGTGACTGCTGGTCAGGCTGTCTTTACCTCTGTAATGGCTGCAGGCATACAAAGGGCATCAGGAACTGCACAGCATGGGCGTAACAAATGCCCTGCTGTCCTGGTTTGAGCCAGGGTGAAGTGAACTTTCTCTTTGCTGATTTTTTTTTTTTTCCTTTCCGTTAACTTTTTTTTTTAGCAGCGCTAGTGGACTGATAATAACCAAGGTCACTTCTGACTGTCTGCAGCCTCCCCCCCTACGGGGGAGCAGATTAGACTGAAGGCAGGATCAGCAAATCAGAATATTCCCTTCTCATCGTATTTTCTCTTTTTGGCTTTCAGTATAGGTTAAGACATCATGGAAGTCAAGCCTCTCGTTTCCTTGTCCTCTCACTTTTCTGCTTACTGTCACTTCTATCACCCTCTCTTTGTCTCTCTCTTTTTTTTCCCATTTTCCTTCACAGCCGACACCAGAGGGCCCCGTCCGTGCGCCCGGACACTCCCCCCTTCAGCTGGGAGTCACCAGGGAGAAGAGTTGCTGTGACAGTCGCTGGGGGAGGAGGGAGGGGATCGGGTGTTGCACATCCCTTTGCAAATATATATTCCCTTATCACTAATAATTAAAATAAATATCTTTCACTTTTCAACCCAGAAAGCCTCTCTTTCTCATTTTTTCTCCCTCCTTCCCTACCTTGGGGGAGGGGGGTGGGACTGAGAGCATTATTGTTACTGGTTTGACTGCCAACCCGGAGCCAAATCGTGACACCTGCTTGCACCCCTAGATCCTGCAGTCGTCCCAAGGACGAGACTGGGATACAGGGTGATTCCCACCTTTCAAAGATGCTGTCGTCCCTGGCACTTTTTTATACTGAAGTGTTGGTTTGTTCAGTTCACATTTTCACAGCTATCATACCACCCATGAAGTGGTGTAAATAACAGCCTACTCACAGAGCCCCTAGGCAAGTGGAATGTATTGGATTCAAGATGCAGATTCTGCGTTAGTTTTCCTTTCAAACATTGATTTGTACTGTACATTCTGTTATCAAACCAGCACTGCTATAATACTTTTTTTCTATTCTGAATTTAAATTGCTGTTTGTCACACTACCTAAATGAAGATACTAGAATCTTTTGTTTTATTCCAAAGTAGCTCCATGCATGGGAATAAGCGCTTAAAGCCTTTATAAGAGAATGTAAACAGTTAACATAGGAGAAAGGAGTGTTTCACATTAGCTTTTCATTATTGCTGTTCTGTAGAGTGCTGTAGTATCCTGAGGTCTGTAATACATTCAAGGACTTCATGAGTTAAGCCATACCCTGAATATGTCTGATACAGTCATGCACCAGTAACTGCCTCAGAAATGGGCTACTGAGAAGATCACTCTCTTTTATCATGAAATGTACACCTGTAATAACTACTGATCTGTCCCTGCCTGTCCCCTCATGCTCTGGATCTTGTTGGATACAGATGTTGAACAATTCACACACTGGAGAGAAAACTATACTGGGAAGGAAAAGCCCTGGTCAGGCAAGAGAGCATTGGCAGCCCCAGAGTTTGCAGAGGGCTAGAGCCAGGGCAAAGAAGGAAGTTCTGGATCACATGGCCAGGAGTGGGGACGAAGGACTGAACCACTAGGTGAGCTCCAGCAATCATGAAATGGCAAATTGCATCTCAGACTGGTGAGCAAAAGACTCAAAAAGTTCCAGTGGCTCCAGAACTGGCTGAATTTACACAGGGAGTGTGACATCGAGAAGCACTTTCACCTGTTGTCAACTCCCTAAACCATCATGTTCTTCCATCTTCTTGATAAAAAGCAGTGAGTACTGCTTTCCTCCAGAGAAATTACACTCATTTCTCAGTAACTGAAATGTAGCAAACGTTCTTTTCAGGTTTATAATTGGACACTTTGTGCTCTCTGAGTTACTGGCATTTCTGTCACTCAAGAAAATTAAACACTTTGAAATACATTGAGGAAATACAGCAATTTATCATTTAGAGCTCTGAAAAATAGGAAGATTAAGAAAATAATGTTTAAATATCTACACATATAGTAAGAATTCAGTATTTTGTGTGATGGTGTATCTTACTGACTTCTCCCCTGACAATCTATTTGCTTAGGTCTCTTCAGTCTTGCTACCTGGCAGACTAATGGTTCAATGAATTAAGTGGAAATCTGTAATAGCATACACTATATAAATAATTTGAAAGATTGCTGAAAATAATTTGGGGAATGTCTAAACATGAAAATTAAACAACTTCCAAGCAATCTGCTTTCACATCACTGAATAATCGAAAACCTTGGAAAGGTCAAGGGGTTTGTACCTAGTGGCATAAAATAAATCTTGACTGTAAATCAAGCACTCAAACCAGTGAATTAAAAATTATTTCATTATCTATTGGTCTTAATAAAATGGCAAGAAAAAAAAAAAGCCAGCCTCCTGCAGAAAATCTTAGTATTCAGAGAATATTGATGGACTATGACTCTCCTACAACAAGTAAACAGAAGTATGAAACTCAGGGCCCTCATTCTGTAAGGTATGGTAGTATGGCTGAGGTCCTCAGAAATTTTGTGTTCCAGTCAGTAAGAAATTCTTTGCTTGGGGCATTGCTGGAGATCAAGAGGGAATTGGATGGAGTCCCTTAAATGGAGATGGATGGAAAGCCCCCCTTACCCAGGCTGGGATAAAAAAGTCTCTTTCATCTCTCTTTCTGCTGCTAAACCCACACCTAAAGCAATGGTTAGCCAGGGGCTGCCAACAGCAACTTTCTGCACACCAACAATTCAGTTTCCACCCATCCTGGCAGCTCTGAAGGCAGGTGTGCCCCAGGCTCAGTGTGAAAAACAGGGACTGGTCTTACCTCTCTGAGTCCACAGCTGAGAGAACTGGTAACTGGGAGGGAGGATGGAGAGGACTACCCTGTATGTTGCGTCCTGGGGAGGTGTGGCTGCTGGGGTGGGACAAGGACACTGCCCCAGCTGCTGTTCCACTTCGACTTGCCTGTGTGCTGGTAAACATGGCTGCTGAAAGCAAAGGAAGAGAAATAACCCTCATCAGGCAAACTCCAGTATGGATAACTGAGCAAATACTAATGGGTAAGAACTCCCCTAAAGCTGTAGTGTCAATTCGTAGCAGCTAACTGTTTTTTTCTCAAGTGTTGTCTTCTGTCCAAAGGTAAGGAAAAAAAACACCTCATATTAAAAAACACCTAAACCATCTTTGCTGCTCCAAATGATACTTCAGTAAAACCAGGCATTACATAACTGCCCTCCTTGTGCTGGGAATTTTGTCTAAATAGGGCTGCAAATGTTCTATAGCTTTCTGTTGTAGAAGAGGTAGCAAATACTTCCCAAGTTACATATTTTTAGAGCTAGTGAACAGAAAGACCAATTTTGTAAATAGTGAAACACTTTTTACCTTTTCCCCTCAGCTGTGAAAATCCCAAATGTCTTGAAGCAGTCAAGCCAAACTAAAATGCTGCTATTATTGCTCCACAACGCCCTAGTAATGCATACAAATACTTTAAACTAGCATTCATTAAGCGTTTTATAATTTTCTATGAGGTTACTCTTCTATACATGCCAAATAAGGAAAGATTCTGAATGATTATGCAAAAATAAATGCTCCCTTCAAATGTCCTCATTAGTTTACCCCAAATCCTGTAACCTGGTTTTCAGAAGTTCTTCAAATTAGGCACTCAGAAGGTAAGAATGACACTGATTACCTAAACTCTCTGAAAATCCAGTTACTAAATTATTTTTACTGACATCTGTGTTAGGAATTGAATGGCACCCAAATACATGCTCTTAAATAGTTTATGAACCCCGAGAATGAATTACACAGGCTGTCTACAACATGAATATGATCTCTCACTGTGTGGTTGTCATTTCTTCCAGTCTCTTAGTAAAAAAGTATTGTTTAGGCCTAGTTTACAGAGTAAAATTCTACATTCTACAATGTAACTTATGTTACATTAGTGAATATGTTGGAGCTAGTGATTCAAATTTATTGATAAAATCCTAGAATTTAAACCAGTTCCCCAGAGGGCACTGTCCCTGATAATAGATCTTTCTAGGTTAAAATACCTGCATTGATGCTAAACTAGCAGAATAGATACTACTTGAGGAGTAACCCCACGACAGATCTGTCTTCAAGAAAATTATTTTAGAGATCACAATTTTGAATGTTGCTAACCAAGATCAAAAAAGTGAAAAGACAAACTCATCTCCCAAGTCCTCAGCTGACTTCTGCAAAGCCTCTATTCATCCTTGTAAGCCTTTGAGATACAGTAGACACTGACCAGGACCAGACAGAGTTAAGGAAAGGCTCAGGAGTTTAATTATGCTACAGCCTCATTAAAGAGTAGTCCTGGACATCCTTCAGCTGGTGGAGACGACAGACAGTGCAAGATGACAGATAGGAAACTGGTTTGTGAATAAAAAAATCAATATAGATGCTGCAGAGGTAATGTCAAACTTTAGAGAAAGATGGCATGAGCCCCACTGGTGGGCAAAGCTGGACGAGTGGAGGCTTCCCTACTACATGGCCAGGAGGACCAACAAAAACATCTGTCTGCCCCTGGCATTAGCCTCTACCATTTGCTAATTCTTATATGGACCAGAGCCTCCTTATCACAGCCCAAGTGAGAACAGACATCTGACAGTAGAATGCATCCCAACCCTTAAGGACAAAGGATAAGCACAGAGGATGAAGATACCACAGGGGGATGAGACATCACTTAAGACAGCAGAGTCACTCACTAAGAAAGGGCTGAGGAAAAACCCCCTGTGGGACAGGTAACTTTTGTTGTTCTTTCACTTTGCTCATGCATCCCTAAAGTCATCTTCTCTAAACCATTCTCTCAGAGTAGTATCAAGACAAATGCATAGGCGAAAAAAAAGGAATGACCTTTTGAATTTATTATTTTATGTTTTTACTCAGTGCAGAGGAAAACGGAGGAAAATAACCAAATGCAAATTCTGGCAGAATAAGCAGAGACAATATTTAAAAAATAAGTATACTCCAAAGGAAATCTAAATTATTCCTTGCAAAAATAGGGTAACTTGCATTTTTCCTCGAGAAAAACTTTAGAATGGGTAAGAAAATACAATGCCTTAGTTTCCCAGTACTGCAATATCTGAGTTTAAAACAACTTTGTTCCAGGCTGTGATCAGGAATAAAAAGGCTGGACTATCACTGGATTTCCAGACAGGTAGCAAGAGTTGTTCTTCTCTGTTGTAGCTGTTCTCTGCCACAACCTCAATAGTCATTTCAGGCAAGTATTTTCTAAGTTGTTCTTGCACATTTCTAGCTGGTCCAGGCTGCAGTGGTAGCACAGGTTCCCACAGCACTGCCCAAGACCTGGTGACTTGTCTAGTTATCTGCAGCCAGGCACAGGCAACCATCTGTCCTTTCTCTGAACTACAGGAACATAAAGCCCACTGCAATATTCACCATTATAGCAGTATCTGCTAATGCAGTAACTTTTGGCTAGGTTTCTTAGCAATTTCTCTGTACTTTTTTTCCCTTTTTCTGATGAACAGACAGTACACAGTGTAAATTAAGAGCTATACTATGGCAGGGGCTAGAGGGGCAGGTACAATATTTAAGGAAGAAAAAGCATACATATTAACTGCAAGAATATATTCCTGTACACAGAGTATGTTAAATGAACACAGCATGACAGAAGAGCATACCTGGCCTCCCACAGTGTCTTGTAATGAAGTCTGCTAGAGCAGCACCATGAACGGTGGTGTTGGAGATCACAGAATCATGAAATTGTCACAGTTGGAAGGGACCTCTAGAGATCATCTAGTCCAACTCCCTTGATAAAGCGGGATTGCCTAGAGCACATTACTCAGGACTGCATCCAGATGGGTCTTGAATATCTCCTGAGAAGGGGACTCCACAACGTCCCTGGGGAGTCTGTTCCAGTGCTCTGTCACCCTCACTGTAAAGAAATTTATCCTCATGTCTAAATGGAACTTCCTATGTTTCAGCTTGTGCCCACTGCCCCATGTCCTGTCACTGGGAATTACTGAAAAGGGTCTGGCTGCATCCTCCTTGCACCCACCCTTTACATACTTATAGGTATTAATAAGGTCTCTCCTCAGCCTTCTCTTCTTCAGGCTAGAGTCCCAGCTCTCTCAGCCTTTCCTCATAAGGGAGATGCTCCAATCCCCCAATCATCTTTGTTGCCCTCCGCTGGACTCTCTCCAGTAGTTCCCTGTCTCTCTTGAACTGGGGAGCCCAGAACTGGACACAGCATTCCAGATGTGGCCTCACCAGGGCAGAGTAGAGGGGGAGGATGACCACTCTTGACCTACTGGCCACACTCTTCCTTATGCACCCCAGGATTCCATTAGCCTTCCCACCAGGAATGGTGGCAAGGGCATGTTGCTGGCTCATGCATAATTTACTATCTACCAGGACCATATAACACCTGCAGGCAGTACAACACACCTTTTGTCAGTGCAGCTTCTTGCTGCAGAGGTACTGTGCTGACAAAAGCACATCCATGGGCACCCAGTGAAGTGAAATTGCAATGCTGGCAGCTGCTTGCCAGTGGAAATACTACTATTAAAACCTCCTAGTGTAGACACGGCATTGGTTCAAGCTACTACCAGAATCTTGTAAATACTAGTTGAAGGGAAACATTTTCAGCTGTTGGCAGTCTACAGACTTATGGCAATCAACAAATACTGTCAGTGATGGGTCATTTCCCTAGCAGAGCTAGTCCTAAGAGACTGTCAGAAAACTATGGACACTATTTAAGAAACCGCTAGATAACTTGACCACTTTTTCTTGGGAGCTGTGTGTGTGGCAAGCTTTTCTAGTGGTTTAGTGGTTAGATGTGAGTTGCTCGCTCAAAGTGCTGGCAGGAAGTACCTTCAAAAATGAATGTCGCTTCAGTGTCTGATTTGTATGTTAAGAAATGGAACAAGTGTCACCTTCTTTATGGTGAGGGTGACAGAGCACTGGAACAGGCTGCCCAGGGAGGTTGTGGAGTTTCCTTCTCTGGAGACACTCAAAACCCACCTGGATGCAGTCTGGAGTAATGTGCTCTGGGCAACCCTGCTTTAGTGGTGGAGTTGGACTAGATGATCTCTAGAGGTCCCTTCCAACTCTGACAATTCTGTGACTCCATTAAATGTTCATGGCAAAGAGCATGCTCACTGACTCCAATATACCACCAGGTAGATCCACACAGAAAGACACAGAATGAAGAGTAAGTCTTACTTAACAAAAAGGCTTCCCATAACAAGGATTTTCTGTCTGTCAATACAAGATAAAGTAACACAGAGTAATTTTCTAAAGATCCAGATACTACGAAAACAAAACAAAAACAAAACAACAAAGAATTGTTGATGCTATTCCTCTGAGTCCTTCAAAAAGCTACACCATTATTTACAAGATGGATATAATCTGTTAGTCCTGAATGTGAAACTTGCATTGGGATACACCCACAAAGTTTCAGCCACAGAGAAAGAGGAACCATATTTTCATTTCTGGAGTCTCATCCCAAATCAATTTATCAACATACAATACTTTTCTATGAGAATATCTCTGCAAAGGCTTCTCTGTGAGAAGCTAAATTCACATGCCTTCTCATAATGCACAGGAACCAATCAGGTGATTATAAGAGAAAACCAGATTCTGAATAAGGTTCCCTTAAATAAAAAAAGACATAGAAGTAGCATTTCAAAAGTTATAGAATCCAAAGCCTAAGTGAAAAGAAAAAAAAAAAAATGGAGCCAGAAACCTGTGACTTCATGGAACATTTTTTAAATTAAGAAGAATAACCCTCCCATTTGCAAATTGCCAACATTGGCAAAATTTACTGTCTTGGATTCATTACTGTCAAATCAGCACTCTGTCAACCTATTTCTGCCCTCAAAAACATTAATCCTCTTACCACAGCGAGTATGAACTTGGGTGAGGGCTGAGAATTCCTTCCATGTAGAATAAGACAGTGTTAGGGTTTCATTTTCATTCAGTCAATTAAAATTACAAACATTTGCAACATGGTTTAGTTGGGTTTGTTGGGTTTTTTTCACTACTGTATTTAATTTTCCATTCCTATAAGGAGTATTTATGCAGTCTTTGTGAATAAACAATTTTCTAGTGCACAGAAGAAACAATCTAAAATGCTTTTTGCACTTGGGAGCATCACTTCCATACATTCTCCCTTCTCACCTATCCTAGAAAACCCATGCTGCCCTACAGGATTTGATGGTCAGGCCTATGAGGGCATGTGCTGTGTTGAGCTGTAAGTAGTAATACCAGCAAATGTGAAATATGCTGCCTGTGTTGCCTTGATCCTGCCCAGCTCCTCTGCAAATCTGAAGACTCCAGTGAAATTTAGCAAGCAATCATGCATTAAGAAGTAGAACAGAAGTCAAAACCACATGATGAAGATAACAAGTCTGTCTCCAAAGTGGGATTGTCACATGTACCATCTGCATTGCTGGTCTCTGAATCTTTCTTCAGATGTTTTGCAGGTAGATCAGAGATACTGGAGGCATTCAAATACTGGAGGCACCTAGAAAGCTGGAGAGTTTACAAAGTCCACTCCCTCAAGATATTTGGATAGAAGAAGAAAACAAGTCCAGGAAAGCACTTTGTTACAGTAATCAGTCTCGTTATTTGGAGACCTGTTCAATCTCTGTCTTTTGAGATCCCTTGTCTCAAATCTAAATACTTAGAACATAAAGGTATTTTTTTGTAAAGATCTTCCACATATAAAAATTGCCCTAAGGCACCACATTGTCTACTAAGAATATTTTCCCATACTCCACAGCTCAGGAATAGGACAGCAAAACTAAAAATGTAATTTAATAATTACCAGTGAATCAGAATAAAAATATCAGAATTACTTTATAGTTCATTACAGGTCTATGATAAAAATGGTAATATGGTGCTTGCTAAAAGCCTGTCATGTTACCTCACTGTATTAATAAGGTTATATTCAGATCATCTTTCTTTTATAAAGTCACAAAAGCTACAAAATAAGTAATCAAAAAGATTATTGTTGTATTTCATTTAAATATATCTGTGTTTGCAGATTCTATACTTTGTACAGTGAAAAGGTGATCATTACAGGCATTGGAAATGCAGCTAAGTGTCTGCTTTTGATCTCTTACATATTTCTAACAGTTTGCTTTCAAACATTTATTCTGAAGATGTCCAAGGAGAGGAGAAAACCTACCGTTGCTTTACATGTGCATAAATGATAAGAAAATTAAACTTCAAGCGAGAAAAGTTTGATCTAGTGGCATTGGTAGAATGGAAATCTGTTTTCTGCTTGAAAAGTAGCTCAGGCACATTTCAGCTAATGTTTTGTCCCTAACAGTTCCCAGTAAAAGATACATATTTTATTTTTCAGAAAAGTCTCAAAGTTTTTCTTTATATTTATGTAAAACGTTCTTTTCAGAGAAGTTTGAAGGGTACCTTCTCTAAGGCAGGACACTTCAGCTTCCATATGTTTTGATTATCTCTCCTTGGGGCATGCATAATTTTCATGTTGCCATTTCAGCAAAATAATTCCCTCCCTGTTGGAGTTATCACACTTATTCACATAATATATTATAATGTAGCAGCTCTGATGAGTAGTTAATGAAACAATTAATTTCAACTGTATTGGGTGGTTGTCAAAATGAAGAGATGCAGATTCATCTATACATGACATAATTACCCTCAGTTAATTGATGCAAAACAACATGAGTTACTAAAACCGTAAGAAATTTGCCAAGTTATAGATAGCTGTGAACATGTGTAAGGGAAAGCAGTTTATTACTTACAGAGAAATTAATGCTGATAAAAATATGCTAATACTATAAAAATAGCTGCAAAATAGGAAGCAGTGCCAAGAAAAAACAAACAAACAAACAAATTTTTATATAAAAAAATGTATATAGTTAGTAGTGCTGTAAACCCCAAGTACTGAGAGACAATGCATAAATGAAATTACAAAAAGTAATGCCACACTCTCAGAAGCTGCCTGTAGGACATCATGACTGCAGACAATTGCCAGCAAAGGGCTGGCTGGAGGCAATAGCTTCGCTCTCCTTAGGATCCTGACAGAGTTATGGGGCAGCAGTTTGTTAAAGGTACTGTCTGCCTAGGTTTGGATTGACCAGCAGAAGCGTCAACACTGAGTCACAGTCTGAAAGCTAGACTGGTAAAAGAGCTGAGTGGTCAACAGATTCCAGTGGAAATCTCCTGTGAGAATGTCCTCCATTTCTGAAAACTTGGTCTCAGCTCATCTAATACACTGTCCCCACCTAGCTTCCATCCTCTCTAGGAACTTAAAAGGAAAAGGAAAAGCTGAGTCTTTAACACTCTCTCAGTTTTGCACATTAGACTGGGTAATGCCAGTAAATAATTCTTTAAATCTCAGCATTCCTCACTATCCAACTCCTTCTCAAAGTACAATATAAAATAAGCAACTGTCACAACAACTTGTTGCTAGAGGTTCCATGGCCAAAATCAGATCTTTAAGATCTGGAATTTCCTTTAGCTTTCAAGTAAAAGATACCACACTCAGCTTATACACAGACTAAGGCATTTAAAAGTTAACAGCATAAGAGTAATACCAACTATTTTATAAATTAGGATACAGTCAATCACAGCTTTACATTTCCTGATGTTTTTCATATAAACCTACATCACCACCACCAAGTGTGTAGATAGATCACAAAACGCTTGTCAGAAACATAGCGCAGAACTGGCAGGTTTACAAGCCTCTCAGTAAAATGTAATTTACTGAAGCAGCCACTTCATATAATGTCATTTTCAGCACTGCACGTAACATCCACCAATTCTTTAACTTCCTACATCTGGTTCTCAATTAAAAGTTCAACTTTTAGAAGATGTAATGCATCCTGCTGGAAAGTCAAAACCGATATCCTTAAAATTACTAAAATACTGTTGACATCCTGCCCATTGCTGTCTTGAGCTTTAAGATGTGTTATCACTCATAACTTATCAAGTGTTTCAAATTTAGCTGAAATTTGAACAACAATTGTACCTTTAGCCAGGTAGAACAGAGTTTGGCGTTTTAATATGAAGATCTCAGATATGTTACTGAAACAATTAAAAATCAAAATAAATGTGTTTATTGACATATTTTATGTCTAACAAGAGAAGTCAATGCAGCATTTAAGTTCATTAATGTATATCTACGGGAAAATGCTCTTTTCATGGATAAAATACTATTTTTCCTCCCTCCCTTCAAAAAAGGTGTAAAAATCTTTTTCAAAATGTATCTTTTTACATTACTTTGCAGTTTGTATCCTTCTCATGAGATATATATGGATTTTAGAGTACTGCAGAATAATCCCTAATCTGAAGTGAGCAATAATTTAGTAGGCTGTTTATTTGCCTTTATACCTGGGTAAATGTCATGAGCAGGCCCTGGGGAGCATCCCATGGTACTATCTGCAGCATCCTGCGGTGACAGGTCTGTCTGGAGGGGCTGGATTGTGAGGCAGTCATTCAGGATGTCCTGGCCAAGCTCTGAGCTCGATCGCAACTGAAACACATGGGGTAAAAAAGCAGAAATTATTATAACATGGCATGGGGGGCAGGGGGAAGCAAATAAGTCACAAAAATCCTTTAGACACTGATAAAAGATTGAGGGCATAGAAGAGGAAATGGAGCACAAGCAGAATTCTTCTTTTTTAAACCCTGGTTCATATTCTTCCATTATAGTAGGCTTTTTTTTTAGTTTGCGGAAGGAAACTCTTCCAGATGCCGAACAATACTGTACTCAGGACAAGGGCTACTTGCACAGACAGGACCTCAGAGGGATGGACTTATGTGTATTCTCTTATTATGCACTGCAAAAGAGAAAATAGTGTCTTGATCCATGGATAATGGAGATATATCAAATGTCTGATGTCTTATTTCAGCAGAGGGGTACCATAAAAAAACCTAAATATTTCCCTGCTGGTACAATGCCTTGAACTGGCTCACTGAAGGATTAGAAAAGCAAAGGTGTTACTGGCATTGGAAAGGAGGGACTAGGAGCAAGCAGCCAGGAGTGGTTTCATTCAAAGTGGTCAGGATGGAAGTGGTACCACTTTATATGGACCAAAGTTGTCTCAACATTACATTGTTAAAGTGACTAAGACTGCATTTGTTTCATATTATGGTTGAACTGATCTGAAAATGAGTGCTCTGTCACTGCCACTAATCCCTGCTGCATGCATGGCCACTTGGCTGGTACCTGATCCATCAATAGAAAGTCTGTCTATCTGGTTGATCCAGCAGTAAATTCACTCTGCAAACAATTAACAAACAAATTCATAAGAAGAGTTTTCCTTTGGATGAAACTGCATGAACAGTCTCACCCTGAGGCTAGAATACAATTTAAAAAAAAAACCAAACACCACCAAAATAAGGAAAAGGCAGAAAGCCTTCTGCAGCACCCTGGAACAAGGCTGTCCTAGCTGCAATGCAAAACTGCACCCTGAAGTGCACCCTCTGCACCCTGCAGACGGATGCTGCTGTAGGCTGCTGGGACTCACGCCTATCCCGACCCTCTGCTTGGTCTTATTGTCATATATAACTAAAATCTGCCTGTTCCTATGGCCATCTCATCTCACAGGCTGGTGTATTCATTTAAAAGCATGAAAAAGCAGGGTCTGTGGTTATATGCATGTGGGCCACTGCATTGGCTGAGATGCAAGATCAAAATCCTGTCCTGTCACATACACTGATGAACAGATAGTTCATGCAGCAGGATGGACAGAAACCTGACCTCGTGCAGTAGGAACTGCTGCACTCATGCATTAGAATCCCTAGAAGCAAAATCTCACAGATGCAACTGAGGTTTCTCTCTCTTTGGTGCCATGAAAGGTGAGCAATTAACAGTAACTACAGCACAACATAGCACCTCTAACAAACTCCTAAGGAGAGGAAGAGCAACAACAAGAGAAATTTCTGTCCATTCTATACTCAGAAATGCAGAAAAAAGAGGGAATTACTGTGAATGCAACTGTAAGAACACTCGCTACTGTGCCACATGATGCTGATAATCATTCTAATTACTTCTGATTATATTTTTATATGATTATATATGTTTTAGTACCGTTGCTAGAAGAGTGAAGAGATGGTCTTACACATCCTAAGCACCTGAGGCTGGGTGACTGTAATAAAGAGCTATTATGCAACCTATGATATCAATGCACACACTGTGTATGGTGTAGAATATTCCTTCTCTTAAAAATTTAGCGTGTTATTATTAAGTCCAAAGCCCCCAGAAATACCTTCATAAGGTGTATTTGTTATTCTGTAACTTTTTATTTGAGAATTGTACAGACAAAAGGGAAGCAGAGGGGAAGGGAGGGAAGAAGAAAGAAACGGAGAAATACCCTGACAAATGCTTTTCATTTATTATCCATATTTACAATCTGTTAAAAGTCCAAAGATTTCTTCCATTGTATCATGTAAGGTTGTCTGCTATTATCCACTAGTTATTCTGGTTTTACTGCTATCACTAATAAATAATGTGGCTTTTTTTATTTGTTCAATTTTCTATTATCAGATAGCACTCATACGGATGAAACAGTGAGCAGAAAAAGGAAATGATAGCTAAGTATTTGCACATTAGTTACAGGTATTGAATAAGAGCAACAGCCTGTTTTACACATTTTTCCATTTTGCACTGTTCAGGATATTTGTTTTGCATTTACCCAATAGCCAATGCTTACAAAAACAAACACAATCCAAGACCCAAAAAGTGAAGCAAACACTGGGAGTTTCTAAATTCATGCACCTGTTACTGTTGATTCATATTTACAATCACAAGGGCTAGAAATACAGATTTTATGAACTTACAAACACACACACACATACATGCGTTGTATATTTTAATATGTAATTTTAAGATACATATAATGAAATATCCTGAGTAAGAGGTGGGTATTACACTGATTTGTGCAACCACAGACACCACTGCTAATTCAAATTGCCACTAAAAATACTACCACGGGCCTTCTGTAAACCCTCACCAGATAATAGATGTTGGGAATAACTTTACACTCCTTTACTGCAGGGTATGTAAGCAAGTTGCTTTTTAAGAGTAATTACTGTTACACCATCAGAAAGGGTAGGGAACAAGGGGTAGAGGACCTCTTCTCTACTCTACTACTTAGCAGAGCAGGACCAGAAACAGGTTAGCTTGCTTTGCAGAACCACCCTTTAAATCACAGCTGCTTCCCACACTAAGCAAAACTTCTGCGAAACTCCATTCCCTGCCCTTATGGTTTTCTCTTGAGAGATACAGTAACCATGCCTTGGATACTCCTTCTTCTGCCACCTAAAGCTCATCCTCTGTGCAAGGTTTTTCCAGATCTTTCCTCTGTATAATAAGCCTGTACTGTTAACAGGGCTGGCATAAGCTGCGGCCTTTTTGGAACAAAACAGATGCAAAAACCAGACTTCGGTTCCAACATGGCTGATTAAAGCATTGCTTTTTCCTGTAAAGACATTCAGGGTAAAAAAACGCTCTATCCAAGTCAAATATTTTGCATATTTCATAGAAAAAATTTAATAAAATTTTTAACAGAAACCAGTGTTTTGCATTTTGCCAAAAGCAGGTAAATCTGAGTTGTGATTTTTGTTAGTATGTGAAGAAACACAGAACAATCAACAAAAAGACAGGTGACCTTAAAAATGATCAAATAAATCAACCACTCCTTGCATTCCTAAAATTTTATCTTCAGTTAAAAAAGCTACAAAAGAGAAATAATAATTGATCAGACTTAACTGCTGCAGTCTGTGTCTTGCTTTGCTCTGAAAAGAGTGCATTTCTTTTCCAGCCTAGACTCTAGACTTACTAACCAGCAGTAAAAGACAGCTGACACCTTCTTTGACTTCTGTATAAATCATATTCCAGCACAAATCTCCCAGCATCCTGGCTGCAATACCTTGTTTTGCCCATGATTACCTTGCTTCCCCCATGATCACTCAGGTGAGCACTGGTGCAATCACACTGGGACTGAAAACCTGCCAATCTGTTTTTGAGAACTATGAGGTTAGAAAGTTACCTTGCTGAATGATGAAATCAGTAACTCACACTGAACACATACATTTTCTGTGTGCTGTAATGTAGCCTAAATTTAGGGCTGACTAAGATGCAAGTTAACAAACAACTGCTCAGCTCACTTACAACTTCCCTGTATTAAATATTTGCTCTAAAAAATAGATTTTCAATTTTAACAGCTCAGTTGTCTGGCAGACTTGTGAAGTTTTGTAAGTGGAAATCTGAAACATTCCCACTATCACAATATGACAGGCAGTTTTTTCTAACATACAAAACAAAACACCGTCAGTCATGATTTACAATTCCTTTACTTCTGTAACAATCAACTACTGTTTATCAGCTTTCAGAACAATGGATGGAAATTCTATTCCTGCACCTTTTAGATATGATTAAATAATTACCCAAGATTAAATGATACAAGCAGAAATAACAGAAGGGAGTAAGATTTTTACATTCTTCAATTTTCAGTTTAATTATGCTAGAGTTCAAGACCAGAGACATGCTGTTGATTTGATGCATGACATAATTCCAGAGAAAATGTCTCCTTAAAATAAAAGATAATTTGTTTTGTATTTGAGATCTGTATGTATTTGTACAACCTGGCTAGTTTTTTCAGCATTATTCCGGCTCAACAGAAATACGATAATATTAAGGAAAACATAAGAAACCTGTGTTTATCAATACACTTAGAAGAGAAGTAGCTTTCTCAAACATTGTTAGTTTGCTTTCAAACATAAAATAGGATCTCAGTAACTTCAAAATCTGCTTGTATGTACTCAGATTAATTCTGGTAATTCTTCAGCAAAGCCTGGACTCCTCCAGTCATTCAAACCTGACAATCAATCTCAAGCAATGACAGCATTTTAAATCTTGCTTTCATGAAAGCAGGCTTAACGGACTCTATGTATGCTTGTGCACCTAGAAGAGTATTTCCGTATGTAATGGTAACATTGATTATAGTCTATTTATGTTGAAGCAGGTTAGACTTTTGTCTGCCATGTCTAAAACAAGAAAAAAAACCACCTAAATACTGCTATGTTTCATTGAGAGGAATTGCTTTACACTAACTGCAATAGCTTTATACATGTGTTTTTGTTTTCATTATAAAGCTAAGGAAGTCTTTCTGTCAATCACACTCTGTGTATTAAGTTTACTAAGTGCTATTTGTCAAGTAGTGAATAACCCAGTTGTCTTCCACTAATTTTCACTGCCCTTACATTGGCATTGGGAGAGGGAAGCATGATCTGTAACTATATATATATAGCTATAGCTATATATTGTACTAGTGTTTCTGAAGTAGGCAGAAATTAATTTTTGCTTGTACAGTAAAATTATATCTTGTTAGCATCATGACTTTGACCATACACAGGTGTGAGCACTAGAAAATCACAAGTTCAATATGAAGCCACACTATATGACTGTGTTTACACATAGTACAGGTTTGCTAGATCATCCCTTTACTCACACAGATCAGCTTCAAGGTCCCGTCCTTTCTTGCACAGTATTAAACCCTTCTGACAACAGACTATAAAAGTTTACACTGGGTAAGTGTCCTAATGCTTGCCTCTGGAGCCTACAGGTATCTCGAGGCAATGAAGCAATGCAGACAGAAGGGATTCCTCAATAACCTTTGTTTCCAGTGAGTCACCTGGGCAGGGTTTCTAGAGAGCTAAAGTATTAATTATTCCTCTAATTGTCTATCATAGCTCTCAGATACACGTGCATGCTATTTTGATCTGCTCTTACATTCCTTTTCAATTAAATGCTTGGCCAGGAAAACAGAATAAAAACCAAGTTAAAGCAGCCTATCTGCACAGTATTAGGTTCTACACAAAAAAGTTACTTTTTGCTCCTCTCAAAGATGCACTAGAAACATTTGAGTTCAAATACAAAAATGGCTTCCATCTTTATGACCTAGCATAAAGCAGGAAAACATACAAAAAATAAAAATCAAAAGGACCTGGAACCTGCATAGTCAGCTAACTTGGGCAACTTTCAAGTCAAGAAGAAGTTCTTATTTTGAAGCAGTACTACAGGTGGAGAACACTGTTACATTAAGATGGATGACACTGAAATGAATCCTACCTTTATCACATATAGAAAAGAGAGTTTTCTTCTGATTTGTATTATTCTAATATGAGGAAAAGTTTGGGTTATCTCCTCATTAAAATTATATAGAACACCATTTTAAAGGGAAAAATTGCAGCTGGAACAGTTCTGAAAGGAAACTTTGAATAAAAAAATCAAACTGAGAATCTTACTTTAAAGCAGGGAAGTACAGTTTGAGTGAGATACAAATGGCCATGAAATAAACAAGAAGCTTGTTTGGTCACAGTTCTGTTGAAAACTAATTATTATTTTGCTCTACATATTTGGAAGCTATGTGCTTTAACACAGAAGGCTCCTAAGGGTGCTCCTGGTTGTGACATCCACCATCTTGGAGAAGTCCACATTTCACAAATTTTGCTTTTGTTTCTTTCTCACTCTAGCCTAGTGGAAAGCACCCACACAGATGCACATGCACACACACATATTAACTCCCTCTCGGCCTTGCATCAGATTGTTCTAGATCTGAAAACATGCAATTGTCTTATTAAAAATGCTAACTACATTACACCCATAACCCTTCCTATTTCATCCTCTTTTTCTCACAGTTCTAAGAGGCCTGTAGCTGGTGGGTTTTTTGTGTGAACAGCAATCTAAGAGCTGAGCTGTGCCATTCAAAAAGCAGGAAAAAATCAGTCTTTTTTTTTTGTCAGACTGATTTGGAGATTTAGCTACTATATGATATTGCTAAACATCAGCTTTTCCAAGTAAATTCAGCCTGACAAAGAAAACACTTGTATTGCAGAATTCTTTGCTTTCCCTTTCTGAAAATACATCTGTTGGCAAGTTTTCACTTCAGGAGTGGAAAGATGTGGAAAATAAACAAGCACTCATCGACCTGGTGTTTCATTTACCACAAATACATTTTTCTCCCTGTCACAGGTTACCAAAAATTTCCAAGAAAATCTGTAAATAACATCAGCAATTGTTAGTATACAGAAACAAAGTTTTGCAGATTTCACATTCTTTTTTTAAAACTCTGCAGCATCCTTTATATAACACTGACCTTCAGTTTAAATACTTGATTTTGTGTTAATCTCCACTGGAACTTAAGTTCATGAAAGTACCAGTTTGTATAAGAAAATATCTGCTCAAAATAATACCTTGATTAGAGCCTAAGGCTACAACTGAAAAAACTTTTACTAAAAAAAAAAAAAAAAAAAAAAAGTTTTACTAGTAGGAGATCCAAATTATTAGCCTTCAGGCATATGATTTTTACTCTTGCAAAGATTCCTTATCACATCCCTGTACAGTTTCACCCACTACCTATGAGTTTGGTTAGTGTTTCCTAGCTAGATGATGATGATGATGTGATGTCCTGGCTGGGCTGACACTGCTAACTTTCAGAATTCCTAGAGCTTCCCATTTATTGCAGGGAATTTCTGTTCCATGTTGGGTTTGTTGGGGTTGTTAAGGCCCCAATTCACCTTACAGTGCAGTGTCACAAACAAGTGTCAGTAGATGGGGCAGAGCTCAGCAGCATGAGGAGGAAACAAGTGGGCAGATGAAGGCCTTCCTTACGCAGGGTCTGCCAGTGAAGCCAGCATATCATCACTTCAGGAGAAGTACTGAGGACTCACTCCCAGATCAGTACCTGCCAGTGCAGACCACCTGGCAATACCCATCTCCAGCAGTGCGAAAACTACATGTCAGCAATGAATGAAAAGGAGGTCCAAGCCTAGAACAGGGACACTCAGTGAGGACAGACCTGAAGGGTGTTAGGGCTGCTGTCAGGGTAGTTAACTGCAACCTCTTAGGCACCCTTTACAGAGCTTCAATTTTGCTTGTTCAGATACTGGTGATGCTTAAGTAGCATCATAGGCAGGACACTACATTTAATGCTGAGACTAAAGTGTGACTGGGTAACAAGAATCATAGTATTACAGAATCATAGAATCATTCAGGTTAGAAAGACCCTTAAGATCAATCATTGAGTCCAACCACAAACCTAACACTGCCAAGTCCACCACTGAAACATGTCCCTAAGCACCACATCTAAACATCTTTTAAATACCTTCAGGGATGGTGATTCCACCACTTCCATGAGCAGCCTGCTTCACTGCTTGACAACCCTTTCTGTCAAGACATTTTCTCTAATATCCAATCTATTGGATATATCCAAACGTCCCCTAGTACAACTTGGGACTATTTCCTCTCATCCTATCACTTGCTACTTGAGAAGAGGCCAAACTCCACCTTCCTACAACCTCCTTTCAGATAGTTGTACAGAGCAACAAGGTTTCCTCTCAGCCTGGTTTTCTCCAGGCTAAACAATCCCAGTTCCCTCAGACACTCCTCACAAGACGTGCTCTCCAGACTCTTCACCAGCTAGATTTAACTTAGCTCCCAACAACTCTTTGGGCCCAGCCATCCAGACAGTTTCCTACCCAGTGAAGCATACAACCATCCATGCCATGAGCAACCAGTTTCTCAAGGAAAGTTCTGTGGGAAACTGTGTCAAAGGCTTTACTAAAGTCTAGGTAGATGACATCCACTGCCTTTACCCACTAAGTGGGTCCCCTTGTCATAGGAGATCAGGTTAGTCAAGCAGGACCCGGCAGCTTCCATAAACCCATGCTGATTGGGCCTGATCACCTGGCTGTCCTGCATATACTATGTGATGGCACTCAAGATGATCTGCTCCATAACCTTTCACAGCACTGGGGTCAAACTGGCAGGCCTGAAGTTCCCCGGGTCCTCCTTTCACCTCTTCTTGTAAATGGGGGTCACATTTGCTAACCTCTCATCAACCAGAATATCCCTGGTTAGCAAGGACTGCTGGTAAACAATGGAAAATTGCTTGGTGAGCACTTCTACCAGCTCCCTCAGTACCCTTGGGTGGATCTCATCTGGCCCCATAGACTTGTGTATGTCTAAGTGGGGTAGCAGATCACTGACCATCTCCCCTTTATTATGAAGGCTTCTTTCTGCTGCCCATCCCTGTCTTCCAGCTGAGTGAGCTGGGTAACCCAAGAACAACTGGTCTTGCTAATAAAGACTGAGGCAAAGAAGGGATTATGTGTCTCAGCCTTTTACTCATATTTTGCCAGTTTCCTTTCACATCTAGTAATGGATGGACATTCTCCTTAGCCCTCCTTTTGTTGTTAATGTATTTATAGAAATAAAACTTATTGTCTTTCACTGCAGTAGCCAAATGGAGCCCTAGTTGGGCTTTAGCCCTTCTAATTTTCTCCCTGCGTAACATTACAGCATCTTTGTAATCTTCCTGAGTTGCTTGCCCCTCCTGCCAAAGGTCATAAACTTTTTTTTTTTTCTCTCCTGAGTTCCAGCAAAAGCTTTCTTTTCAGCCAGGCCAACCTTCTTGCCCACTAGCTTCTCTTCTGACACCTAGGGACAGCCTGCTCCTGCACTTTTAAAAGTATGTTCTTGAAGAATGTCCAGTCTCCTGGACTCATTTAACCTTCAGGACTGCCTCCCAAGGGATGCTTTCAACCAAGCCCCTAAAGAAAAAAGGGCCCTTGTCTCTACAGCCCACCTTCCTGCATATGTTGTGTAAGGGAAATGAAGACACAAAAATGCAGAAAAGGATACTGTTTGCTACCAAAATTGAACCTGAGAAATACAAAATGCTATGGGTGTGCACTGACAGCTGTTTACAGAGTTTTGAGACAACCTGGATTTTTTTTTTGCCAGGTGTGTAAATGTAACAAAGGTGATAGCCCTTACTGCTTCTGCTGCACTTTTCAACACATCATGATGCTGAAGCTCACAGGAGTACAAGCTTAGGGCACAATCAAGTGCAGGGAGGAATCATGATGTGAAACAATAAATGTTAATATTCAAGAGAACCAACAAACTTTGGGTTCTAACAACTGCCACAGCTGCCAGAGCACCACAAAAACCATACTGGGAGTTTTGATGTTTCCTCCTCCCTGGAGAGCAGAGCTCTACACGCACCATTGGCAATGCACATGCTCCACAGTGGAGCTTCCTTTGGAGGCATGCCTTGTGCATCCCACCACAGTGCATATCACTGCCACTGCAGCAGCTGGTGGGGTGGTCAGCCACAGACTGTCCTCCATCGCTTTCAGTCTGTTTTTCTGTTCCTCACTGACCACAGTGAAAAGAACTGGTCATTTGTAGTCTCTAAAGTTTTCCACAAATTGTATTATTAAATTTCCTTAAACACTGCTGCCCATTCCTAATCTCTTTTTGCCAACATCCCTTTTCAGGAAAAATTGCTGCACGTCACAGTGCCTGATTTATATTTCATTTTTAAAGAAGGAAGTAAAGGGATTAAAGTTGGGGATAAAAACACTCTTTACTGAATTTTTTCACATAATAGTTTTTTAGTTGCCATGGGCACTGCTCACTGACCTTTAGCCCCTGAATGCACTTCTTTTTGCATTAGTGACATCTTTTAAACAGACTTCATAGAAAACAAATGAGGGAAAATATCCTCATGTTCAACTGCTCTCCAAGCAAGAAAATAGATTTGCTTCCCTTTCAATCCATTATCTCCCTTTTGCAGTTTCAATGGTGAAATCTGAACTAAGAGTTTGAACATGGGCAAGTGAAACCTGAAAGATGCAGAAGCAAACAGGGCTCATACTGTAGGATCTGACTGCTCCCCAAGAGGCAGGTGTTCAAAAACAGAGCAGTTTCCCCAGATTAATATACACACATAATGGAGAATGTCACCTTAGCACCTGAATAACCTGTTGAAATACCAATGACGTAATGCTCTAACCCTCCTTGGCTTCTTCTTTCCTCATCAAGTAACATTCTCTGCTAGAAAAAATAATGTCATTTCCTGTAAGAAATACATTTTGCATTGTGTTTCTTGATTCACAAAAGAAGCCTAATCCAAATAGTGAAAAATGAAAGGAAACAAAGGAAAAACTGTAAATAAGTGTTGCAAAATTAAATAAGCCACAGATACCAGGTAAAGAAAATCACAACATTGTTTTCCCTTCACGTTCTCCCCTAAATCTAAATGCTGATGTAAAATTTGTTTGTTCCAAAATCTTAAAACAAAATGGTAGTTTCATTGATTGTAAGGTAATATCAGCATGTGCTTACAATAAAAAAGCCTGCTTCTACTTTAAAATACTGTAAAGAGAGAGCAATTGAGAAGTGTGCAGCACTGTAAGAAGTAAGAGCTCTGTATTATTTTGCTGAGGGAATAGTGTATTTGCTAACATGGCCCACAAAATACAAAATCTCTCAAAACTTTACAGAAAACTCCACGTTAAGCTGTAATGAAAACATTTCTATGTCTTCTTTCCAGAAAAATATTGTTCAGTAGTGGGATATCACGTTTTGAAGCACTTTTTTTCCATTTATTGTAATGTTCTCATTGTAAAATGGATAAGTTTATATACATTATAGATAAAAGAGAAGAGATTAATTGTTAGAAAAGGGATATAAAATAATCAGGCTTCAGAAGAATATAGTAATTGAGATCTGCCTCTAAAGGTCGAGATTTTATATCCCCTTTTTGCTAATACAGGGGCTGCACAGTGGCAGAAGGGCAAGATCTGCAGGATCATTACTAGCTGTGCAAAGTGGACTCTGTAAAGCACCCTCACTCCAGATATGAATCCTGGTCAAGGTCAGCACAGGCCACCTTGCAAGACAATTCCAGGAATTGCTTTGGCCAGATGATCTATGTCCTTACTCTACTATTTCCAACATGCTCCACACCTAGTGTGGACTGCTCTGCTCTACTAGCCTCTACTACAGTCTGAAGTAAGAGTGGATACGACTGAGGTGTAATACAGCCTGCTTCAGCTCAGCAGTGCAGTGTAACACCTTTTTAGCTTATTGCAATCAGGAAAGGTATTCTGAAAACATCCAGCCATTGCTAGCTGGAACAATAAAAGCAACATAGAAAAAATCCTGCCCAAATAGCTGCAGGATTAGAGAGAGACTGATTTCCTGTCGTTTCTTCATCCTCAGCACAGTAACACCTGAAAATATCTCCTTTTTATCAGATATTACAGGAACAAGTCTTTGAAGAGTTCATCTTAATTCAGAGAATGTTTTGACAACTTCTCAAAAGCCACTGCTCCGTCATCATTTTGCAATTGACCAATCTGTGTCAAAAAGGATGGACTAATTTGGAAGTCTGTGCACATAAATCCCGTATCTCCTGAGCTCTCACCACCACTCTCATTCCTTAGTGATTTGGCAAATGTCCCACATAGACGACGATTCAAAAAAACCTCCACCAAGTGTAGGCAACTTCCAGAAATGTCCTTTGGACTGCCTGTTATAGAGCTATGCCTCTGTGATATTTGCTCTCTGGGCGAGACAGTACAAAAATTCTGTCCCAGAAAAAGCCAGGAAAATAGACATAAGCACAATTGCTGTGTTAGACTATGAGTAAGTACAAATCAAATAAATAAATAAGGAGCAAAATATAGTTAAGTCTAAACACCACACACTTCAGCTGACCTACGCTCCTCTGCATAGTATTGAAAACTCCTGTAGTGACCTAGGAATATCACTTACTATGCTACACATCTGCTAAGGTGTTAAGCTATCTGGACAGCTGAATCCATGCATGGCTTCCTGAAGACCCTTTGAATGAGCTAAGAAGATGCAGGTTCCCAGGAAGCAGGAAGCTTTCAGAGGCAATTGTCAGGTAAGCTTTCAGTATCTCAAAGTTTGTCTGTATACTGCATCAGATCCATAACCAATTTACACAGTAATATCAAAGACACAGTCTGGGCACTGCTAAAAACGCCAAAGAATCAAAGAACAATCAGCTGAAAGATTATATTATTTGGTATAAATTGTCTTTCAGTTCAAGCCCAGACTAAGCCTTTTACATTTGCTTTAGCTGGTCCTCTTTATCTTAACTGCTCACATTGTCTTTTCCTTTTTTCCATAAAGATGGAGCTAACCAGTTGTATCCTTATCTATTAGATTTTCTTTTAATTAAATGGAAATTTTTATTTTTTTTTTGGCAGGACACACTGCTTTAAAGAACTGTTACACATGACAACAGTTTTTCACTGGTATAATTACAGATAAAATTAAAATAATATCTAAAAGCAGAGCCACTGCATTGTTCAGATGATAATGGTGTTACTGATTTGTTCTTGCCAAACAGCTGTATGAAATTAAAGCAAACTTTTGTTCTTTTTAAAAATTATGTCTTATCTGTTTGAAAATGCTCTTTTTAAAAAGACAAAACCTTTTAAAAAAGGCTGGGTGCTAGCTTGCACAACAAATAGATTTTGATGAAGAGCATAAAGTTAGATTCACCTTCTATATTGGTTTCAAATCACTGGGTATGTAATAGTGCAGGCTCTGGATTTTGTTAATTATATCTTGCATAATTTCGTTTTGAGTAACTTCAATAAAAAGGCTTACAAATTAAGAGTTATGGATTCATATTTCCAACTAGAGTATCATCAGTTTGCAGATTGTGAGAGACAGATTGTGATTGCCCTCGATCCCCTTTTGGAGGGGGAGTGGTCGTGGCTTTACCCATGTCGGTCCACGACACAGATGAAAGAAATTTACTGAAATTTACTGAAAACACAAAGTATAGCCAGCTGAAAATAAGCATACTTGTATTAAGTAGTGCCTTTTTTTTTTTACTAGTCAGAGACTGCACAGGATGACTCAAGGAACAAAACTACTCAGCCCTGTTGAAGATACCAAAGCAAAGCTCTCAACTGTACCCTTTCTCACTAAAGCTGTTATACTAGTAAGAACTACAGGATCTAATAGGGACAATGATTCACCCTGACTCCATGTAGCCAATATTTCTACCACTAACAGCTGCACCAAATATTATAGGTGGACAATTTTCAAAGCCAGTCCACACTTGGAACAAAAAGTATCAATGCGTAAATGTTTTTGAGATCTCATGGAGTCAGAAAACAGTGTTAGTGTCTTTTCAGAATAAATAATATGAAGACTAGCTAAAGCAAATACCTGCCTCACTCATACTCCTATTTTCCTTACCTTTTCTTCTGATTCTCTGCATTTCCACAAAGCAAGCCAAGCAACTATATTATTTTCACTGGGTATTTGAAAGAAAAAATGAAATAGCTATTTCAACCCATGAATTTCCCTGCCCCCTTGTCCTTTCCATTCAAAAATCCTGCATGTTTACCATTGATTATGGGAAACCATTAGTTTAGGCTGTTATAGCCCATCTTCATAGGAAACCTGATAGTTCAGGAAGTGACTCAGCTAAATACTGGATTTCTCTCCTTTTTAGAGTTTCCCAAAATGAAAAAAAACCCACAAATTTCTCTTTCTGGTCCTGGTCTGCCTTGAAAATGCATAGAAGACTTAAAAAACTGAAGAGTTTTTAGGTAACTATCCATGTTAGGTAAAAAGGTAAATGGTTCATGAGAGCCTAAATTAATATAAGGTCCAAGCTAGATAGGATTAGCAAACACACAGTAAGTAAAATGTTTCAGTGGCATTTGCCTAGGTGTATGAATATGCTTTCTAAATTGAGAATTTAGTTGAAGTCTGAATATGGAAAAAATGAAGGAAAGAAACAGGATGAAAGATGAGAGAATACAGGAGTATCTGGGGCAGAACAAAGTCCTGTGACTGGTTTTACCATAGCACACACACCTCAGTTGCCTGCAGTTCTGCAGGCTCCCCCCCTTTGCTTCTCCAAGAATTGAGAACTCTATCACTTCATGATCACTCTGCCCAAGATGACCTCCAACCTCTACATCCCCCACAGACCTTCCCTGTTAACAAGCAGCAGGTCCAGCAGGGCACTTTCTCTAGTTGGCTCCCTCACTAGCTGTGTCGGGAAGTTGTCTTCCACACACTCCAGGAACCTCTGGGACTGTTCCCTCTCTGCTGTGTCTTATGTCCAGTACACATCTGGGAAGCTGAAGTCTCTTTCAATTTGAAACCATTCACCCCATCTTTTCATTACATGCCCTTGTAAAAAGTCCCTTCCCAGCTTTCCTGTAGCCTCTTCAGGTACTAGAAGGCTGTTATAAGGTCTCCCTGGAGCCTTCTCTTCTCCAGGCCAAACAACCCCAACTCTCTCAGCCTATCTTCATAGGAGAGGTGTTCCAGCCCTCTGGTCATCTTTGTTATCCTCCTCTGGACTAACTCCAGGAGCTTCATCTCCTTCTTGTTTTGAGGACTCCAGAACTGGATGCAGTACTCCAGGTGGGGTCTCATGAGAGCAGAGTAGAGGGGCAGAATGACCTCCCTTAACCTGCTGGCTATGCTTCTTTTGATGCAGCCCAGGACACGGTTGGCTTTCTGGGCTGCGAACGCACATTGCCAGCTCATGTTGAGCTTCTCATCAACCAACACTCCCAAGTCCTTCTCCTCAGGACTGCTCTCAATCCATACTCTGCCCAGCCTGTATTTGTGCTTGAGATTGCCCTGACCCATGTGCCGGACCTTGCACTTTGCCTTGTTGAACTTCATGTGGTTGTCCACTAGTGGCTGATATTTCAAGAGAAAGAGTAAGAAACTGCAAATAAGCAGTACAGAATAACCATACTTTCCCCTAACCTATGTGGCTTGATGCTGACTTCTATCCTGAAGCATGATCGTGAAGTACCAATACCCCTTACAATTTGTATGTTTCTTTTTAACTCTGTCTCATTACCAACAAAAATATCCAGTTTCCTTTGAATCTCATATGGCTTAGCTTCCATTATGTGTTGTGGCAATAAGAACCACATGGTAACTGTTCAACTTACAAAAAAATCTTTTGAGTTTGTTGCCCTTTCAAAGTTGAAAGGAGGAAATGATGAAGAAGAGGACAGGTTTTAATGATAATTGTAGTCCAGGGGCATGCTGTGCATTAGCATTCCTCTCAGCATCACTTGATGCTCTCATTTTGGGTGCTGTCTAGTTTTCTATCACTGACTTCCCTGCTTAGGAGGAGCCATCCATCCTCCCCAAGGGAAGATGAAATCCAGGCACAGTCAGCAATTTTTACTTTTAAAATAAGATAGGAAGCACTACTTTTTATCCCACTGAAATATTTTTAAAGTACAGACTGGATATTGTAATGCATAGAGATTATAATCAAAATGTTTTGCTAGACATTTTTAGCATATGTTCCCAAGTGTTTGCATGGTATCTGTGTACATGTTTGCTCTCATGTTCGTGAGGAATTTTACAAATTATGTGAATGGGATAAAAGCAGAGATGGGCTCTTTTTACTCTTCTGCTTTCCTTTGAAAAGTAAATGAAAGTTTATTGTACTGTCCAGTAAATTGCTTGCATTAAATGAATCTGTGCTGTTATCTTCTTCATCTGTTTGATTTCATCCCACCATCTGGAGAGACTCCCAGTTAAATGTATTTGGTGGATGGCCAGAGGCTGGGTGTTGGGAGGAGAAGGGAAACAGTGGCTGCCTTAAAATAATTGCAGAAAAGGCATTATTGTTTTACAGGGTAAGAAAAACAAAACATGTATCAACAAAAGTTGTGACTCTGGGAGAGAATCCTTAATTTGACAGTTGGTAAATTATAGAGCCTATATGTAATATATGGTATGGAATAAGGGGTGGAATGTCCTGGGTTGAGCCAGGATGAAGCTAATTTTCCTTTTACTGATTTTTTTTCCTTCAGTAAGCTTTCTTTCAGCTAGCAGCAAGTGTTCCAGCTGGTGGACTGGTAACACTGGAATGTTTATGTTTCTGCTGAGACTCCAAGGTCTCTTCTTAGCTCTGCTGCTACAGAGGCTACTGGGGCAGGAGAATTGTATCTGTGACCCCCCTGTAGGGGAGCTGGACTAGACAGACAGCAGAACTGACCAAAGGTATTCCATTCCATGTAGCTACCTAAGCTCCGAGGAAGGTCAGACATCACAGAGGACAACTTCCTTCTTGCTTCTTCTTCCCTTCTCTTCCATCCATGGCCGGTGTCCAGGGAGGACTCCATCCATCCATCCATCCATCCATCCATCCATCCATCCATCCATCCATCCATCTATCCATCCATCCATCACCATCGACCCCAGGCTCAGCCCTGACCCTCATAACTCTCCCCACAGCCCCTGTCTGCTCTGCCTTATCTCCTGCCTGTGAGTTGAGACATTTCAGGACTGCTCAAAGCTCAGGAGAGTGCTGCGGGAGTTGCTGGGGGTGAGGGGAGACAAGAGGCTTTTGCACATTCCTGAACATACTTGTATATAATTGTACATATAATTCATGCTGTCTAATTTAGTTTTCAATCCAGCAAAGTCTCTCTCCTAATCCTCTCTCTCCTTCCCTACCTGGGTGGGAGGGGGAGGGGATTGAGAGCACTGTTGTCTCTGGTTTATTTTTCAATTCTGAGTCAAACCTTGACAAGTTGCTTAAAATTATTCAGAGACGGAAATTTATCTATTTTGCATTGCATAATTTGGCCCCGTCTTAGAGGGCCAAGAAAAGGGTAAAAACTTCGAAGACAGATCTACAAAATCTGGGCTGAAGACTCAATGCAGAGTCTAGTACAACAAGTAGCTGATTCTGCTGTTATTAATATAATTCCTCTTGCTATTTTAAGTCTATGCAACATCAAAGACACATTTGCAGGTATAATCTTGGAAAGCCAACAACTTAAGACACTACAATGATGTCACTGAGTGTGTAAGGGGGGGTTAAAAGGAGGATTAAAAGCAGTTGGGTACAATACATTAAAGGAATCCATGACTAACAGGGTGTGACACCAAAGGGTTTTCATTCTTCTTAACAGAATAGATCCCTAGGGCTGGAACTATTACTCCACTGTGCGTTTATCACCTTGGAATTTTTATGGTTATGTTTGATTAATTCACATTTTTGTAAAGACTTTTTGACATTAAGCCAATTTTCACTTTTAATTAAAGCCATAAATAAAATTATTCAGCATTAAAAGATTTATTGTTTCTTAATTTTTATTATTAATATTGCCAGGAAATATTTCAGATACCAAAACCCGATGTTAGGTAGCAATCACAAGTTCTTGAAGGTTCAGTAACTATGCTTGTACCTTGGGAACATTATAAATCGCTAATTTTATCCATGCTTTAAGGATCTGGCTTAATAGATGTCACAATTTTTCTTTTTCTTTTGTGGAGATTTGGCTTTTTTCTCCTTCCACGTATCAATGCATCTCAGGTGACCAATGAGCAAAAATAAATCCTTATCACACAAGGATGAAAAAATAATAAATTGTAAGTCTAGAGCATGCCCATAAAGAGTCTGCTGAGGAGTAAGTAGGGCCAGTTTTAAACTGTTTGGCACAAAGTTGGAAAGGAAAATGAGCAAAATAAAATAGTGAATGAAACACAGGAAGGAAAATCCCACATAGTATTGCAATCTGAAAAAGTGAGAGAGAGGAGATAACACGGTATTTCACTTTCAGTTGGAGTTATGTTACAGTGCAGTTTAATACCTGTATTCAGGTCCATTACGCCAATTTTAGTAGAGACATCACACACAGTTTTCTTAGAATGCAATGTCTTGATCAGCATTTATATGCTTGTGAAATACAGTGTCTGGGTGACTGAGTTGCCCTCCTGGGACAGGTAGGAAAGGGCTCTCAGACCTCTTTGAACAGTCCTGCGTCTGGGCAGTGGGACAGGAGCAGGGGAGCCAAAGCACTGCTTATTAAGGTGAAAATGAATGCTCATTTACTTCATCTCTGATCCAGAAGTGGTCACTCATTAAGTTTAAAGGAAATTCCTCAGGAATACTATAGGCCGGCTCATCGGAGGCTGACATGCAGGTCTCCACTGCCATGTCCTAGTTGAACAAACTACTGAATCAAAACTTACCCTTCGAATTTGTGCACTGCAGATTTCAAGACTGCCACTTGGTGCTTCCAAGGCTGTACAAAGCAAATCATTTTTTTGCTAATTTCTACGAGTGACTGTGCATTTAATTTTAAAACTTCTAAACTATAACTTGTTTTACATGGGACTGACAACTCCAAGGTTTATCTATGCCTACACCAGTTCATGTATGTTCCCCTTTTATCAGGATCAGTTTCCTTTAAAATGACAGCTTAGATTTTTATCCTCACTGACCTAAACAATCTAATGAAATGGTGCCAGTGATTAATAGACATATGGTGAAAAAAGTTCAGAAAAAAAAAAACATTCTCTTAGGTCAGAACTCAGCTCTTCCAAGATGTCCTTATACATACAAACAACTGTTGATTAATGGACTTGACATCCACAAGGAACTGGTGTTATGAATTATCTTGGTCTTTGGAAGTGTCTGGCATACGGAATATAATTCAGAGCTTATCTTTCATACTGTGCATCTGCTCCCAAAATCCATCCTTCCATCTGAGTCTGGCCATGTAAACTAGATTTTGTATCACTATGTATTTACCACATGGCAGAACTTTAAAACCAAAAATTTTTGTTTTCAAAAAATTTTTTTTATTTGCCTCATTATGTATGTTTAGTGATTAATCATCACATCAGAAAATAAAAAGCATTAAACCAGGTAGCCTCATTAAGTCAAAGATGAGATTATAACATATGTATAAGAACTGTATCTTTTCTTTCCCATTAATGTTTTTTCTAATCAACAGTCTGAAATCAGCACAGGTATATGCAGATGCATTGAAACTTCCAGTATTAGAACACTGACTTCTCCACATAAGCTTCACACCAGTCAACATGGTAGAAAATTTACCTTTTTCCTGACTTGTTGGTCTTTGGAAGAATGGGCTTTCACATGCTTTCTCAGGGAACTTGGATCTGTGTATCGTTTAGTACATCCTGGAATCTGACATGCGTAAGGTTTCTAAGTAAAAAAGAAAAAGGATAAAGCAGCTGTTATATCACAGATTATTTTAACTGAAAAGAATCCCTTTTGAGCCTTGGGATGCTGCAAACCACATTAATAGATGACCAAAATTTATACGTTATTATAAGCAGGATGTTTGGTAATTTATTTGAAAGGGAAAGGAGGGAAGTAAGACTTATAAGGAAGACAAACCAATGGAAAGCTTTAATTATGCACCTTTTGTTGTTACCTTTTTTTAGAAAAAAGTCAGTACAGTGTTTTTTTTATTAGTATTGCTAGTTATACTCACAATTTTTCCACCCTCAAAGCAATCTTTGACTTAATCAGAAATTACATTCTTTAGTTAAGCAGGTAAAGAAACCGCAGTAAACGCCCAGATAGACTGTTTAGGATTATAGAAGAATCTGCTTCAGAAAAAGAGAAGAAAAAGCATTAGTTTACTACATTACAAAGAGAGCAAGCAAAAAGCGAAGCAAGAATTGTACACTGAAGTTTAAAAAATATTGCACAAAAAAATATACATTTTAATGTGAAGTACAAGACAAACTCCTTCAGCTCACATTTTCTAATAACACGTTGTTTTAGAAAGATACCAGTCCTGTAATGCGTTTATTGTTTGCTTAAGAGAAAGCTGATTAAATCTAACTGACCAAATAAATATAAAGGTCCATAAATATCTCCCTCTGCCTGTTGTAACCTGTCTGTCTTCCCTGAAGACTTGTCGGTCCACAATAGAGAGTATTAAATGAACATTAGTTCCAACTGTTTGCTGAAATAAGCTATTTTGCAATTTAACCATTCATGTTTCACAAAGCATTTCCAAAAACACCTCGTACAAATTACTAACTTAGCCATAATATCGACTATTCAAAATTGGTAATTTAAGTTTTGTGACAGACATTTATTTCAAATGGCAATGTTCTCTCTTTCTGGACTTCTGCCCTTCGGAAACTGCTTGTCTCTGACAAAACATGATCTTTCTTTATGAAACAAAAGTTTTTAAACAGATCTCAGCTGTGACTCAAATTCGCAAGCAACAATTTGTTGGCATGAAAGTTTTTAGATTTACAAAATTATTCTCCCTCTCTTGACTTTCTGATACATGCCCCAGCCTGAAGTTTAGCTGAGTTTTTGTCAGAGAACAGCAGTTATTATCGCAGATGGCTTCTATGTCTTTGCATAGTGACTTCAGGTTCCCTAAAGATCGCCTAAGTTGGAGAAAGTTACTGCCTTCACCCACATCAAAGCCCACGGAGCTGTGGCCTTTTTATCAACTACTCTGGCCCATCTTCTACCACGCTTACATTACTGGGCCACTTCTGGAACAGCTTAAATAGACTCATCAGACACTTCTCCCTCCTGTCTCTAAGGTTATGGGCTACCTGCTGCCACCAAGCTGGGGGAAAGGTCTAATGTAGAGGGGTCTGCAATGGGACTTCCGCTTCCTTACAGTGTGCAAGTGTGTCCTCTGGTGCTTGGCACGGTCGCTGGAGTTGCTGAATGCTTTCTGGCAGCCAGGGTGCTGACAAAGGTATGGTTTTTCACCTGTATGGCTCCTTAAGTGAATCTTGAGATTTTCTAGTCTGGAAAAGGCTTTCTTGCAACCCTCAAACTAGAAAAGAGAAAGAAATTATTTGAAAGGAACGTACACACAGAAATCTGTAATAGCAAACACCACACAGGAAGGTGAAAGGTCTTGCAGGGACCTCCAGCCTGCTACAGCTGGATGCCTCTCCAGAGCTGAGGAAAAAATCGCTTCTCAGTGTGGGTTTTGTTGGAGGATTTGACCCATTTAGAACATAAGAATGTATTTATCCTCCCTGTAAAGAGCTGAATTAAGAACTACATTCTACTCCCATTTTACAGATGGGACCCTGAGACGCAAAGAGAGCAGCCAGCTCCGAGCGCAGCACCTCTCAGCCTATCCAGGAAACACAGCCCCAGCTGATGCCCTCAATAGCACACAGAAAGCAAAATGGTCACTGTGGGGTTCCCAAGTCCTGTGCTAGCTACCCTCATCTCAGCTCTGGGCTTGTTTGGGTATTAGCAACTGAGCCCAATGCAGGCATCTCTCAGTAGCAACCCAAGCTACAGAGCAACTACAAAATCATGCAGGAAGTGTCAGTCTTCTGTGCTTTATTAATAGTGACATAAACAGTAAAATTATTGTTTAAATATTTCTTTACCTTTCTCCCATGACTAAATGTATGAGGTACTAAAAATAATGGAAGCCCATTTCCCTAGTCTGTTGCTATGTGTGGGGAAATACTTACGGGATATTAAAACGAACAAATTTCATTACATGTTCCCAGTTTGGTCTTTCCCTAATGTTACGGGAAGAAGCGTGTTTTTCCTTTTTAAATTTGACTTCGCAAAACATCAGCTTTCCTAAAAGCATAACATTGCAACAGCTGGCTTTCTGTGTATCCAGAGCTAGCCGGCGCCCACATGAAGTCTCAATAACAAGCCTAAACACTTCAGTGACAGAATACATTTTGTTCTTCAATAGACCAGAAGACATGCCTCAGGCAAGAAGCAGAAGAAACTGAGAGGCCACCAAAAGCCTCAGATATAGGGAAATGACTGGATGAGATACATCCAAATTATTTCAGAAAGTCAGCTGTGGCCTATGCTTGACAGAAAGGTTAAGAACTGCTCAAATCTTTGCCAAAAGGACTTGGAGGAAATAAACCCATCCCTATGTTAACAGCCAAGACATACTAACCCAGTGCTTCAAACACGTTTCCCTGAAGTGGCAGAATACCAGTTCGTTTGGTTTAGTAATCTGTTCAGCCATGGTGAACCTTTGATGATGCAAAAACAGAAGAAAAAAGGCCACCCAGAAACTAAAATACATGTCAGAAGGGAGAAATTCCTCCCGGACTTTGCAAGGTAAGCAAGATCAGAAGCTTCACCCTAACACGTTTTCCATGAAGAAGTATCAAAATAATCAACATCTCTACCTCCCGTGCCCTGTCTTCATTAAGCACAACAGATACTGTTTCTGGTTCAAGGACACATGATGTCACAACAGAGTGGGACTGGGCCTTCCCCACTACATCCACACAGCAAGAAAACCAGCAGTTTCACAGATGTATCATTCAGATCAGACCTAGGTCCTCCTTTGCCAGTTGACCCGTGGTTAACCCACAGTAATCCATGACTGATTACACACAGTCACGTAGCTGCGTACTCTCAAAATCTTCACACAATATGGTTTGGTTTTCCATTGATAATTTCTGTGGTCCCCTTCTGACTACTTCCACATTCACCTGGGACAGGAAATACAGGATTCATGCTGCAGTAGTAGCCGTACCAGTGCTAGGCATTCAGGTAATGTGACTTTTCTGAATCAGACCCTCTTTTTCAAAACTAAAGAATCGTGTCAGTGTTGTTTAAGTCACAGCATGTTACAGAGCGTTTTTAATTACAGATGGTAGCATTAAATTACAACTAAGGCTTACTTTTTTGCTAAGCAGAATTTCTCATCTTGTAAATATAAGCTGTGTGTCTTCATTTTTGCTTGTACACCTTTGCATTTGGCTGTTCTACAGTGCACCTTTTTAATGCAATAATTCAGCAAATTCCATCAGATCATCTATAACAGTGTGATATCCTCAGTATTTGTGGCTCTACTAGTCTCTGTTAAATGCATAAAATGTACCTACTTAGCACCACTATTTTAAGAACAAGTGAAGCAGCCTTTATCTAATATGTGCCCTGCTAATAGAATCTTATAGAAAAAACTTTTAAATCATAGCATCATTGAATCATGGGAAAGACCCCGAAGATCACTGAGGCCAACTGCAAAGCTAACTCTGCCCAGTCCACCACTAAACCATGTCCCTAAGCACCACCTCTACACATCTTTTAAATATCACTGGGGAAAGTGACTCCACCACTTCCCTGGGCAGCCTGCTCCAATGCCTGGCAATGCTTCTGGTGAAGAAATTTTTCCTAATCTCCCCTGGTGCAACTTGAGGCTGTTTCCTCTCATCCCATCATTCGATACTTGGGAAAAGAGACCAACCCCCACCTCGCTACAACCTCCTTTCAGTTAGTTGTAGAGGTCTCCCTCCACATATGGTTCAAAAATGTCAAATGTGAAAAGCCTTGGAGAAACCAAATTACAGCGTATTACCCTTTTTCAAAAAGAGAATAGTAGGCATTTCACAAGCAGTATTTTATATTCCATTCCACACCAATGCCAGTCAGCACTGGGATAAAATTCACACAAATGGAGGGAATGGTTTCCCTAAAAACTATAGAGGAAGAAATATATCCAGAGAAGCATATACATAAGGCTCAAACCCAACTCTTTGAAGTCATGTAGCATTATAAAAAGATTCATTAGCAAATAAAGGGCAAATTAATTATTTAACAATGTGTTAATCTGTCAATTAATTTTAAATGCTCTGTTGACCAGGTAAGTTCTTCTGTGTCAGCACCAAGGTAGATGGTATGACAAAGTATCTCTCCCCAGTTTCGTTATTTAACACACAAAGAGATGTAAAATCTCTTCTTCATATGGCTTTCAAAGAAGAACGATCCATTTCAAGAATTAATTAATAGTCCTTTAAAAAGCATTTCCCTTCCTCAACAGCATTAGCAGGGTGCAGGTCTGCAAAAAAATGAAAAGGCTTTCAAAAAATTGAAAGTAAGACCTTGTATGAAAACCTTTTAAATAGCTTTTTACTCCCCCAGACTCTCCTGCCTGGCAATCTTGTGAATGACACATAATTAGTGTCAGACACCATCTGAACTGCTGGTATCAGGTGCTCACTAACAAGGAAGCTGCATGCCACAGCTAAGATTTAAAAGCCCAGGTTCATTTAATGTAAAGTAAGTGCTGTGCTTTTAACCCTTCAAGTGTTTAAATGGGGAAAAAAGTAGCATTCAGAGCAGCACTTAATTACAGTGCACTCATTTCATTTATATCTCAACAGAATACATTTTGTGACATGGTGACTGAATGCTTTGGTGGATTCACAGTGCTTATAGAAGGCTGCATTTTCCCCAAAGCTATTCAAAGGTTGGGATTTATTTTCTCCTTTTATAGTTAAGTTTATGAAATTATACAATGTCTTGTTTCTCCATACAATTTGATTTTAATCTTTCCAAAGAGATCAGTATTCACAGAGAACACTTTGTGTGCAGTTCTGACAAGACAAACAGGCATGCTGGCCTGCATCAGTAACAGTGTGGCCAGCAGGAGGAGGGAGGTGATTGTGCCCCTGTACTGGGCACTGGTGAGGCCACACCTCGAGTACCGTGTGCAGTTCTGGGCCCCTCACTACAAGGACAGGGAGGTGCCGGAATGTCCAGAGAAGAGCCACCAAGCTGGTGAAGGGTCTAGAGAACAAGTCATACAAGGAGCGGCTGAGGGAACTAGGGATGTTTAGTTTGGAGAAGAGGAGGCTGAGGGGTGACCTCATTGTGGTTTTGTGTTGTGGGTTTATCTGGGGTGTGTTTTTCTTTGTTTGGTTGGGGTTTTGTGTTTGTTTTTTGTTTTTGTTTTTCAATGGTTGGACTTGGTGATCTCAGAGGTCCTTTCCAACCATGACTATTCTGTGATTCTGTGATTCCACCAAATTACAGTAAAGGTGGAAGAGGAAAACAAGATAAGGAACTGTCCCCCACCCACAGTACTCTTTTATTGTGAGAGCTCTCTTTACAGATGGCTCTTTTTATTTATGTGTTCCTGATAAATGTAGCATGCTCGCTTCTCCCTTTCATTTCAGTGTTCTGGAGATCTTCATAGTTCTCACACTCCAGAGATCTGCACCACACCGTATACCCGTACTTCCTAGGTAACCCCATGCCTGAAAACACAAATACCTCAGATGAAATGAAGCACAGTACATTGAATGTTATTCATCCCCTAAACTAATGGTGTCAAGAGATTCATTCACCATGGAAATGTCTCTTGTTTTCATTAGTTTTAGTAGGCATGGCCATTTCAGCCTTCGAAGCTATTTCTGTTGCTGTAGAGAAGGTAAATATTATGACAAGTCCCTTAAAAATAAACTATTACTGAACACATCAGCTGCTACTGATTCAAAAACCATATGGTACAGAAAACATTAGAGGAAGAACGAACAATTTGGGAATTCTTTCATTACTTCCTTTTAGAAGACAGTGCTCCTGATTTTTTTGTTTTGTTTCTTTTCTCCTTTCTTTCTCTCCCTCCTTGGCTTTTTCTTTGATTCTCTTGTAACTGAGGACACCATCTGTATTCAAGCAGCTTTCTCTACTAAAAGTTGACTTGGTTCTAAAATTGTTCGCTATTAAAGTAGCTACTATTATTGCTAAACTCCAGAATCTAGATTTGAATACTTCTTCCTTCTAGTAAACTTGAAATAACTCAATAGCCTTTCATCAAGTAAAAAGCCAGTTATTTCCTTGCAAGTATTTTAAATATATATGTATATGTTCAGGAACATTATCTTCCCCTCCAGTACAAGTTCGAACATGTAGCTACATCTCACTTCTGTAGTTCAGATCTCTGTATGATCTGATGCCAGAGATAGACTATGAATTGAGACCATAGGCTTTCAAACATCTCACTGGGAAGACTGTTGTTTTAG
Organism: Hemiprocne comata; assembly: GCA_020745705.1. Lineage (NCBI taxonomy): Eukaryota > Metazoa > Chordata > Aves > Apodiformes > Apodidae > Hemiprocne > Hemiprocne comata. Next base: position 41,296,225 of record CM036616.1, on the reverse strand, counting down.
AGCATTTTGCTCAGTGTGAATTTCACAGAGGACTAATTTTTTTATCTCTATTACACTAGGAAAAAAAAAAAAAAAAAAAAAAAATCAGGGAACATCTGAAACCATAGCCCAAATGGCAAAGAAACATAAGTCTATAAGCTTCTTCCTCAACAAACTCTGTTTGCAGATTCAGATCATTCATGATTCATTCAATTTTCTATAAACAGAAATGGAAGAAAAATATCTATACATAGAAATAGGAATATTCTATTCTGTTCTATTCCATTCTAGTCTAATCCTAACCCTATCCTAATCCCATTTTATTCTAATCCTACCCTATCCTGACCCTATCCTATCCCATCTATAAACATGCAAACTGGGACTCAAAAATTCAAACACACATACAAGCTGTTCAATGAATATAACAGAATAATTACTTCTTACAGTTATTTGAAAATATATCCCTTGGTTGTGAATTTTTAACAGATAAAATGATATTAGGAAATCACTAAAACAATCCTCTGGACTTGAGTATCGGTAAGCTCTCATACTTAAGGTATGTAGCTCACAGCTGACACTGTAAAACTTTTAGCACACCTTTTTACAGACCTGGGTATGACGTTCTTCCTACCCCCCTGTATACAAAAGCCCAGCTGCTCTCTGGCATAAGCTGTCTTAGTAAACTCCATTTACAGAGGAATAATTAATTTCTCTTACAGATTTTTTTAATAAAAAAAAAGCCATACAGATCACTGCTGAGAGCAAACAGGCAGTGAGAGATCCATTTGATCTTTCATGAGCAAAACACTTGCCTAGAGAAAATATGCTAGAATACAGTAGTACGTGTCCATGAACACTAATTTTGTGTCCAAAGAAATTCTATACGCAAGTTATCCTGGAAAAGAACTTTCAATGGCTCAAAGTTTGACAAACTGACACTGATGTTAATTAAAAGGTCTGGTTAAAGAGGTTTTATTAAAGCAAAAGCGTAAGGCATAATTTAATTGGTTGCCTGTTTATGTAAAGTGCTATTCAGCTTGAAGTGCCTGAGACAGAAAAGCACTAAGCACAGAGAAACAGGCATCATTAGGAGAAAGAAATATGCTTGACCAAACACTGACTTGCATTTTCAGATGTTCAAGGTTCTCAGAAAAAAATGTACCAAATGTTATATAACTACACTGAAGAAGGCACCTCTCCTGATTTTAATACAATATTTCCATACCTGTTGCACATTTTTTCCCTGCCAAATTGGCTCAATCTATTTAACTTACTGCATAAATACAGTTTTAATTTACACATAAAACCAGAGTATCTTAGTGTTAAAATAACAGAGAATTGAACTGTATTGCTGTTCCAATTTGTAATGGTGTGAAGAGTATGTTTTTCCAAGTAAGCTGCCTCACAGGGGTACACAGAAGCATACAGTTTTATCTCAAGAACCAAGAAGTCTTAGATTCTCCATCACACAACAAGAACCTCATCGGGGACAGAATTTTTTGCATATTTTGTAATTTAACTGACGCTTTTCGATCAGGCAGGTAATTTTTCTTGAATGTCTCTTGCTCAATTAAGGAGAAGTTCAAGCCACTCAACCCATGGTGTATTCATGGTCAATTTAATTCATAATATAGACAGGATTATTTCTGTTACATGTTGTCAGGACCAAACAACATTTTAAAAAGATAGAAAATTCTCTTGGATAATAGGTCTTTTAATTTTTTTCTCTCTATTATTTACAATTCAGAAAAGCACATCTGTAAACCAACTAATCTCACTTAACTGGTGAAGAAACAGTAAGAGAATTAGAATCATGCCACAAGACTGAAAAAAACTAAGGCTAAAAAGAAGATTTTTTTCCATTTTCCATTCCGCATTTCATCAAAAATAATATATTTTCTTCTATATTTAAAGGAAATCTGTTACCATAGCAGTAAGTCCAAAGAACAGGCTTCCCAACCTTCTTCAGCTAATTTCTTCAGAAGGATTGGGGAAACTTGAAAACGTGCATCCTTTTATTTGGATGCATGTTCTGTGCTTTTGTTAAAGGATTTCATTCATTCATTGAGTAATGTAAGTGTTTCAGTATGAAACAGAAAAAGGAATTAAGCTGCAATGTCAGAGCCACAATGTTGCTTTAAGAAACACTCTATGCAGTTTTAGTATTTCCTTTCAGAGAAGATAGTAGTTTTGCACAGGTAAAGGTCAGGGGTTGGATGGAGGAAACAGCTTTCCTTTACAATTATCTGTTCTCACACACAATTTTTTCCCCAAAGGAATGATTGTGGAATCATAAACCAGCACAAATCATACCTGTACTGTCACAGGTACTCTTTTTAAATTGCAAATGAACTTCAGATGTCTAATTAAATTAAATGCATAGTTTCTTTTTTTCAATGTACTTAGCATTTTCCTTTTAAATAACGTTTTGAGTGTTGTTACATCAATGAATCCCTCCCACATCTGTATGAGAAAAGAGGGAAAACATTACTCTTGTCCTACACAAAGGACCTGAGGCAAAACATACAGTAGAATGCATATGGTCATACAGTGGAAATGAGTATCTATAAGTAAGCTGAGCAGCTTTACCTCTGCCAGTAACATTATTTTATAATAAATGTGCAGTGGTGACCAAAACATTGTAAGAGTTGTGGTATCAAGATAAATCTCCCTTTAAATAAATTATGATGTTTTATCCCTTGCACTGCCTTTTAGATTATTTTTAAACATAATCTGTGCATAGCAATGGCTATCCACTATACTTGGATATAAGGATTGCTTGGCTATCCTCTATCTGTACTACTAACTTTGAATTTCCATCTGTTCGGGGAATAGATGTGACACATAGTAATTCTGTCTATCTCTGTTTGTAATACTCTCTACTATGATAATGCCATCTCAGCGAATTTTTTCATAGGAAATTTTAATCTTGACATTTTTACTAAAAAAGCAAAGAGGGTATGTTACCCTGTGATATTTCTAACTATTTGGAGGCATGTAAAGCATACAGAAGTTACACTCCTGGCCATATTAATCAGTAAATATTCAGCATTTTCTAACACTTCAAGGGGTTAATTTGAGTTTACAGTTGTATCCCATTCACTTGAATGGTCTGATGAATCTAGAATACATTCTGTAGTATTTAAAATCCAGCCCACATGCCCCAAAACTATATAACTAAGAATTGAAATTGTTCCGACTTCTCCCATTGCCTTCTTCCTAATTCAGCTGAGCCAATTTACTGATTTTGACATGAATCTGTTTATTGTTTTGGCTAGACCTTAGCTGCATTTCCCAATAAATAAAATATCAATCAAAAATACTAGCTCAGGAACAGCAAGAAAAATTCCAACAGACACCCAAGTGGGACATCCCTTGCCAAATAGCTTTCCTTCAAAGAAACATCACAAATAAACCCACATTATTTTCTAATTTAATTTTGAAATTAATTGAATCAGATTAATTGATGCCCTATTAAATAAGCACTCAGGTTAGTATCTGTATAGCTACTGAAAAAGTATGGAACAGAAAACTCCCCCAAAGTTACTATTCAGCAAAATGTATGCAAATGTAAATAGAGCAAATGGGAATTCTTAAATAACCTTAACATGGCTGTGTTACTGCCAGCCCACACTGTAACAGCTCTGTCACAATAACCAGGTCCCAAAGCTGCATTCCTTGAATATGCAGCACTTGTAGTGAAGTCAGAGGGAATTTCGGATATGCAAGGAATGTAGAATTAGTTCCGTAATCCTTAAGCCACAACCCATGGTAATTACAGTGCCTCAATTCATAATACTGCTCTCTGAACAGCCCTGCAGCACCTTTTAGTGTATTGGAATAGGATTCTGCTGATTTTGTCTAAAAAACGTACTAGGACTCTTATTTGTAAAAACTAAATTAAACTAAGCAACCAAATATTTAGAGTGAGCATTTTGAGCTGTTTAGCAATGTAGTCTTACCTCTTCTTCCCCATTTGTCACCAGAGAGGGCAGTGATAGGACAAGGGGTAACGGTTTTAAACTGAAAGAGGGGAGACTGAGGTTTGATGTTAGGAAGAACTTCTTCTCCATGAGGGCACTGGAACAGGTTACCCAGGGTTGTGGATGTCCCCTCCCTGGAGGCCAGGTTGGATGAGGCTTTGTGCAACCTGGTCTAGCGTGAGGTGTCCCTGCTCATAGGAGGGACATTGGAACGTGATGGTCCCTTCCAACCTTAACCATTCTATGATTCAATGTTAAAGGGGAAATCAATAACACAACTTAGTGTTTAAAATCCCGGGTCCCCCTTTTTCTGAGCAGAGCTACTTACACAGCTCTCCCTTCATAGCAAAGCATAGGAGAACATTTAAGTGAGGTGGATTGCAGAAGAGTTGTGGGAAACAAGGCAAAAGTCCTTGCAATGTAATCAGTGGGAATTCATCCCAATAGCAAGCAGCCAGAGGATGTTTCTCTCTTACCCTGCAAGTAAATCATAGGCAAATATCCAGCAACATTCAAAATGTACTTCCCAGCTCACTAAATGTTTCCTGTTCTTGGCTGCTTTGCACTCTCAGCTTTTTCCAATTAGATCCTGTTTGTTTAGGGGAAAAAACCTCAACAAACCAACCCTCTAAAGAAAGGATTAAGCCCTGTATCTGATGGAGAAAGAATATAAATTAGAAATTCTTTTATAATCTGGAGTATGCATTCTTTAATCTTCTGCCCTGCTGAGAAGTGTAATAAGAATAAAAGCTTCATTTGATATGTTCGGCTGAAAACATGCTTTTGACTATCTGGAACTAAATGTCAAAATTTGTGACAGCTCAGACAATACTCACACATGTTATAAGCCTGTGAATTAAGAAGATTGCTGGGAAAGCTTACAGAAACCCAGCTGGTGAGCAAGCTCTCCACATTCAAAAGGGCAAGACAGAAGGCCATATGGACATAAAGCAAGCAAGCCATGACTGTGAGAAGATGGTGACCAGAGTTTAGGTGCTGACAATGCAGTTCTTCAGTGCAGTGTGGCCTCAGAAGGAAAATAATTTTCAAAATGACCAAGAGATCTGACTGATGGGTATGAGAATTAGCTAGGGATGAGAAAACCAGTGGCAGAAGCCAGAGGCTTGAAAAGTTAAAAGTCTGGGTTACCATTTACTATTTATTTGAAGTAGAATTAACCAAAATATAATGATTGTGCTTTGAATTTAAAATTAAAATCAAGACAATCAGATTTAAAAAAAAAGAAATCAAAAGAGAATGCTAAAAGCAGAAATAGGCACCTTCTCCTTTTTAGGATCGAAAATTACCTTGCCTGTATGTGCCATGCCAAATTGTGAAAGATTTCTTGCTGTGATTCCATGCCAGTAAAAACATCAGCAAGAGAAAACTCCAGAAGTTATGCTTCTCTTTTTGGTGCAATGTACCCAAGTGCAAAGAACTAATATGGAAAAGTATATACAAAAGGAAAGAAAAAAACGTTGGTGTTCCTCCCCTTTCTCCTCACTCTTAATGTCAGAACAGACATATGAAGGAAGCCTGTGACTTTCAGATAATGCCTAGGATTTACATTTTCTGACACCCTGTTTAACATCACCAAAGCTCAATTCCAGCAAGCTGAGTTCATGCTGCATCACCTGCAACACAATAAAGCCTAGCCTCTTGCAGACATTCCTCACAGTAGACAGAGTAAATAATTTGGTGTCAGCAGAAATCACATTGTGAGGGCAGATGGGGCAGTTTTTCAGGCAAACCCTGGCCAGAGCAGGACTGTGAGCCCGGCCTGGGCCATGGCTGCAGTCAGGACAAACAGAAGTCACTCTACTCAGGGTGTCACAAGTCAAGTAAGGCTAAAACCTGAAATAATGCAATGCAGACAAATATTAGGGCTGGACCCTGGTTTGGAAGCAGGCAGGACCACAACTAAATAAAAAAATGTGCCTGGGTACCAGGAAAAGGACTAGGAGCTCAGAGCAAAGGCTGAGCACCCGGCACACAATCTGAAGACCAAGCAAGGCATGGAGCTGGACCACACCCAGCACTGCTGCTGGCACATACTACTCTCTAGCTGTAAAACTGTGGACATTTTTTTTTTTTTTTTCTAAAGAATTTAGCAGTCTACAGCTTCTGCCAAAGAGCAATGGCCACAGGCAGTGTTTTCTGACTCACTAGAGGGTTGTTATTCCTCCTGCCACACGGACTGTACAAAAATGTTCAGGTTCCCAAAACCAGAAGATACAGTAATACAAAACCTATATGGATCCCCTTGAAAAACTGCACTCTTCTAAGTCACACATACAAGGACTTTTGGTCCTGTTTGCTGAGAAGCTACCTTATGCAAACAAAATCCTTGCGACAAAAAGGCTGTGGTGACGGGATCATGAGCGATTAAAGCAACAGAATTCTCTCAGGGTGAGCCAGAAAAGCTGCTCATCTCTGAAAAATTCAACACAGAAAAAGTTGAGGAATATGCAAATAAAAATGCTGTGGTGTTTACTACTTTTTATTTTCCATCTTTCCAATGAGGTTAAATCATTCGTACAACATTTACATCCCACAATCAACCTTAAAAATACCAAAGGCATTGACGTAGCTTAATAAAGCAACCACATTCTTATTTCATGTCAGTCATAGCTTTGAAGTTTCTTTCCCTGGGACTCCTGAGAAAAGTAGCATGGCAGTGATGCAGACAGACAATTGCTAAGTAATTTGAGAATAAACCAGCTTCTCTGCCTTATAGCACAGATCCTCCAATGCATCTAGCAATGCATTGCTTTTCCCTGAATGGCCGAGTACATGAGTCTCTTACACATCTTACAGATGAGTGGTTCTCACCATGCAGCTGGGGCTTAAGCTAGGATAAACCTTAAGTGATCATTATAGAGCAAGGGAGAGAAAGAGTAAATAGAGAATTCAGCTATAAATGTAGAGTGTTAATAGAATAATCCAAAGCCTTGATGAATCTAATAATTTAATTCCTATCATGAAACAGATGTCATTTTTGAGGGAAGCTTTAAAGACTTTACAGACTTTGCAGAAGCAGAACACTTTGGGAATAAATCGAAGGCTAGAAGATAAGAGAAGCCAGTCCAGAGCATTCAAGGTCAGGCAGAAAAATGAGATGCATAAAATAGGGACAGGAAGAAAAAGAAGATTGGTAAGCATGGCATATTACTAAAGATAAGTAGATAAGCCCATTCCTCAAGTGAGGTGTTTGTTCAGTGAGTAAGTTACAAGACTTATTTATGCCGTACGTTTGGCACCACAACTGGTTGTGGAATACCTAGGGGACATTTTAGATAATCATAGATTAATGACTGCACCTAATTTTTCCTGCTCATGGGTACAACCAAAAAGAACAAAACCCAGAATACCAGCAGGTTCGTGCTGTGTAACCTTCTGAGGGCAACAATAGCAAGCTTTGAATTTCACCACAGAAGAATAAAAGGATGACTCAGTAAATAACTATCCTTAGAACATACCAGCAGTACATGAAGTTGAGGGTTATTTGCTCTTCGGTGGACATTGCATTCTTCTTAGTATGTATTCCCCCTTGGCAACTTAACATTTACCTCATTCACTGTGAATCATTACAGCATTCAATAGCCTTTGAACTGAATCTTTTCCCACTGTGAAAGGATGTCTTAGAGAAGCTACAACACATAGTAGAGCTATTTCTGCACTGTTGGCCAAACCCACTGTGCTTGTTTTTTTTTTAATTAACAATAAAATCTTTATTCTCTCTTTTAAAGGTCTGTATCTTTAAGACAAAGACAAATGATAAAAATACAGATAAGTGCACAACACAAAGACTTAACTGAAAATGAACAGCAGATGAAGCTTACATGAGCTAATGGAACCAGAAGACTTAACTCTAAGCCAGGATTTATGCCCATCTCCTGACCAAGTGCAAGGCTAAAAGTGCTTTATTGCACTTCACCTATCTGGAGTTAGTTTCAAAATAACTTTGCGTGTACACTGCTATTGAAAAAGATCAACATCTGGCTGGACAGATGTCCAAATGCAGGGTGAACAAATCTGATATCTGCATTATATTTTAAGGCAGATTAGTAAACCTGATGGGCATTTGTTATTGATAACTTCATACAGATCCCCAGTTATCTTCAGATAGCAACTTCTGTGTTGGAGTGTGTAGGAAGAAGGGAATGATGAGTGAAGGGAAAACTGACATGGTTTCAGAGACCTAGAAGAATCAAAAAAACTAAAGTCATCTCAGAATGGATCCTGCTAGACTAAGCTCTTACTGACTCCAGTCACACCAGCAGCACCATAAAAAAACCACCTGTGACATCTGTAGTCTGTTCTGCCCTTGCACCCAACATACTAATAAAGCATTCAAACCACAGTGGTTTACCCTTGAATATCACTTGAGTTTCAGATCTCAGAGATGATTCAAGGAGGGCTCAGTGGAAGTTCTGTGTGTACTGCACTGGTAACTTTTATTTCCTCTAGAAAATTGACCACTTGGAGAAAAAGTGAGGGCTCCATGTATTTTTTTTTTCCATAGTTAGTCAGAGGGGGAATCAGAGCCCAGCAATGAAGAAGGACCATGGTAATGATGATATTTCTGGTAAAAGGGTAGTGCTACAGGTTTCTTTTTCCTCCATTACTGTTTGCTCATAAGAAGGCCCTACATCCAATCACTTTTATTTAGCCTTGCTAGCAGTGACCTTTTGATGCTTATTAACAGCATACACAGTAATTCCAAAACCTACATACATTAATAGGCATCCTGATGTTAAGACTATGCCTCTATAGTGATCATATTCTCTCTACAAAAACTGTATAGATTAAACATCAGAAACTCTCCATTATGTGCATGCCAGCTGTTATTCTGCTACTTATATAACTTTATTACTTAATTTGGTTGCTTTGTCCTACTGTCTGAAAACCTGGGGAAAACCTGAGTAAGTCTTTTGCATTCAGTCAATTAAACATACATATATATATATACACACCTGAAACATTGCAAGCCACTACTATTTTCAATAAAAGTCTAAAGGGCTCTTACAAAGATTTCCCTTTGATTTCTTCTTCAATTTCTAGTACGAACACTGCTTGAAAGGCTAAATCGTTTCCTTCAGTGTCCTGATGTCCCACCAAACAAAACTGAATTGATTGAAATACAGCTCATTGATGCTATTGTATCACTACAAGAAGCTGATGGCAACCTTCCACCTCTTTTGCTGAACTACATAATTGGCCTCCAGAGAGGATTTTGGATTTTAACACATTCCCTGTTGGCTGAGCTAACCAATTATTCTGCAGTTGCTATCAAGGCTGCAGGCATTTCTTGGTTGGGGTCATTAAGCTTGTCAAAACTAATTAGTCACCACAACTGCTGACCCTTATTGCCACTAACAGCAGCACAAGTGTCAAACTAAACAGGCCTTCAAAAATACAAGGAAGTAAATGACTGATCAGAGCCCACCAAGCGTCCTGACCATATGCCACAGTCTGGCCTTCTGATCCCATGAGAGGTGGAAACAGCACCAGCTAAAGAACATGGGGTCACCAAACGACACTACTAATAATTTTGTAGAGTAAGCTAAAAAAGCCTCAAACAGCTGAAGTGAAAGAACACTTAAAGGCACTATGTAACCAACAATGATTATAATAAAGTTTTGGGTTGTTTTCTTAATTAAAAAGTGATGATGAAAGTAATTTACTCAGAAATGAAATTCGATGAAAGAAGTTACCAGCTGACCCAGACAACATTTCCAGAAAGCTACTCAGACACAGGAGCTGGCAGTGGAGCACTTTGAACCCAATCAAGCAGACCATTACTGCATAATCCTCTGTGTATTCTTGACCATCCAATGGACAACAGAATCAGGCCAGTGGCAGGTTCTTCATCTGACATAATACTAGCCACAAAGTACTTGGTATCAGTCCACACTTACCTCCCCCTCTACTCTGTCCTGGTGAGGCCCCATCTGTAATACTGCATCCAATTCTGGGCTCCCCTGCTCATGAAGGACAAGAAACTACTGGAGAGAGTCCAGCGCAGGGCCACTAAGATGATGAGGGGAATGGAACATCTACCATATGAGGAAAGACTAAGAGAGCTGAGTCAGCCTGGAGAAGAGAAGACTGAGGGGGGATTTCATCAGTGCTTATAAATATCTAAAGGGTGGGTGTCAGGAGGATGGGACCAGACTCTTTTCAGTGGTGTTCAGTGGCAGCGCAAGGGCCAGTGGTCACAAACTGGAACACTAGAGGTTCAACCTAAACATAAGGAAAAACTTCCTTACTGGGAGGGTAGCAGAGCACTTGAACAGGCTGCCCAGCACAGTTGTGAAGTCTCTCATCTCTAGAGACCTTCAAAACCCACCTGCACACCATCCCATGCAACCTCTCCAGGTGAACCTGCTCTGGCAGAGGGGTTGGACTAGATGATCTCCAGAGGTTGCTTCAAACTCCTAACATTCTGTGATAGAATGGGGTGGAATTTGCCGCAGAAACACTTGCATACACCTAGAATTTGTTTCACTGGAGGTGAAGGATATGAGAGTCTTATAATGGAGTTAATGCCCTCTAATTACCCATATCACTAAATTATTTTGCTGACATTCATAGCCTGATTCTAATCTTCCCATCATTTTTGCAATTATATTCGGTTTAATGGGTTAACTTGGAATTATCACCATGGTCTCAGTTGCTATATGATATTTAACAGGAGAACAAACTTGCAAAAATAAGGGAAAAGTTTCAGAGGAACACTTTCTCTCACCACATTCCTAACCATTCAAGGCACCAATTCTGGAAGAGACTTTATCCCAAATACTTTGAAAGGTCCTACTTGGTTCAGTCCTACTTGGTTCAATTAAGATGACTTGTACTGCCATAAGCTCATTCCAAGAATAAATCTTTGCAGTGTCATCTCCCTCTTGCATGCTACCCTGCAGTACAAGAAAAGTTCTGTAAATACAGAGACACCAAGAGGCTTTCAAATTTCCCCGTAAAAGCCTTCAAATGCCATCATCTTTTTGCTGTACTTTTTGTAAAGCAGTATTTTTCTAGGCCTTTGGAAAGATAACCTCTTTAATGAAAACAGGCAGATGAGAGATACCTCAGCAAACAGCATCCAGTCTTAAGAGATAGGGACTGTTGTTGGATTTTTTGTCTATGTGAATTACACTTATTTAAAAGAGGCTCAGTGACTTACAATTCATCAGCAATGTAATAACTTTGAACATCACTGTTCGCATTTAAGAAAGGAAAACTAATGGAGGAAGAGAAAAGGAGACAAACAAGAAAGAAATTGAGAGTAGTGCTGCACAGGATTCCGGGATTTTGTTGAGTCTTAATGATGTCATTCAGTATTTAAACTCTGGTGACAAGAAGGGGTTTTTTGCTCCTTTCAGCAAGAAAGCAAATTCAACATTAACAAAGCACTGTTTTTGAAGCCAAAATTGGATGTGAATCTTAAGTTCTTCCTAGCCTTCTCTATCCCTTCCCTCTGGACTTAGAGAGTAGCCACAATTAGAAGAAGAAAAAACTTTGCAAGCCATACATTTATTTTGAGCTTGTTTTTAATTAATATTTGGGAAAGGGTCTTAAAAAAACGGTTAGTACATTCATTCGTAGAAAAATAAATAATGGCAATGGTCTTTGTGGTATGAATAACTGGGGGAACTGCCAAATATTGCAACTTGCCAAGCATCACAAACACAGGCTCTTTAAAAAATGCATATTCTTTGACTAGCATTTTTTTGTTATTAAAATCAGGCATGGATGAACCAATCAGAATAGGGGTGAGGGAAAGTAAGAGCAGAGAAAGAAATGGCTATGATAGTCTTCGTATTCCCTAACTACTAGTAACTTCTAGAGGGAGACACTTCTCATTTAAAATAAATCACATTTTTTCCTGATGTCTTTATTTCATGGAATAGCAGTGACATGAAGAGTTGGTATATACAGATTAAGTGGAAAGATTTTTTTTTTTTGCTTTTGTTTTACTTAATGCTTAGCATCCATAGGCAGCCAGATAAACTGTTGCTCTCATGTGATGCACCAAAAGTTTTACAAAGTCAATGTGTTTGGTTGGGGCCAGTTAATAAGACAGAAACGATTACATCAGTGAAGCTTAATTCTGATTTTTTTATGATTGTCCACTAGCAGCCAAAAGCAGCCAAAGTTCAACGCAAAAATCATGGCTAAGTGTACTTGAACTGTTCAGCAAAAGTTCCAAGTCAGGAAAGGACCTCCTCAAGTCGCAAAGAGGATACTTTTTTTTTTTAATGATTGCCATTGAAAGGAATAGAAAAAGAAAACAATTAGTATAGTTTTTGCTTTCTGTAAAATAAAGAATTATACCCACTAAATGCAGACTCTTACCCTACTAAGCATAATTTATTTTATGTCATCAATAGGTGTCAGGGACGGATAATAGGTGCCAGAGACAAAGAAGAGGAAAAGATGTACCATGCAAAAAAAACCAGAATAAACCACCTGTATGCCAATAATCCTCAAGTCATCTCCTCATAATTCCTCTCATGTGCCCAGAACATGTAACTGCTCCAAGATCCAAATGGAAGGAACCAGAATTGTTCAGGTTACTGTTGCAATTTTAACCAGATGTCTGGGACCCATGACTCCTGACATCACAGCGGGCAATGGACAGCAGCAGTGAAAATACTGTGTCTTGATAGCAGGTTTTCAGACCAGTCATTCATCCCAGAACTAGATTTACAAAGTCTCAAGATCAAGTCACCATTACCTCATTAACAACCTGCAATGCAGAAACACTCTTGTTTTCTGTTTGTAAGGGACTAAAGAACGTTTTTAAGTTCTAAATTTACAGACTCCTAAAATTCCATCCCTTTACTTGGTATGTGGATCTGGCTACTACAGGAAATCCATGCTTTATAAATGTTCAAATGGAGAGAAAAGTTGTGGAGTTGTGAAAGACAGCACAATACAGCTACATGTAAAGACTGGGAGTTAGGTTTCAAAGTATTATTTTTAGTAAAGTTTAAATCACATCTCTACTCAGTCTGAACATTCTGGTAGTCAAAACAGTTTAGTATAAGGATTTATAAAAAGCTGATTTCAAAGTGATATGCATGAGTACCCACGGTAAAAAAACTTTTACCTGGATATTCCTAAATATTCATGCTGTCATACAAGAGCATAAATAATTTAAAGTCATATATATATAGGGAATATAGGGAAAAAGACTCAATGAAAAAGCCTAGGATCAGTGTGCAGACGTAACATGCATTAACAGTTGTGAGTCACTGCTGTGCTCTTTTCTGCAGAGAATTTCACCAAGGTGACATTAATGGGAATAAGATTTTAAAACTACCTATAAAAGAAGTGGTATTTTTCATTTGTTTTAATTAAATATAAATATCTACACAAGTGCGGGAACACTAAGAATCAGACCTGAAAAATACACAGGAAGTATTACATAATATTCCATAAAACAAAATACATCTGAGACTATAACACGCTACAGCAATGTGCTGTTCTAAGAATATAAAAAAATAGATGCACTTACGAACCGTTCTATACTTAGTTCTAGATATAAAATATATTTTTATATTATATTTTTATATATATTCCCAAATGGGAATTTTTTAGAATTATCAAATCACTTAGAAGCAACCTGCACTAAAAAACAGTTAAAGATCTTGGTGGAAAATTTGTCATTAAAGAGACACTGTTCACATCTTCAAACAAGCAAGCACACAATGGCAGAATGTAACTTTGAATGAAGGGTATACTTTGCCAGTTAATTTCACTTCGTGATTTTAGTATTCAGCTGTTCTCACTTGACTGACATACATGGATGAATTCAGTGAGATAAGGCTGCTGATGTGTACTGGTGCCAGACAAAGATTACTCCAAATTTAACTGCTCAGTGCTGCCTAATGGTTTGCTAATTGCTTCACCAACACTGCTGATGGATGTGATGATGTTACAGTGTTCCCTCACACACAGCAGAAAGGCAAGTTAGTTGAGATCATCAGTATTTAAGCAAGATGGCTTAACACATATGCACATTATTAGGGAAAACCTGTGTTATTGGACAGCTTCCAAAGTCAGCAAAACATAGGGAGAGTAAGTGCCAGCAAAAAGCAACTACTGGGGAATGCTTTGCTTCCTGCCATTCCACTGTCTGCAAAGCATAGTGTTTCTGACTATGTCTGAGCAATAGCTTTTTTTTTTTTCCAACTGAATATTATTTCTACTGTATTCCCAAAGAATACAAATTCCTTCCTCAGGATTTTGTAATCATGTGTTTTTCAATAATTTGTCAGCTGGTAACTTTGGTGGAGCTGTCTCAGGCAAATTATATGGTCAGAAGAGCTATTCAACTTTTTGGTGGGTGTGAATTTACAGCTTCATCCACAAGGATCTGAAATCGACAGGTAACTTTCCACAGATGATTAAAAAAAGGAGCAAAAATAAGGGAAGATGAAAAATATGCAAATGTCACTTCCAGGGAAATTTTAAAATTAATCCTCAGATTCCAATGGTTTCACTCTTCCAAAAGCAAAGTAGAATTTCTAAAGATAAAGTCAGCAGAGAACCTTCACCTTACTCAAGGCTGGAACCCTGCATCAGCAAAACAGTGGAACACCTGCACAGATCTTCTCCTCTAATCTCCTAGGCAGCCAGAAGCAGTGATGTTTCCCAGTCTGTGTGCTGTTTTTGCTATGTGTAAACAGTGACAGCTCACCTTCATGCAAGTTTGCATGACTTAAAGTTTTGTGTCAAAGTTAACTTAAACTTTTAACTGGCTTGGTTGCGTCATGTGCTTTGCTATCACAGGAAACAATTCTGTTTTGAGTTATACAAATAATGAATGCAAACAACTTAGATAGTTCCTGCCAGATGTAAATTTTGAGCACTTGACAGCAAGAGCTTTATCACCCGTTTTCCAACTAGCAAAATGAGCTAGGCCATAGCACAGTTATCAGATATTCCTTACCATTTTGACTACACAATGCAAAAAATCTCCCAGAGAGTTTTTCAGGGACACTTATAACCCATTTTCCCACAGACAGAAGTACCCTGGAGTTTTAAAAAGCAGATCTTCAGCATTAAAGTTGAGCACAAACAAGAGAGATAGATGTACTCCGGTTCAGAAGTTCTTTGAATATTTCTGTTTATAGGACATACTAGATTCACAAAGTAATTTCTCCACACAGTAGAGGAAGAAGTGACAGGGTTGATACCCAGGCCACAAGGAAGGAGCACTGCCTGTGACTTTTGTAGGGTTATGATTCAAACCTAGTTTACCTATTTGGCTCAATAACCACCGTGACAACTGATCTCACCTGTTCCAGTACTTCTCCCTTCCTACAGGTAACAGTGCCTTTAGTAAACTAATACACTTTCAACCTGTATAAAAAGAAATTTGAAGGACATGTATCACAACAATGTAATTTTGTTTTCTTACTCCATTTTGTAAAATCAAAAGTATCTTGTAGTGCTTTTAAAGGGAGCCACTAATCATTAACTGATTATCACAACTGAGTTAACTGAGTTAAATAGCATGTCTGTGAACCAAACTGATAATGCAATGTAAACATAATAATATTCAAGAACATGAGAACTGGGGCATCATTTTTATTTTTTTATCATGCATAGCATAAGACTTGGATGATAGACTAAATCATGTGAGCTGATAAAATGCATGTAAGGCACATGTATTTCTAAATCCTTCATTTTTAGAACTTTATTTCCTTATTCAGTGGCATATACTGAAGTTTGTAAGGAAAGTCTGCAATGTTGTATTTCTGCTGTCACCAAGTTATTCTTCTCCAATGAGCAACTTGGACTTAATAATCACTATTTTAATCAGCTTGGTAAATGCCTTCTCTGTAAAGGTATTCGTAAGCTGACGTAACCTAAGGTCAACAGCAGTTATATGTTGAATACTGTAGAAATGTGTTAATTATGTTTCTATGAATGTGTGATTACACCATAGCTAAGCATGGTTCCTTAATAAACAATTTTTTTTTATTGTTGTTTAACACTACTTGCAGAAAAAAGAAAAAAAAAAATTACCTCAGCTCTGTAATTAAGACCTGTTCAGAACTGAAATAATGTATGCCGGTTGAATTTACCAACACCAGACTGCAATGCTCAAGTCAAACATAACATGCAAAATTCTCTTTGGAAATTAAGACTACATACAACTACAATGTTCTGGTAACAAAACAGTAGGGAAGAGAGAAAAGACAAAAGTATTGCTGACTTCTCAGGGACTTCGTAATTACAGAAGTTATTCTTATTTCTGCTTCAAAGCTGGAAAGAAAATGGTTGACATTTTCCACATTTAGTTTTCAAATATTTATTACTAATAAGAAACTAAACTTGTTGTAAAGATTACATACTTTGATGAAACAAAAGCCTCATGTTATAATTCTGATTGTCTCTAATTAGAATTGTATTTATTTTGAAAATTTATGTCCTAAGCATCTCTACAGTTTGTTTGAAAGCACACAATTTTATGAGTTTGATAGTAAGTCAAGAACTGATTCAGAAAAACTGATTACTAGTGCTTACGTAGTCTAAAATAACACTAGGGTTTTGTTATTAATCTTTCTTATTTAGGAATTCAGTCCTTCTCATTATGTCAATAACAAAAAAATGTTATTCTACTCAACAGGAATTGCTAGATTGTCTTTGATTCACCTTTTACCATTAATGAGGGCTACCTTTGACACACTGAATTTTAAAGGAAAGCTGTTCTGGCGAAAATTCCTATTGCTGTCGCAGCAGATGCATTTAGTGAAAAAAAAATATTTCTCTAATTACTAGCAGACAGATTTGGCTTGTGCTACTCTCACAAAGTCAATCAGCATTATTCACATCGTTGGGGAAAACATTTTTTTTAAGCAGTGGGGAGGTCAAAGAGTTCACAGAGAATTTAGAAGATTTTCCTAAGGCTTAAAAGAACAAGTCAGATTTTTTTTCATACATGGAAAGCTACAGTAAAGACTGCAGGTAAATGAGACTTGGAATCTCAGTTTACAGAATTTTAGTATGTCTGATATAAATAAAATTCCTGAGAACATAAGAGCAAAATAATGTGATTTACTGAAACAATTTCACCTTACCTAGAGTAAATGAATTGCAATCTCTTTACTTGCAAAATGATGTCTGTATTTTTCCAGTCTTTTAAATATCAAAACACAGCTGGAAAATCAAGACTAAAACAAGCAACAATAGCTTCTCAAAAACAGGGCTATAATAACCTACAAATATTTTGTTTTCCCCCATTTACATTGTGCAAGAAATGAGAGACTAACGGCTCAGAATAATTTCCTAATTATGGCTATTTAGACCATAGAACTGGATTGCAAATTACTGTTTTCTCTCTCTTATGAGAATGCAATAGAACATTTACTTGAAGCAGGGCTTCCACTAACAGGAAAGGGTTATATACAGTTGATCAGGTATATTTCAGCTAATAACATCACTACCTTAAGGATGAATCTATATGGAAAAAATACAGCTCTTTGCAGACAAAACTGGGCTATATCTCACTAAGCTAATGATGGAAAACACATAGCCTCCTTGTTTACCACTATCTTAGTGATCCCCCCATTGATACATTTTTAAGAGTTTGTTTCTGGAAAAAAAGCTTCTTCCAAGGTCTATGGCTGTGCATACTTAGGTCATTAACAGATGGCCGATTTTGTAAAATCTGCCTTAGTTTTCAGTCTGAATTGGCTAGACAGTCTCTCTAGAAAAGCACTTTTCTTTAAAAGCAAACTGAAAAATATCTAAACAAATGTATATGGCATTGCTGGGAGGAACAACAAACAGCATAACTGCTAGTTGCTGAAAAATGGGAACAGTAATTTATAGTTAGTACTTAGAGTGACAGGTACAGTCAGTCAGAGAGTAGGACAGATGTTAACAATGTCCTGTTATCCTTCCAGACTTAATGCAGCCGTAGTACTAAGTGCAACATACAGCACAGAAAAAGGTCTCCTCTGCAGTTTCCTCTTGCAAGTCCAGTGAAACACACCTAGTAACATCCACCAATATAG
Source organism: Hemiprocne comata (assembly GCA_020745705.1). Classification (NCBI taxonomy): domain Eukaryota; kingdom Metazoa; phylum Chordata; class Aves; order Apodiformes; family Apodidae; genus Hemiprocne; species Hemiprocne comata. The sequence continues at coordinate 41,278,227 of CM036616.1, read as the reverse complement.
ACCATAGCAACTTGCAATTTTTCACCTTTCTAGATGACTTTGTAGGCAACACTTTCTAAATTTTTTCGATAGCCTATGGTAGGAATTCACTTGTTTTGTTAAACTTGGTTGCTGTTATTTTTGAAGCAGAGATGGATTTCTACTGAAATTCCTAATTGTGAAGAGTTTTGGTGTATTTTTGGGAAGGTAAAGCAAACACTAAAGAAAATTCTCCTGCAGTTAAAGCCAAAACAAAGACACTGTCAAATAACATGAAATGCTTAGTTCCAGGGCCATGTCAGCCACTAGTTCAGGCTGGATCATAGACCATAATTTTAGTCTTGATTTAAAAAATTATCTTGGCTGATTGGAAGAAAAACATGAACATGTGTTTCATATTTTGCTAAAACACAAGTGTTATTCTTGAGCTTGAGTATGATGAAAGCAACAATCCAAAAGTGTATTTCTGCTACTAAAACCTATTTTAAATTATTTAAATCACTTCTTACAAAAAGTTTAAAGATTTTAGATTTTATACTTCTTTCTTGTTTTTTTTTTCATTACTATAACATCTCCTTTCTCAAGACAGGAAGAATTGAGGTGAACCCTCTGAGCCTTCAAAGGACACAGAACAGATGCCCAAGGATGAGGGGGGACAACAACTCATCAGCCAATAAAGAGGGAGACTATAAACCAGAATGGAAGGAGAATGATAACATCACCATTTTCCTACCTGTTGCAGAAAAAAGCCCACCATAAGGCAGGAAACCTTCTCCCAGGCTAGTCAGTGTGCTTGCAGCCACGTTAACAATATTTTTTATTAATAAAAAGCTTTGTGATCTGGATGCTTTGTATTTTCCACATGAGTGAGTACAAGCTTGGCATTGTTGAAAACTTCATGTATTGAGCATACATCTCAAGAAAGTTTACGGCATCCACGTAAGCTCAACAGCCCTAGGAAACAAACAAGCCCACAGCTTTCTGTAGGTTTTAAGCCTCCCTTTTTTGCAGCGATGGGAATCAAAAGCTGAAACAGCTCCCTACTACTACCACACCTTTGTAAGGGAAAACGGTATACAACAGAAAAAGGTTGCACAACATCAGGCTGCCCACGATTAATCTTGTATCTGTTGGCTCCACGTTGTGGTGCTGCTACCTATGAACTGGCAGTAAAGGATGCTGTTGTAAACAGCTCAGCTTTGGGAGGGTCTAACAGAAACAGAATGGAGGTGCTAATACCCCTGCTCTTTGCTGGGAGACCTATATTCATGTATTGCACTGTTTCAGAGAAATTTCCCTTCCTTTCTCAGAAATTGTGGCCTACTTGATTGTTTCATTCAAATCCATTAAAACCCAAGGACATAGAATTCTTGGTAAAGTCATACTAAGAATTGCTATTTTTTAAATTATCAAAATCATTCTCCTGATGAAGAATTTGATACTTGGGCACAGTACTGGAACAATAACTACACATACTAAATCACAAAGTTGAAATGCAAGTTCCTAGACAATTAGCATTAGTCAAATGTATACAGTATACCTGAGTAACTGAAGGTTCAAAATGATAAAGATTTATTCATGAATCATAGACTAAAAACCTAGAAGATCACAACCAGCCACATAACTTGAATCAGACAGAAATAAGAGCAAAATGTACTGAACAAGAGCTCACACCACTAAACATCTCAGAAAATTATAAAACATACAAATGTTCTGAGAAGCACAGTCTCCCTTTCAAAAGAAACATAAATACTTAGGAAACACATAAGCTGTCTCAGACTTCTCCAGGGAATAACAGTGACTGGTAAGAGACCCTCTTTCAGTTTTAAGATCTTCTAGAAGGCTCAAAGTCTTCTAGAAGTCTGTAAGAGAAATCTCTGTGATCTTTGAATGCATGGAGCTAAACTGAAGTCAGGCTAGCCTATTCCTCAAGAAAATCACTATATAAAATATTCTTCAAGGTACCAGTTATATAAGAAAACATAATCTTGGCCCTCATGTGATCTGGCAAGATAAATGCTTAAAGGTTATAAAAAGAAGTTTCCAGCACAATCTTACTCAACAGCAGTTTAACTCACACTCAGCTGCCACTGAAAAATTAGGGTCAATTGTTGTATCAGGATAGAATATTTGTTTTATTTAGACCTGTAATCATAACATGATTTGTACTTGATATCAGAAGCTAGAAGGGTTCTGCAAAAGACTGGTGTGTGTGTGCGCCAGTTCAAGAAGAAATATTTCTTAATTCATGTTTTATAATCAAGTCTATTGAAAATGGGCTGATGGAAAAAGTACTGCTGACCCTATCTTCTCTCTGAATCAGTACCGACTGTCTGGCTCTACCGTTCCCCTGTTTCTTGCTTGTTTTCTTTCAGAATTTTATTCTCACTTCCCTGTAACCAGTTTCCAGCAAATCAGCCAATTAAATACCACAGTGGTGACAGTGAATTTCAATCAGTACTACGTGATTACTTTGTGGACTCTCGCCAGTCTCCTAGCTCAGACAACTGCCTAGTCCTGTGCTGTTCAGCTGAAGCAAGTTCATCATGTTTCTCCACATACTGCCTACTGACCCAGGAAAAGATGGGATGGCATTATACTACATGCTTTACAAACAGGGTAGTTAACTGTTCCTGCAAGTAGTTTGCAGTGAAGATAGTAAGCAATAAAGGAAAGGGTATGGCATACGGAATGAGAAATACCAATGTTACAAAGATGTCTGTGTCATGATTTTCATTTAATGAAAAAGCTTCAGTGAGAGGGTAAGCTAAACAGAAAGAAAAGGGAAGGGAAGAGGCAAAGAATGTAAAGGAGCAATAGTGGAGGTAAAGAAAGGAAGACCAGAGGAAACTTTTGATTTATGCAAGGCAAAAAAAAAAAAAAAAAAAAAAAAAGGGAAAATTATCTGTGAAGAGATTCCTTCTTTAACTGTTTCAGCAGATGCTTGTATCAGGTTGAGTATCTGAATGCAACTTTTTCCTGAACTATATTTGTTTTAATTTGTTTTCTAAAGTGGATTTGGAGAAAAGCTGTTACCTAACTTCTTGTCGCCGAAGTGGTGATATATGTCCACTGCAGGAGTTAGGTTTAGATGACAAAACCAAGGCAAACACATCCCTGTCTGAGCTGTAGTTTATTCCATATGGTCAACACTGAGGTGGAAGACCTAGAGAAGATTTACCTGCAGACTCTACAGCCTTCTGATATCATATTTCTAAGTTCAAAACTCTGGAAGGTGTTCACATCCAATGCCTTTTATAAAGTATTATCACAGATACACCCAACCAGACATGCTGCCTACAGTTTTTAGGTGTGATTTGGTGTTCAACAGCACTGTTTGAAAGCATCTCTGTATCTTTAAAATAGCAGGAGAAGAGGAATTTAAGGAGATAGGACAATCAAGACAAGAAAAACATTCCACTCCCAATTTCTTGGTCACATTCCTGAGCATTAAATATAAATTATCCTCAAATTTCCAGTAAGTCAATATATGGTCTTGCAGACAATCAATGGTAAAGTGCCATGTATGTTATTACACTACAAAAATACAGTAACTTAGATAGTTTGTATGCCATTAGCAGGGGCATATGTATAAGTAGGGAAAAACTACAGCTTTAAAATTCACAAAGATCCTCGCAGTCAGAAAGTACACATTTCCCTTTCCAGGCCTCAAATTTTAACTCTTCTGACTACAGTCTAGACACAAGTAATATTGTAGCTGAACAAATGAGATGTTACTCCTTAAAATTCTTTTTTTTTTCTTTGTAATACAGCTAAACAAGTCCCTCTGATTTGTTTCTTGAAATGGAACTAGAACTTCGAGCAGCTTCTCTAAATAAATACCGGAGGAGTTACAGGACAAAGTTCTTTACATGCTCCGCTGGTGAGCATTTTGTTTTGCAGATTCTGTATCACCCTTGCAATTATTGTTTAAAAAGAGCTCCCGTCCTTCTGAACAGACAAAATTAGTGCTCTTAATGGTATCCCTGCCATGAAATACTCATGTTCCTTATTGTGACTCTCATCATTTTAAGACGTACTTGCTCAGTTGCAGGTTTTCTTTCTTCTAACATTTTGCACATGAAACCAACAGGTTTATTAGCACCATGCAGTACAGAACTGCCAGCAAAAGCTATTTATCATACAGATCTTAGAAATTCACATTAAAGTTTTTACTGTAAATTCTCCAAAATTGTTTTTTAGGATGTTTTGGATAAACTTGATATAAAGGCAGGTGTTACTGCTATATGTCAGGAACATATGTCAGTATTCAGTTATTTGAGGAAAAGGGAAAGGTTTTGTTTCTTTTTGGTCAGCATCTGTAGACTCCCTGAGAGGCTAAAATACATCTTGCTTCTCAGTCATGCTCAGTAAAAAAAGCCTCTCAGACTTGTGGTGTTACTTCCTGTGTCATTAGAATGATAGGGTAAGGAGTTCATGTATCATGGATGTTTCTTCATTTTAACAGTATTCAGAATACAGCTGAAACAGAGTGAAAGAGAAACAGAGGTGGGTTTTTTTGCATATTTATGAAACACTAGGGAAAAAAGAAGGTTAATATAAACACAACTAAGAGTGCAGACAGTCCACATTAATGGAGTACTATCTTAATGGATGGAAAAAGTCAGTGATGTAGGTCTAACTTTGGTACAAGAATCCTAATTTTGGACATTGTGATTTAGTAGAATCGGCCCTGGAATGATTAAAAGAACAGACTCTGCATTTAGTCATTGTCAAAATACCATGTGTGAGAACAGATTTTCATTTGGTATCCACCAAAGATCAGCTTCTAAGCATTTCAGGAGTTTTGTTCCACTACCCTGCTGTCTGAAATCAGTGATACTGGGCTTATGTAAAAACCTAAATCTTTATTTCAACTGCAAAACAACTGGTTTGCTGGCTTTTTTTTTTTTTTAAAAAGCTATTCTTAATTGTCCTCTGTGAGTTCATTACTGCTTTACAGAATAGCACATTTTAGTTCCTTTGTTTTGTTGCAGAACCATTGTCATTACTTGCTAATGCAGAGACAGAAAAGAACACAACATTCCAAAATGCAGTCTTTCCCATTATTTGTTATGCCTTTAACAGCATGTGGTAAGACTACTCTGAATTTTAACATAACTGCATAAATAACAAAATAAGAATGTTTACTGTAGTATCTGGATGGCTCAAAAAAAGAAGAAAAGACTAGCAAATAAATGACAGCCTACATCCAGGAGTATCTCAATTTGTTCTTGTAGTGAAATGTTTAAACGTTTGCAAGCTGACATGTTCTTCAACACTAATAGGTTTATTACATTCTTCTCTTTCAATGTCCCTTTACAGCATAAAGATATTTTCTTTTGCCTCTGTAGGCCTCTCCTTCTACTCATGGTACAATACTGACTCAGGAAATAACAAAAATATAAATAGTACGAAAGCTCCAAGCAACTGAGTTATTTATTTTCTGGAGAGACTTTGCTCAAGGCACATTACATGCGTAAGTTTTAAGTACTGTAGGCATCAGGCTTGGACTCACCATACTGTTAGCATCTTTAAACTCTGCAGTTGCTACCCAAAGCATAGATGAGAATGCTTTAGTCCAAACACTGATCTGCTTTGGTGCCATCAGCTCCAACGCATGGCTTTTTCTTCTATGCTGAGGGTGCCCTTGTGTTTCCTATTTTTGATGTCTATGAAATTGTAAAATACCAATTGCATTCTTCAGCTTAATTTTGTTCATGGTACAAACACACCAATCAGTATTTTGTTTAATATCACAAACGAGAAAAGATATAAAATGAAGATAATATTTCCAAGATGACACTGTGGGGTTAATATTTTATTATTTTTTTTAAATTTATATTGTTTTGCAACTTCAAGACTTATAAATTTCTAATGCTGTGCTTAAAAGTAAAAAATTTGGAGCATAGTTTGTAATCTAAAGTTAATAATGCAAGAAATTCCTGTAGTTCAGCTTAGTGCTAAATATTCGCTGTCATTTCTCATCCTAGAATTTTAATTTTATACAATTTTACATTTTATAGCTTGTATTTAGCTGATAAATCTGAAGAGAATTATTTCATGGGAAAAAGAAACAGTTCTTCATGGTGTTTTAATAGTTTAAGCAGGAGACATTAGAACAGCTATAGTGCTAAAGACAAGTGTTCAGTTTGACCACAGGAGTGTGGGATGTGAAGTGAACAAACAGCACAGCACAAAAATGCATTGCCCAAATAGGCAGGCCAGAAGTGTGCTTTTGTAAATATGCATCCTCATTCACCAAGATTTTCCACCTAGATATTTTTTTTTCCTCATCTCCTCTCAGCACTTCAGGTCTTACTTCAGGTGCCTGTGATCACCATGCCTTCCTGTCCTATCTATTCTGTCTCACCTCTTCAGCCTTTCCTACAACTCCAACTCCCTCCCAAGACCCTCACCACCAGCCTGACAAGAGGCAACCTGTGGCACAATAAGGTTGGAATAAAATGGACTGACTGGAAAAGGTGTGTCCACTAGTCTGAATGAATGCCTTATAACTGCCTTTCCCTTAACAGAAGTAATAATTTGGGCTCCTAATGTATGCAGTCAACGCAAGCTACAGGAACTTTAGATGGCGTTCAGGACAGACCCTGCCCTCCCTGGTCCTTCTCTGGAAGGACAGAAACTGCAACAGAGAAGATGTTCTGCTACTGAAAAAAAAAGAAAAAGAAAAAAAAGGAAAGTTGAGAGTGAGGATCAGAGGTTCAGTCTACTCTCAGACTAGTGAAATTTCACCCTGTATATGTATCAGATCTATCCTGCAGTCTATAGACCTTTATCCTGTGTATCAAGCCCAGACAATTATGAACTGAAACAGGCACTTGTTTTATGGAGCTATCACTTGCAGTTTAAAATCCCTATATTTATTGGAAGTTACAATGCCTGCTGGAAAAATACTTCATCACATTTTTTATCCTCACAGTCACATTAATGACTCATTTAAGGTTGGCTTCCATCTGTTCAGCTTACCTAAATGAGGGGTTTACTTTGTCAGCTAAATTTTGCTTGCTGAGTAATGCTAAATATTTATTCGTACAGATAACTGCAGGGTGTGATCTTGCAATATTTTAATATTCTTTCCAGCTGTGTTCTTTCAGTCTCCTTTCTACTGTGATGAAGTCACATGCTCTACCTCATTCTCTCGACTGCAAGGCATTTTTTCAGAAATTTCACATGCATTTTCTTTAATGCCATGTTCAAGCTTTGTGTCATTATAATGAGTGGCACATTAGATTCATCAGCCAGGGTTGACTTGGAAGAGCTACTTCAAGGAGCATACTCTTTCCAGAGCATGACAGAAGAGGTGGCAGAAGAAGCATGGAAGATGCCTACAGAGAGTATCTAGTTCATGTCCCTACCAGAGAATGTGAACTTGCAGCTTCCGCTAAAAGTAATGCTGACTGGCACTTCGCTATTTTTCTCAAAGGCCTCCAGAGCTACTATCGTGTAGCTTCTGCTAGCAATCTAGCCCAGAAAGTCACTGCAATACTGTTCTTACTGATACTAGGTTTTCCTGACTATCTTCCTTCCTGAAAAAAGTCTTGATATCCATGAGGGACAGAACAAGAAGAATGGATTGATCTTTTTTCAATAACTTTCAAAGAATTTATACCTGCTTTCCACTCTTCTTCAGTTGTCCATTCCTTATCTAAAGCTAACACAGCTCTTGCATGTTGTCTGCATTATATTTTCTAAATCTCTGATCTTTCACACTCGTTCTTGTTTTCCTGGACTCCAGGGTGAGACTTTTCAACTGGTCCATGTCTACTTGAATTGCAGTGTTAAAATGGACAAATTATCACCTGATCAAGAATAAGCTAAGCATGGTATCCCATGTCTTACAGATAGTACTCGTACTTGTAATTCCCTGTGTCCTAAAAGTCTCATTTGCGACATAAGAACCAAATTTAATTATATTCAGCTTCAGGACCATTATTGTAGTCTTTTTTTTTCCACCCAAAAATCTGTTACACAGCCAAATGTTACCAGGCCCCTACAAGGTTCGTTTTTCCTGCCTTATTACAATTTCCTATACTTATTCTCACTGAATACCGATTAAAAAAAAAAAAATTCAAGATAGCTTTGTATTCTAATCCTAATCTTCCAAGATACACACAATCTTCCAGCTTAATTCGTACACAGAATAAACATGTCAGACTGCTAAGCAAACTACTGACGAGACATGACAGATCACCATGAAACCCCACTCAAGATACATCCCTCTCTCTGACACACATCATTGGGGTTTGCTAACAGGGTACCTCTGCCAGGATTACTCAGCCTGTTTGGCATTCACTCAACTGTTCTATGATTACATTTCTCCAATGCTTATAATATGTATCACATGAAAGCATCAAAAGCTTTCATCAAGAACAGTCACAGCATATATGAACTCTTAAGTGTCCTATCTTAAGTGGTACTGAATGTAGGAAAAAAACAAAACCAAAACAAACAACCAAGCAAAACAATTGCTCTTTAGAATGAAGCTGCCTCTAATAATAGGGCAGATATTTGAGAACAAGGATGATGTCATGATCATGTCTCTGGTCAGTTGAGAGAATCCAAATTATGTCTTCAGTTGTCTGACTGCAGTCCTTATTTGGACATACTGACTCACAGACAAAGGAATTAATGGAGGGAAGAATCATTTGAATCATGCAGCCTGACTCGGCATCATCTGTAGAGCTGCTCACTGTATTTTCCTGAAGTCTCGGCTCAGCTCTATTTACATGTCTGTGGTGATAACTTCTACTTCCCCCTTGTCTGTCTAGTCTGCTGCCACATTATTCATGCCATCCGGATTTTTTCCTACCTCAACATCTAATGCCTGAGTAACTACAGAGTGAGCAAGTATATGAGTCAAGTTCTCTAAACCTATTTTCACTTGGTGTCAAAACATACCTATCCAATGTCAAATTACTAGACTATTTTTGGACCTGGTACATTTTCAGTGAATTTCTTTTTGCTTTAAGAAAGAAGTCTTAAAATGAGAAACTCTGATGCTTAACAGCCACTGAAAACACAAAACCCTCTGTACAGAGGACACTTAGTCTAAAGTTTCTGTGTACAGCACAATGTCATTTATTGGCCAATTAAGATTTATATGGTAAATACATCCATGTCTGTTGCCTTTGACAGGACCTTACAATAGTAACTAAGACCAGAATGGATGTCTCTAGTCATGTTTCAGCAAAAGTGAATGTGATGATGTGGAGTTTTAAACCTGCTTTCATTTATGTATGTGGATTTTTGTTTGGTTTGCTGCTTTTGTTTAGTTTTAGCCAAAGCTTCAAAAGCACATGAAAGAGTCAAAGACTGGAAGTGTAAAATCAAAGCCATTTTTCATCTTCCTTAGTTTTGGTGCTCACTGGTCAAATGCAGCTGCCAACAGTAAGCCCCACCTCATATGAGGACTTACTGCAGCTGAAGCCCAGCACTGACGCTGTTCACAATTGACTGCAAGGTTCAAATCCCCATTTGATAGACTGCAGTCCTTGTATGAAGTAAGCTTTTGCTCCTGACTACTTTATGAGTGTGGCTAAAACTGCAGCATTAGAGCCTTCATCCTGGCACTTTTCACATGTTACAGTGTACTGTGGATCACACCATGAGAAGTAAAGAGATACTGAACCTGCAGCTGACCACTGATAGCAGCACCTGTCATTTACGGCAGATGGTTTAGAGCTGAAACCAATCCATATATTCAGCAGACCCAAACAGGATCTTCTGCAAACCATGGGCACACACAGCTCAGGAGACACCATTAGCTCTATAAGAGCTGGAAATCTGTATCTGCCTGTGACATTCAAATAACCTATTATTTTTCTGCATGAAGAAGCCCCATCAATTAAACAGCAGAACTTCAAATACAGTACAAAGGTAATGTGATGACCAAGAAGCTAGGCTGTAGATTTCTGGTAAATTAAATCATTATTTACTCCAATGTTAATTTAAGAAGAGAGCCTAAGCTCTGCTATAAGATTTCTCAAACAGTAAAGAAAAACATCAGTGGAACTCAAAATCATAGCAGAACATGTATTGAAGAACAGCAGATCTTCAAGATGATCTTATCAGATTAGTCCAGGCCTAAAGGCATACAAGAAAAAAAGCTTATCACAAATGCTAATAACATTAGTTCAGAAAACTGACAGGGCTAGAAGTTAAAAAAAAAAAAAAAAAAAAGTTTAAAAAGTACCAAAGCAGTCACTGAGCTGTAATTCTGCAGTTCTTTAGTAGGGGAAGAAACATTGAACACAATTAACACAAACGCCCAAAGGGGAAAAAACAAACAAACAAACAAAACAACAAAAAGAAATTAAAAGAAAAATAAAATGAGAAAAAAAACACCCCACACCAAAAACCTTGAATGGGCAATAATGCCTAGCAAAGGTATCAGATACAGCATAATGCACAGACTGCTTACCACAAAAACTGTCTAGAAACTGAGCATGGAAGGAGCAGCTCAAGGAAAGGACTGAAGTCCTGCAAACTACTACGCATCTAAGGGCTATTTAACTGTGCTTTTGCAATCTCCAGTGTTTCCTGGCTGCACTATCTAAACTCCACGAGTTCTTCATACTGCTCAAAAAAAAAAGGCTGGCCACTTTCTAGTTAATTGCCTGCAATCTGCACTGTAATTTAGTCTCATCTATGGATTTGTCTTGATAATTTTGAGAAACTTAGATATACATATGTTTCTTACATTACCACCTGGGCTGTAAGGTTAGCCCAGCAAAGAGCAGTCCACCTGTTACCTCATACTCAACCCTGCAAAATTTTGCACTAAGCACCCACAGGTTTTAACACAAAACAAATGCAACAGAGGCACACCACAAGGTGAGGGGTTTTGAGCAGGTGCTGTATGCCACACTGACAGACCCTCTGCAGCACCTGGGCAGCCTAGTTGTGTCCAGAGGCCACACCAGTTGTCCCCAGCCCTACCACCTGTACGTGGGATGTGGTGATGGCCCCAGGCTCTGCGGTCACTGGGGCCTCAGCCTGCAATTACAGACTTGCTGTCCCTCTCCAGCAACCCTGCCCGCAATACAGAGGAATGCTGGAATCAGACGCTCAAAATACCCAACTTCTATTTCTGTTGCTCCAATGTTTTGGTCTTTTTTAAACATTTTTTAATTTCTTTATTTGAAACCTCAAATGAGACTGTGAAGGACAGAGGCATTCCTGGGTCCTCTGAAACGACCTCAGGCCCTGGGGACACCTGAGGAAGCAGCACACCTTCACCCAGCCATGGAACGGCTGACTCTCTCTGCCTCCTCTCTGAGCCATGCTCCTCAGCAGGCATCTGAACACAGCCTGCAAGTCTGGGCTGGGCAAAATATCTGTTACGTGGGTGGGTGGACGAGTCACCTCTTCAGGTAGCAGACTCTAAAATGCGGACGTGCTACAGCCAGTTTACATTGTGGTTTACAACAACTGCTGCTGAAAGAGTAGAAAAGGCTATTTCAGCAAGGATGTCTGCTCTGTTGTCTTCCAGCCCAGTTGGGTCTCAGACTGGACTGGAATTTTTGAACATTGCTGCTTTATGTCCTGCTCCAACCAGGCTGCACAGGAACATTATAGAAAAAAACCTGTCAGACAATAGAACTAGCCAAAACAGGAACTTTCCACAAGAATAAGCAGGTCTGACTAAATACTTATGTGACAAGGATGGGGCTTGGAGCAACCTGAACTAGTGAAAGGTGGCCCTGTCCATGGCAACGGGGCTGGACCAGATGATCCTTGAGGGTCCCTTCTGACCCAAACCATTCTAAGATTCTAAGTGGAAAACCCTTTTTTCCAATTGTACATACACTGTGTGTGTATCCTTGTATAGCATTTTTCCATTTTCAATTTGAAAATATTTACTATTAAATTATTATACGTGTAAATGGGAATAGCTGAAGTTTTACAAGTTTAGAAACATTTGAATTTACTGAATTTCAGATGTTCCACTGAAGCTGTAGGTGCAGCAAGCTGTAGATTCAGCAAGATAACACAATCTGCCATGGTCTGATATAGACCATAATGGGTTCTGGACTGAATTACTTGTGTAAAGATTACATAGTTTTGCCTTCTAAGCAACGTTTCCGGGTCGAACATAATATTGGCTAAATTGTGTCAGCTCTGTCATCTCAGCCACAAAATGAGTTGCCTAATCATAGCTGCTGTGCTGTCATAGGTTATGTCTGGCAGAGAACATGACTAAAAGTCAACAGGAGGGATCAAACAGCAGCCTGCCCGCCCCTATGCATGACTTAAATACAGGCCCTTACTGTGACACAGTGTGGAGAAAACACGACCTTAACCACTGACTGCAAAGATGTGACCCTGAGAACCACACCCTGAGCCAGGCCTCTCTGCTCCAATTTAGTTTCCAGGAGGAGTGCTCTGGAGAGGTTTTGCTGCTCTGCTGTGCCCCCACTCACAACATTTTTTCCAGCTGGGCAAATTTTGCTAAGGAAAAGCAAATGACAGGCTCCTCTAGCCTGGCAGCATAGCAATTACTTACTGGATTGCAAAACAGATTAAATAATAGGTGCTATACAAACCACAAGGAGGGACTGAAAACATAAGTATGCACTAAGTTTGCAGGATGCTGCTTCATCCTACATGAAAAGAACACTGCCAAAAAACTCTTAGATCTTAAGAAAATGCCATCCCAATGAGGAAAAAAAATTCCACATAAAAAAGGAATGCACTACTACATGTCTCTGGTAGAGCAGAGTTCTTTTCAATTCTGGTAAATAAGCCTAAGCCTGGAAATTTTATCATTCTGTTCACTTTATGGGCCAGTGATGTACTTAACAGACTGATGACACATAAAGAGTTTTTAGGCTCCTGATAGACATAAGGAAATATACAACCTCTTATACTTACAGTTCTAACACAAAGTTAAGAGTTATTTTTCAGAATTCTAGGCAGGGTACAAGAAATGAAATTAATGCACTGTACTCACAATTTATACATCTGCAGGAGAAGCCAAGATTTAGATTTAAATTTCAACAGCATCCTGTAAGTCAGAGTTTTTAACCGGTCTTCACCAATTTATCTTGATTGTAATTGACATCTCTGTTACTAAATATTATATCTTAAACTCCATGCATGTATGTAGTAAAGTACTGATTTGTACTTGTTTCTAAGGCTTACAGTTCAGCATATATATAGAACACAAAATTAAGTCAACCTAGATGCATTTGTAAAGCTAATTAAAATACAAAAATAAAACTCCACCCCATAAACAGCAGAATACAGGCCTCAGCTCAAGAGTTATGTGCTGTCTAGGTCTCGCTTGCACCTACCCCTTCCTTCTTTATGGGAAAACCAAAGATGCAGCTGGGAGAAACATTCTGGGATTACACTCAGTTCTTCCTATGGACCTGCCCAAAGTCAGGCAGTAGTTTACCAACGGTTATCAGTACTCTGATGCTACCAGGGGGACAGGGTTTCTTTTCCTGGGTCTGGGTCACTTATGTCTGACCCTTCCTCTGCAACAGATAAAGATTCACCTTCTACTAATGCTCTGAGCCAGTGAGTAAATTCTTCATAGCGGCACTGAAGGGTGACACAGCGTTTCCAACCCATAAAGAGCAGCAACTCCCTTCCTGCCTTCTCCTCCATTCCAGAGCTTAAAGTTGACATTTCAGGAGTCAGGCTTAGTAGTTAACCATCTAGTTATTTAATAATACTTTGACAGGTAGAAGATAAACCCAGTGCTATGAATGAGGTATTAATTATCACTGCATTAAAACTGAAGAAGTCATGCATAAATAAAACTGTGAACATTTTCCACACAAAGAAGGAATGGCAAGAGGCATATAAAACCCCAAAAACTTTCATACATTGGCTAGTCTACATGGACAAATGGTAAAAGACGAAATTATGTTTACACGAAGTGATACCAAGAATATCATAACTGCACTACTTCTCTTTCCACTTACAAGCAACTAAAGAACTCTCAGCTACTTCTACCTGAAGTAAAAATTTCTACTTCTAGAGCAAACTCTCTTCCAAATCTGTCCTTCCATGCCAATCTGTCCTGTCACCTGAGCTATCAAAAACAGGAGGTGGATACCAAAAAGTACATGAAGAAGGGAGATTACATAAGCTGTTCAAAATAATAATAATTTCCCTCAACTTAGAAGGGAAGCAGCAACTGCAAAAATAGTTTAAGATATTTTTTATCAAAGGTTTTGGTGTTTTCATGTAGAGAAAACCTTTCATTTCTGAACTGAGTATAGTGATTAAAAACTGTGTTACAGTTAACTTATCAGAAATGGTCTGGAAAAAGCTGAACTAAACCTTTGGAAACCCATAAACCCCCCCAAACACACACTTGCAAAAGGAATATTAAACAATACAACATGAAAAGTGGCAATTTACAACCCATCTATCAGAAATTTTTCAAGAGGGAAAATCACTTATAAAACACTGATTGGACAATTGGAAACTATTTTTTTAAATTACTTTTTTCTAAATTTTCAAAGGTCCTAAAACCCCATTTAGTTTCAGCATTTATTTAATTACAAAACATCTGTCTTAGGTGTAAAAACTTCATTTCCTTACTTTCAAAATTTTTATCTCAGCCTTTTAAACTTTTAGGTTCATTACTGTACGTTGATTTCCCTTTTAAAATTAGTATTTAATTTAATCTCACTTCCTATTTCACCTTTTAATTTAATGAGTATTTAAAGATACATTTTTCTTTTTCCACATTTTTGAGACAGGAAATACAATTTAAGTCAGAAACTGTCCTGTAAAACAAGCCAAAATAAGTGTTTTATGACTCATCGTGGTTATCGATCTCTTTTCTGCACTGTCAAGGACATGGGATGGTCAAGCTGTTACTTTGAGGAGCTTGATGTTTACCCAGTTCTGCAGGAGCTCATGACTTTTAATGAGACAAGCCCCAATTCAGTTATCACTAAGAAGTACAAAACCAACTGGTCTGTATGGGTTGCATGCTCCCTTTCTACAGAGTGTTTCAGAATTAAAGAACTGTGCTTTGTGGCAAGCTGTAAAGACTCAAATTATGCTGTAACATTCCCCAGATCAGGTCTAGTTGGAAGTGATGGCAGACCCCAGAAAAGCGTAAATGCTGGCCTGAGCCTTTCAGCACTTTAAATCTGTTGTTCTAATTAGTGTGAAACAAGTTTCACAAGTTGGCAGCAGCAGCAAATTAATAATGGCTACATCACACCAGCAGTAAACAAGGAACAAGAAAAGATGCAGAGGAAATCTGTGTCTGAGAATTTTAATCCCAGCTTGTATGGGAACTGCGTTAGAGGAAGGGTCTAGAATAAAAAAGAACATCTTACAGACTCTTTTCCCCTTAGTTTTTCAGTTTCTCTGCTAAAACACTGAAGCATCAGTAGCAAGATTAAGTTGCCACAAGAGCATGAATAGTCCTCTGGGCAGTGTACAAGCAGAGTCCTGTGGGTATTTTTGTACCATGCTCACACATAACTATAGCAACAGGTGACCTCAAAAGGTACTGGTTTATGGCAGCCAGCGTCTCCTCTACCCACCAGCTTGCTGGAGAAAGTTAGCAGAGACATCACACAAAGCTCAAGATGTCCCAGCCTATGACTGTTTTAGGATCAGATGAATTGCCCCTTTGGAAATGTCTGCATCTGCCTGTGTGTTTCCCTCCACCGAATTTGGAGAGCCTAGACAACTTGTCAGGGAGAGACAAGTCCCACCACGGGAGTGCAGAGATTACAAGGCAGGAACAAATGCAAAGATGACAGTCTACATCCTCACAGTGGCTTCCATCAGCATCTGTGTAATACAAGAGCTCTAGTTGCTAACAACTATGGATTTCAATTTACAATGGCAAATAAAAATGATGAACAGGTTTTAAAGTACACTAGCCACTAGGGCTGTTTCTAGGAAAGCTTAATCTAACAACAGTGATCCAAAGGGTTTTCAAAAATAACTCACCATACTTTTTTACTGGCTTTGGAGAAAGGTCCAAGTGCACATACCTCTGTAGCTTAGGAAGAATATCAGTATTGTTTCTATTTGCACATGATGTTGCTATTCAGAACATATTTTGAGAGATACTAAGTTTGCCTGATACATTACAAATATTAAAAATTGAAACAGTGTTTAAAATTTAAATAAACTAATTGGAAAAGTAATATAGTAGAAAAACTTGTATATTAATTTCAAATCACACTGAGAAACAAATGCTACAGTCCACTAATTTTTAGCACCTTCTGAATACAACTGTCATTCTTAAAAATGTAATACAATTTTGGTCATCTAGACTTTGCTGAAAATTAAAAAAAAAAGGACCCTGTTTTCTTTATTATTTATTGATTCACATATACGTTGGGCAAGAACAAAGGTAGATAGACAAACATTCCTTTTATAACAGCTGAGTGGCCAAGCTGATAACCCAAATTTAGCGCAGATATTCTTCAGTTACTCCTGAGAAATTTAAAGAGAAATCAGGCCTTCAGGCTTTTACATCCCTACTAATACAGGTAGCTGATTTGACAAACGTTATTTTTCCTGTTACTGCTGACAGGCTGGTAGATTTTTGCATGCACTTGAGAACACAACAAGTTCTGCTTCACTTTAAATGGAAAGGCACAACATTAACTTACCAGGTGCCTGGGCAGGTACAGCACTCTCTCAGACTGGTTACCACACAATTGACCTAACTCATTTCCTGCTAAATCCAGTCTGCTTCCCAGTGATGCTAACCATGTTGTATGGAGCCTGGGGAAGTGAAAGCCTGTAATCGCTTCTGCTCTGATCCCTGGCTGAAAGCAAAGGTGACTGGAGCATCACAGTCGCTATAGGACTGTGGGACTCAAGAAGACCCTGGAGAAGTGCTCTAGGCTGTCCAGATCTGAGAGTGAGACTTAATAAATAATGTAGATAAAGAGATTTCTCATAATGTAACTATGAGCGAGAGAATTTTCTTTTGAAAGAATTACCTGAGTCAGTGGAGGTATACAACTGAATAAACAGCTAAGAAAATTGGAAAAAAATTGTTACAGAAGAGATAACCGTCTGATGAAAAGTGTGATGCCCAGCCACTTACTCATGTCTTACATGAAGCATCTTTTTACAAAAGAAATAATAACAGAAGGTAAAAGTGACGACATCCTATTAGAATTAATTGTTTGGGTACATCATCAATGTAACAGCATGGTATTGAACAGTCTTTTTAAAAAAGGTGAAAAAAAAGGGGGGGCATCCCTTGAGTTTTTTACAAAATTAATGGCAAATTCTAATCAGAAAGCAAGCCCCCTTTTACACACATATATTTTGCTAGTTTGCAAGCTGTTGATTTTACTCTAATGCTGAACCATTTCTTTTTTTCTGCTTTAATTTTGGCCTTGAGAAGCAAATATGGTATTTAGTTTCAACATCAAAGGTTTATTTTAATGGCAGAAATAACTCAAGGAATATTTCCTGACAACTATTTGCTGCTATGTTGTGAAGTACCAGGATCTTTTTCCTTATTCACAGAACAAAATAATAATTTTATGCTACAAAATCCTTACAGAAAATAAGAAATCTCGTTCTGCAAAATCAGAAGCTGACTACCTAAAAGACTGCTGCTTCCCTGAATCCAAACCATGGAAAACTACTAATCTGTTTGCACATGAGAGAGCACATAGTTATTCCTGTTTCTATCTTTCTGACTCACTGCAAAAGGCCCACAAAAAGCCAACAGGACCATGAAAATTCCTTCAGTCCTCTAGTGCCTCTCCCGGTGTGCAATGGTTATATTTTGTCTCCCAGAAACTGATAAAAAAGAACACACCTTCTACGATATGTAAGCAAAATACAGCATAAATATATAATATCTGGATAGAATATAATATGTAGGGTGCATATGTCTATGTTGATGTGTTTAATAACACAGAAAGTTGAAAAGGAACAATAAGGACACAATTCACCAGGCTGCTAAAAAGAACAATTAGACTTTTTTATAAAAAAATGTAGAGGGCTTTTTAGCAAGCAATGGACATGTGAGCAATCCAGCCTTTACTGAAAACACCTGGGCCCTCCCTGACCAAGGACTTTCCCATGGGAACCAGCTGATAAAGTGAGCAGCGAAGTAAACAACTGGATGTGCCAAAGAAGGAAGTGAGGCGGAGAGTCCTGACTGCGCATGTGCGTGCTTAAGACTAGGAATCAATCACTGTTTAGATCGTGGCAAGCTTTGGGACAATTGACCAATGACAAGTGTAGTTCTGGACACGTAGACACAGGAAGAGACTATATAAGGTTGATGACACGTAAAATAAATCGGCATTCACCTAATCATATTGATTCCTGTGTGTCTGTCCATGATTCCCTCCTGCAAAAAACTTGCAATGCTTCAGCTAATGAGACACATCAATGAAAATGATAGTGTCCTCTCATAGAATCATAGAATGGTTTGGGTTGGGAGGGATCTTTAAAGATCATGTAGTCCAGCCCCCATGCCATGAGCAGGTACACCTTGCACTACATCAGATTTCTCAAAAGCCCCATCCAATCTAGCCTTGAACACTTCCAGGGATGGAAAAGAAGATCTCGATCTTTCTAGGTAAAGAAGATCTGGGAAATGTAATTGCCTTGTGGAAGCATTTCTTTCGAGGTCTGACTCCAGGCTGCCCCCTCTCCATACTCCCATTATTTCCTCCCTTGTGTATTACCCACTTATTTTTTTCTTGTTTTTTTGTTGTTTGGTTGTTGGTTGTTTTGTTGGGGTTTGTTTTTTGTTTGTTTGGTTGGGTTTTTTTGGGGGGAAAGGGGGGCAGCTTTAACCATCAAGCAAGTGCCTGCTCTGCTTGCAGTACGGAATATAAAGAGATTAATTACACAAGCTGCCTTACTCTTTCTTATTTTAAATTCCTGTTTCATGGTGAAATATGTCTTCTCATAATTTTGAATGTCTCTCCAATATTTTTAAGCAGTGATCATACCTTTGTTCTACCTACTCAAACATATACTAAGACTTACGAGTGCGCAGAAAGCATTCAGTTATCTTCAAGATTGGTTTGTAACAGACTGCACAGAGGAAGTAAGTCTTAAATGTCAAATTACTTGCTCATTAGGAAGAGACTGTGATGCATATTTCACAAAGAATTACCTCACTTGCCGTAAAGAGTCAATTTAATTCCTACTTTGCAAAATGAGAAAGGTCAAGAAAGAAGAACCAATTTTTGTGCAGCACAACCTTCAACAAAACTAAGTTTGGATAGATCTGGTAGACAAAGTCCTAGCAGAGATTCTGGAGGAACTGAGTCAGGAATGGACCTGCTTGTTGTACTAACTCAAACCAGCAGCTGCATTTCTACTAATAGCCTAAGTGCACAACTGCAGGTGTGTACATAAACAAACAACTGAAGCTGAAAGCTACCCGTGTGTGTTTTTAATGAAAGAGTTCCCATGGAAAATAACATTGTTGTTTCTAATTGAAGACTACAGCATTAGCAGAGAATCATTGATTTATGCAGTACTGTCAACTTGGCCAAGTAGTGAGTCCCCACAACAGAAATGTGTTTATAATTAGTGCTAAATGTGTTATCAGGGAAGTTTGGAAACTAACCAATCCAGAAATACTTTTTATCTATGATTGTGCACAGTTAAGATGTGATTTGTATAGTATGTAGCAAACCATTCCTATATGTAATACTGGTAAACTACTCCAAGACTTTTCTAAATGAAAAGTAATTTTTACGCATGAGCCCTTATTACTTCCTTGTTCAAGTAGAGTCAGATATTTTAAGAGAATAATGACAGGATCTACTTTCAAATACCCATTTATGGTATTTATGGGCAGAAACTGCACAAAGAAAGTTAAAATGTCCTCAGACCTAAATAAACCCCACCTAATTTCCTACAGTATCTGGATTAGCTCACCTGTATCAAACGGAGGGAGCTGGGAAGTGTTACGCGCACAGGAATCAGCTTTGGTTAGGAAGAACAGGCAAACGTGGCCTAGAAAACTTTGAGGGGAGAACTGTCTCCCAGAGCATCTTGTTTTCTTACCATGCTTTTAGGCAGAAAGAGAATACAACTGTAGCTCCATCCTTTTAGATGTTCTTTCTGCATTCAGTAGGCCTGTGTTGTTCAGGGATTACAGCTGTGATAACCCCAGGGTATTCATGCTCTTTCCATACAAAAGTACACTCCACACATGGGTCAGGAACAAACTGGCCTGGAGAGCTGTTAGTCTTTTTTTGAATGACAGTATAAATAATGTTTAATGTTCTATATGTAAATATATATATAATTTTTTTTAAGTGTATATATACTTTAAAAAAAAAATCAATTGTTCAGCTGTGTGTAGAATCAGCAGGTCTCCGACATATATTGATAGCTCTATCACCATGAATTTCCCATTGAATGAGGTAACATTATTAGAAGCAAGGTACTTCTACATGAACAAAACAGTAATTTCGGTTGAGGACAACAGGAAAGTTCTCTAAATTGAAAGAAGTGATAAAGCATCATAGAATCACAGAATGGTTTGAGTTGGAAGGGACCTTAAAGATCATCTAGTTCCAACCCCCCTGCCATGAGCGACACCTCGCACTAGACCTCGTTGCTTAAAGCCCCATCCAACCTGGACTTGACCATTTCACTTGGGCAACCTGTTCCAGTGTTTCACCACCCATCTCTGTAACAACAGCAATAACATCAAATTTAATGTACAAATAAATCTATCAAAGGCAAAAACTTTATAACTGATGGGGAAGAGATGAAAAATGGTAGTATTTCCAACACACAGACTCGGTTAAACATCCTGCAGAAGAAGCAAGCCTGAAAAACAATGATGTGTCTTCAGCTTCCTGAGAGACAGCAGGAGTCAGTTTGAAAATTAAGAACTGAGGGTCTGGCAGCATGCACATACACACATGCACACACGCACATGCACACAAGCACACACCTGAAGCAGTGGAGCACAGAAGGAGATGCAAGGGAAAGAAACCCAGCTGCTTTCCCCTCCTTTTCTAAAAAGTCATTGACAGCTGATTTTATTCACAAAATATGATCTACACTTTTTCAGAAGTTAAAAAAAATCACATCCCTTCCTTCATCAGGTAGAAACAGTTACCTAAAGAATTGCACAATTTAACTCAGGTGAACGGAGAAAGTAAAAAGCAAATGTTGAGCGTTGGTAGGATATAGTAAGTATGGTCTTTAAAGGCTGGGAAGAGAACACAAGACTGGAGTATGTTTAAGCTGGCCAGCTCTTTGGGAGTCTATTTCCTAGTTTTTGTGTTTTGGAAGTCTGCCTGTGAGTTCAGGCAGCTCTGGGTGTTACATGTGGGCTTTCTCTAGGAATCTACATCTATCTTCTGAGGCCCTGAAGTAATCTGCAGCAGTAAGAAGCCTGCAGCCACGACGAGCACACCTTTCTGCAGCAGTCCAAAGCGGACAACACAGCTGGTGCAGAGAACAGCACAGAGCCCAAAGACAGCAAAGCAAGTTCAACAGCAATGCTGGGATAGTGCTGCAAGTGCAAAGCAGCCCAGCTCATGGGAACAAGGGTTTATTAGCATGGTCTTACTTCTAGACTGATGTGGCAAAATGGGCTGGGTGCATGCCAGTTCATAGCTGCTCATTGTGCAGGGCAGAAATACCAAGTGGTAGTCCAAACTGAAATCTCAGCTCTTGTGGAGTCAGTGGGTAAATAACTGATTTAAAACCTTTAGCTATTCTGCAAAATCGACTGTCCATTCATTTGTAATTTTGCTTCTCAGTTTGTTGATATGTTGTCAGGCAGTGGTCTTGTTTATTCCTGCTGAATACTTTAATAGGCAGTAATGTTAAAATTCTCCTGCTGCTGCCACTACTTTCTATCACATATGAGGAAACAAACTGAAGATGTGAAACTACAAAGCATTTTGGTGTTCAATATAAACATTTTAGTGTATCCCAAATATGGCTGAGGTTTATATTTTATATAGATGTTTTCATAATACACAGGGGATAAATTTTCAAATGTTAGCATTCTGAATGTTTATTTTCTGACCCAGCTAACTTCCTCCATGCATGTGTGAACAGACATAAGCAAAGACTAATGTTTACAGCACCTCTTGAATACCGGTTGAGCAGTTCCTAGTTTTTAAAGCATGATGGGACTATCACCAGCATCTAGATTGGCACCCTGAATAACACAATATACAGTGATTTCCTGAGTATAGGAAATCATTCACACTCGCTTTCTAAGTAAACTTTACATAGTCCATTAACTTATGACTTTACCAGAAAATATGCTTTAAAAAGACATCCAGTGTCAGTGTTGATGTTGGAAATCAAAGGGAAAATTAATCTAAATAATTATATATGGTGTTCCTTTTGATTTCCAAATTCATTCACTTTAGAAGTGAAATAATAATTTCTATTGTGAAAAAGGTAGAATTCCTCATGGCATATTTTTTGTTACTTATTTGCTACCTAGTATTGACTTACAGCATTGGATATGTGCCAGTGTCAGAGCTCACTTTCCCACAGCAGGATTTGCTGATGGTACTTTTGCCATTATTGCAGAAAAGCACTGAAAGATGTAGCTGCCCTTGCAGATGGTACATGAAGAAGGTGGCTTTGAGTTCTGCTCTCACAAACCAAGAGGACATCAAAAGGAACAGAACTACATTCTGCTTCATTACACCACTTGTACAGAATGAGTTTGAAATGTATAAATGTCAGTCACATTACTGGGCCAAATACATTTGTGGTGCTTATGGATGCAAATATCATGGATCCTGTGGATAAATTAGTTGGCAAGTGAACTAACTGGCAGTGGAGAAGAATACAACTGGAACACTACAACAGGGAAGGAGCTCAATGGATACAACATTCATCCTTAGAAAAAGAAAAGGATTGAAGCACATAAAATCAGCAAGAAACCATAAGGCTAGCTATGCACAATTGGGGCCTGTGCTGACCCAGCCATCCTATAGGCAGCCTACCTTGGCAAGACCTCTACAGAAACTAGATTAACACCACTTACAGGATACTAAAGCAGAGCAGAACAGGACTTCTTGCCCTCTTTCCAATAAATCCCATCTTCTCTGATGGTACAGCAACAACCTTCTACAAAAATAATGAACATCATATGTGAGTTTTGACCATGAGAATCAACATATTTAGCCTATCAAGTCAGGATTTTGTCATCATTCATTCCTAAATTAGAGACAAGTCCCACTAAGCTGCATACCTAACCCATATAATCCTCTTACGAGAGAACTCTTTTCCCACCTAATACAAAAACAATGAAAGATTTTCCATTTTCTCCCAACAAGCAGAACAAATAAGCAATGCATCCTTCAGTAAATTATATTTTCTTGGTATGGTTGCAACTGCAACAACTCAAGCAGTTAGGCTGCACAGAAGAATAATACAGGATGATGTATTACCATTTCCATCAGAGAGATGCCTAGCGATCACACCTACAGAAAAGGTCTTGATACACAAACCCTCCATCCCAATACGTCAAATAATACGTAAATACGTAAATAAGGAAGGTCACTGTGTCTATATAAAGTTCTTCCAACTGACAACAGAGTATATATCAGCTGAAGATTTGTATACCTCTTTACATTGCCATCATACATCCTAAACAGAAACCATGTGATTAAAGCAACTGAATGTAATCTACTATAAGGCAAACAAGAAAACAATTTTAAAAATACTTGATGTAGCAGCACACAATTTTAATTTGTTTTTGTGGTAAACATACAGCCAAATTCTTGCCTTGGATATGCTGCTTCACCACCATTTACTTAAAGTGATTTAAATAGTATGGTGGTTTTAATGTAAACTCAGACTAAACTGCCACATCAGAGCCATACATCACTGAAATGTGTGCAACTGTAATAAAAGTCAGTGGGTTTACTGGGAGCATTTAGAGTTTGGTTCCATGTTGTCAAAAAGCTAAACAGTTAATTATATGATGAAAGGAATAAAGCCCCCAGTAGCCCTTGGCAAAACAGGCTGTGGTATGGTTGACACAGTTTACAAGTACACCTCAGGATCACTCAGCTTTTTATTGAACATTTAATTTATTATTTATTTTTTTAAAAATCAGAGTTACGGCATTTTAAAATTATCAGATTGCAACTTTATCTTTTAGGTAATGATAAAACATTGTTAAATCATGCTTTAAAAGAAGGTATTTAGACAGATGTTAAAATATTTTCAGAAGAATACTCTTGTAAGAGAATCAGACATGAATATCTGCAGTGACAGGTTACAGAAAACTGTTATCCTTCCTGAAGCACTGTAATACTTTCATAACAGACTGTAGCCCACATATTTTATTTGATTGAGCTTTTTAACTGCTTGAAATTTTAATTTCTTCAGGAAAATGTATTGTGTATCTCTATTTGAGCAAAACTGAAATACATTTTTCTTCAGCTACAGTTTTTGGAAGTGTTTACTTGCTGTTTAGAGTACATTTAATTTATTACTTCATTTGCTTGATTATAGTAGAAAAGCATTAATCTAATACACAAAATCTGAAAATTTAGAAATCAAAATTTTTAAAGGGGCACATTTTTAACAGTAAATGTAAATAACCATGCAAACGAGTTACCCGCATAACTACCAATTCCCTCTTCCTGAGGTTTTCAAGATTAAATGTCCTTCTGTAAGGGATATATATTATCTGTAAGTTATTGGTTCAAAGTTCAGCTATATGAAGGTATCCAGTGTCTGGTTAAACCAGACTATGTAACAGGCAGGTTTTATTTTACCCTTGTCCCACTAACACAAATAACACCCCTCTCACCAAGAAGAGAGATACGTCCCTTTTGTCATGTGGTCTTGAAATATTTACTCATTCATTTGAGAATCTGCTGCACTGCTTCACATCTATGACTCCCGACTGTAACATAGAGACAGCACTTACTCAGAATTTATTCAATGTATCAGCTGCACAGGAACTGAACTCTTAATCTCACTAAAAATCCTTGTTTGTGGACCATTTCCAGGTTTCACTGAATGTTAACAGAAATGGGTCAGTTCATGACGCGGTAAAGATTTATACTCTTCCTTCTGTACTTAAGGAGAGTAAGAATTTTAAATATTTTGAGCATATAAACACGGGGCTTAACTTCCACCCTCCTCCACACTTTCAGTTTATGATGCTCCTATGCCTTCAGATGTTAAAGTATTTCTTTTTTTAGACCACTGGAGTAAACTCCACACTAAGCATTCTGGAAATGTAACTCAGTATGTTCTCCTTTAAACTAAACTGAAAACCCAAAAAAGGGACATGTTAGGCATTAAGGCATGCAATTCAACAGTCATCTTCTGTTTTGCTGAATTCAGGCATTTCTATTTCTGGTTTCTCTCTACTTTGAGGTACAGATGCAGACATTAATTTTAATGCTGCTGCTTATTTAAGTGAGACATTAGAAGCAGGTAGGTACATACACTAGTCACATTAGCAAAAATGTGCTAAAAGCACTCAGATTCTCAGTTTATGTGTTTCTAATCTGATGTTGCAGCTTAATTTGCATTGTAAGTTTTCCAGTGCTGTGCATGCCTTTCTTGGGCATGTGAGATTACATATGCACCTCTACTAATGTATCCCACTAGAGAACAGCATACCTTGGCTTACCCCTGGCATAATGATACAGCACTTACCCAGGTATCAGTAAAAGTGAAGAGTACTATAACAAATAGTTACAAGAGGCTTGTTTGTTTGTTTGTTTTCTTTTTTTTGTTTTAGTAATAGCTGTCAATTCGATAGTGTCCAAGAGCCTTTCTATAGTGGGAAATCCCCAGCCAAGGCAATATTGTAGATCTTTTGTCCTGTCATCATGTCTAAAATTTAAACTGCCTTCAAGTTGAGAAAACAGCCTCAAAAGCACTTCATGACATTAAAGAGCAACAGATGTTTGACAATCTAGTCCATTAATTATTTTATTTTTTACCATGGCAGAAAACCTTCTCAAATACATAGGTTAAAAAATCATGTTAAAATATAGCATTTCCTCAGAAAGAGCACAGGGTTACATGAAATGTCACCAGATGGCACTATTAACATAGTCTCCAAGTTCTTCGAAGAATATGAGCAAGTTTTTAAAGAAAGTATGCCTATTTTGTTGATGTTGTTGTTGTGAGGAACACGGAAGGAGTAATTGCAGATGGCAGACTCTAGCTGCAGCCTGGGGAACAAAGTCCCTCCCAGAGAATTAAGTACTAGCAAAGAGACAGACTGTATCTCCTGGGTGCAAATCTGACACTCTCTGCAGCTCATTTAAGGAAGCTGTGCTTGCAAGACTTCCCTGAACCTACTGAGGACTACAGATCTCTTTTTTGAGTCTTTCACAGGGGAAGACTGCTGCCCTTAGAGGTGAGGTCTGTTGTCACGCAGCCGCTGTGACAGCAGGGTTGACCTACCATGCATGTCAATGCAGCTGTAATGTCATTGCTTTTGCCCATACGAATAAAACCTCAAATTAAGTACACACAGACCTTCCTTCCCCTTGTCTACTAGAAGAGATCGTATTATTCTCAGTCTGAATTTCAGTGACAGAGAAGATCTATGCTACAAACTCATCGAATTTTGCCCAGCTTTTGCAGTGATGTGAGGCAAGCCTTCCCTTAAAGTGACATAACTTGGTGCTGCCTTTCACTGTACAGATAATAAATGTACTTTAAAAATCTGGAAGAGATTCTGAAAATTATGTATCTGTTCTTTGCATTACTTGCATAAATCCTCCTGTTTATGCAGATAGAAAATTACAGAGCTGAACAAGTTCAACTGAATGGTGTAATGACAATATTTCAAAGAACTGAGATATTTTCTTTCTTTTTTGTTCCTGTTTTAATATTTCATAACCCTGAGTCAGAAACACTGAAGAGGAAAATAACAATATCCTACAAGTACAGCTGGCTTCTTCTTGCCTCTTAAATAGATTTGTAAAGTGGAGTCCTCAGAAAGATGCTCTTGAGATACCAGGTTTTGAAAACATTTTTAAAAATCCAGACAGTGTATACAGTAATGAAGATATTCTACATATGTTGCAGATATTCCACATATGTATGTATATAATGGAAAAAACCATACAAACAAACAAAAACAAAAACACACAAACCCCCCCAAAAAAACACCTAAACCAGTAATTTAGACAGACCTGTATTCTTTGGAAAGACTGCAAAGACCATATGCTCTAATTGGGTCACCAAGTATCACAGTTGACATCTTGTAAAAAGTCAGTTAATTAATTATTTCCCTGGTAACTGGCTGTCAGGTGCAAACTGGAATTAAAAACTGGGATTAATTGTCAGCATCAGTTAACTAACCTACCACATACACTTTCCAGTATTTTCCACAACACATTATACAATAAATAAAATCAAGATGCTGCATAGTTTATTCTTCAAGTAAAGAGCCTAAGAGGAGTCAAAAGTGAAATCCTCAACAAACTGAAGGTAGTAATTACCAATAAACCTGCCCTCTGAGAAGATAAGACTTTACCCACTAGTCTCCTGAAAACCATAATGTAGAAATACCAGGTTACCACCTCTGACTGGGGTTTATTCTACATGCTATAGAAATCATAGATCTTCTGACAGTCCTCTCAAAGAATGTGTTGAGGAGTATAATGAATAACTCCTTGCATTAGAAAGATTCACAGGACTTTGATCAGTGTCCCAGGAAGCATCAGGTCACAATGAACTGTACAAGTTGATTAGGGTTGACCATCATCAGTCTACATGTAAGCACTGCTGTTGTCAGTTGCCAAGTCAACTATGGCAAAATACACTCAGTAATCACCAATCATATCTGATGTGGTAACTAGGAGTTTAGGTACTCAATTTGTATTGAATTAATTGTGAGACTTTTCAATCTAATTCCACAGAAAATTATATCGAGCAACAGTATCTTGATAAAAGACACTGTAATGACTTGCAGGTTAGTGGTTAATTTTTTTGCTAGTTTCATAAGAAAAGCTCAGAACTTCTTTCTGAAACTAGCTGGAAAAAAAAAGACGTATTTTAAAAATCTGAGTCAACAGCCACGTGCATTTTAAATTATTCTATTTTGTGATCTTTCTTTTCCGCTCCATAGTCAGCCTATGAATTTAATAACTGAAAATGAATTAAACAGATGAAATATTAAAAAAACCCTGAACCTACCTATCTTCTCCTCCCTCCATTAAAGTGGTCCATTATTTTTATTATATTCAATCTTGTTCCTATAACATGCTACTGTATCCATCACACTGAGAATACACAAACCTGTGCAAATGGGTAAGACACACGTCCTGTAGAGTTCCTTCTCTCTCCCTTTACTAGGCATCTAAGAGATTGGAAACCACTGCAGCAAAGCACAATTCTTGGACATCCTGAGAACCTGAGGCCAAGGTAGAAAGCTATGCTTTGTCAGAAAACCTAAGAGCCTCTCAAGAAGTTCTCTTCTCTTGTCAGCACTTTTTCTCTCCCAGCCAGGCAATCAATTACTTGATGACACATGGCAGTGTCTCTTTTTTTCATTAATCCAACCTAAATAAAATAACTAAGATACAGCTGGCCACAGCTGTGCTACCATAAACCAATATTGCAGGAGATGAAGATTGTAAAGCTGATAGAATACCCTGCAACGACAAGCCAGGACACAGCTCATAGAGTACATCCCCTAGAATACAGCAGAGATTCTCATTCACTGCTCAGTCCTAATCCCTGTTTGCCGAGCACCAGTCTTCATCCTTTACTGGACAGGAATCACTGGTCCTTACTACTCTGTTCTAGTTAATTTGCCCATGTTCTGCTTAGGTTTCCATTCTTGCCCAAATCCAAATGTGCAGCACAGGCTCCTCAGATAGCTGGTTTCAGCCCCTGGATGCCAGATGCTCTTGACAAGCTTTTTGAAACACGGTATTTTTGGCTTCTTTGATCTGGGCCATAAATTAAACTGATCACGATACTTAACTCTACCCTTGATCATTGCCTGGATCCGAACACTAGCACTATGTCCACTGGAGATTTCCCAGACACTTCAGTTACTTTAACTTCAGGGACATTATGAAAGTTACACTTTTTTTTTTTTAACTAGAAAAATGCACTTTGTCTTGTCTCTCCTGTATTCAAAAATACCTGAGTTAATTCTGCTCAAATCTGAATAAACACTAAGACATAAGACATATAGCATAAGTGACAAATGTTGTTGATGAATCTACTCAGGAAAGCATGAAAAAAAGATTCTGTTTCTAGCTGTATTCTGCTTTCTTATGTATTCCAACATTTTTTATTAGATCTATCTGGTATTTGTGTAGATAAGCACCACTGCAAAAGACCTTTGCAGTGCAAAGTAAAGCCAATTATATTATAGTAGCACATGACAGTCTGATCTGTAAGATATATGGATGTCAGTTTGGTAAAACACAGAGTTTAAAAAGAAACAGAGACGACTAAAAATGGGAGCTGCCTCTCACTGCAAACAGAATTCTTATGTGGGTCACATCATCCAGCAGCAGAAAGATGTAAAATTTTGGAGCAACAAGACAGGCAATGACACATGACCTGACACAATCATTATAAGTTTGTTTCCAACACATGGAAACTTCTGGGGCAAAAGAGTGCAGGCTGCTTATGCCTTTCCTTAAGAACTGGACTTTTAACCTGACGGCTGGACATTACCTTTTGTTTTGTTTTGTTTTTTGTTTTGTTTTGTTTTCCCTGTGGAATGCTTAGAGCCATTTAATGCTTCACTGTTTGCAATGAACAACTCACTTTGTTGTTAACAGATGCCTTTCCTTTAGAGTCCAAGATGTCCCACAATTCCCACCACCATTATACAACTTTTCAACTGGGATAACAGAAGTCTGTTCATTTCAGAAGTGTTTAAAATTAGACAGCTAAAACCTGCAATTTACAGCAAACCCTTCAGGTGGCTCAGCCCTGTTACAAGTCAAGGGTTTCTGAACTTCAGCTGCATTCACTGGAGCCTAGAAACACTGTCTTTGTTCAGCATCTTACTGCTAAGAGCTAAGCATCGCATGGTATGCAGCTCAGAGACTTCAGATTGTTCATTTACCTAACTGTGAATTCCGATTTGTGAGTCAGAACTGTTCAGCTTGAAAGCTGCTGTAATTAAGCTGACATGCCATTCAGTGACCTTGGCATAATCCTAATGAGATCTAAGTCACAGACAACAATTACTGGAAAAAGAGAGCTACGTTTCAAACAAAGGAGAAAGTACGACCATTTTCCATGAGCGAGATCAATGTACTTTACAGCAGAGAAACATAATGAACTGCTTTATCAGCTGAGCTTCTTTATCCACCACAAAAAAGTGGCTTGTACCTGGATAGTACATATGGCAACAGAATCAGGCAAACAAACTACTCTAGGAGATCGACTGCAAACTAAGGCCTTTACAGCAACTCTTTCAACAGACAAAAAAACAATTCAGGCATGCCTTTTAGAAAACTCAGCAATCAATACCACTCCAGCATCAGCTGAGTTTTGTAGTTACCAGTGTACACTGGCAGGTGAGGAAATGCAACTTATCCATGCTGCTGCCATTTCCATTGATGGCCTGCTGCCCAAAGTGAGAAATCAGTTTTGTTCTCTACTTGAGCGGTTATCAGTTGAAACACAGAGGTATTTTCTCTTACTTACAACTCACTGAAAAATGCATTCTAAAAGAAGGTTACCCTTCGATAGGCTTGTGCCACAACACCGAAAAAGCTTCCACGTTTAAGAATGCTTTTATATCATTGTTGGCAGGTATTATAATAAAAAAGGTCAATATGTGTTTAATATGTTAATGAAACAAAGAGTTGTTAAGCAGATACTCTGAGGTTAGTATAAAAACTAATGACATTATTAAGCAATAAAAGCCATTTTTATTAGAAAAAGTCAAATGACAGGACAGCATATGCTGTTCTGTTATTTTGGCCTTATTTAAAATGTACAAATACAGTTGCCAGTTGGAATTTCAATGCAAGTTTAGCAAGATGAGAGTCTTGTTTACACTGTAGCACAGTCAGCTTTAGTTATTCTTAGAGCGTATGGTGATACTTGGGACTTGATTTCTGTTCAAATATTTCTGAATCATCCAATTTCTCAAAAGAAATCTGTTATTTCTGTGAAAGAATTAGTCTTGCAAGTTAGCTATTTGTAATGGCATAAATCTGTGTTATTTTTCAATACACCTCTAGCGATCTAATTTATGTCCTTCCATCCATATGCCAGATGTTACAATTCCTCAAATAGGTGAGAGAAAAACCTGTGATCCTCCTCAACATGTGGGTACTATGAAAGATCACCACTTAAACCAAAGGGCATCCACACTGAGGCTAACATATTTTTATTACCACAAACCATGAAGGCCATATAATTGTCAAGTAGCCAAGACCGAGATATTTTGTTTGCTGTTCCTAACCGGCAGCAAATGGAGCAAGCATGTTTTACACGAGATATTTTATGAAAACAAAACAAAAAAAAATTGAGTTTTCTGAAATTGCAGGTCTCAAAAATAAAAATGTCGGTTTACATACACCTTATGAAGCAAAACTAAGCCAAACAGCTTTTAAACAGCTTCTTTACATAAGAACATGGTTCATAAATAGCTCCAGATTGTAACTCACTAAACATCACATTTCCTGGGATGGATCCCCTGTGAGATAGGTGTATGGACCATGTACTGTATACCTGCATGCTTGTCAGGGTGCATCTCATTAACTTTCCTTGAATAACAAAACAATGGCATGATAAAATCCACCTGACCTCCTGAATATGAGCAGTAAGTTGTTCCAAGTGCTAATGGCATTCTCCCCAAAGGCTATGTTCCAGGACAGTCAGGTACTTCACTGTGAAGTGCTCAGTGCCCTACAGAAAATACACCAGGAACACCTTGGGTATCTTTGTTTTAAGGACAGTCTTATAACTCTTTGCTGCTTCCCTAACCACCCACCTCATTTCTCATTTCAGCTGCAAATTTCTTACCCATGATCAACTGTTGATCTACTGCAAGGTTCAGTTTTTGCACCATGGGAAATAATATATCAATTGAATTATATTTAATAATAATAATTATTATTATTATATTTAATTCATAATTATTTTTAATTTGTTCAAAGTGCATTTTACAAGATCAGGGTAAACTAGGATAAATATTTCCAATTTTTAACAGTTTGTTGTCGTTTTCTAGCAATTGCAACACACAGAATTTTTCTGTCAAAAATAGGCACTAACCTACAAAAATTGTCAAACATTTTAAAAATCAGGCTTTTTGAAAACCACCCAGGATGTTTTATGAGTCAGACAGTTCCTTCTCATATACAGTGAACAGGTATACTTCTTTGCCATCAAAATATTAACACTATACAAGTTACTACCTATTAGTTGAGTTGACTCAGTATACCCTATCTATAAAACCAGTCTGTTCCAAATGCAAAATAAAATGAATGTCTGAGCTTAGAAGCTGCAGCAGACAAAGTGTTCAGAAATTATGTACCATGACCTTGCAGGTGGCTGGTAACATGTAAAGCTCTGGTAATAATAATAATTTGAAACTGACTGCCCATATCCATCGATCAGCTCATCTTCTGACACTGCCAAATCTGTATATGGTTATATCAGCAAATGAAGAAAACTACAGTGTTTTTCCTAGCTTGAGAAGTCATTCATCAGCTCTTCATATCAACAACTCAAAGAAGCTTAGATGACCAAACATTGCTAGCAACTCTGGCATGACCAAAACCAGATGACAGAACCTCAGAACAGAGCATTTTATCTTATCCCGCAGGCCATTAGAGATGAAAATACTCAAAGATAATAAATAAAGTAAATTAATAAATAGAACACACTGTGCCTGCTCCTTACCAAGGACAGATGTACTTCATTTACTGTTTTATCTTCGCTGCAACATATGTGTCTTTTCTACACAGGTCGGCTACTCCACAACCTCCTGTGCAACTTCAAGTAACATGTTTAAATAATTTTCTTCATCTACATTTGGTTTTGAAGGGTTGGGGAGGAGGGTGTCATGGCAATGACTCAATGTTTTATCAGATCATAACCTTGAAAAAATTAAATTACTTCAAATTTATAGAATGGACAATTATTTTTCTGGGACTCAAGACAAAACTATTTTCTTTGTAAAGATTTTAATCAACTTAAAAAGAAAAGCCTATCTGTTGATTAATCACGTCCATGGTTCATTAAAATAAATTGTATTTTGACTAAACCTTTAACTTCAGAAGGAAAAACATGACGTTTCTGGAAAGCCTACTGATCAAGCAAGCCAAAATACTGAATGAGTGAATGCAAAGGACCGCAAGTACCATTCAAAAATTGGAAGAGTTCAAGCTATTTAATTCAGCTTACTCTTACATGGGGATTAAAAAAAGCCGTGTATTGGTTTTGTGGTTTTTTTTTTAATGCCTTTCAATAAAAATGCAAATGGAAACTCATGGAATACATACTACCACAGGACATATATACCAAACCCATCATAATGAGTCAGCCGCTAAAACACCTACAAAACATTTCTGCTATTTTTCCCTAGAGGGCAAGAGGTAAAACAGAATAACAGAGTTTGTGATTTTGTTCAGAACTTGTGCTTTTCAGTTACATTACATACTCTTGGAGGAAAAAGCAGTATCTCAAGATAAGGCCTGAGAGACAGGTAACCCACTAGGTCTTCTCATTTTCTGGGAATATAAACATAGAAACAGAGTACAGTTCTGTCTTACTCTCTTTCCTTTATAAAGACAGCATTTTTTTGTGCAACACCTCCTAGTTACTTGTCCTTACCAAGGCAGTTCATTCCTATCTTTTGTTCCTCTTCAAAAATTCCTACCATCTTTGAGCTAAAATTGTATCAGAACCTCACAGTCATGGAAATGTCCAGAGGCTGGATGACACAGTCGTACTTCTTAGAAGCAATCAAGAACTCTCCTTTTTCAGCTCACTTTAGTCTTCTTTGTCTCCCTCAGGTATATCCCTCAGGTATACCAGGAGTGGCCACGTATACCATTTACTTGCTGAGTAGATATCAGTTTTTGCTTTATGGTAACGGTGGGTTTGTCACACCAGCAAAATACAGCATAAACTAGAAAGATACTAACATTTTAGCCTTAGTTCATCTGACAAAGCCCATAGCGAAGGATTCAGTGACCCAACTCTTCACAGAATCATAGACTCATAGAACTATTCAGGTTGGAAAAGACCCTTGGGATCACCAAGTCCAACCATCATCCCTACTCTACAAAGTTCTCCCCTAAACCATATCCACCAACACCACATCCAAACGACCCTTAAACACATCCAGGGATGGTGACTCAACCACCTCCCTGGACAGCCTATTCCAGTGTCTAACCACTCTTTCTGTGAAAAAAATTTTCCTAGTGTCTAGTCTAAACCTCCCCTGTTGGAGCTTGAAGCCATTCCCTCTGGTTCTGTCGCTGTGAGAAGAGACCAGCACCAACCTCTCTACAATGACCTTTCAGGTAGTTGTAGAGACTGATGAGGTCTCCCCTCAGCCTCCTCTTTCTCAAACTAAACATTCCCAGCTCCTTCAAGCATTCTTCATAAGATTTATTCTCTAGGCCCTTCACCAGCTTCGTTGCCCTCCTCTGTACTCGCTCCAGCACCTCAATATCTCTTTTGAATTGAGGTGCCCAAAACTGGATGCAATACTCCAGGTGTGGCCTCACCAGTGCTGAGCACAGGGGGACAATCACCTCTCTACTTCTGCTGGTCACACTATTTCTAATACAGGCCAGGATGCCATTGGCTTTCTTGGCCACTTGGGCACACCGCTGGCTCATATTCAGCTGCTTGTCAATCAGAACCTCCAGGTCCTTTTCTGTCAGGCAACTTTCCAGCCACATTTCCCCAAGCCTGTACCATTGCATGGCGTTGTTGTGGCCCAAGTGCAGGACCCGGCACTTGGCCTTGTTGAAGCCCATACCACTAACATTAGCCCAACGATCTAATCTATCCAAGTCTCTCTGTAGAGCCTCCCTATCCTCATGCAGATCAACACTCCTGCCTAGCTTGGTGTCATCTGCAAACTTACTGATAATACACTCTAGGTCCTTATCGAGATCATCAATAAAGATGTTAAACAGAAACAGTCCCAACACTGAGCCCTGAGGAACACCACTTGTGACTGGCTGCCAGCTGGATTTGACTCCATTGACCACCACTCTTTGGCCTGATTGTCCAGCCAGTGCTTGATCCAACATACCGTATGCTCATCCAGGCCATGAGCAGTCAGTTTTTTTATGAGAGTTCTATGAGAAACCGTGTCAAATGCTTTTTGGAGGTTCAGATAGACAGTATCTACAGCCTTTCCCTCGTCCAATGGTCGGGGCATCAGGTTATAAAAGGAGATCATGTTCGTCAGGCAGGAACTGCCTTTCATAAACCCATGCTGACTGGGCCTGATCCACATAATGATCCTTCTTACATAATGGAAAAAAATAAAGTATCCAGATATTAGTATGATGAAAAAAGTGTAAGAACTGAAGTTAGCAAACAGAACCTTCTATGATGAGTTCATTTTTGCTGTCTTCTAAGCCTTGCAAAGACTAATCTATAAGATATGACCATTAGGCATCTTGCAGTGATAAGAGTAAAATAAATGCAAAAATGAACTCCAAAGCTTTTCACTGTGGGTGGCTGAAGGATGAGAGAAGATTAGTTTCCAAAGAGGCCATCACCATTTTTCAAGATGTGTGATGATTCAGACTCAGTATTTGGAGATAAGTGTCATGTTTAGCGGCCCTTCAGCAACTCCTGACAAGCAGAAGCAGCAGACCTCTGCCTTTGGGGGAAATGTCAGCTCTCTCAAATACACATGACAGACTTTTGAGAACCTTATCACAATTAAAGCAGATCAACAATCTTGCAGATGGTTCGCTTTTAATTTGGAACCAAACCCTCCACTGATTCACTAGAATGCCATGTTCCCAACCCAGGCTTCACAGAGATTAATTTAACTGATTTTAACAGTCTGAGTTTAACTGCTGGTAAATTGTATATTTTCAACCACTCTGACTGCAGAGCTATCAATTATAATGATTTCTATAGTATTTGCTCAATCTGTATGTACCTTCCCTTGACAAGTTATGTGATAATGGGCCTGCTTCACTGGTGCAGACATAAAATCAGTGTCACAGCTTAGCAGCTTACCTTGTTAATTTACACAATGGATTCAGAGGACATTTGTCCAGGCATTCAAAAGCCAAGAGTCTTCCTGAGTCAGACAGAGCTGAAAAGCCTTGTTTCTCAACAGTGGCTTGTTTTTTAAAAAAAAGGACTCTCAATAATCTTAGCAGTCTCAACATAAATATTCCTTAATTCAGTTTATGCGTATCCCGCCCCTTTAAACAAACAAAGCAGAACTCATGTTCATGCCATCTACCAATTTTTGTAACAGATTACCATCAACATCTCAAACAAGGTTCGACAAGTGTGTCTGAATCACTTGGAAATTGTAAAATCACAGAACTGAAACTTTGTCATACCAATTATGTAAAGCCACTGAAAAGAAATCCATGCATTTTTGCAAGCAGGCAAGCAGGCTTTTCATGGAACAAAAGAAGCCTTGTCTTTTTCTATTATGTGACAACTCCTAATTAGAATCAATGATTTTTTATTGTCGGCCCAGATAAGCTTGTTTGCATAGCTGTAATTTCTTAAAACAGAAATCTGAATGTTACTAGGAAAATACATCCATCAGCAGTATGACACACCTTGAAGAAGAATAGTGGCATTGCTTGATGTTTTCATATGATCAATCTTGGAAGCAATTCTGCAATGTTAAACAGTAAAGAATATAGCAAAGAGCCAAAGCAATTTAATTTTGTTCTAATGTATTTATAGAAATGTACCAAAAGTACCCATAAAGGCATGTTGTCATCTTTTCCTTGAGCTTGTGCCAGTTGATGACCAATAGAAAGCATTCAAAGAGGAAGAAAAGAGAGGGAGGGAAATTATTTATAACCACTCTTTGTATCAAGCACACTGCCTCATGGACAGATGAGAAACATTACATTTCAACATTTCATGCAGAAACAGTTCTTAAAAAAGAATTTCTTACCACCGTGACATCTCTCTAAAATGGTTCACTTGTGATCTTGAACTTTGTATTCTCAAGAGCTGAGTACTCATGGAATAAATTTGCTATATAACCTTAAAATGGTGGTAAGAAAGTAACAAACCTAAATCTAAAGAGTCTTTAATAGATGGAAAATCAAGCACTCTGAATAGATAAAGGTGAAATCAGAGAACATGCACCATGTGACTATAACAGCATTTAGCAAACCCAGATGCAGTGAACAGTTCTACAAAAGACAGTTCTACACAAAACAGTCACAGCATCCTCACTGGCTCCTCTTTCTGAATTTCCTTTACTCAGTTAGTTCAGCACTTTACACAGACACAGACTGCAACTTCACAGTGACAACCTCTAAAAAGACCTTCCTACTTTCATGCAGCCATGTTCAGAAAGGTTTGTTCAGCAGTTATTTAAGCCCAGTTAACACAAGATCAACAGAAACCGCATTTCTGTAATAGGAGACTCCACTGCACTGGCTGTATTGGCAATATCCTTCTCCAAAACGCCTGTTTCAACCATTTATAGGGAAAATCCAGTAAAATAATGTTCTTAATGTTCAGTGCTTAATCCTTATACTGTCCAAGTCCTTCAGAAACCTACCCTACAAGTA
This sequence comes from Hemiprocne comata, assembly GCA_020745705.1. Taxonomy (NCBI): domain Eukaryota; kingdom Metazoa; phylum Chordata; class Aves; order Apodiformes; family Apodidae; genus Hemiprocne; species Hemiprocne comata. The sequence continues at coordinate 41,240,566 of CM036616.1, read as the reverse complement.
TGTATCTGTAAAAAGACTCAAGGTTTCAGCACCTGCTAAAAACCACCTCAGCTAACTGGGACAAGAAGAGTAAAACAGAGTCGTTTCAGTGATTAGAGAGATTCTTGTCTTCCTTGGTGTTTGGGCTACAGTGCCCTGAGGCTCAGGGGAGACCTTCTCACTTTACACCAACCAGGACAAGGTGGGGGTGGGTCTCTTCTCTCAAGTAACAAGTGACAGAACAAGAGGAAATGGCCTCAAGTTGTGCCACAGGAGGTTTGGATTGGGTATTAGGAAGAATTCCTTCACCAAAATGGTATTCAGGCATTGTAACGGGCTGCCCAGGGACTTGGTGGAGTCATCATCCCTGGACATATTTAAAGGATGTGCAGATGTCGTGCTCAGGGACATGGTTCAGTGATCTTAAGGGTCTCTGCCAACCTCAACAATTCTATGATTCTATGTAAATGTGTGTATAAACCTGCATTCAAGACAAGCCATTGAAATCAATGGAATGACACAGTTGTGTGTCACTGACTTTAGGATTCTGCCTAGAAGAATCTCACTAAAGTCTGTAAGACTATTGCTGTGCCACTTACACTCTAAAAATTCACAGGGTTAGTCCTTCCTTTTGATTCTTTTAAACCTTAAGTCAGTAAAAGTATCATAAGTGAAATCTGAATGCTGAAAAAAATGTCAAAGAATAGCTTAGCATGTCCAAATACTTCAGAATATATTTAGATTTTGTTTGTAACATATTTCACTAGTGCAATCATATGTGCACAAAAAGGTATGTGGCTTTTTTCCATTTCTTAATTACTTTGCACAAATAATCCAATGACTGTTCCAAGATGTTTAATTCTCTAACATTTGCTTTTAAAGCCTATGTTCACAGATAAACCATCAGAATTTGATGTCTGGGAAGTTCTCCCCAGAGAGCCAGAAGAATTAATTAAATCTCTAATCCTTAGGATATCAGTGTCAATCACCTGAATAGAAGCCGACATTATATTTACCTTTGCTTAAAACTGTATTTCCTTTCTGAAGAAGTAACACTGCAATGCACATTATAATCTATTAACTAGTTCTCTCTATTTCTCTCTTCCTTTCTTTAAAACACAATAATGTTTTCTGGGAATGATTTCTGTCTGTTTCTGTTGTGACTGTATATAGCTTGCATTTTCTGTTTTCCCATCAGATAGTGTTAGGCTTTTCTATGAAGGAAATGGAAAACTTCATAATTTACTCACTCTGATGCTGACACAGGTACAGCCATCAACCAAACAGGGATGCTGAAAAGAGTGCCAAGTAAAATTGGTAGAAAAAGCAGAAGTTATAAAAATATTTTGTGGCTTGGAATGTAATTCAGTTTTCAAATACTTCACAGCACATGCTCTAGAACCACGATCTTAGCATTAGCCCCCCAGCTTTGAATTAAAATACTTTTCTAGTATTCAAAAAAGGAGAACAAAACAAAGCAAAAACCCAAACCCAACCTCTCCGTTTTCTGCAATTGAAATGTCGGCAGATACAAAGTTTGATTTGGGATTCCACACTGCAAGTAGATTAAATTTTTAAGCGTGGTTAATTTTTTTAGTTAACCTTTTATTTACAGTTTGGTGCAGCAATGAAAAAAATTCTCAAACATATTCCACTTAAATCACGCTACAGGGAAAAGAAAACAAATAAAATATAATCTTCGTGCCTATCCACAAGCACAAAGAGCTAATAAATTAAAAACCTTTCCAGACAAATGTAGGTGTTTGTGCATTTAGGAATGTTCATTGTTATTCTTGGATACTTCACAGTCAAGTTCTGAATTACAGTGAAACTAAGAAGATGCCTGTTTGAAAAAGTTCATTAAAAATCTGCCTTAAATTTTCCAAATATCTACGTCAAAAGGCAAGAAAAGCTGGTTCAAATACTCAACAGGAAAATCAAGTTATTACAAGAACATAAATTTTATTCTGTAAGATAAAACATGGTTCTCTGGCTATCATTTTTCACTGCCATTGCTTCAACACATGCATGTAGAAAGGAGTTTGCTTGGAATTTTTTAATGTTTAAGGATATGCTTTGATATTAAAGGTCGGTATTTTGGATACCACAAACCTTCAGGTGCTCACTGAACTGAAATGGAAGTTCTACATCTTAAACAGTCACAGGAAAAGCACATAACATTACATTTTGAACTATGGACAAATTATGTATTTTATACTGAAAGATTAATATGCAAAGGGCAGTACTACAATTGCTGAGAGTTAAGATTTATTAGCTTGGGCTAGATGCCATTTGATGTGATCACATGAGTTTGAGCTGTTTGTGGAGGCACACCTACAATTCATAAATTGTTTTTCCTTTGAACAGTTAAAACATCATAAACAAAACCAGTAGGTTACTAAGGCTGCACAAACTTGTGAGAGTTGGGAAACTCTAGCTTTTATCATTGCAAATTAAAATTCAGCTTGTCTGTGCCTATGCACCATGACATAGTCTATTTACTCATACATGTCTGCTTTTTCTGTGGTATTTCTGTTTCAGGTAGTTTACTGAACTAGTGAAAAAATGGGCAACAGGCAACTATAAACTTGGCATTTTTCAACTTTCAGCGACTTGACTCTACAACTAAATTAATGTTCTTTTAATATTCAGGCTAGGTCCTCAGTTGCTACTTCAGCATAATGAAAAATCATTCTGCAAGCATGTAAGCAAAAACGAATTCAAATCTTTTTAGTTTCTGTTTTTTCAAAACTTTAGTGGAATATAGGATTTGATATAGTCTTTCCTTCTCAGGAAACAGTGTCATGTGCTGTACATAAAATATATAGTACTTGCTGTATCTAACACACCATGTGAAGGCACATTGCTGAAACCTGAAGATGGAAAAAAAATCCCAAACATTTTTACAGAATCAAAATTTCATATTGAACACAATTTTCGAGGCACATGTTCTTCAAATAGCACACACACATATCTATCTAAATACTCATGCTAACCCCAAGACAAGGACTTGTTTCTCAAAAAAAAGCATTATACAAGTGTTTTGAGTTTTATGTTGTTTTTTTTTTTTAATCGTATCTGTTTTATGTGCTTAGTGGACCAATGTGTTGTGGGATAATTTCAGATTTTTAGCAGATCTTATATTCATGTTGCTTCAAATATGACAGGAATACTAGTAATTTTATTGGTTTAAATCACATCAAGTAGCTGTGATTAAAAATGCAGTATATGTATTACTATCCCATGCTTTAAATGCTAATGGCATTGTCCTGAAGCATAGCTCAGAACTTATATAAAGCAGAAAGATTGAATTAAGTTTCAAAAGGGGAAGCATTTCTAATGTACCTGAATGAAACTGCAAGGAGAGAGCCTGAAATTTGTCCCTAACAACATGCTTTTGCTCTTTAAACTAGAATAAATATATTAAGCTTATTGTTTGCCTAGCATGACAATAAGGCTAGTTAAGTACTACTTTTTGCAGCTGAACTTCAAAAGTATGAAAATATTATAGAAGAAGGGACAGTGTAGAAAATTAGCTCCCAGGTACAGCCAAAGGGAGCAAAAGGTCAGCATTTGCCAATTGCTACTGTGGAGTTCCACAGCTACTGATCTGAGGGAACCTCAGATACCATTGTGTGGTAACTGCTGGCAAACATTACAGATTTTATCTCCACCGCTGGCACACTAACTGCTTGCATTTCAACATGAATTTTTCATTCAACTTTTTCATACAAGGTACACACTAATGCACAGATTAATAACTAAATACAACACATTCCAACATATCATACCTACTTTATGTAAAGAAGTTTAGGAATAAATGCTACATATGTATTAACCAACTCATACTTTTTTTTAGTCTTTAAACCAAGTCTCTGAAACAAAGAATGCATTCCAGATGCAGTAAATTGGAAAAGAACCTAAAAGGTGTTTTAATGAAAAGTAAGGAAGACAAATACATTTTAATGGCTACTTAGTGAAGTTCTGTTCTAAACAAGATAGGTTAAGGTGAGGCCCCTTGCATGCAGGTACTCTTCAACTTGACAAATTTCCATGTAAAAAAACAAGGCCAAACATAATAACCTACTTTGGCTTCCTGTGTAAAATAAAATGCAGGACTCCATGAAATTTACATTTTTAAAAATTAAAGTGCATTTTTCAGAACAAGAACCAATCTTCTTAAAAATGGGCAGGAATTAAAAATGCACCATGATTTTCATTACACAAAGGATTGAATCAAATTGCCAAGAAGACCAAATCTGAACTTGCAGCTTTGGCAGCAAATTCAGGTAAAGCTGAAAAAAAGAGCCTAACTCACAGAAAACAGTAATACAAAATAAATCTATCAGGATAAGTATGCAGTTATTTTCTACTCCACCCTGGTTACCCTTGTACAGAGGGACAAGTATGTTCTGCATTTCTGACTTTAAGAATGCTTGACTTTAAATTGGGATCTGATTATCATGATTGTCACATACAATACTCACCCTACAACAGTTTTATCTTTCAGAATCGAAGAAGACTGGTCATCCAGAACAAGAAGGAGCTAATGACTAGAGTAAAACTTATAGCTTTTGTTTATAACTTCAAATTTTTGTTACATAGATATACAGAAACTAGTTCACGTGCAGTAAAACAAACACTAAGGTCAAAGGAATATTCTGCTTGCTTCTATTTTCAACTACAAGCACATCAAGTACTGCAGTTCTAGGTGTTCTTCAAGTCTCTTCTGAAGTACATGATATCATCACCACAGAGTGATAACAGAGAAGAATAAAATGATTTTATGAAGTTCAGCTTGTAATTAGTTGAGCATCTGATTCCACATTATCTCTGTAAGTGTTACAATAATACAACTTAGAGGCAACCCAGACCTTATATTAACAAAACCTTGCAAAGCTTGCAAACCACAGCAATCTAATGGGATTTACAACACATTAACTCAACTGCACAGAAACAAGTACTGCATAATAAACACCCTGACTAGAACCTATTACAATATATGCCTAGTGAGAAGATTGTCCCTCACAAAATGTTAGGAACCATCAACACATACAATGATCATACAATGACCAGTATGTGATGTCACTAAGGTGATCAGTGTAACTTGCTGCCTTTGATTATAGGATGCCTTGAGAATTTACATTAAAATAATTCCTCCTAAAGACCTATGACTTCTGCTATATTCTCTGTAGTGAGTATGTTTGGTATATTTGGCATTTTTCCTACTCTGCTTGGTCTACTAGGCTCTCATTAGCCTGCAAACTGCAGTGGACATAGCCTTTACTTTATAGTAATTTTGGAGAAAAAGGCACATAGAGCCCCAGGTGGACAAATAGGTTACATTATCTACTGTACAAGCAAATATCTACATCATTGTAAGAAAACTATTCAATAGGCACACAGTGAAATAGACTCCTGGCACCGCTTTGTATTTCACAACATACAAACAAATATGTGTATTGCTCTTTTTTGTAGTGAATAATAATCAGCAGTTACTCGTAGAAATTCTGTATTCATTGTTTTGGTAGGTTATCCTGAGGCCTGGAAACAGCGAGGTAAGGCTGCTTTCTGCAGACACTAAAGAAGCACTTAGTGCAAGTAAGCTAAATACAGATGGTAGGTAATGCCAACCAAGAATCTGAATTACAAAGATTACAGGTGGCTGGAGTCTTAATTCTAGGGCTTACTGGCTAGATTGCAATGCCGTGTGATTACGTATGTGTAAGACTGGCTTGTCATTACCCTAAGAAAAACAGCAAGAAAAGAATGACTTCGGGGGTTGAATGCTTACAGCTAGAATCTGTGAAGAGAGAAGTTGTCCTGTTTTATTCCTACAGTATTAAGGGAAAAAGGGCTGTGAGCCTGTTTTTTGTAAGTCATGAAACAAAGAACTTCCTGAAAAAATACGCAACTGTTCTAAGTTACTTACTGTAACATTATGCAAAATTCCTCAAGTTAAAAGGGAGCAACACAGGACAAGAATATTTCAGAATAAACAGTGCCATTTTTTCTGCAGCACTTTTACTGAATGTATCCTTCACATAGGTACTTAAGTACTGATGATGGTGCTTAAGTTTTGCTTTATGAACATCTGCCATGTCACTTTTGCAGTTTACAGTAAAAGTTTATAAATATAGAAAACAAAAATTTGTCTAATCGTATCTGCCAGTACATACCAATTAAAGAATCTCTCTTTTCTATCTAGGTGGAAAGATGGAGCTGTCATTCATTGATAAAGACCAATTAAAAGAGCACACCATTAACTGGGAAAAACACAGACAGAATGACAACTCTCTATAGTTTCATGACTATTGCTGGTAAGAAAGAGAGAATTCAGACTTACTGTGCATTTGTTCGGCTTCTCTCCTGAGTGGACCCTCATGTGAATCAGCAGTTTATAACGAGCATTAAATGGCTTGTACCTTCGTGGGCACCCTACCCAGAAGCAAGTGAAGTCCTCTCCCTTCCTCTGGTCTATGTGCATCTTCTCTATGTGCCGCACAAGTTCCTCTTGCTGGTCATACAGGGCGCTGCAGTCACCCCAGCGACAGCCATGCTTGCCACCACTATCATCAAGCTCACTGTCTTCATCAAGCAGGGAGCCTGGGGCAGATGGAGGCACAGGCAGTGGGTGGATATGACTGGGGAGGCTGTGCGGATGCCGGTGCTGGTGAGCATGGTACGGTGGGGGTGGCCCTTGTGGAGGAGGTGGCAGCAGCAGGGGTGGAGGAGGCATATCAACCGTATGGCCTGCAAAGTCATCAAGATGTTCATTTTTCAGGACACTCACCACCTGGTTGTCCACAAGTGGCACAACTTGCTGGATGATCATGTTACTTGTGGCAGCTGTCTGCAGGCTGGCTTGCTCCAGCTGCTGCATCCGCTTGTACTCACCAAGCCCATTCTCAGCATACCCTGGAAAGGTGACGTTGCCATTAGCCATGAGAAGGCCTTTCTGGGCAGGTGGAATAGAGCAACTCTGGGGTATGCAGCTTCCTCTCACTCCCAAAAAATGCCCATAGACCTCAGGCTGTGGGGAGATGTTTGCTGGTGAAGTCCTGGAGCTGTTGATGTAGGCCACCAGAGAGGTTGGGGATGTACGGATGATTGTGTTGAAGTCGATCCCAATGCCGTCTGACAGAGGAGAGAGAGAGAGTGCTCTCTTTTTGGATCGGGCTGATTGAGACTGGGCTGAGGAATGGTGGGGGCTAGAGTAAAAGGAATGATTGTTTTCCATGCCATGTGAGTAGTACGATAATGAGTTAGAGACACAGTTACTGGACACAGATGTTACAGGTGAAAGATTTAGTAAGTCCCCCAGTTCACTGCCATTTTGTAAACGTTGGTCAGGAGGAACAGAAGGAAGTGTCCTGTACCGATGCGACCACTCTTGTTTAAAACTCAGAGTGGACTGACATTCTGACAAGCTTAATGTCGTACAGGCCAGAGACTCACGTGACAAGAACAACCTGGAATAAAGGCACAATAAAGTAAGCAAGCAGTTAGACAATTCAGCAGTTCAAACTGAATGCCTCTATACTGCTATAAAATGGTTCCTCTATCTTCACACACACATAAAATTTAAAAAAGGCAACATGTGAGTTAGTTCTCCCTAATTTTAGGTACACAACTTTAGCACTCTTAGCTAAGGTACCAGCAGGCATACACAGCCAATATATATGTAATAAGGTCAGTTAGGAAACCAACTTTAAAACATCAGGATTTTGAAGAAAAGTTGCAGTAAAGGTTCTTGATAAAGAAATTAAGGAAAAAATTTTCATCAACTGCGGTGTAAATAGGTTTGAGCTTCTGAATCCAAAGCATTACGATCCTGCCTTGTACAAAACTCATATTGATTTGAATTCATTATAATTTTTGCTGCCAAAGACAAGGAAGAAAACTGATTGGTAAAGAATAAATATTTAACATGAATGATTCTTCCAATTGTAGTGCACACGTAGTATTCTCTCCAGGAATAGCTTAAGTTTATAAATACAGATAATATCTAACTTTACAAAACAAACAAGATAAATGAATAATGTAGAAGAACTGGTTCTAGGGGTTTATTTAGTTTTGATGTATCGGCCTCCAAGTCAGCAATCAAAACTTTTCACAGAAGTGTAATCTTGCTGTTATGATTGTTTTTTCACAGAAATATTATGCAACTTTTCTATGCTGCAAATGTCCTACAGGTAGCTTAAAAAGAGAATTCATAGGCTCTTAACAAAAGTGTTCTCTACAGAAAAGTTTGAAAAGGAAATACAAGGACATCAGGGTCCCCAGTTCATGGCTGCGAATGCTGGGTAGAGTAGCCAGTGTTGCTATCAGTATATTGATTTCTATTTTTAAGGAGCTCTAACAGTAGGAAGAACCAGATATGTATCTAGATAAACCTGGAGATCTCACAGGCAGAAAAGCCTCTTCATCTTATGTTTTGGGCATTAATTCTTTTCCCAATACACTTTTGAAGAAGCATAACATTTCAATGGTGAATCAAGTACATAAGAAATTTGGTTTCTTTTCTAAATCAAAAATTAATTTGTTAAGGTGGACAAGTCAGTCATCGCTTCTCAACTTCTCACATAAAAAACAAGATACACAACAGTTTCTCCTACCATACAAAGACTCCAGGAGGTCAAAGTAACTTAAAAAAAGACACCTAATAGGTGCTAATAGGTACTGTAAACACCAGGTATTGAAAAATGTTTCTTGAAGCTCTAAGTAAACAGTACATTAAATATTTACATGCTGTAATCCAAAGAACAGTCATGCAGGCTGTTGGGGGAATAATGTGTTCTTATTTTACAAGGTAAGTTCCTATAATCAGTTATTTATTTCACATAATGGCTTTATATTGCTACTAACTTCAAATTTCTAAAAGATAAAGTATGCACCACGAAGAAAATTAATACAAACAAATCTCATCTCTTTCTTGATACTGACACAGTTGCATCAAAGTCCTTTGAGGAGCCCCTTCTTCCTATTTTACTTGCATTTTTTTTTAATAGGGAAGCTGGTTTCCGATGTCTACTCATGGTAAGCAATATTGCATTTGCTTCTGAGTGCTGTAAGACTTTCTTATAGATACTGCTTCAGGAAGCAAGGGTTCATGGGACAGATCTGTTAAGACTGATAGTTGCATCACATGTCTGTACAACAGCCATTACATCACAGCAGTGACTGCAGCTTTGGTGGAGATACACAAAACTACTTAATTTAAGAATGGGTGGTAGACTAAAACTGGGGATCTGAATCCCAGTTCAAGAAACATCAGCCAACTCAAGAGAGCAAGAATAGATCCTGTTCAATGGCCCTGTAGATATTCCCAGTGAATATGGAAATATTTACCAAATTTCCATTATTTTGCTTGGTAAATCGACTTTTCACCTCTGAGATTTGTGGCTTATCTTTCAAATAAATCAGCAAGGTTGAAAGAATATATGAAAACACGAGGTAAAGTCATTCAGGCAAGATAAATCTAGATAGTTTTCCACACTCAGTTCTAGCTGCAGAGATTAAAGCTGAAAAATCAGTGTCTTTGTTATATTATTCTGTCTACCACATAAGCACTTCCTGGGTTTTTTCTTACTACTTAATATTACAACATTTTCCAGCACTTGAGAGTCAACCAACACAGAATCATCGAATGGTTTGAATAATGAAGAAAGAAAAATCAGTTTTAGTAACTTTAGTTTAAGGGCTGGATTGTGCTGCAAGAACACAACTTGGTCATTGCCAAAGAGCTGGAGGAGGGGAACTGGTGTCAGTGCAACATGGCTGTCCCCTCAGCCTCCTTTCTGTTGAGAAGGGAAGCTTGACACAGGCTGAGGGAGAGAGGAAGGAGTTTGCAGGTGCTGAAATAGCTCATGAACAGTGAAAATGTAGCTTTAAATATCACCCAGCCTTGCTGTGGTAACCTATAGGATAGCTGGGTAAACACTCTTTTGAAGTTGATTTGCTGTATCAGAATAAGAAACACCTTATTTAGACTGAATCTCAGGTACTGACAGATGATCAGGTACTGATTATGGAGGTTATGTTACTCCATCAGGGTTTAAACAGCACTTCCAACAGCAAGCTGAAAAAAAGCACAATTAACATGCTGACTACGATTTGCATTGAGAAAATGGGATTGCTGTATCAGGTCAGTCTTGTGAAGATTTAGATCTAAAGGGATAATTATTTGTGAAAAAAAATTATTCAGGCTGTTGAGCCTGTTATCAATGGGCTTGGCACAATTAATGATAGGGCACTTAAATCATGTTAGTATGCTGTGACTGCAAATACATATCTACAGTCTCCAACAGAGCATGAAAAGTAGGTTTGATTTTTCCATGCTAGGCTATATGTATTTATATCTGGGAAAAATAAATAGTTGGTGGGGTTTTTGCCAGGTTTTTTTGTGTTTTTTTTTCTCTTTTATAAGTAGGGGGAAAATCATCCACCAATGTAACAAGTCCATTTTTGTAATGTCAGGAATTTTAATCAGATGCATAGGACTGGTGTAATTAAAAAAGCTAATTATGCCTAGTACAAAGGGACATACCCATCAATAGAGCTGAAGAAAAACTGCATTTTACAAGTCTCATAGCAGGACAAAAAAAAAATTGGCCTAGAATTTCAAGGATACTGTGAGAGCCAGATAATCTGAAGAAGTTTAGTTCTCACTTGAGCCTCTAAATCAAAAAGTAACAAAGATTCCAGCTCCCAAAATGAAGAAAACGTCTGTCTATAAAACCCAGCCCACACCATGACTCAGTAGTTTTCTGGGGAAAGTTCATATATCTAATATGAAAATGAAGGGCCAGCTATACCACTGTGTCAGATTCTCAGATGGTATTAATTGGCAAGGCTGCTTATAGTAATCTAAACCAGCTGTGAGTTTGGACCAACTCTTTCATGAACACTTACAAGACATTCCTGCAATTACTTCCTATTCTCCATGTACAAAGGCCACAGCATCAAGGATAAGCCAGAATCTTAAACATAAACATGGAAAAGAAAAAAAACACCTGTGTTTTCTTATCTTTTTGCATGATCTTCTGTTTTACTAGTCAAGAACCCTTTGCTCTTTCCTAGGTCCTTCTCTGACTTGCTTCAAAGTAAATGGCAGTATTACATCTTGTTTCAAACAGCATAACTGAATTTGCTGAAAAGGTTTTTAGGAAACCCTCAAAAAATATGGGGGAAGGTTTTATGCCTCATGGTCTGTATACCAAAATCTGATGTTATCTGTGGCAAAACTCCTATTTTGCCAACTTTTTTTCTTTCTTTCATCAGTAAAAATCAAGACAGGTCATTTATGTTTGGGTCGGTTCAGGAAATGCTCTGGTTTGGATTGAGCTGCCAGAGCACAGTTCATGACACCTTAGAGACACAATCCAGGGTAGGCACTCAGCCCCTGAAGGATTATGGAGTCAGCTCAGGCAACCAGTTTAGGTTGTAGATTATTGCTGAAGCAACTTAAAAAAAAAAAAAAAAAAAAAAAAAAAGTATAAACAATTTGTGACTTAAAATCTGACTTCAAATGTGTTTTGCCCTATAAAATGGAGAAATTGAGGGCAAAATTGCTGAAATGGACATTCTCTGTGTGACAAACTGACTTTATAACATCTTCATTGATAAATCATTAAAAGTGACTCTAGGGACACTAAAGCCTCAATTCTGCCAGAGTTTCAACTTCAGTTCACCCTTAGTAAATGTTTCTTTAGAACAAAACCAAAAATATGTAGCTAAGTACTGACACAGCACACCCAAACACACATTCAGATAAAAGTAACAGTGCTTGGAACCATACCGGCACATCTAAAACTTAGTATGATGATGATTATTATTATTATCATTAACTTACTAAGTATCATTATGATGATAAGGCATGTCTCTGGATCTGTTATTTGACATTATCTTAGCAATGAATGGTTTTCCATGAAACATTTACATAAAAAGATTAATTAATTTTGTAAATTGTCCTGGGGAACTCAGTCATTACAGCTGAAGTGACACAAATGTCACAAACTATCTTACAGTACAGTAAAGCAAGGTCTTCTTCCAGTTACCTAATACCAGTTTTAATTATTTCAAGAATGTTCCTTGGCTTGTAATAAACCGATATAATAAAATGTAAACTGTTCTGAGAATACCGACTCTGTGGCCTTTTGTAAATAAGAACAGTTACATTTCAACTCAGTAGGCAACTATTGCTCAAGTCACATCTACAAAAGTAGGAAAGTAGCTTCTGAAGTAACACACCAGAATGTTTTCTGTGTATGTTTAACTGATATCCAGGGATGTGCTTAATGTATTTGTATGGAGGTTGTCTAAATAACTATTTTCCCTTCATTCAATGTTTGTCTACAATACCCATAGCCACAATCTCAAAAGTTATTTAAGCACTGAAAGACTAATTAACAAATATTATCTGTGGTTTAGTGATACAGAAAGGCAACACTTAGAGGGAGAGGCCATAGTTTTTATTAAACTAGCCACCTGAGCTAGGAAAGTGGACAAGTTTTCAGTGGCGCAGGTCTAACACAGATAAAGTGAACTGTTGCATCAGTGCAGGCTGGAATTTATTAGATTAACTTAATTATGTAAACAATTAAACAATTTGAAAGCAAAGGTATTTGATGAGGAGAGAGTAACATTTACAGGGCATTTATTTTGCCTGACATTAGGGTTACTTGACAGGCTCCAACTCTTAGCACTGCAGTGAGCTTGAAACAGGTTACCGCCCCTGAAGATGTTAACGTGGGATATTTCTGCTTTCATCTTCCGTAACATGTCCTGTCCTTAGTGTAAAAATATAGTTAAGTGACTACAAAATCTTTATCTAACAAAAAAGCCCTATCAAACATTGAAGACGTGTGGCCAAATTTCACCCATGATTTGAAGGATCCGAACAGTATGATTATAGCTGATATGATTGAAACTGTGTAGAATTAAATGTCCCATGGTACAATAGAGTGTCATGTAGGCCATTTCAATAATCAGAAAACGTTGTATAAATTACAGGAGAATTAACATATTCTCTTTTTAAAGTACTGAATATATAAAAAAACCTCATAACCTTCTATCTGATGGAGAAGTACTCAGGCTGGAAGCATCCATAGACCTCTGTAAGACAGGGCTGCTCTGGCTGCATGCTGCTGAAACCTGGTTAGCAGGTGAAACGGGTCCCAGCTGTTGAACTCTCATGGGACTGCTGGTGACTACCACATTGCTGCAGCTGCCTTTTCCAATGGACTTGAACTGGTGTCCATAACCGAGTCCTGCTAAAAATAAACAAAGCAGGTTACCATTTATCTCCCAGAACCCCGTGATGAGGCGACAGAACTCACATCACTTTTGCAAAATAGGAAAAGTGACTGGAACAGAATATCTTCAGATGAGGACGAAACAGGGGACCAATACACAAACTTCTCCAATCACAAAAAGCAATATTATAAAGGGGAATTAATAAATAATGCATGTTTAAAACACGCTGAAGTACATAAACTTAAGATCAGGTATCAGGGGTAAACGTCAGGAAAACCACCACTGGAAAAGTCTGGGAAAAACAACAGCCCTCCGCTGAGGGACAGCCAAGCCGTAAGTGTACCCTTCTCTGAATCACAGAATCATATATTGCCAGGTTGGAAGGGACCTCAAGGATCATCTGGTCCAACCTTTCTAGGTAATACTATGGTTTATATGAGGTGGCTCAGCACCATGTCAAGCTGAGACTTAAAACTGTCCAATGTGGGGGAATCTACCACTTCCCTTGAAAACTATTCCAATGTTTGATTGTCCTCATGGTGAAAGATTTACCTCTTGTATCCAACCAGAATCTCCCCAGGAGCAACTTGTGCCCATTACCCCCTTGTCTTTTCTATGTGACTTCTACTAAAAAGGGAGTCTCCATCTTCTTGGTAGCCACTCTGGAACATTGTAATAAGGTCTCCCCGCAGCCTTCTTTTCTCCAGGCTGAATAAACCCAGTTTCCTCAGCCTCTCCTTATATGGCAGTCCTCTGATCATCCCTGTGGTCCTTCTCAGGACCCTCTCCAGCCTTCAGAAGATGGGAGAACCCAAGGATTCTGCAGGAGCACCACTATGCCTTGAATCCTATCAACCCCCACAGCTCCAAGCAATTGCAAGCCCTTCCATCATTCCTACCACTAGCCCTCCTAAAGGCAAAAGGATTGCAGGCATGCATGCAAATTGCAAACCCTTCAGTAGGTCTGGAAGGGTGAAGTGCACAGGCTGCATAGTTTCCCTGGCTGCAGGGAGTTACAGACGGGAGGACCCAGGATTCCTCAGGGGCCTGGGGAGAGGAATTTGAGCTGGTTCAAGCAAAGAAGCATTCTGGACTTTCTTTAAAAGGCCACAATCTGCTCTTAATCACTGTTGGCATGACTCAAACAGATGGCAATTACACAGTACCATGAGAGGATTACAGAGGTGGCAAGTGAGAAGTATATACAAAATGCTCTGTGTACTTCATGCTCTGATTTAGGTCAGAGATGTGGTTTACAAGAACCCCTGCATTAAAGCACATTGAGATGAAAAAGTTTAAATATAGGTTGCGACATGGAAGTTGTTGGATATCAGGCAAATACATAGAAAATTCTCATCACACTTGGAATTAATAATTAGATTATTCACATTTCTAGCTGCTTCCCCATGTTCACACTACTCCCCAAAGCCAGATAGCAACATCAGGACAAATAGTGAAAACTACTTCAATTTAAACAATTTTCTAAATTAAATCTACTTTTGACTTGGTTGTACAACTCACATACTAGTTTTTCTCAAGGATGTTCAAGTGGTTTGTAAACTTCACAAAGAAATACATTGAGGCATTTATACTCCTGACAGTTTTAGGAAGAAAATCCAAATCCTTCAATTTCCGCCAGATCACATAGAATTATCTTTAAAATTTGCAGTTCACCCTAGAAATTTCAGATTATAGCTTGTTTTGCTTTGTTTTTGTTCATTCCTGTTTCAGAAGTCTGTGCCTTCTTTTCGAATTATTCTTCTAATCTGTGACTAATTAGTAATTTCTTACATACATGTGAGGAGCACATACATGATTCTCTGTCTACTGGGATCATAAGTGCTTTGTAAATTCAGAACTTCAGAGAGATAGTATACCTGGATGACAGACAAAAGTAATGCAAGACTCCAGTTCTTATAAACATTTCCTTGGACATTTCTCATGCAGAAATGGAAGGAAAAGGTTTTGTTCTTTTTATCATTGATAAACATTCCCTGTATGGGGAAAAAAAATGACAATTCTTCCACTCAAAGGGCCAGTGTGTTGGAGAGATTATAAAGAAAGAATCTTTTATCAGCTCTCACCATTGAAAGAGACTGCAAAGTAAAAGCCTACTGCTATGAAAAGCAAAGTCATAGCATTTTATCCACTTGATTCACACAGGTGTAAATGTGCCGTAAGACCATAATTAGTACCTCATCTGTGCCCTTCAGGTCACTGAGTGGTATTAATTTGTCTGCATCAGGCATGAGCACACAATCACTTGTCTGTTGAGCGAAGTCAGAGCTCAAGATAGGAAGCTTATGCTGGGTTTGAGCCAGCTGCAGGAGTACAGACCACATCTGATCTCATATGAAGTTAAATGGACACAACATGGACATCTGACCTAGTATGAGCCTAGCCTAGCTGCTAAAAGACAAGCTGTCAGAAAATGTGTTTAAAAGTGAAATTTGAACTGACAAAAATACCATGCATCAGTATTTGGCATTATATACCCACTGTGCAACAGGAGTCCTCAGTCCAGGTTTGCTGCATCATTGACCCAAAGCCTGAAAGTTTCAGGACAGTGAAAGGACAACCAGGAATTCCTTAATGTCTTGAATCCACATCAGCTAAGATAAATGGGAGCCACTTTAGAGGACATCAGTGGATTCATCAGTTTGAATCCATTGCCCCTTGTCCTATCACTGGGCACAAGTGAAAAGAGGTTGTCCCCGCCTTCTTGACACCCAGACCTCATGTATTTATAGATATTAATTAGATACCCCCTCAGTCTTCTCCTCTCTAGACTGAAAAGCCCCAGGTCTCTCAGCCTTTCCTTGTAAGGCAGGTGTTCCAGTCTCTTAATCATCCTTGTAGCCCTCTGTTGGACTCTCTCAAGTAGATCCCTGTCCCTCTTGAACTGGGGAGCCCAGAACTGGACACAATACTCCAAGTGAGGTCTCACCAGGTCTGAGTAGAGGGGCAGGAGAACCTCCCTTGATCTGCTGGACACACTCCTAATGCACCCCAAGATACCATTGGCCTTCTTGGCCACAAGGGCACATTGTTGTCCCATGGATAACTTGTTGTCTCCCAGGACTCCAAGGTCCTTGTCCACGGACCTGCTCTCTAGCAGATCACCTTCTAACTTGTATTGGTGCATTTTGTTGTTCCTACCCAGGTGCATTTGCTCTTGTTGAATCTCATTAGGTTCCTCTTTGCCCAGCTCTCCAGCCCGTCCAAATCTTGTTGAATGGCCACACAGCCTTCAGGTGAATCAGCCAATCCTCCCAGCTTCGTGTCATCAGCAAACTTGCTGAGAAGACACTCTTTCTCATCATCCAGGTCATTGATAAAGATGTTGAACAGGACTGGACCCAGCACTGATCCCTGGGGGACTCCACTAGTTAGAGGTCTCCAGCTGGACTCTGCACCACTCTTTGGGCTCTATTGTGTAGCCAGTTCTGTTTATTTCAAATATATTTCACATAAATCAAAACTGCTCTTTATCAGTAACTAACAGTAATAGTTAATAAGTATAAACAGTAAAAATATTTTATGGACATATTTTAGTCCATTCACTTCCTCATTCGTTAGCTCACCTGTTTTCCCTGTTTATTCTCTATAGCTGGTTAATACCTAAACTTCACTCATCCTTGATACACAAAAACATTTCACTGCAATCTTCTAAAGAACATCTAAACACAGAAAAATACAACTACTTGAACTTAGGCACACTGAATCTCAGATGAAATGCTCTTAATTTATACCACTTTCATACTTACTGGAGGCAGAGTCCAATATGAAATTATTTAATTTAAACACATGTTCTTTTACCAGATATTGATTGAAAACCAACCAATTTATTTGTCTGCTTCTCCAAGTCAAGAGTAGTAACTTGTTAATTCTGCCAAGTAATTCAGGTTATAAAATGGAACTATTTCATCAAACTTTTGAAATTTTAAGCTATGCTTTCCATGCATAAGTGATAATACAACCAAAAAATCTCACAGTAAAACCAGTTATAACTGTTTGGTGTTCTGAAACGCACCACATACCAAGTACATAACACCAGATCAAATTCAATCATATGTTAGCTCAATAAATTCTGCAATAACAGAATTTATCAGTATGAAAGAAAGCTATTAAAATTATCTGAAAATCTGTCCTGTTGTTACTTTTAGAATAACAGCTAGAAATAAAAGAATTGCAGCAAAGGTGCAGAAGGTAATTTCCTAAGGGATTTTCTGTCTGTAGACATACAGTAATGAAGAGCTTTGGAAACAGTTGGGTTTAATGTTTCATTTCTAATTGGCTTCCAGTCTTGTTCCTATGGATTCTGTATTCACCAAAAATGGAAGAAAAGGGCTCACCCCAAAAAAAGTGTAATGGGAGACAATAAATACTAAATAGGTCAGAGACCAAAGCAGTAAGATAGATTGTGCCAGTATCTTCTTCACATAGATTAGACATAAGTCACCAAGGCCTTTTCAAACCAAACCTGGTCTTCTTCCACAACACAGTGAATCTTCTGAACATTGCAGTCCCCACCTACCACATACATGACTGAACAAACTCAAAGGTTTGCTTGGAAGACTTGTTTCCAGATGGGAAATATCCCAATCCCTTTCACCTTGGGGCTGCCAAACCTTTCAGACTTCCCCTCCATCAATTTAGTCATATTACTAATGACCCCTAGAGAGCTAGCACTTGTACCTTTGTCCTTAAACACAGTGGCCACTTTTCTGTAGTTTCTACAGCCAGCTAAGAGGCACTATTGCTCGCCAACTACATAAATAGAGACGCCAGCCCCAGGGCAGTGGATATCAGACCCCTTGAAACTCTCCTTAATTGTGTAAAACTGGAGCTTCAAAGAGGTGGGGGGAAAAGGCAGAATAGGGCACAGATTGCAATATACCTCTATTAGCATGTAGGATCATCAAAATCTTTCTCTATTTGGGAATCTGGGCTTCTTCATACTGGTTTCATCCTCTGAGCTCAAGACCTTTTTGGGAGACTTTGAGGCTTCCAGGTGAACTACATGAAAATTCAGTCAAAATTACAGAAGGTATGAGCAATTTTTTGTATGGCATACAATCTGGAATTTTTTAGGGTACAAGCAGGTTGCTAAACTATGCCTCAAGAAGTTGCCAAATTATTATTTTCAGTGCAAGTCTTATGAAATACAGTGATTTCTCAAGTACAGTACACCATACAGACACTACATGTCAGTGAAACAGTGGTTCTTGGCTTTTACTTTTTTTTTTAAAAATAAAATTTTAAACAATCAAGGCTTTGTAGTTAGAGAGAAAATTCTGAAACCACAATCCTAAAACCTCACTGGTTTTAACCTCATAGTTATGACCTTAGCTCATTATTTTCTTAATAGTTACAATTAGTAATGCTGTGTTAATATGAAATTTCCTCCAAAGCCTCTGGCAGTGTCCGCTGTGAACAGTGAGTTAGACAGACCATTAATCTGACTAGTATTGGCGATTCCCATGTTCTTAACTGTTTGCAGAGACTTAATCTTTACAATCAAGAAAAATAACCTGGAGGAAATACACCAAACAGAATTACATGACCACATTGTATTATGAGAAAATATTACGTATTCACTTTAAAAGCTCTCCATGCTTTGAATCTTGGAAAGGCAGTTTCTTCACTATCAAGGTGGTAAACTAGCTTGCACTAGTTTCCAATGCTATTTGCTATTCATTGCATGAAGTAACCAAGCATGCAGTTTCAGCAACTCTACTGTGAGACAAGAGAGACTGACAAAGCACAACGAAAAACAATGTCTCCCTTCAAGTGGAACTGAGGTAAAAAATTATCCAGAACTGACCAGTGAAAACAATACCTCACAGGTGATTAACTTAGCTGGTTTAAAGCAGACAGAAATGAGATCACCTACTTCTGTGGAACATTTTAACCACTAAATTTAAACAAATGAAAACACTGGTCATGTAATGACTAAACTTGGAATATATTATGAAACAGTCAGGTTCAGTAAACTTTCAGGAGAAAACACACACTGTAAAATGAAGACTTTTAGTTAGATCTGTAGATATAATATGCCCTATTAATTTTTCATCAGTTTTATTTATATCAGGAAGGCTTCCCACTTACTAAAAAGCTATTTTGAAAGCTACTTTGTTTTCTTATTTTGCATAAAAAGCAAGAAGTTATCAGTTAACTTCTGCACAGACCAGTAAATCTTTAACTGAACTAAAATACAAATGTTTTAGCTACAATGGGTAACTCCTTATTTGTTATCAGTGACATTACATGACTTCTGCTTTTGTCCTTGTTAAGGTAATATACAGTATGTCCTCTTCTATTGCATAAAAAATACAGCTTTACATCTTTGGTTTATACTACCACTTCTCTACAGTATTAGTTACTCATGCGAGCTCTGGTAAGTTTCTATCTACAAAACTTAGCCTGACCATCTAGCTTCCATTTCTGAAAAATAAATATTGTTGTACAAGCCTCATATTCTTCTGAAACAACTGCTATGAATCAAGAGAAACTCCACTAGTAAGGTAATAGATTACTAGTGGAGTATTATATTATATTGAAGTGGAGCATTTTATTATATTAATCTAAAGCAGAATAATATTGGTTGAGAAAAAAAATAAGTTTCATGCTTTAAATTTCAGCATAGGCCAGCTCCTTAAAATACTGTTACAATATAGACAATGAGAAAATCAGGATGATGGTCAAAATGGAAATATACAGTTATTTGAAAGAACAAAAGAGAATTGTGTTGGAATTACAGATAATACCTCCCAGTTCCAGTGCCACTGGAAAATTACTGTTTGAATCTGACCTAAACTCACATAGAGGATACATCTGTACATGTGAGAACACAGACTGTTTTCCAACCAACATGCAAGTGGCTTCACTTGACAAGCAAACCAAAAAATATTGTTAGAACTTCACAGAATCATAGAATGGTTAAAGTTAAAAGGGACTTTAAAGACCCTTAAAGAGGTTCCAACCTCCCTGCTATGAGCAGGAACACCTCACACTAGACCAGGCTGCACAAAGCCTCATCCAACCTGGCCTTAAACACCACCAGGGAGGCGGCTTCCACAATCTCCCTGGACAACCTATTCCAGTGGGTTACTACCCTCTTGGGGAAGAATTTCCCCCTGATGTCTAACCTACATCTCCCCTCTTTCAGTCTAAAACCATTACCCCTTGTCCTATCACTGCCCTCTCTGGTGAAAAGCCCCTCCGCAACTTTCCTCTAGCCCCTTCAGGTACTGGAAGGCTGCTATAAGGTCTCCCCAGAGCCTTCTCTTCCCCAGGCTGAACAGCCCCAACTCCCTCAGCCTGTCTTCATAGCAGAGGTGCTCCAGCCCTTTGATCATCTTTGTGGCCCTTCTCTGGACCCTCTCCAACAGCTCCATGTCTTCCCTGTGCTGAGGGCTCCAGGGCTGGACACAGTACTCCAGGTGAGGACTCACCAAGGCACAGTAGAAGGGCAGAATCACCTTCCCTGGCCCTGCTGGCTGTGCCTCTTTTGATGCAGCCTAGGACATGGTTGACCTTCTGGGCTGCAAGTGCATGCTGGCAGCTCATTTTGAGCTTCTCATCTACTGCCACCACAACGTCCTTCTCAGGGCTGCTTCATCATACATTATGAATGGTAGGAGTCAAAGGAAACCTAGAGGGAAACACCATGCCCATTACACAGTGTTGCATTCAACTACAAAAAAAGCAGATTTATTCCAGCAATGTTGTTGGAATACTTCCTTGCTGATACCACCTAATTGCAATGCCAACCAGCCAACTATGGAGGGGCAATAAGATTTAAAAAAAAAAAGAAAAGAAAAACAATTATCTGCACTCTGTAGTATTTCATCCCCCACAACAACTTCTAGCACTGTTCAACCTTCACTGCCCACTTGTGCTTTTCTTCATGTTAGAAATACATACTTAGCATTTTTTCCAGTAATTCCTGAAGTTTTTTTGCTCGATTTAATTAAATGATGGGCACAGGCAGATCCATTACTAAAAAGACCTTCTCATTTCACATACCAACGTAAGGCAGCATAGCCATGTAACTCCTGTTGAGACAATAATTTCTGTTTTCACGTTGTGTTCATTGGACTACTGTCTAAACAGAGGACTGCCTTCCTTTTGCACAACTTACACTGGCTTCTCCTGTCAGCTTGGTTGCATTGGCAGTGAGTAATGTTGGGAAGAAAGAAGCAGACCTTTCCTTCAGGCCCTGGAGAAAGGGAAGACCTTTTATATCTTTACCCACTTAGACAGAGGGGTGCTAGCTCCATCCAATGGAGCACCAAGAGTAAGTGGACAGACTCTCAGCAGGTTCAGGCTGCCTTAATTCCAACCATCTATTACCATTTTGCCCTAGTTAAATCTGTTGCCAGCTACACAGGAGTCCTGAGCAGAGGGCAGAAGAGCAAGTAGGTTGTGCTTTCTACCTCCAGCACGTGCTAAGTCTCAGTCTTTGCACTGTAACACATTAGTGCCTCGCATGTCATGATCCAGCAGGAGATATCTCTTCAGCAAAAGAGCATGCAATTAAGGCTGTGTTCAGTGTTAAACTGCAAGCGCATGTGAGGCTCTCTTTCTAAATCTTTACAGATAACCCAAGGTATTTGACAACAGCTTCTCAGAGAAGCATCTTTCCTCCTTTAAAAGACCAAAATGGACAAGCAGGGGGAAAGAAGAATGCCAACATGTTGGTCAGTGATACTAATTAAGAACAGGTGGCAAATGTTAACATGGAAAGAACTCCAGAAACTGGCCCTTACAGTATGCAAGCAAGAATGTGAGTAACTTTCAATCACGTTCAGTACATTCATTTCCCAGATAAAGTCCATTGTTCAAGGACACTAAAGGGTAATTTTTAAAACTGCATTGACCCTGAGTTTATGAGCAGTACAAATGAACCATTTTCTCCATCTCCTTGTATGAAAAACAGATAATGTTTAATGTTTTTTCTCCTAAGATGAAAACGTTATCCTAGTTGTCAGTTTAACCAAACAGAAATAAGAAGCATGCAGCCCACAAAATGTATGTATTCTAAGCCTTATACTCGTTAATTAGCTTAACTGTTGCTCTCATGGTTCATTTAAAACCTTCATGCTTCATTAAATATCAATCCATTTTATCACCTCCACGATTTTTCAGTAAAAATACCACCATCTTTTCAGGTGATAATCTTTTTAACTGATATACACATTTCAAGCAAGTTTGCTGATGACACCAAGCTGGGCAGTGCAGTCGATATGCCAGAGGAATGGGATGCCATCCAGAGGGACCTGCACAAGCTGGAGAAGTGGGCCCTAGTGAACCTCATGAGGTTCAACAAGGCCAAGTGCAGGGTTCTGCACCTGGGCCGGGGCAACCAGAGACATCAATACAGGCTGGGGGAAGACATGCTAGAGAGCAGCCCTGTGGAAAAAGACCTGGGGGTACTAGTGGATCCAAAGCTGGACATGAGCCACCAATGTGCAACTGCAGCCCAGAGGGCCAACCTCATCATGGGCTGTATCAAAAGAAGTGTGGCCAGCAGAACAAGAGAGGTGATTCTGCCCCTCTACTCTGCCTTGGTGAGACCTCACTGAGAATACGGTGTCCAGCTCTGGAGCCCCCATCACAAGAAAGACGTGGACCTGCTGGAGTGTGTCCAGAGGAGGGCCATGAAAATGATCCAGAGGCTGGAGCACCTCTCTTATGAAGAAAGGCAGAGGGAGTTGGGGTTGTTCAGCCTGAAAAAGAGAAAGCTCCGGGGGGGATCTCATAGCAGCCTTCTAGTACCGGAAGGGGGGTTTGACTTGATGATCTTCAGAGGTCCCTTTCAGCCCTAACATTCTGTGATTCTGTACAGAAAGGCTGGGGAGGGGCTTTTTACAAAAGCACATCATGATAGGACAAGGGATAATGGTTTGAAACTGAAGGAGGAGAGATTTCATTAGAGACCAGAAGGAAATTCTTTAGCGTGAGGGTAGTGAGACACTGGAACAGGTTGCCCAGAGAAGTTGTGGAGGCTCCATCCCTGGGGGCATTCAAGCCCAGGTTGGATGGGGCTCTGAGCAACCTGGTCTAGTGGGAGGTGTTCCTGCTCATGCAGGGAAGTTGGAACTTTAAGGTCCATGATCTTTAACGTCCCTTCCAACTCTAACCATTCTGTGATTCTGTGTCTATCAGACACTGTCAAAGTCTGAATTGCTACAGTAGCAGTATCCCAAAGCATTATGAAAATCTCATTCCACACACAATGTTGGGTTTTTTTTTGCCTGAAACAAAAGCGCTTTTTTCAAGAAAAAAATTTGACACATCATTTTCATACAAAAAAAAGTTCCTGCATTGATCTCTGGTTGTTCTATCTTCACAACAATCAGCTCAAACATACCTTGGATTCAGTCATTGTGACTGTTTTGTCAAAAGTTCTTAGGTTCAGAAAGTCAGAAAGTCATGTCCTTAAGGAAGTGTTCCTTCATGGAACTAACAGTTGCAAAGACATGGAGGCCAAAAACCAAGCGCAACTCATTAAAAGAAACTTCTGTGGCTAAGAGAATATTTTTTCAACTGTAAAGGTTTCCTCACCTAGGCAGACTATGCATTTTCTCAATTCAGGATATAGTATTACCACAGAACAGTTTAGAAGAACATTTTCCAGACTGAGAAATTACTCCTTAAAAATCCAGCTGCATGATTACATTGACTTCTCTAGAATCTGCTTCTATTAAATACATAGTAATTAGAAGATGCATGTAAATAATAAAATTGCATCAGTTCTTGTCATTTAAACTAACTTTTAGATGAGGCCACCATCAGCATCCTTCATACTACAGTCTATTTAGATTCTTAAAACCTGAAATGTTATTTCATCATAGTCTAAACAAAATCTTCCCCTTGTCTTTCCACTCTCAAATCTTCAAGTCAGTGAGAGGCAAGCCCTGGGAAAAATTATACAAACAGCTACAAGTATTTAAAATCTGTATTGTCACTACATGCTTCCTCTCCTCTCAAAGCTTTAGACATTTTTCTTTCCATTTTATTCTTTTGTTAGCTCAAGGCATGATAGCTAATTGGAATTTTGCAGGTCTTTTTTTGTTGTGACCAAAGAGAAAAGACCAAAAAAAAAGACTCACTGTCTTGTTAAAGTGAGTCCATCTGCATTCCACAAAGCCAGGGTAATAAGATGGAGGATTATGGCCACTTGAATTGCTCAGGCCCAGTAAGGACAACTCCATGTCCTTCCCTCAGCCACCATCCAACTGATTTATGGAGAGTGACACTTTAACCACAGCTATTACTTTGTGAAGAGGAAGCTGCTGTGTTGGCAGGGTTTGGCATCCAAAGATGGCTACTGAGTAAGCTCTGATGCAAAGATGCAGGAAACCACACTGGCATGCCAACACAAGGGGGTGTGTGTGTGTGTCTGCAAGGGCTGTCTGAAGGGTGGAAATAAGTGTTCATGGGAAAAGTCATAAAAAAGGCAAAAGTATGAGTGCTTTGCTGAGCTGAAGCACCTTGGTAAAGGGTGGAAACCCACACAACCCTCCTGACAGCGACTGAAGTCTTTTTAAGAAGCTGGTCATCCAAGCTGTGTATCTCTCCTCCATACCTCTAAAAAAATCAAGCAATACTCGTCATTACACTAGTTGGACAGAGGGAATGTGCTACATAGCTAAGAGTAAAATGTTCAATACTGATTATGTGATTTTTGACAACTTCATCCTATTGACTTTCAGTGAAGTTAAATTCCCAAGTACCTAATTTTTACAAACAGAACCTGGCCTTATAAGCTACTTATGTAATTTTTCAAACTTCTGTCATATCTAAGTGTTCACGTATTATTCTTCATACAGTTTATTGTGTACTTCTTTAGCATTCTGGGGTGATTTTCCTTAAACTGCAGGGATATGATTCCCTGCATTTCAGGCATTGCAATTCCCTGAAGTTAATGTGAATACGATACAAATCAGGACCTCTTATGGTCAGCTGTGCTGGTGTTGCACTGTTACTGAAATCCACACTCTATTCTACAGTCTGTAAAACACATTAAAAAATCATTTCCTTTTGAAGTACATCTGATGTCTACTGCATGCTGAAGATCCAAAACAAAACCCATTCCACTTCCAAAAGACTCCAGAAGACTAAACCAGGCCAAGAGAGAACAGTTAGTGTTTATAATTGAAGAAAAGACCGTAACGACAATAATGGTTATAGCATTTTTTCTTTTGTATGACTGGCTCCTGTTCTTTATGGAACATTCAAGAATCAAGACTGGATAAAGAAAGACTGGATTTGCAGTCTGGGTTTGGAAGTTTTCAATGCCTAGATGTGGTAGGTTGACCTTGGCTGGCCCACCCAGCCAATATCTCACTCCCCTTGTCTCCAAAAGCACAGGGAAAGAAAATAAGATGGAAAAGCTACTGGGTCAATGTAAGGACATTTTATCAAGAAA
This sequence comes from Hemiprocne comata, assembly GCA_020745705.1. Classification (NCBI taxonomy): domain Eukaryota; kingdom Metazoa; phylum Chordata; class Aves; order Apodiformes; family Apodidae; genus Hemiprocne; species Hemiprocne comata. The sequence continues at coordinate 41,214,891 of CM036616.1, read as the reverse complement.
AGCAAAAGCTGTGTGCAGAGCCAAAGCAAAATAAGGAATGTAGTCACTAGTCCCCATCAGCAGGCAGGTGTCCATCACCTTCCTGGGCAGCAGATCCTCAGTTCGTGTAGCAGCTGCTCAGAAAGACAAATGCCATCACCACAAATGTCCCTGCAGTCTCCTCCTTTCCCTCAACTTTTACTGCCAAGCCAAATGTTATGCAGTATTAACTATCTCTTTGGTGGCCAGTTTGGGTCAGCTGTCTGGTCTATGTCCCCTCACAACCTCCTCCTCCCATCCCACCTACTAGCCTGTTTTTTTGTGGGATGGTGGGGAGAAAGCCTTGACACTATGCAAGCACTGCTCACCAAGAGCCAAAACACTGGTGTGTTATCATGGCTGTGTTATCAACCCTGTCTAGTCACAAATGAAAAGCACACCATCATATGGACTGCTGTGGAGAAATTTAATTCTAGCCAGCCAGACTCAGTATACCGGAAATGGAAAAAACACAGGAAATGTCAGGAAACTGCTCTGGTAGAGGCATATGTGTGGGAAGCCCGCTCAGGAGGTGGGGAGGGGAAGCACTTCCCAGTGAATGACTTCAGGCATCACCCTAGACTTCAAATTAACTTCTAAAAACACTATTAGAGTCCATTTTGAAAAGAGGAATGATTTCCCATCATTGTTTTATTTTAAAATATGTGAGAAAAAGGAAAATTAAACTGTATAGGTATTAAACAGTTAGGTTTTCTGCTCAAATAAAGTAGTTGTAGGATTTCACAAGGTTTGCATTTTCAGGAAAGAAAGTCACTAGTTTCATAAGCAGGTTTCAGACAACTGCAAGAAATTTAAATACGAATATGAACACTTCGCTATTCACACTGAATTCTTTGGAAGCCAATTTCTGCTTTCAAATTATCATTACATAAAGGTTGCTGCTTTTTTAATCAGGACACATTTTTCTCACAAGGATGTTTCTAACTGAGAAGCCTAAGCAAAGAAGAATCCTGAAGGCTGAGCCAAATTTGCAAACTGAGCTAAGCATTGCAGACACCACAAGAGGTGATCCCATTTCCTCATCCATACTCTTTTCAGAAATTATATTGACTATAACACCCCCGTTTCTTCCCCTGCTCTTCTCAGGCAGATATTATGACTTGGATGTATAGGAGGAGTTACTTACCCAAAATGCCCTGAAACAGATAGGCAGAGGAATGGTAGCTCTTCACTGTACAAGCAAGGCAGTGGGCTAAATGCAGTGGTGGCACGAAAAGCTGCGATGTAAATTGCTCCTCCCCCGGGACTAAGAGGAGGACCCCAACCACAGCCTGCCCCCTTCTGCTGCTCCAGGAGGACTTCAGCTCTGCACCACAGGTACAGGCACAGGGTCTAAAGTGACAGCCTATCTCATCCAATTTACAAAGAGGGATAAAAGACACTACATGAGACAAGCAGCCCAGAATAATAGCTATCTCATAGGAATATGGATGAAATGTAAGCCAGCAAGACAATTTCACATGAAACTTAAAACAGTTGCTCTAAGATCCTCTCTTCAGGTCTGGGTTTACTTTCACATAAACGCATGAAAGCACTAAGCGCATCCACTAACTAGGTATCCTTCTTTTTAGTAGTTCTTCCTGACTGTTCTCAGGATTAGAAAAGAAACCTAACATCTGAGACTGCCCTCTTCCTTCTGTCTAACATGCAAACCAACTCCTACTTGGTTTCCTAGGTGACAAGGCCTAAAGCATGTATCCTCAGACAGCTTCAGTGAGCCTAAAAACTGTTGGAGACACTCCAAATTTGTCAGCTAAGACAAAGTTATAGGCCCTTTTACAATTCTTCGTGTTAAAAGTCAGGTGCTGAAATCTGGAAATCAGCTGCCTTTTCTGCAATGCCAAATAAATAAATCTCAAACCCTAACCACACACATTAAATTGTGAATTTTTGCTCCCAAGCCTATCGAGTTACCTACTCAATGGTCCCCTTGATTTCAGGTCTCAAATAGGTACCAGTCAGTTTCAGCTCTTATTTTGCCTTATGTTAATGAGAGTAGAGTTTTCACTAAATTATCTTTGAAAACAACTTCTTGGGTTGTTGTTTCAATCTCATTCCATAAGATGAAGTGCAACACAATCATAGCCTGACAGAACAAGTATTTGCTATACTAATGACGTCTTTGCTTCTCTTTAGGAGTTGTACCTGGGTACTACTAAGAATGCACAGGAAACTAAACCATATTCCACAATGTCACAGATTAAGCACGTTTCACCCCTTAATGCATACACACACAAGGGTAAAAGTACAGCGACCTAAGAACTTTGTCAGTTCTTAAACTAATAATTCATAAACTGGCACCTATAAAGTCTGAAGTCCTCATTACTACATTTTTATCTTCTCCATGTTTTCTACTCTTCTAGTCCTATTATGGTCATCACACAACTTTTAAGTAGATTGCCACTGTGTTTCTTCAGAAGGCTGCAGCTGAGGGGCAGGAAAAAAACAATTCTTTCTAAAGTTATCAGTGGGCTGAAGTAGGGTGCTTCATTGCATTGACCTATGCAATCTTTGTTATTTTAGTTTGAAAAGATACAATGTGATCAGCCAAATGGATGAACAACCCAACAGCTTGGCCACGTGCAGTGAAGTAAATCCTCTGGAACAGGGTATCTCTCATCAGTAAAGGTGTGTAAATTCTTAAGTATTTATGGCACAGAATCATAGCTGTGATCAGAGTAAACGTATGCACTTCATTAACATAAACAACAAAATAATATGAATCTCGACAGCCCACCAAAGTTTTCTATTTTAAAGAAACAATGAAAGGCAATTTCTCAGGAGCACATTTGCTAGAACTGTAACTTAGCTCCTTGTTTTCTTGTTTGCAACTCTTACAAAACTATTTCTTCCTCCATGAATTTTTTAAAAGAAAGAAATCTTAGTCTATAACAAGCTAGGTACTTGCAAAACAAAAAAAGGAGATTATTATCATTATGTTCAAGTCTGGTTTTAACAAAACCCTTGCAAAGGATGCCAGCATCTAATTTAAAAAACTCATTTTAGTGATCTGTGGGTAAAGAACTACTCAAATCATTCAGTTTGACCATTAATGAACTTATAGGTTAGTATACAGTGGAGGAATTCATGACAAGAGCAATCATGTGGAAAGAATCTGCTCATGACTATTTGTTCTTGTCTTGCAGAGCACTTTTTTTTCTAATCCAATCAATGTGGATTGGTTCTTTCTGGTTTAACATACTAAAAAAGTTTCTTAAGTCTCCTCAGAGACTGAGGAATTCAGAATCTTTCTTCAAAAACTTAATATAAGAACTGCAGAATGAATGAGTAACAGTATTTATTTGTTTGCACAGAATACATGTCCTAATGTTTGATGCATGACTGTAAAAAATTAAGCTAACTGCTGTAGCACTTTAGAGAGCGTTTTCATTAGTCATGAATGAGAATACATTCTTCTCACATTCTCAAACCCTCCCAATTCCATCTATAAATCAACACCTCCCAATAAAAATCAGTTTTTATAAATATGACCTGGAAAAAAATGTTAAACACATTCAACACATTGTTCCCTCAGTAAAACATTAGGTCAGAAATTTATTTTTTTTCCCCAAAATACATACACAGTTTCACACACGTCCTTTTCTTGGTGATTCTGCAGCATTACTTCTTACACACAGAAGGAGTGATGGAAGGCATTGCATGTCTCAAATGCTATTAAGGATTTGACATATATCAACATTTTTCAGCCACAGAGCTGTCTGTAAATGTACATTTTCTTTTCACAGCCAAGCTAAGAGGGACGGGCAAGGGTATTGAGAAGAACCTTCTTGCCCTCCTACCTCCAACACCAAGCACGCTGTGCCACACATTTCAAATTACTACTTGGTATTTGCTAGTTCACTCATGCTCATCCCCTACCTGCCATCAGAAGGCAGAACAGAGGAGGAACATGACAGGGTTCTTGGGTGGGCCACTTGTGTGAACAGAGGGATTCTAGATTCACCAGGGACACATGGTCCTGAAGCACACTGCACATCTGCAGGCACCCACTGTGGACGAGCCACCGATGAACAAAACAAGCTCCTTATCTCGAGTTAAACAAAAAAGAGCTTTTTCCTTGTTTCTAGCTCTTGCAGGCAAATTTCAACCTGCTCTTCAGAATACTGTCTAGACTGACAAAGCATATACGTCAAACCTTTTGCAGACACTAGAAAAATCTGAAACCTGCTAAAAAAAAACTACTGCAGCTGCAGATCTTCTTTTGATGCGTTTATTCCTAATTTACCTAAAAACTCAAAAGCTTGTATTCAGAAAACCTTTCCATGATAGCTTACAATCAACTCATCATTACATACTTAAAAACTGAAAAACCGTGTAGTACCTTTACACAGTTTTGCATGGTATCAACAATAGTAAAACAGACTGTTTTGTTTGTATACAGAATTAACTAATTAGATAATTAGATAATATTTACATAGCGCTTTAATGATTACAATTGTTTTTTTTCAAGAGTTGCTCATGTTCATCAGATGGTAATGTAAGAAAACCAAGATCAGGATGTCCCAGCTGCATTTGGCAGTGCAAGAACCCAACCAAATGTGACCACTGGAGGTATGTGTTGTCTATAACATCAGGGAACTTCCTCAGTCCAGCTCCTTACCTACAGCAGCTCTTAGCAGCACTTGAGTTTGAACTCTTCTCACACCCCTATTGCACTTAGTCCCACCTCTACTTCTGTAAATTTAAAATTAGATTTTCAAAAAGCAACAGTAAGTTTTTAAATTTGTTTCCACTATACTCCAACCTCAGGATCCGTCAAAGTGAGATAATTGCTGAAGGTTTAAAAAAGCCCATCAATGAAATATAGAAGCAGCCATAGCAAATTCAAGCTCATCATTATGTAGTCAGTGTTTTGAGACTTCATTACCCTGACAGGCTTTTGTGAAAACACAAGAAACACGAAAAATTCAGTTACTTTCTAGGCATTTTTACACCCTGTATACTGTAAGAATAAGATTTCTACAATGTGTGGTAACACTGATGCTTTTTTTAGTGCAGGTTATGTTGTCCTTTATGCTGTTTAAAAGGAATAAAGCAAGTGCAGGGTTCCTTTTCTTTTTTTTCTTCTTTTTCTCCCCTTCCCTTCCCTTCCCTTCCCTTCCCTTCCCTTCCCTTCCCTTCCCTTCCCTTCCCTTCCCTTCCCTTCCCTTCCCTTCCCTTCCCTTCCCTTCCCTTCCCTTCCCTTCCCTTCCCTTCCCTTCCCTTCCCTTCCCTTCCCTTCCCTTCCCTTCCCTTCCCTTCCCTTCCCTTCCCTTCCCTTCCCTTCCCTTCCCTTCCCTTCCCTTCCCTTCCCTTCCCTTCCCTTCCCTTCCCTTGCCTTCCCTTCCCTTGCCTTCCCTTGCCTTCCCTTGCCTTCCCTTGCCTTCCCTTGCCTTCCCTTGCCTTCCCTTTTCATGCAGAGATTCTAGCCTGTTTCCATTGTCTCTCCTTTACTCTTGGCTTCCATACAGAAATTGTCACCTCATTTTTTCAGAAGACTATGGAGGATCAGAGTGCAGTAAGGTGGGTCTGGAAATTTTTTTTTCAGTGGTCTGCTTCCTCAGAGCAGATGAGGCAACAAAAAAAATCACAATCTATATTTCAGAGAAGCAAGAATAAGATGCAACAAGCAATATATCAGACTAACACAGCTATGATCTTCTCAGTGTCCAACACCAGGACAACAAACAGTTCAACAACACTGACCTTACAGTGTTTAGCCTAGAAATTAGTGAAGTAAAGAAAGTGAAGTATAGAAAGAAAATAAAGCAGAATTGCATCTTTCTGGGGAAACCTGTGAACTTTGAGGCACAATGCTTCCCAAGTATCTCCCTCAGGAAGTAAAGCCTTGCAAAACTTCTCAAGTAACCTGAATGTCATTTACACAGATTTGGTTCTTGGTGTTCCCCTTGGCTTGTAGCAGGGCAATTACCAGCATATTCCCTTTGTCCAGCTGGCAGAATTATATTGTGGTTAAGTAAACACAGGGCACGTACACCTTGTTCTCCCTCTTCCTCCCACAGGTATCCCTTCACACACTTTCAGCTCCAACACCCAAATTTCAATCAGTATCAGTCTTACCAGAAGCAAAAGGCAAAACGATAAAAAAAAACCTGCATGAAAGAAATCCATTACCTTCTTGTGCAAGAAAAAGACTTCTGTTATTCACAAAGCAGATGATTCACACTGTAGTTATACCTGCTCTGTATCAATGTCCTTCTGTAGCTGTATGTAAAATATAGATTTGAATACCAGAGTATTGCTGCTAATCGTGAGGGCTGTCGCAGTAGCTCTTCATCACTCTATGAAGAAACAGGAGACTGAGGGGGGATTTGAACAGTGCTTTGAAAAATCCAAAAATAAAAGTTAGCAATGATGGAGGAATAACCAGCACACAATGAGGAAGAAGAAGATAGACTGGAAGCAATAACACAATCACTGAGAGATGAAACCCAAGAGTTAAACTTATCACTGCCCTGCACCTCATTTGATTTCACTGCATCTGTTAAAGGAACACTTGGCCAAAGGAGCTTCTGACATCTACTAGCAGTTTGGGGAAACAAGTACTAACCTGCATCTTTACTGAGTTACTATGCCTGCCATGGGCACTAGTTTAGAGGTGCTACTACTCACCCTTGACACGAATTCACCCTCCACATACGAATAAAGGCCTAAGACAAATCACGTTGTGTAATTTTGAATAGGACGCAGCAGCATCCGGAAAATGTTTATTAATATTCATAGACCAGGTAAATTTCAGACAAAAAGAGACATACTGAAGGCACAGTATGACAGGTAATTGAGAGGTATGTCCACAGGCACTGTGCAGACTTCAAGACACTTCTGTAATTTGCAGTTGTACGTGTTTTTCACAGTAATAGCAGCAGATTTTTGGCAGATACAGTATTAGCAATACCTCACAGTACCTTGAAGAGGCATTGCTAGTGGGAAAGCAGCTAAACTGGAGACCAAGGAAAGCAACGGCAGTTTTCCACTAAAGCTAACAGACATGAATACAATACAGATATGCCATTTCATATGTGGGGTTGTTTATTTCCAATAGGAGGGGGATAATCTGGCATAATGTCCTACCACAACACAAAAAAGTAACTGATGTATTTTTTCACAAACACACAGCAATAATCAGTGGACACTATTTTTCTGATCACTAATTAAACAGCTAAACTATTTTATTCACTTGTACGCAGCAATAAATAAGTCTGCATCTTGTATTTTGAATTTGTGTTGCATTAGTCAAAAGCATATAAATTTAGCATGTGTGCACATCTAACTATGCCAACAGGTAACAAGCAGAAATACTGCAAACAAGTACAATATTTACCAGAAAAATTGATTAAAATAGCTTCTAAGAATCAAACCTTAAATCTTATCATACTGCAGTAAAAGCAGCAATTCACTTATTTTAATGAAGTAATCTGAACTTCAGAGTGCATCCTTTACCACAAAGTGCTAGGTAAAAACAACTGAAAATACTGATGCTCAGCTTTTTCTTTCAATAATTCAAAACAGTATTTAAAAAATGCATTCAGTTGGAAAATCAGATCCTTTGCAAGTCTTCTATTCCTTATTATTTCTTTAACAGTTTGTTTTTCCTGTTGTAAAATGATCCAGGGCTTTTGAAATTTAAAAGAGAAGACACTTAGCGCCGCCCCCACCCCCCACAAAAAAAAATTGTACTCCTTTTCACCTGTCTTTCAAAGCTACAATTGTTCCTTAGTAAAATTACTTACCTTTGGCAGTTACCAAACCAAACTCCATTAACTTTCGTTCAACACTATTTTTACAATATTAATGTCAACAGAATCTCTCCTACGAAGAATACTATCTTATGGAATATTATTGGACTGAAATAAATAAATCAGACTAAATCTCAAGAATCTAACGAAGTTTTATCCTTCACCTTCAAGACTTCTGCAGAACTATCCATTATAGAGAGTTTTCCATTAGGTTCTAGAAAAGTCTAGCATTTTCTAATAAAACTTCCATGACTTGTCTGCAAGGGCTACAAAATAAACTGCTCCAGCAACATTTCATTCTGGGTTTCAACTTGACCATTTGACAGGAAGAAATTGTTACCATCTAAAAAAAATGTCTTTCCAGCTTCACAGACCTTACCACCTCTCCCAAAATAAAAGGTTAGTTAAAAAAAATCTCGAGATTAAGTAAGAAACTCATGTTGGAATCAGGGAATATTTTCTGTTAATAAGAACGTACAAACTCCTGCTTTCATGACCAATGGGTGACACAGACATGTAAAAAGAGCTTCCCAGCTCATAGTTTTAGAACTCTCTCAGACAGCTGTATGAAGACCCAGATCTATGAAAATGTATTTACAAACCCACACAAGAAATGAAGCCAATCTGAATGTGTACTTAAGATCAGTGCATGTGCACAAGCACTTGATGAACTTGAATGAGGAGCAGTGTTCGTAACAGAACTACACTTTTATTTGGATAACACTTCTAAATTTCAATCCTGGTTGCCCTACGTATACTGACATTTTCATCTTCTGTGGTTGAGACTATGATCCTTTACTGCTATTAGCCCCTAACTTTACACAGTGTAGTATTTAGTAGGTGAAAGGGGTTCAGCACTTGTCACTGCAATGTTTTCCATATCAGATAACAATTTGTCCTGGGTTGAGCCAGGTTTAAGCTAATTTTCCTTTTACTGATTTTTTTTTTCCTTCAGTAAGCTTTATTTTAACTAGCAACAAGTGTTCCAGCCAGTGGGCTGATAACACTGGAATGTTTATGTTTCTGCTGAGACTCCAAGGTCGCTTCTTAGCTCTGCTGCTACAGAGGTTACCGGGGCAGGAAAGTTGTATCTGTGACCCCCCTGTAGGAGAGCTGGACTAGACAGACAGCAGAATTGACCAAAAGTGTTCCATTCCATAAATCTACGTAAGCTCCAAGGAAGGTCAGAGATCACAGAAGACAACTTCCTTCCTGCTTCTTCTTCCCTTCTCTTCCGTCCATGGCCGGAGTCCGGGGAGGACTCCATTCATCCATCCATCCATCCATCCATCCATCCATCCATCCATCCATCACCATCAACCCCAGGCTCAGCCCTGACCCTCATAACTCTCCCCACAGCCCTGTCTGCTCTGCTGTTATCTCAGACAGTGGTCTGAGACATTTCAGGACTGCTCACAGCTCAGGAGAGTGCCGGGGGAGCTGCTGGGGGAGGGGGGCGGCAAGAGGCTTTTGCACATTCCTGAACATACTTGTATATAACTGTACATATAATTAAAGCTAATTTAGTTTTCAATCCAGCAAAGTCTCTCTCCTAATTCTCTCTCTCCTTCCCTACCTGGGTGGGAGGGGGAGGGGATCGAGAGCATTGTTGTCTCTGGTTTATTTTTCAATTCTGAGTCAAACGTTGCCACAATTATGTCTGTCAAAGGCAAAATTTAAAATCAAGATCTATTTAGACTTATTTTTCATGTTAGACTCATCAGTGGAGTTGGGGATTTGGGGTTTTTTCCCCACAAGTGAAAGAGAGAATTCTTGCAAGCCCCAAGTTCCAGTTTCTCCACCTCACAAAAATACAAGTCGCTGTACTTGCTCTTTACATGAGCAATTCCTCCTTTTCCATCAGTGCTGTTTGACATAACTGGTAGGGTCTGAGCTGCAGGAAGGTAAGAGGAGATATGGAAGAGGTATGGGTTGAAGCTCCAAGGCACACCCTGTACAAGCATGTTGGTATCTAGGAAGGCTTGCTGACAGAATAGACATAGAGGCAAAGGAGACAGAATTGTGATGCTGGGGACACCGGGAGTTAACCACCATCCCAACTAGTGAAGACCAGTGGCCTTTGGTAACCACCAGTCAGAGGACTGCGTGGAACAGGCATTTGTGAAAAGCTTTGCAGTAGCTAACTAGACACGTGGTCTGTCTCATTTGTTTTTCAAGTATTTCCTGGAGCAGATTCAAAGCTGTTCCACCTTTCAAACGCCCAACTAATTAAACATCTCAGTGAGATATCAACCCTACCCAATTTCTGCATAGGACTTGTTATGAGGTCAACAAAAGTTCCAAAGCCTTCAGCAGCTTGCATATTTAGCAAGAAAATTATTTTTCTTTTGTGAGAAAGGAATTCAAAACAGCCATAGGAAAAAATGTAAAAAGTTAATGGTGTTTGTCTTATACAGGATTCCAGGCAGAGTTAGCAATTTGACTACTAACTACACAAGGCCATTTTATGAAACAAATGTTTCCCATCCCCATCCAAGTTAACACTGAGATTTGAATAATGCCCAGAGTTTGCATGATCACTAGTGATCACAAATGGATGTGAATATACAAATCTATGTAAAACTAATTTCCCTCTCCATGAGCTTCTAAAATGCATTAAATGGTAAAAAAACTTTCATTATGACTTCTTTGCTGCTTCATCCACCTTCACATTAAAACAAGTGCAGTTAAATGACAATCACTTCTACTGCAACCAAGAAAGAAGCCTGAAAAAATATTCCCATAATCTGAACTCCAGTAATTTCAGAGATAAGTACTCATGGCTCAGGGCAGAAATTTCCCTTTCTCTTATTAACACACATAATGCATTCAGAAATAAATGGCATTTCACGTGGAAATAAGACATGTAATTGTTCTTCACATCAGTGAATACAGTAATTGAGAAAGTATATGCAAGATGGGTAAGATGTCAAGACCGCCAGAAGTCAAGATAGAAAGCCACTTTAGGTGGTGCAGCAAAGCTAGCAAGAATCCGAGCACAGGTTCAGTGGTCAAAAACTAGCAGTCTCGCACCTCTGAGGGCGAAGAGTCAGGCAGCAGCAGCATTAACCAGCCCACAGCTGAGGAGCTGGCTAGGAAGAGTACACAGGATATTAAAAACTGTCTTCTAGCAGGCACTGAGGTCCCAAAATGAACAGCATTTCTCTTACATTACATAAGATTTTAAAAATATTTCCTCTAATTTGAAAGTCAACTCATTTTCTAGCTACATGCTTAAGCAAATAAATATCCAAGCAGTGGTAAGCATCATAACATTAACAAGAAACAGTGTGTATTGTGTTAGTAGATACATTTCACTAATTACCTGACACCAATGTTGGGTCTGTAGTTTTTTAGAAGAACACTTATTTGGAAATGCCGATTGACAGACCAGTTATAGTTTGGCTAGCTGGAACTCAAAAGCCAGCTGCAGATTTATTAACAGATGTTCAAACAATAGCGTATAATAAATGTACATTCAATCTAGATCAAATCTGCTACTGCTGAACTCTTTACTATCCTCTGAAATAACCTATTGAAAACATTTGAGTAGGACAGAACAAGGATGTTAAAGTGCATGTTGTGCAATCAAGAATTATATTTAGCTGCCAGAGTAAACTTCCTGTTCATAATGTCAGCAATGATGACGACTGCCTGTTATACTATACCGGTATTTGAATAAAGAATGGATTATGAATTCAGGTAAATATTAAAATTCATTCTGGGTTTTGTCAAGTGTCTTTTTTGTACGGTAAAGTAAAGCTAAACTTTTTATGTAAAAGGCAGAATATAAGAGTAGTTAAAAGCACCATTTAGCCTTAGATTCCTCATTCCAGTAAGATCCATTCAGGTGAAACAAAGAGAAACAGTTTTCATCAAAATCCCAAGATTTGAGGATACTGAAAAGCAGGCAGAGAACCTTTTTATCTCACTATCTTGATCTTCAATCTAGTCAATACCTCCTGTCAAGGGTTGACTCAGAGTCGAAAAATAAACCAGAGACAACAATGCTCTCGATCCCCTCCCCCTCCCACCCAGCTAGGGAAGGAAAGAGAGAATTAAGAAGAGAGACTTAGCAGGATTGAAAACTAAAGTAGACAGCTTTAATTATATGTACAATTATATACAAGTATGTTCAGGAATGTGCAAAAGCCTCTTGCCTCCCCTCACCCACAGCAACTCTCCCGGCACTCTCCTGAGCTGTGAGAAGTCCTGAAAACTCTCAGACCCCTGTCTGAGATAACAGCAGAGCAGACAGGGGCTGGGTTATGAGGGTTATGAGGTCAGAGCCTAGGAGTTGACAGTGATGGATGGATGGAGTCCTTCCCAGACACCGGCCATGGACGGAAGAGAAGGGAAGAAGAAGCAAGAGGAAGTTGTCTTCTGTGATCTCTGACCTTCCTTGGAGCTTACGTAGATATATGGAATGGAATACCTTTGGTCAGTTCTGCTGTCTGTCTAGTCCAGCTCCCCTACAGGGGGGTCTTAGATACAACTCTCCTGCCCTCAGTAGCATCTGCAGTAGCAGATTCACTGAGTAGAACAAACTGACCTTCGCGTCTCAGCAGAAACATAAACATTCCAGTGTTATCAGTCCACTAGCTGGAACACTTGCTGCTAGTTAAAATAAAGCTTACTGAAGGAAAAAAAAATCAGTAAAAGGAAAATTAGCTTAAACCTGGCTCAACCCAGGACACCTCCTGAATGAAAATAACATTTTACCCTATTGATCTGCCCTCAAAGAAGCAGGAAGTTCTGCAATATAATTCTGACTGTGCAGAAAAGAGTTACATCAACATGCTAAGTAATCCCTTATTAAAGCTCAAATAAGAAGTTCTGAGTACACCAGTGATTTCATCAGGAATTCAGCTGGAGCAAGATTTGGTGTCATTTCAGGGGACTTAATTCACGAGGCTTTTAGATGCATTTGCAAGGGGAAAGCGTAGTGAGGAAAACAGGTTTCCTCACCATTTCACACAGCTATCATGGGTCAGTCAGGACACCAGTTCTTCTCACTGGCTGAAGTTCACCCACTCCAAAAATCAACATGAGACTCATGCCCTGGAGATGTCCCCTTGGACACCATGCACCTGCCATGTGAACACCTACAGGGCAATCTGTCATGTCAAAATTCTCTCCAGAACTTTTACAAGCAAAATTCTATGCAGCAACTGCTTTGTTATAATAACTAAAGCTGGGGAAGGCTAGTCTCTTCTGCTGACCTCTCAGCTCAGTGCTGTCCTAAGAACGTCAGACTCTTGGTTAAATTGACAAACCTGAAGAGATGGTAATCTGCTCACTAAGGCATAATAATCACTGTAGACTCTCTTCTCATTACCTTTGAAACCTCTTATACAGGAAGACAGAATTTGGCAGGTCTGTACCAGACAGATGCATTGAGTCCCTTAAATCAGCATTAGTATTACACGTGCTTGTACGCTTTTTCACAATAAACGTTTGCTACTGTCAACAGAGCCAGAGCTACAGTGACTGACTGATGGTACATTTCTCACACTCACCAACCCTCTTCTACTTTCAGTTGCCATTCAGAGGCCCAAGATGTCTAATTTTAAGGTGAAATTTTACAGAACTTTAGACACATGCTTCCAAAAAAAGAACAAACAAATACTGAAGTATACAAACTGTGTGTTTGTATTGTGAAACAATAGCTGCATGTAAAAACACACACATGCCATGCTGAAGCTAGACCCATGTATGACATTCTAATCAATCACATGCTGGTATACACAACATCTGAATGTAGTTTGCAAGCAAACAGCTGTAGGTTTGCATAAGAATAGTTTTCATTCAAAATCTACCTCCCAACTTCAAAAAAATTCACTGCAACAGTTGGGGGATGGAATATTTCTGGGTACAGATACAGGAAGACAGTAAGCTCAAAAGCACAGAACTAGATGAGTGAACCCAGTTGCAAGGGTGTCCAAAGATGCATCCATTTTTCATTGTTTTCAGAAGCATCTCAGTAACAGTCAACTAACTGAATCTCTCCTGAAGGTCAGCCTCTAGAAATGTTATATACAAATGCACGGCCTTGTTATGGATGATCAATTGTAACAATTGTTAATTTATGCAATTTAAAATAGCCTGTCAGAAGAACATACTGCAGTGCTCTCATTCATTGAAATCCAAATGACATGCATCCACAGCAGAAAAAAAGTCTAAGATACTCAATTAGCAAACTATTTGGTAATGTTCTAACTGTCCAAATACTGGTTTTGGCTGAGCAGACAATAAAATTCATTACAAGAGTTGAACGGAACAACTTTTACCAGGGAATAGGGTAACTGCTCCAGAAAGGAATTTCTCATTTCTGATAATTTTGTCATAAAGGCTTTTAAAATGCCTTTTTTTTTTTGTGAAAAGACAGCAGTAGCAAAAGCTAACCATGTTGTCTTTCACCCAATTAATATGTCAAATGGTTAAACTAAATAGATTTATCTATACACCATATATATCTATATAACTTAAACCATTTATTTTATCAATTGCATGGTGTCTGTAGAACTGTCCATATATAATACCAATCAGCTGAGATTTTTATAGCAAGGAAAAGTTCCACTTCATCTGTTTAAATCTGCAGCTGGAGATTATTGCCTGGACACGTTTTGTTTCTTTCTTTCTTTCTTTCTTTCTTCACAAGGGCATACAAATCAGCTGTATCCCGTACCATGAGACTGAAGGAAAGGGCTCAGAGAAGAAAAAACTCATTTCCCCAGGCCCTCCTGCCCCTCATTATGTGAAACCTGCTCCTTATAAACCCTTCCCATTTCGCAGGGAACAATGGAGGAGACTTCAAACTTCTAGGAAGAATTCAACAGTTAATAAGCTTCAGCAGCAAATGTACCCCTGTGGCACCAAAACACTACCAGTTCTACCTCCTAAATCTCTCTAGAACCACTGCAAAACAGCTGAAGGGTGTGCTTCCACCTGCAGAATTTCAAGCACATCAGTATAAAAACGCAGTATTTTACTTAGCTCCATAAATACAATGGTTAAATGTATTTAACAAACTTCTCTAGATGTTCCACCAGTCTCTAAAGTTTCCTCCCTTTATGAATAATCTAGATTTTTATTTTAAGACAATTAACAGAAAGTGTTTATTAGGTTTGGAAGATCAGCTATCAAAGATAAAATAGGAGATCAAAATCCCACCTACAGCCACCAGAACTAAAGATGTTTCTTTGCTGAACTACAGAAGTAGTACCACTTTACCATCAAACAAATTTCACTGGTAAAGTCATGATACCCAATAATGACTATTTCACCATAATTCTGTTTACCCAACAATTTTACCATGAGAAATAAAAGATAAAAAACACACTTGGCTGTTGTAGTTCATATTAAAACAGTTAAATAGACTACAGTAAGCATTTCATAGCGGTATATTTATTCTGGTACCTTACAGTTAATACCAGATTTAAATTTGCTTGTTCAAGAGAAAATAATTTCCCCATTTATTTATTCACTATAGACACTTACATCATGCCCATCACTATGTATTATGTTCTCATCACTGTCATTGTGACTTGCATTGCAGTAATGCCCAGAGGTAGCAGTTGTGTCTGTCACTGAGCAAACACAAAATAAAAAGACTCTTCACCATGAATCCAAACAAAGAAGAGAGTGAGAATAGGGGGACACAGAACTAAAATGGGACACAACAGTTAAAGAAGCTCCAGCAGCAAGTACTACAGCAGACCAAAGTGAAATCCTGCCATGCTGATGCAAATACGAGTTTGGACAACATCAACTGAGCCGTGTTTTTACATCTGCATCTCTGCATTCCCTGCCCTGTGCCCCATTTGCTGCACCCAGCACATACTGAGCTGTTGCTTCGAGTCTGCTGAAAACCTGCCCTACACTCTTACAACTAGCAGAGAAGGACGAGTAGAAAGTAACATGCAATGCCTGCAAATACCTCACTGGCCTGAGATTAAATTTACCCTGGAAGAGAACTCTGAGACAGCTCTAACCATCAAATTCAGCTTCAGAACGACCAGCCATTAAGTAAAGTAGAAGAGAAAAAAACCCCATTGGTGCAGACAATTCCTGCTTTTATTCACAGAGGCGTTACAGAAGCACAGAGTCACAACATATCTCAAGCTGGAAGGGATCCGTAAGGATAATTGAGTCCAACTCCCTGCTCCTTGCAGGACTATTCCATGTATTTACAACTGTGTGAGAACCCTAACAGTAAATAAAAGACCATTTTTTTGCACTTTATGTACAGAATATATGTCAGAACAGCAGCTTCTCTTCTAATTGTTTTCCATGGGTGAGGGATAGAAGAGAGCAGCCAAAGCAAAGCATGCAGTTGGTATGCTTCCTTTTCATCATCATCAAACAAGTCTGCTGCAGTGGGGAACAAATGAGGAAACACATTACCACAGTGAAGATCATACTATAGCACAGCTAGGAAGGGCAATATAGTTCCAGAAGAATACAATGGTAACACACAAAAAAGTCAAATGCATCTGCAAAATTCAGTATTTGCATACATCTATGCCTAACTGTGCACCAGGTTGCTTTTTGGCCCCTTGCCCTCCACAATAAAGGCACAAACCCATTCTCTCTGTGTAGGTGCACATACAGTCCTGAAATTAATTTTGTGCTTGACACCAATAACTTACCCTTCAGGTGGAAGTCTCAAAGCACTATATAATTCTAAAAATTAATTTTCCAAAATTTTCCAATGAAAAGTACAGAGGCACAGCAAATTTAAGTGACCTACCCATATTCACATAAAAATACTCAAATCTTGCTTCACTCAGAGGTAGTAGAGGTAACCTCAATACAGTTTTCAAGAATTTTCAGGTACAAAACTTCCAGAAATTTCATATTTCAACTGGATTTTTATTCCAAATTTCCCCTGTGAAAACGTGGCTGATACATGCATCTCTCTGTAAAAGAACAGATTTTGTTAGTGCCATCTCCTGGTGATAAAATAAACCTGAAAAATCATGCACTAAGGTGACGATTCTCACAACAAAGTGAAAATACAGTAGTTTGGCCTGGTTTCGTTTGCTTATTTATGATGGTTTGACTTGTGGCATCAGATTTGTCTCTCTGCAAACTTGAAGGATACAAAATTCATTAGCAACTTTTAGGATTACGTAAGTGCAGATGTGCATAAGCATCCTTTAATCAGTGTCAACTGAGAAAAAAAAGGAAAGGCTATGTTCCTGGAAGAATCTCCCTCTCAGGAAGGTACACTTGCCTTGATTTTACCCTTTGGAAATTTTGCTGGGGAGGACATTCAAAGGCATAGTGAGATCTCCATCGGATGCTGCCCATGGAGTCACGAGCTTGATGTCACCTCCCCATCTGGTTTGCCCATGCTTTCTTTGCAGCCTTTCAGCTGGAGATACTGTTTGGATTCTATTGACAACAGCAGGTTGTTGTAATGGCGAAAACAGGTGTCATACAGCTACTGATAAATATACCCTATCACCTTCAGCTCGTTTGCCCCAGTCTGAAAGAATAATCTTTGGTCTAAGAAACTTATAAAATATGAGCTTTATTTAATTTACCCTACGCTATCCTGTACTTTGGGTAGCTGCAATTTCTTTTAAACTTCACTGTCCAGGCCCCCAAAGCAGAGGATAGAGGTATGAGGCTGGGTAGGAAAGAAGTTACATTACACTCTTAACACAGAATGGTAAGTGTTGGCAATATGCCTAATACTCTTGAGAGATTTTACAGTTCCTGTGTAAAGCAGATCCTTTTTGGCATTAAGCCTAACACTCTTGAAGGATCTGTAAGTTGCCTGAGGCCTTTATAACATGTAGTCCAGTACAACATGCATTTTGGTATCACCATCTATTTTTATTTTCTTAATCATTCTGTTCTTAAACAAAATTCTGAATGCTTGAGATAAAGACTCTAAAAGTATAGAGTCAAAGTCAATATAAATCACTGCCTCCCATCATTGGTGTTCGAGAGCCTGAAACATGACAGGTAAGGAAACAAAAACAAAAACCCAAGCAAACAAACCAAAAAACCTGAACAACTGGAATAAGCACTCCAAAGAAATGTCTTGCAACAAGGAATCTGTGCGCTACCTTTTACATAAAAATGAAGTAAACCTCTAGTACATTTTGCAAGAGGAATACCAGGAACCACCAGGAACCTTCTCAAAGCTGACCAGGATTGCTGTTCATCCAGCCCCTTAAACTAATTATCATAGAATCACAGAACGGTTTGGGTTGGAAGGGACCTTATAGATCCTCTAGTTCCAACCCTCCTGACCGGCACATGGACACTCCCACTAGACCAGGTTGTTCAAAGCCACATCCAACCTGGCCCTGAACACCTCCAAGGAGGGGCCATCCACAACCTGTTCCAGTGTCTTGCCACCCTCACACCAAAGAATTTTTTCCTAATGTCTAACCAGTTCAAAGCCATTACCTCTTGTCCTATTGCCACATGCCCTTACAAAAAGTCCCTCCCCAGCTTTCCTGTAGGCCCCCTTCAGGTACTGCAAGGCATCTATCTATAAGGTCTTCCCAAAGCAGAACAACCTCAACTCTCTCAGCTTGTCTTCACAAGAGAAGTGCTCCAGCCCTCTGATCATATTAATGGCCCTCCTCTCCAACAGCTTCATGTCCTTCTTGTGTTGGAGAGTGTTCGACTAGACGGAGTACTCCAGGTGGGTTCTCATGAGAGTGGAGTAGAGAGCGAGTATCACTTCCCTCAACCTGCTGGCCACGCTTCTTTTGATGCAGCCCAGGACACAGTTGGCTTTCTGGGCTGCAAGTGCACATAGCTGGCTCATGTTGAGCTTTTCATCAACCAACACATCCAAGCCCTCTCCTCAGGGCTGCTCTCAATCCATTCTTCACCCAGCCTGTAACTGCTTCGGATTGCCCCGACCCATGTGCAGGACCATGCCCTTGGCCTTGCTGAACTTCATGTGGTTGGCATAGGCCCACCTATCAAGCCTGTCCAGGTCCCTTCTGAATGGCATCCCTTCCCTCCAGCTTGGTGTCACTGGCAAACTTGGAAAGGTGCACTTGATCCCACTGTTCATGTTGCTGACAAAGATGTTCCACAGCTCCAGTCCCAATATTGACCCCTGAGGAGCACAACTCATCACTGATCTCCTCTTGGACATCAAGACATTGACCACAACTCTTTGAGTGCAACCATCCAGCTAATTCCTTATCCACTGAGTGGTCCATCCACCAAATCCATATCTTTCCAATTTAGAGACCAGGATGTTGTGTGGGACAGTGTCAAATGCTTCGTATAAGTCCAGGTAGATGACAACAGTAGTTCTCCCCTTGTCCACTGATGCTGTGACCCCATCATAAAAGGCCACCAAATTTGTCAGGCACGATTTGCCCTTGGTGAAGCCATGTTTGCTTTCACTGATGACATCCTTATTTTTCCATGTGCCTTCAGGAGAATCTGCTCCATGATTTTGCCAGGCACAGCAGTGAAACTGACTGGCCTGTAGTTCCCTCGGGCTTCTTTTTTTCCCTTTTGGAAAATGGGCGTGAAGTTTCCCCTTTTCCAGTTAGTGGGAACTTCACCAGACTGTCATGAATTCTCAAATATGATGGAAAGCGGCTTAGCAGCTTCATCTGTCAGTTCCTTCAGGAGTCATGGATGGATCTCATGAGGGAACATGGAATTGTGCACCTTCAGGTCCCTTAGATGGTCTTGAACCTGACCTACCTCTACTGTGGGTGGTTCTTCATTCTCCAAGTCCCTGCCTTTGCCTTCTGTGACTTGGGCAGTGTGGCTTGAGCACTTGCCGGTGAAGACGAAGGCTAAAAAGTCATTGAGTACCTCAGCCTTCTCCATATCGCAGATAACCAGGTCTCCCATTTCTGTCCAGAGAAGGCCCACATTCTCCCTAGTCTTCCTTTTATCACTCACATACCTGTAGAAGCTCTCCTCATTACTCCTGATGGTCTTGACCAGATTTAATTCTATCTGGGCTTTAGCTTTCCTAACCTGATCCCTGGCTGCTCAGACAACTTCTCTGTACTCCTCCTAGACTTCCTGTCCTTGCTTTCACCCTCTGTAGACTTTTTTTTTACATCTTAGTGTGCCCAGAAGCTCCTTGTTCATCCATGCACGTCTCCTGGCATTCTTCTCTGCCTTCCTCTTTGTTGGGATACATTGCTCCTGGGCTTGGAGGAGGTGACCCTTGAATACTGACCAGCTTTCCTGGGCTCCACTCCCCTCCAGGGCTTTATCCCATGGTATCCGACCAATCAGATCCCTGAAGAGGTCAAAGTCTGCTCTCCTGAAGTCCAGGGTAGTGAGCTTGCTTCACACCCTCCTTATTGTTCCAAGGATCCTGAACTCCACTGTTTCATGGTCACTGCAGCCAAGGCTGCCCTTAAGCTTCACATCCTCCACCAATCCATCCTTGTTGGTGAGAACAAGGTCCAGCATAGCTCCTTTTCTCATTTGTTCCTTTACCACTTGGAGAATGAAACTGTAATCAATGCAATCTAGGAAATTCTGGAATTGCTGGTGCCCTGCTGTGTTGTTACTCCATCAGAGATCAGGGTGGTTGAAATCCCCCATGAGGAAAACTATGGTTTGTGAAGGCAAAGCTGCTCCTATCTGTCTATAGAGGACCTCATCTGCTTGGTCTGAATTGAAGAACTAAACTCAGGGAGTTTAATGATCTCAGCTATGCCCTTTTGTCAAGTCCTAGACCAGATCAAAAAATACATCAAGACCCATCCCTACTGTCTTCAGAATGGATTTCACCAACAACTGCCAGAGCTGCAAGTAACTATTTCCTTCCCTTGATGGATCCGGTGTTCTTTTTCAAGCATATCAAGGCCACTGAAGCATATGCAAAGCTGGAAAATGTGTTATGCTGGATAAAACTAAGATAATTATCACTTAATCACTTTGCTGTACCTAAACATCATCAACAACCAAGCTTTAAAACTGCTGACTACTGATTATAGAAAACAACTGAAAAAGAAAACTGAGTCAAGTTTTCTGCGTAAGGAACTGCACAGAATACTGATTAACATCTTTTTTCAGACTGCCCCAATGGACACACAGAAACAACAGTACTAGAGAGCAAAACAAGTGGGTTGAAGAGATTTCAAGTGTGGCTCAAGCAGCTTACTGATTAACACTTCTGTATATAACACTCCACACAGACCTGTGCAGTGATTGTTCAAAAGTGAAACAAAGCTGTCTTGGCAAATGGAGACAAATGATCCCCCCTGGCCAAGTTCACAGTTCTCACACGGCTTAGCAGCATTGGAGCTGTCTTTTTCCAGAGCTCCTGGGAAAAAAAAGAAAAAAAAAAGAAAACAAAAAACCAAAAAAACCCAAACAAAAAACCAAAAAAACACAACATAAAACAACACGAAACACACACCCACACACACCAAACAAAAAAACAAAACAAAAAACAAACAAAAAAGCAAACAAAAAGACCCCCACATAACACATTCCATCCCCAAGATTTAATGCCTGTCAACAATTTCCAGGATGAGGAAGAGCCTTTATGATCTCCAACAGCAAATAGTCTCATCTTACACATGAACAGTTGGTTTGTTTTACTAGAGAAAAATTACAGTCATACTTGCAAGAAAAAAATTGTTATTTTCATGTCAAGGAACAAACTTTACACTGCAGAAACCACAGAAATGGAAGATGACAGCTGTCTTTTCAGCAGCCCTGGAAAGGAAAACAAAAGGGGTCCATGCCTACCTGCACAGGTTTCTGCATTTCTTACTAATAAAGCTCCAGATTTGCTTCCTCAAGTTCCATCTCAAGTATTTTCATGTCAGCTCTTCACAACTATAACACAGTCTTAGTCACATACCCACATGTGGTTCAGTAGGGCAGTCAGGGTGGAACAGAAGGCCAGATTGGCTTTCAAGGCTTGAACTGGCCACACGTGCAATGTCACCTGCTGCCAGGGAGAATGGGAGACACAAGGGGATGGCTGTGGCTCTCACAACTGAGAGCTGCTTAAAATTTCTATAAAGTCTTGCCAGACATACCAGGTCAAACCACAGTCACAATAAGGAAGATCAAAAGCCTACAGGCTCCCTCTTCCCTCCCCATGTGCATTTGGATCTCTCTGCCAGGTTATGAGCATGGTGCCTGGAGATGTAGCAGCTACACCACCTCCACCAACAGCATCTCAGCATGGTGTTACGGTCACAGTTGAAATTCTCTATCAGCCAAATCCAAGGTACTTTGACTACAATATATTGTCTTACAGGACGGGAAAATCCACTCCTAAAATTTGAATGAACTGCCATTCGGGTGTTAAGAAGGATCACAGTGATTCAGATTAAGGATCCAACTCCCCCAGCAGGACCCTCTCCCCAGTGGTGCTGACAAATAACACTGAAGTAAAAATATAAGGTGTCCTCCAGAACTACTCCCACAGCTACCTTCTGCAACTACCTACACCAGCAGAAATATGTTTGTATTTAATACCTCTTGATGGACTTAAGAAACATGTTTTCATTCACTAAGTAAGAGAAAACAGTAAAGGTGTTGAACATATTGATCCTTTCCGAAAGTGTGTGTTGTCTTCAAAAAAATTTGGGATTTTTATTACTACATGAGAACACCTGGGATATGCTTGAACATAGTCCAGGTCACACCTACAAGACTATTGCCTATGCAAAGGACTGAATAAGGCAAGCAGTAAGAACAGCTACTAGGTTTTCCAGAAAATGAAATATTATTCCAATCTGTATAAAGTGCAGATATGCTGGTAATAAATCCTTGAATCCATAACTTTTGGACATCACTAAATTTAGATGACATTTCTAATTTGAACTATTTGAAACTTACACACTTTTAAAAAATTACCTTCTTAATTAAACACAAAGTAGAAAGCTGGATTTAAAATATTACATTGTTTTTCATTACAAGACTCTGTCAAAAGATCTGCATTGGTAAGAGAAGATGAAGACCAGTACTGGCCAGGTTATAGTATTGTGCCTTCCTTTACTGTTCTCATCCTTTCCCCCCCTTCCTGCTCATTCTTGCCTGATGTCTCTTTAGCTCACTTTCACCTCAGCAGATACTGTCAGTAAAGATGTCTTTCTAGGCCTATATATAACCCTGTAAGGTGTGAAAGTGCTTATTCACAAAAAGGGGTCATAGACACATACCAAACAAAATGAGAGACTGTAGATTTCCGGTGCCAAAGACGGGTACTATTATGCCTGAATTTTGCACCTAATTTCTATGTGAAAATAAAAAAGCGTGCACTCCTATTAAAAAAAAGCAACAAACAAACAAACAAAACACTGTACTAGCACGTTTTTATGTACTGAGATCCACCATTACACAATTTGCTTTTTCATATGCACAACATAGTACTCAAAAGCATATTACACCAGCAGTACCACACAGGCGGAAAAGTAACTGAAGTCAGAGATGTAACCAGTGCATGTTCAGACTTCTATTTTTACTCCATACAGTAACACAGGACAATGTGCTTCAGGTTAACATCATGCTCAAAAGTGGAACAGCTTCTCTTAGTGTGACTTATGTAGCATCCTTTCTAAAAAACATATCCTTTCTAAGCTTTTCAATATTATACAAGATAAGTATGCAAAGTAAAGACTCTCTGCATATTGTGGTTACTGTACATTATTACTGTTCTCCTTTTGTGCACCCAGTACCACTGTAAAAAAACTCTGAAACTGTAAAAACACAAGGCACACAATTGGATTGCCCCAAAATACTCTGTTTTTTCCTCCAGCCCAAACTGAAGCTTAGTTTTGGGGGTTATTTTAACCGTTTTATCCATTATCGAAAGCTGCAGGGAAACTATTCCAAAACACCGACAAGACATTTTGTTGCATATCTTGCTGCTTTTACCATTCCAAGTTTTGAAGTGAACAACCAAAGCAAACCTCTGTAATGGATACTGATACAACTATAAAATGCCAACTGTTGTTTTCTTGAGATGACGGTTTAACTAAAATAAGCACCTACCAAATTATATTTTCCTCCATGTACCCGCCATTGCAAAAGGACAAAGTGTGAAAGAGCTGAACAGGCATAAACTACATGAATAGTTTTCTAAAGTTTACAGTCTTGATTACATGCATCCTAGGCTTTATACAGCATAACAAAGTTCAAAGCCCGAGAAAATTAACTGGACATGACCAAGTGAATGAGACTTGGCTCTTCCATAGTGGGTACATTTCCAGCATGCATAATCTCAGCTCTGGTCCTGCTGATAAGAATTTTAAAGCAAAAGGAATTACTAATACCAATCCATTGAAACACAGAATCTGAAGCCAGTTGTATCTGAAGTCCACAGTACCTTGTCTAACCAGCACTGTTTACACACAAACTTCCCTAATGCCAGCCCTTCAGCTGAATTCTCTGCTCACTCGAAATAGCAGACTGCTTTACATATGTGAGAGCTAATCAGACCAAGAAGGAAAGATGAAAATGACAGCAGCTAGGAACAGAGCGATCAGGCACAGCAGATCAAAATCCCTAAACTGAGGACATTAAACTAGGCGACACTCTCGTCACCCTGAGATGCTGCTCTCCAACACACACTGCAAGTGGATTAGCTGTTATGCAACACCACTTTAGAGGTCCCAGTATGGACTCCCTGGTTTTAGACATGTAATTTTGAAGACAGCAGGAATCAGGTTCTACCTGTAGCAAAAGAGGGATAGAAAAGTTCCTCCAAAGCTCATCATGTGAGAAGTCCACGTCTCTGCTGTAGCAGAAGCTTAAAGCTACATGCTGTGAATTACTCCCACCACAACCACCAAGGCAAGCACCAGACAAGTGCTCTCAGAGGTCACGCAATGAATATGTATATGCATTACCCCAGTCTGACTCAGCAGAGCACTTAAGCATGCAGTTAACTTTCAACTTGTTTGACTTCAAAGACCCAAGAGCAGATAGTCAAGTACTTTCTCATAGACAGGTCAATCTCTGATACACAAGGACTTCTGCACAGAACACCAGCCTCCAAATTTTGTGAGGGCTACGTATCATTATCTTCTACAGCATAAACAGTAGTTCTAAAAAGTGGATTGCAAATCTATGGTTGAGACAGGCTTCAAAGGGCTTTACAGCTTGTCCAGCCTAAGCAGTCTAAAAAGCATGACTACATTGATGCTTTCATCAGTAAGCAGCTGTTAGTCACCAATGGAAAGCTTTGTCCACGCATCCAAGGAGGAGTACTTCTCATAGCACTCAAAAAATTCTGGTGCCACAGAACACAAAATGACCATCTGGATTTGTTGAGTCAAGAGGTTAGGTTAGTAAAGTGACGTCAAACTACACTTTTCATAAAGAATCTTACAACAACTCAGGGATTCTGAGCAACTGCTGTGTAATACAAAGCCCCTAGTAATAATAAAACAATTAATTACTTTTTTTGAAAATAGTAAAACATTTTGCTTTAGTATCTCCTCCTTCATAGTAAGACACTGGTAAAGAAGAGACTGGATTCCATCTACTAAAACCAATACTATCTGGGAAAGTGACAGTGGAGAAGAAATGCTTTTAGTAATATCAATAGGTAAAGTAATCTTAGCTTCACCTGTGCATGGGAAGAAAGAATTTCCAAATTCTTGCTGTTTTGGCTTTCAAGACTGTGGGACTGGCAGTCCTGGGGGCTGTGGGACTTGTAATAAAGACATGTCAACCACTTGTTTCCTGGGACTTACAGCAGGAAAGTTAATAGTACTGTCAGTGATGTTGCTCTAAGGAGGTATCACTCCTCCAAGAGGCTTCTTTAAGTGTAAGGTGGCAGACAAGTTTCCAATAGCTAGGCTTGGGGTACTACTATTTGAAGACAGGCAGGGTGCTCCTGCATGAACTCTGATAGGTAGGATTTGCTGTCCACTGATCATCCTAGGTCCATGAGGAACACCTGTTGTCCAGTGGCTCATACTGAATGACCTCCCATTCATTTTTAAGAAGTTAATGTAATCAAAGTATGTTTTTACAGACCTACAGCTATGACTGATGCCAATCCAGAGTCAGTAACTAATCCACTGTCTATTTTGCCTGTTTAAAACAAATACATAAGTAAAAACAATTGATAATGCAGTAAATTGTACACTAAAGAGGACTGCACGTGACTGTTAACTTTGTGACGTTACTGGTTACAAGGAACAAAGTACAATCACTATATGGTCTGCCAGGGAAAAAGAACAAAGCCAAGCAAAGACTTAGAACTCTAAGATGGAGAAAACCTGTCACTCAAAAGGTGAAGTTTGCAATAAGGTCAGCTGCCTCCACATTAGCTAAACCAGCCATGAAATTAAGTGAATGCTGACCAAATGCAAGAAGGCAGCCCAGAGAGAAAAGATTCTCTGATAGGGAGTTGTCATTAGGATGAACATGGCTGTCGCTCCTTTCTGTGCCATCTCCTCACTCTATTAATTAAAATGGTGCTGAAAAGCACACACAGTAGACCAGCACTATGCAGATACAGACAAAACATGAAAGAGATAGCCGTTCACATTCTAAAGGATGTGCATACAACAAAATTAAGAGGGAACAACAAAACCACAGAAATGCCTCCATGGTCCTTCAAACTCTGTGGCACTTCACAACAGGATATTATTGCAAGAAAGCACAGCACAAAAGTGTTCATAAAGATAACCGTGATCCCTTCAGAAGTGGATGCTTACTGTAAGCCTATAGATATGCCATAATTTAAATCCAATCATAAGTAGCAAATTTTCAAGGATATCTTTCAAATTACGCCAGTAATATTTGAATTTCCATTTTCCTGTTACACAGATCTTCGAAGACAAGATTGGTAAGGGGTTTGAGAGATCATCTCAGCATCAGCCTACACCATGGCAGAATCAACTAGATCTAAACATTTCTTGACATAAAAAGATTTGTAGGCAAAAGTTGCACTTGACAGTGTAAATCACTGGGCTACGATATGGCACAGATGGGGTAACTTCATCCCTAACTCAGTTAAATAGCATATGCCCAACTTTCATCACTGGGTTCATACGATTAACATTAAGCACATGTTTAAATAGCTTGTTAAATCATAGACTCAGTACCTAATTAACTTATTCAGGCAAACAAATTAAGACAGAAAGAAAACTGAAGTACGGCTTCAATTACGGTTTTCATTCATCTATACATTAAGTTTTTAATTATTATGATCTTGCTGCAGCAAAACACTTTTCCATAACTTTTACCTTCAGTACACAAGATTTTCAACAGCGAAGCCAACAAAATTATAACCGGTACATTCATGATTGACTTCAACGTAATACCGTCAAACTTAACCCTTCATTTACTATGTTCTGCAACATCTCAATTTTCTCTGTCTGTGAAAAAACATCACCTTATTTCGCAAAACTGCATTCACAGCACACTTCCAGATTAGAGTAAAAGCTATCTAAGTGTCTGTACATACATATATGCACAGATACTTGCATGCTCATAGGTTGAAACTAATAATGAAAGGCCTAAGCATATTATCTTCAAAGGCAAGAGCAAAATCCCTACAGACATTAATGAGAGATATGCCCTAACTACATTTAAATGGTCATAAAATATTTATTCTACATATTGTTTTTCATTGTTACATTTTTATATTATGGGAATAAAGATTGTAAAGCACACCAATTAAAAGCAATATTATTTATTTTCATGCCTGACTGAAGCACAAATCACTCTGCAATTCAATGAAGGACAGGGAGATCTGAATGTTCTTAAATTCTCAGAGTTTGTTTTTAAGCAGAATGTACATTGCTCTAGCACAGGTGACTAGATTCTTAGAAAAGAACATACGAACAAAGGCAGTTGTTTTGCTGGAAAGCTGTATACCCTGTCACTATAAGTTGG